>JAYKKI010000052.1:1200000-2400000 GCA_039881145.1 Druceiella hillmani
AATTTTGAAAATATTTCAGAAGCAAATTAAATATCTGAAAACTTATATATCAAAAGACGCCGACAATATTATTAAATTAATAGGTATAGCAATAAAAAATTTGGCTGCATATGAATTGGCCATATTGGTATAAAATCACGATATTTATTTCGGCTATATCTTATATATATTAATTTTATAAAAAAATTGTATCATATTTTTTATAATAAAATTTTATCACTAATTTAGGGACTTTTAAATTTTCGTAAAACTAACTAATAAAGTATGCGATGGAAGAATATGTAAGTCTCGTCGGAACGATGATAATATATCAGTATGTCCCATTGGTTTTTCCGTACGACTAGTTTCTACACGCGCCTTTGTTTGCATGGATTTTAGTCTTGCAACATAATGGGAATTAAGTCAACTGATCTTCTATTTCTTTCGGGTAGTTCCCTTTTTTGTCAAACGGAGGACTTCTTTTGTCAAATATTAATTGAATATATTCAAAAATATGCTCAATTAATATTTTAAAATTACTGAAAATTTGGATATTAAGAAGGTAATAAAAGGTAAATAAAGTTCGAGTTCATTCCTAAACATCAAAAGTAAAGTGACCGTTGAGAAAATCATTCAGTTCTGAGACTCACGCTTCTTGGGTTAAAGTCTGTTGTTATGCAATTTATTTGTTGTTATTATAAATTAACAATAAACTGGTCCAAACTAAGTTCCTTGGGAAAGACCGCAATAAAACAGGATTTTCGAGGATTATGAAGTATTTTTATGGGGAAGAAAATACATAAAATCTTACGATGAAGGCAGCAAGAAAAAGAACACTCAGTAATATATCTATGAAAATAGGCTTATACTTTATGTGCTTTAATATAATCAATACAATTTGAATTATCAATAAGTATGGAATAAACATGTGAAAAAACTTTAAATAACATTACCATGCAAAGATTAAACAATATCAACGAAGAATCATATTGAACCAAATATAAATAATTAAATAGAATAATGAATAACTTATTTAATTAAAAAACAATAAATTTCTTTCTAAAAGAATAATCTAGTAATAACGTTTACGTCATGTTTAGATGATTGCTCCCGCGGGTTGAAGCGACGACTATGTTAGGCGACCTGTAATTACAAGCGACTGGCGTTTCAGCCTTAATCGATGTATATGTCAGCTTTCATTTATCCAATTTAAATAAAATAAGATTCAGAAGACTAATTTAAAACTCTTTACAACAATTCTTTATATCTCCTGGAAAACGCCAACCATTTGGACACCAAAATTTTCCAAACATTTTGATGGACAGACGGATAAATAAATAGACGAAAATCCTAAATATAATACATTTCCTCTCAGAGTCACATATTATATTTTTAGAGCATCTGTAACTGCACTTTAGTGTAAATGGACTTGCGCGCCAATATATGTGAATACTCATTCACAGAGAGATCCAGGATTATTCCGTTTACCACAAGGAAGAAATTTTTCCGTATAGATGCAGTGACTTAAAATAAATTTAATAAAATCAGAAATATGGTTAAATTTCGATATACTTTAGGATAAGATAATATAATTTTTTTTGTACCTTACACATATATTTGAAAACGTTCTCAGATACTTAAGCTATGTTCTGTAACATCCAAATATTGTACATATCTATAGAGATCGAGCAAAGCTAGTTCAAGTTTCTCAAATAATGATTAAATGGCGTAAATTGTTGAAAAATATAATGCATAAATGAATAAATGGCGTAAATTGTCGAAAAATATAATGCATAAATGAATAAATGGCGTAAATTGTTGAAAAATATAATGCATAAATGAATCGAAATAAAATCTACTTTTTTAAAAAATTTACTTCAGCTAACTAGATACTGGAGTTAGCTATAATAAAATGATTGATTTAATTTCATTAACCATAACACAGTAATTGCCATAAACATATGCAATTTTGTCACTTACCTAACAATAATATCTAAAGAAAAATATAACAAGCTGATGTGAAACTATCGTAATACAATTGGTTTCGATAGCATATCATGATTCCAAATATATTTTTATTTCCTCTAAAAGTTTATTTACCCCAATTTTTTTAACCCCTAGGCAATCACAGAATCCGTTACCGGGCGAAATAAAAATTTACGCTCTCTGTACTGGCGACCGTTACCGGAGGGAAATTAAGGGTTGCGCGTGCAAAAGTTTCGAATGAGTTTATGAAAATAAATACTTGTATGAACGAAACACGTCTCGCCATCTGTATTATTCGATAGTAAAATACATAGATGATGACAGATATTGAGTCATTCTTTGATAAAAAATATTTGAGCGATTGTACATCGGTCCGCGAATCGTGATCTATGTGCATGAGATCTCTGTCGGAAATGAAACAATTAAAGTTGAAAGCTTTCGCTATATATATAATTATATATATATATATATATGTATATATATATATATATATATATATATATATATATATATATATAAATATACATATATTTTATATTTTGAAAATTATGTTTGTATAAAGGGAAGTAAACAATTGGAGTAATAAATGCTTTTTTGACTCGATTTTAGAGCACAGTTTACATTGAGTAAATTTTGCAATTAGTATTTCAATTGTCCAGGGACAGTGGGCGTAAATTAATTAATTAGTGCCTGGTCCTCAAACGGTTTAGTGCGCATATACTGATAGGATTTGCCGCTGCTGGCAGCCAGCCACTGTTTTTGAGAATTTCTTTAAATGTTTATTCGCGAACTATCGAAACCGATCTGTACGCCTCCAAATTATTTTACAGCAAATCTTATTAGCCGTGACGATCGTTATCTTGTTTATTCACTTTTTTCTTGTTCATCATTCCCACGTCTGTCCCTTACGATAACGGACTTGTTCGTTTACGCATAAAAATTCATCAAAAGTGCGTTAATTAGAAACTTATTAATTTTAGAATAAAATAATTTGATTACATTGATTATAACATAAGGGAATTTTAGATAATTTAAATATTATGTACTACGGTGGTGATTTAATATTAATAAAGCAGGAAACAATTCAATTTGTCATGAAATATATATATGTATATATATATATATATATATATATATATATATACATATATATATAACTATAAAAGCATTCAATACATTACTGTTTTACGTATCAACAAATGTAGTGACATGCCGTCAAATTCGTGAGCATACATGATCTCTTGAATTTTGATATTTAAATAATTACAATATTTTGATTTTTAATATGTTGACATGCTGTTATTATAGTATTAAAGTTTTGTTTTTAAGATTTAATACTTAATTATTACGTTATTTTATATAATCTAAATAAAATAAATTTAATATAAATTAATACTAATATTAATAATAAATAATAAAAAAATGAAGATAATCATTAAAATAAGTGTGAAAGGTAACATATATCCTGTTGAGAACGGAGAGTTTGAAGCCAACTGTGGACGAAGTTTTAACTCAAGAGGAGAAGAATAAGAATATTTCTGACATTGATTTGAGTGATTTACAAGAAGAAAAGAAGATATAGAAGATTATTCTATTGTCAATAAATCTACCCATTCCACAATGCGAAAATATAAGCCAATGAAAATCAAAGAAGCAAGGAACAAGTTAAAATTGCTATTGATGCTTTACAAGACATAGGAAATTTAACAATCTCATGTTGGAGACCGTCAGCTACCATTAAAGATCATGTCATGTCGACTAACATAACTATAGCACAGATAGTTTTTTTGAGCAAGGAGTTGACATTTACAAGAGGAGAACTCAAAAGCTCCAATACTGAAAGGGACACTGCAAAGAGTGAGGCTGACGTTAATTATAATATTTTTCAAATTAAACCATTATCATATAGTGCTGCTTTGACGACTGGCCGTCCTCATATTTAAACAATGGCGAGGGAAAATATTTTATAGTACAAAAGAAACTTTAACAACCTGTGTTTATATTTGACTGTAATAGAGATAAAGCAAAATCAAGTAAAGAAATATTGAATACGCTTTAGAAGGAGATAAATTCAAAGTTACTTGGCATAACAATTAATAGGATGGCTCACATAGGTAACGGTAGTATGGTAATTGAGGCCTGCAATAATGAAAGTGCTAAGAAGTTACAAGAAATTCTACTATAAAAGGACTTAAAGTGGAAGAGAAGAGGGAGTATATTTTATCATTAATAATATACGATGTACCCAAAGAGGTGTCCAACGACGAGTTCGTTCATCTTCTGAAGGAGGATAATCTTAGTAATTTTCCAATTACTAAACTAAACGAAATAAGATTTAACGCTTGTGTCCCAAGTTCGGGTAATTCGATCTTTGTTATAGATCTTTCACAAACAATGCGGGAGGGTACGTTTGCAGGCTACGTTTTCTTTTAGTAGACCTTCTGCCGTGTAGCAGATTTTGTGCAGGTAACCAAAATGCTTCTGATGTCACCAGTATAAACACGTGGCATGGCATTACAGAAATGAATAGTATTGCTACAGATGCACCAAGGAGGGACATGACGTGGAGCACTACCTCGATTTCCCTGAGACAGAGACCTATATCACCTACACGTGCTTAAACAAAGACTCTGGACACCGTATCGGTACCGATGCCTACACTGCTTTCAGGGTGGCTTTGGAGAGGCTTTCTCCCAATAAGCTGGAATTTATCCAGCTCAATGCAAGGTGGGGTTCAACGGTCATGACAGAGCTCTCGATGATCCTTAGAGCTCGTAAATATTTTATCGGGTGTGTGCAAGGACAGTACGCCCCAACAGGGGGAGTAGTCTGGGATTGGAACCTTCCTCGTTCTGGAAAGGGCGCTTCATCCTATGACTGCGATCATCCTTGACCCGAAAAGTATGGGCATTCTGTTCTTCGAACACTTATCGTCTGAAAATTGCGTAGTAGCCCAGATTTCTTTCGGTTCGTTCTAACTCGTGTACCGTTCTTCGTTCTTCGTATTAGGCGGAGACCAGTGGTTATTTATGCAGACGCGAACGAGCAATCTTGTCCCTGGTACTCGAGATGTCCAAATCTGCATGGAGAAATGCTATATGATTTTATTCACTAGAACGGCCTCTTGCTTTGTACCTTACTTGGAATGTCCGCAACATTCTCGGGATCCTCGGGAGACAGTGTTATTTATATCACTCTCGTCTCGAGTGGGCTTTGCTTGTGCAGCTGGCGGGTTGTACTAGAATTTTTCTCGAGTGACCACAGAGCAATTTTGTTTTCTGTCTCCCAGGTGCACCCCACATCAGAACCTGGGGCGTGAAACCTCTGATTCAGAATAAGAGGTCAAGACTGGAATAGATTTATCAAAATTTTTCATCGAGAGCTCAATGATTTTTCAAAATTGTCGGAACGATTAGATTGTCTTAATGTAATGGCTGTTGAGTTTAAGGATAGGGTGATCATCAGTGCCGGGGAAAGGTTGGGTACACTTCAACCGGGCCTAATTAAAAAGAACCCTTGGTGAAACCGGATACTCCATACCCTGTAGCGGGAGTATAGAAAGAAGAGCTAAAAAAGAAGAGTGAATACCAGCGCGGAATAGATTTGGTGAATATAGAGGTTCACTGAGTGGCCTTAGTAGACGCCCGGTGTAAGTATAATAGAGAGGTTAAGGGGGCTAGGCGCTCCCATTTCCGGTATTTTGTCACCCGCATAGGAAATTGGGAACCGTGGGGAGCCCTATATAGAAGTATCCAGAGCCTCTAGAAACTCTTTGTTTTCAGTGCACTCAAGAGGCCGATGGGAGTTACACTGGGAATATACGCGAGACCCTCGAATACCTTTTGACATTACTCTTCCCTGTTGATGACCATAATGTCGACATAGTCGAATAGCGAAGCATCAGGATAGCAACTAGCATAGTTCCAGATAGCAGCTCTGATCTAGAGCTGAGTTACTTTGAGTTAGATAACATCGTTAAAAACTTTGACTCGAAAAAGTCTTTGATAACATCGATAATATGACGGTTAAGGTCGCAAAGAATACAGCACATGATATACTTGCGATTTTTAACCTCTTTCTCCGCGATGCTCACTTTCCAAGGATATGGAATGTGGGGAGCCTTAAAGTAATACCGAAGAGTTATGGGAAATCGCTTAGCGATCCAAAGTTTTATAGACCCATCACGCTCCTTCCACGCTTTGGGGAGTTACTGGAAAGAGCTTTGGCCATGCGTTTATTAATGCAACTATCTCATTCGACAGGACAAGAATGACAATTCAGTTTTCGTTTTGGAATATCGGCTTTGAACGCTATTTCTGCAACTTTGTCTTGGGTCGATACATGCAAGATAAGAATATTCTTGGATATTTCCGGTGTATTTGACAATATCTGGTGGCCTGCCATTTTATCAGCTTTAAATTCACAGAGAGTGTCTGTAGACCACCATCGGTTTTCAATGGAATATTTCATCGATCGAGTTGTCTATTTGCAGGATGAAAAAATAATTGTACAGAAAACATTGACCAGAGGTTGCCCGCAAGAATCGGTCTTCAGTTTCAACTTGTAGAATATCATGTTCGATGGTATACTCGCGATATCTCTTTAGGGATGCGATACCATCGTGTATGTGGATGACACTCTGTTGATGGTCGAGGAAGCGAGTCACAGAGAATTAGAAAGTCGGGCAGCCGATTTCCTCGCCAGGTTACATGACTGGGACACTAAGAATAAGCTCAGTTTTGCTCCACAAAATTCCGAGGTTGTCCCTTTCAAGAACAAACTGGCGAGGGAGCCGTCTGTGTTGTCACAGATTACTGCACTTCACAGTTTTTAACGGGACAAGGCGTATTCCGTGCCAGTTTATTTAGATTCGCCCTTGGAGATTGCCCGGCATACTCCTGCGACTTCGAAAGGCAACATCATCATGTATTATTCCAGTGCAGTGAACACGACGGTGCGCGTAGATTTTTGGTAGAGAGCATGTGCCTTAACAGAAGAGCAGAAACACTCGGAGTCTTTGAGCGTGGTATCTTTAGTCACCGGGATTTGGTTGAGAATGGATCAATCTTTGAGTCATCCGTTCGCCAAGTACATTTTCGAAGAAATGGAGTTATTAAATGACTCATTGAGCAGGTACAGTACTTAACAATTTTGGGAGGAAGCGCTGTTATTGAAGATACGGGACATTATTAGGGGACTTTCGTAGGTCCCCTTTTTTGTATGAGGGGGGATGTTACGGTTCCTCGGAGGAGCCCTGAGGCAACCCGGGCAGAAATTACGGTAGTACGGATAGTGCTGTACTTATAACGACATTTATTTAGATCCATTTTTTATGCAATTATAACAATATATAAGTAGTACAGGGGGTACAAAAATGTGTACATAGTCTACTAAGTTTTAGGGAAGTTAAAATATAATAAATAATGATAGGACATTATTCCAGGTTAGTGAAAATGGTAAGGAAAGTGGATATGAGAACGCAAATTGATGTCTTAGGAAAAGATAAAAAATATCTTACGTAATTGGTATTAACGGAACCGTCACATATAACTTCCGTGAAATCTCAAGTGTAACTCAGTGCATAAATTATCCTACATGAACTCTTAAAAGTTAATGGATGCTAGATAAAAGAGAGTACCATTAGAATACATTCATTGTATTAGGTGTTGTAGACATTTATTGCATAACTCAGACATTTTTTACACCTTTATTTTATTACGTTTACTTATTCACAATTAAATGAAACTACGTGATGTAGTATATTTCTACTTTCTTTAATTTTTTCCACAGAGATGGTTGCCCAATCGGAATATGATATAGACTACATATTATTTTGGAAAATTTTATTTCCTTGGGAATAATATTATTTGAAGCAAAAAAGCGTGATTTTCTTATGCTACATACGCAATTTTTATTTTCTTTGTTGTTTTTATTATAAAGTTACGAAAAAAGGCTTAGTATTTTATTTCCTTTAACAATTCTAGATTGCGCTGCATGTTTCAATTTCTTCCCGCAAGTTCTTAACTATAACTACGTGAACAAAACTACGGATAAAAGTTAGTATTTATAGATAAAACGAGTTCTTCTTTTAGACATTTTGTATGCAAACTTTGAATAGATATATGTCATCCTAGAATGTTAGTTTAACATTTTTATGAAAACAAGACTCGAGGAGCTTCTTTGGTTTGCATATATTAGAAAGTTAAATCAAAAATGGAAAACGATTGGATGAAGTAATACATATACTAGAGTTTATAAACTAAAATAATTTAACTGAACGAATAATAGAAATGCATTAAATAGTAAAATAAATGCAATAAAATCGAAACTAATGATAATAAGGCTGATATATTATTAATTGGGTTATGAACATAACGCTAGAATGACTACGGCGAAGAAACTTTCAAATTATCATATTTATTCACATTTATTTAAAAATTTTTCAAGCAGGAGATTTCCGTACACATTTAGGCAGTTTAAGTATTTAAGGGTACGTGGTATTTAAGATTAATTTTTTATAAAATAATTATACTCAGTAGTTTCGAATTCGCATATTTTTGGAATATCTTTTTCAAAATAAAAATTAAAAAAATACATATACCTCCTGGGCAAATGATAGCCATTACATATGTAAAATAAATAAAAATTAAGGCCTTTATTTACCCTGTCTTTAAATTTTGTATTTAAACATTAAAAAAAAGTACTAAAAAATATCTATGTGGGCTAATAATTTTAAGCTTTCATGTTTCGTGCTTTCTGACAAAATCGGTTGAGAATATAGAATCATCATCATCAATAAAAAATAATGACATCTAGAATCATCGGTGTAGTTTTCATACAGCCTTTACGTGGGCTTCCAAAAATTTTATGTCTATATATATCAAAATATATATATATAAAAATTGTATATCTAATATAAAAATTGTATGTGTCTATTTTTTATAACATTGGCTTCAGTAGTCCCGTAATTATTACGAATTATTTTCAGAATATTTTTTTCATATTTTCAGAATATCTCTAAATATACAATATATGAAATTATTAAAAAAAAATTACCCTTATACCAAGTCCTTCCAAACGATGATCCACAAAACTTATAATCGAGTTCATATTTCCCCCTCCCTCCGTTTCCGAAAATTTCGATATGAATATTTTTGAGTGCAATCTATTGAAGTATATGAGGGTTAATATGTTTTACTGCCTTGCCAAATTTCAACAGTTTCTGAGAAAGAACGGCTATAATAGACAAACGGACAAACACGTGAGTGATCTTATAAGATTTCCGGTGTTCTTTCTCAGTATTTTTAATTACGAATGATAATATAATCAAATTCACACATATGCGCACGCACGCACATGCGAATGTACGCGAGCACGTACGCACGTACGTAAGCACACACGCCCGACCGCCGACTCGCCCGCACGCACTGACGCACGCACACATGCATGCATCCTCGCACGCACGCGGACGCAGGCCCACACACGCACGCATGTATCCCCGCCCGCACGCACGAACGCATACTACACGCACGCACACACGCATGAATGCACGTACGCACGCGCGTTCGCTCGAAAGCAGGCACGCACGTATGCACGATCATATATATATATATATATATATATATATATATATATATGAGCATATATATATATATATATATTTATATATATATATATATATATATATATATATTTTATTTATTACTAAAGTCTTGACTGAAAATTGTGGGTAAGTTATTACATTTAAATACAAATTCACACTCCTTTGATATTTAAAATCTGTGGTCTCTTACTGTAAAGGCCGTTTCCGTAAACAAAAAAACATTTTCCAAGACTTTTACAAAAATATAGCTGAGTTCATTTTTAAAATATTCTGTAAAAAGTTGGATCAATAGAATCTCTTAAATAAAGCCTAAAATAACACTATATATTTCAACACTATTGAATCCACAACTTACATTATTAATACATAAGAGACAATGATACTTTTCGCAGACGCCGATAAATCCGTCCACTTTGCAATGAGTATCATTATACGAAGCACGTCGGCTGGAAGAAAAACCTCGTAAGAACACACGACCAATTGACATAAGTCCCATTCAAGTGAATTGTCCAATCAATTTCAGTTGAACGAAAATATCTTAAACCTTTGTTACGCGTCTAATATGAGATACGCAGACGCACATAGCTAAATTGAATTTCGCCAGAATATTGAAGGGAAAATGACGTAAGTAAAGCTGTAAGTTTGAGTAAGTATGAAGATTGTTACATCTCAAATGATTGATTTATATTGTTACGGAGTGAGAAGCGAAATTAAGGTAACTTATCACAAACTTTTAAATTTTTTATCCTAAAAGCATTTTTTACTTGAATGAACCCTTAAATGGTCTCTGCTCGGTGAAGTGTATTATTAAATTTGCTGTTAATTAAGGGTTTGTTTAAATCTTTTAAATTATATTATACTTTATTAAATGATGTGAGAAAAAATGAAAAAAGAAACTCTAGTTATAAGACATGTTCCATCCTTACCTCAAATCGAAAATATATGTTTGAAATAGACACTTGAATATATCAATATTATTAAATCAAATTAACCAACAATTTTGCGATTTTTTTTAAATATTCAGAAAATAATTTAAAAAGACTCGTTGCAAGAAATTCAAAAAATATTTTTTGCAGAATTTTAATAGCACATATAAGTACCAAGGAAAAACGTGGAAAATAAAGCATTCCACCCTATTTACGGAACTGCGGAAACAAATATCATGAAAAAATAAGGGTGGTAAAATTTGATCACAAAATCATAAGAAATCTATAGCGATATCTCTATATTTTTGAGGAATTGCTTTATTTTTACGCCTGTGAAATATATGCTAAACAATAAAGGCGATATAAAAAATAATTTAACAAAAACAGTGTACACGTTAACATTTGTAATAATAGTCAAGAATAACATACACAATTAAATGAGACTACGTGATGTAGTATTATTTCTACTTTCTTTAATTTCTTTAACCACGACCTAGGTTTCGTTGTATTACAAC
The DNA here is from genome assembly GCA_039881145.1 of Druceiella hillmani. Taxonomy (NCBI): domain Eukaryota; kingdom Metazoa; phylum Arthropoda; class Insecta; order Lepidoptera; family Hepialidae; genus Druceiella; species Druceiella hillmani. Next base: position 1,211,010 of record JAYKKI010000052.1, read on the forward strand.
ATCTTCAGGTGGGATATTGGTAAAGATCCTTTGCCAATCTTTGCCAATATCCCACCTGAAGATGTTGTAATACAACGAAACCTAGGTCGTGGTTAAAGAAATTAAAGAAAGTAGAAATAATACTACATCACGTAGTCTCATTTAATTGTGAATAAGGAATTTCTACAAAATTAAAGCCAAATATATTCAATATCAAGAATAACATAATAAATCTGAAATAAATTGTTTTCTCTATGTCTCTTAGTCAATGATTGCCATCGTCGGTTTTAGTCTATCTAATGATGGCACTCGATTGCTTTGAATATACCAAGGGCCATAGGGCGTAAGATATTGCTTAATTACTACACGGTCCACCAAAAACTATTTTTGCAAAAAAACTTATTCAACAAACATGCTTGATATTTTAAAAGATAAAACAAATTTATCACAGCCAGTATTAGGATTTCGTAACTTTCGTAGCCAACTGAAATGCAATTCTTAAACGGATTTACAGCGTCTACAAAATTATGAAATTAAATGACTGAAGAAGAATTTTTCAAATTATCTCCCCTTCATGTAACTTGGTGGTGATTTTTTTCACATACTCTGTTTTGTAAAGTATCATTCAATAAGTTTTTCAAAAATATTGGGAATATGTTATGAAGACTTTTTGATACAGGGATGAATTTACGAAATATTAAGCTTTTAAGTGGTAATGTTTGTTGGAGTTACCGATTTAAACCACTATCAATTAAACAGAAATTTCTTAACATCTAAAAATTATTCACAATAATATAATATAAAATCAAATTAAACGAAAATTGCTGCAGCTAAGTACAACTTACTAGTTTAAAAGTAATAGTCTATCAATCTTTGACATCTAGATGGGAACGTAAAAAGTTCATAAAAATTTTATTCAAGTTATTTAAATCAACTGCAAGATAACTTTATATTTTAAAATTCATTTAATGAGCAAAATATGGTGCATATTATTCGTGTGAAATATATACTGAGCAATATAATGATTAATTAATATTTTAAAAAGAGAATATATAAATACCCACCATATTTTTACGCCTGCGATATACACAGACGCTGTAGACCATACATTTACTTTACGAAAAATTAATCCCGTAAAGAGCTAAATAGAAATATTATACACCTACAAAAGTTTCGTAAGTATTGATATGCATATAAAACCTCAGAAGTGCGAGTTCTGCTCCTAGTTGCCAAGTATTGCAGTAGATATTAAGATTTTTTCTCACGTAAGGATAATGGACTTTCTGGGTTACACTAATCAAAATCAATAGAAATACCGCTATCGATATTTCGTTTTACATTTCTTGCTCACGTTCGTAGAATTCTGAGACTAAAATTTGATTACTGAAATGTTCTTTAAAATTCTGTTGATTTTTTCATGAATTGCTTACGTACAAAGAGAGGAATAAGGATACACACAATTATGATTATGATACAAAGAGAGGAGTAAAGACATACACAATTATGATTATGATACAAAGAGAGGAATAAAGACATACACAACTATGATTATGATACAAAGAGAGGACTAAAGACATACACAATTATGATTATGATACAAAAAGAGGAATAAAGACATACACACTTATGATTGAAATAAATTAATAAATTATTTCACACTATCAATGAGGTTAAACAAAGTACGCATCAATGGTTAATTGGACCAATCAATCACACATTTTAATAATATCCTTATGATATATAGGTGTTTCGGGAGTCCGTTAAGTCGTTAGTCTTGTCGTCATTAGATAATCGTCGTTATAAGAAATCTAGCTCAAAAACTGTTTGCTTTTGCCTATAAGTTCAGAATGTTATATAAAAACCAGCACTAAAGACTATTAGTTGGATTTGATAGTTTACCCCAATTAAACAAGACGGGGTAAAGCTGAGTAGAAGTGAATATTGCAGGTCGCTTATTTTAAGATTTTAAAGCAGTGATGATAATGATGTGTATGGATCCCAAACCATTTCGTCACTGGACGCTGTTAACTGATTAGTTGACACCGAATTTTCAATAACTTCATCGACATTCAGCATCGAACAACATGGACTCCTGGAAACAGATCAAAACAATAAAGCTCAATTCTATGAAGTTTTGTCAAACGTGATTTGGAATATTATGTATTTCCGGAAAGAATATGAAATAATAATACTGGAATTTGATCTTTTTAGGATTCTGCACCGAAATAGGAAAAACGGAACGGACCTTATAAGATGTGCATGACTACGTGAAGTGCGTGACTAATAATAATTTAACTTTAAACGAGGTAAGAAACTTAGCTGGTTTTATTTATTTAGTAAATTACTTGGTTGCTCCAGTTGCTGTGATGATATGTTAGTTATTTTTATTCAGATGGTACTTTTTCCTAAGCTCTAGTAACTGCAACAGTTCACGTAGTGGATCGTTATTTATGTTAGCATCTAAATTACAGTACACTTAATCGGGATAAATGGAACATATCATAGCTTGAATTTTATACTAAATAGATGTGACAATCTCGGAAACATTTAGTATAAACTACCCAAAATCCCAGTTAAATAGTAGAAACCGCGAAAGCTGAAAATGTATTTATTTATGGGAAAATAAATTATATTTTTAAGTTACATAAGCGATGATAAGAGGATAACGTCTACCAGACTAGATTATAATCTTCAGTGTGGATTTAGTATGCGAGTTCGTTATTGTGTTGGTCAGCTTTCCGGCAAGTGGATGCGGCTTTGGTCAGCATGATACGTGTATAGCTCAGCCTCCTTACAATTGATTATTCAACTCGAGGAGTTCGTTATTTGTCCGTCTGTTGCGCGTAAGCAGTACGATGGCTTGAGTACATACTTAACTCTCTGCATTTATTATTTACTATTTTAGCATTAACAACTCAATTTAACGTCGGTTAGGAAAGATTCGATGGGACAAATACAATCCCTAGATTTTAATCAGAAACTCAAAAATCAGAGTAGTAGATATTGTATTCAGATCCATTTAGTAGTTTTTGTTGATATTATGGAAAATAAAAAGATAAAAGTTAGAAACAAATAATTCTACTTTATACTAGATACCTGTAGTCTACTTGGTTTAGTTATTAGTGACAGTGAGATATAAAAGATTTGTAAAATATTCATCACAACGTTAATTCGTTAGTACACTCTGTTTACTGATCCTACTTCTTAAATATGTTATTATCTTTTTAAGATCTCAGTAAATATAAAAATATACACTGTGTATAAATTTATTAAATATTTTCAAATTCTTATAACTACAAACAAATGAATATACTAAAAGTGAGGTACGAATTTGAAAACTTTGGTGTTTTTTTCTATATTTATAAATTTTTGATTTTGGTGAAAGGAATTATTGAAAAAGATTTAGTCCAACAGCAATGTAAGATAGAGAATTTTTATTATTTCCATGTCACATTTGATATAGGATGCATGTATTATTCGTGTAGGTGATCCTCTGTATCGAACCGAGTATATTTGAAACGAGCTCCAATAATTATTTTAATTCAAATTTCTTAGGAATATCTCATGAATGTCATATAGTTTCTTAACATTTTCTGCTCAGTTTAATACGTAGAGTCAATTCGATGAACAATTTACACACTTATTGTTACATATCTACACACCCACACGCACATGCATACACGAATGCAAGTAGAAATGCACACAAGCATACAGGCACGCATGCAGGCACACGAGTGCTCGCGCCTCAAACGCTCACGCACATATGCCTATATATGTACAAAGAATTCATCTCAACAATAATCTCTATTCTTTATAATAATTTCGATCTGGTCTAATTGTTTACATTGATTTCTTTCGTCCGATCAATTCTATTCATACAACACTTTAAACTAACGCTATGGTTGGTTCAAAGTGTTGTATGAATAGAAATGACACGAATTGACATGAATTTTGTCAATCACGCAAATTAATAATATTGTATTTTTTCCCAGCCAAGTAGAATCGTTGAAAAAAACAAACACACAATAATCAAATAGAGCGAAAAATTAATTCATTTTCGTAATCCGGAACGAATGTCAATGTAAGTTTACTCTTTATTTTTAATTAAATTAGGCAATGGCCACACATTCAAAAAGCGATCGACATTTATTATTTTTTGGCAATTGTGTCTAATGAGTTAATGGGCACTTCATTGGGTTTTTATTGCGATTTTCATTTTTTATTCAAAATACTTTACGTATTGAAAGTAAGATATAGGTGATTTTATGAAGACTGCTTTTTGATTTTGTGAATGATTATAAATTATACTAATTTTTTTAGCCACTGAGGCCTGCCAACTATAAAATTGTTTAGTTTTTAATATTCCAAAAATACCACTTTCTTTAAAAAAAGTTTTCAATCACTTTTGACATTTAGAAAAAGTGTACAATCATTTTTTTAAATTTTAAATCTACTTTCGCCGATCACTTTTCTTATCTCAAAACTATGCACTTTGGCCAGCTTACTGTCCAAATAACATTGTTAATTCACATTTGTAAGATTCAAGATAATTCATGATTATGTGATGATGAGAGATAACAGCAAATGTAATAGATTACAGGTATTGCTAAGTGCGCACCAGCTAATGAAACGCGCAAATTAAGGCACATCCTCGCTCGAGATCACGGCCGGAAAATTTTAAAATGTCAAGTGTGTTAATATTTTGTGAAATGTACATTTCGCAAGTTAACTTAAAAATAATTTAATAATCTTGGTCTTTTAAGAACTTACCTATAAATTGATATCAAAAAACCTTTCACACTTTGGAAATATTTGGTAATCGTTATAATTTTTCTGAAAAGACAAATTAATTTTGAAATTTTTGATTTATGCTCTGTCTTGGAACCATGACCGGATTACATTGTTTTTAAATAGATCCCATGGAGCTTATTATAGTACTGATATAAACAAAAGCAAACTCTGTTACGAAACATTTTTCTAAAAGATGATTTTTCTAAGAGATTTGTCCAAGAGATGGGAGATCTTGACTTATTATTTTCAAATAAAAGTTTTTTCTTATGTACGGCTTTGTTTATTTTTTTTTAATGTGATGTACATTTAGTATATTTTTCGCTTTATTTCAGTCTGTTAATAACATGATAATTTTAGCTGGTTAGTTTGAAATCTAAATGGCAATAAACAAATGGCCTTATCATTAAATCAATGTGAGAAGTTTTCCTTTTTTTTTCTTTAAATGTGAATTCTTTCAAATATTATTGAGTACATGAAAATATTAAATTTTCCATTTAAATTATTTTTGCATCTAAATGAATATTGTGACGACATTAGTATTCAGTAATAATACAAAATTCTAACATTATATCTGCTGCATATCTCAAATTTTGCAATAATTATTCGGATGAAGATAATTGAATATTGCAAATAGTAAATACATCCAAATTTGTGAAGTGAATTTGAATGAAAATAACTAAAAATGTTTTGTCATACAGGAAATTAATCGGATTATGTTATCGTGCACGGCGGTCTATAAACCCATTTCCGTTTCATAATAACCTTTCAGAAGTTTTGAACTGATTAAGAGAAATCGATAAGTATGTAATTGAAATTTTCAGTTTTTTTTAAAATAATATGTGACAGATTTCACCTCGCGTCTGTATTCAAATTATAGGTTTATTTGATTCGCCTTATCGATACGTGTCGTGGGCTTACACAGGAATGTCCGTCATTTATGAACTAAGGATCGATAGTAATATTCTCTGACTAAAACCCTTATATGCAGTGGTTATAAGCAAGATCTAGCCAATTTAGAACAATTATCAATGAAGGGATCACAGAATAACGATTAAATCGTTTTTTGCATTATTCATGGTTTCGTACCTCAAAAGGAAAAAGACAGAACCCTTGTAATATCACTCACATTTCCGTCTGTACGTCTATCATAGCTTATTTTTTTTCCAGATACAACTTGACTTAAAAACTTGGAATTAAATATTGTAATAAAGCATACCAACCTACACATAACAAATGAAAGAATATTCACGTGGAAGTTTTCTCTTATTTAATACTCCTATTTTAAAAACAAATTCAATGTATAGGGTAAGGTATCGCTTGAAAGGTTTAATTGTAAAGGTGACAATAATGTTCACCACAATTTCAGGTAGTGTAGCTTGAAATATATGCTGAAAAATGTCGAAAATACGTTCGCTTACTTCTCCTGAACTACCGCAAATGGAATTATGAAAAATAGGGTTTTTAGGTGTCTACACAAGATTTGTAGCAAAATTACAACGATGATCCTATGTGTTATAGTTTTTGAGATATTTGCAATACTATATATGTTCTCCTATTTAATTATGCTAGTTATTATTAAATATATATTGCGCCTTAGTACACTCGCACTAGACTGGTTTTTATTTTAAAGGCTGGCACTCTCATGGAGCCGAATAATTAATATTTTTCACGATCATTGCCGTTTAGTTAATACATTTTTCGTAAACATTATTTAAAAAACGGAGTTCTTGCCATTCTAGTCTGGGACGGTTGTTTGATTACAACGCTAAAATTTTGTGCCTTTGTGGAAATCGAGGGGACTTCCTTCAAAATATATACACATTTCTGCTCAAAACTTTAAGTATTGTATATTAACTGGAATTATCTCAATATTTCATATATTGTGAAAACTCTTTTTAAGTTTTAAAATTTTTTATTTATGACAGATATTTTTTATAAGACTAGTTATTTAATCGAGCCATAGAATTGGCTCATTAGTTTGATCAACTCTAGTCATATATTGTAAAAATATGTATAAATGTTAAAAGAAACAATTAAAATTGATCCCAAAATTAATAAAACTTCATTACTTTGTATAAAGAAATCAAAATAACAAATCAAAAAAATTGCTACAGAAGTGATAAGAGAAAAAGATCGACTGTGAAGCCGAGTTCTGCTGAAATATTTTCAAATACATATTCTTTGAAACATATGTCTTAAAGCGTTAATCACACAAAAGATTTTGAATGAATTTTTTTTTTTAAATCTATTTATGTAAAGAAATTTATTCTGTAATTACATTAATTATACAATTGCTATAATAATTAAAAGAAGGTTGCTTGATATTTTTATAGTATAAATAATCAAAGAGTAAGTTTTTGATGACAAATTGTATATAAATTTAAATCGATTTAGATTAATTACCACGATGACAAAACTTTAAGTTTAATAGTTTAAATGTTGTCGATTCTCATTGTAATTCTAAGTCTCCAGTGGTATATTAAAAATTAAAATAATAAAATTAACAAAAAAAAATAAAACGAAAATTTGGTTTCCCGAGACTCTGAATCATATGTGGACTCGACGCATAGAAACCTCGCAAATATTTCACACCTTCCTACAATACGAAAGTTGAGTATAAATGCCGAAAATGTGGCAAGAGAATTGTTCAAGTGTAATATTTAAACAATTCCGTGCGCCGTTTATTGCCAAGTTGCGTGCGGGACGATTTACTACTTTACCTTGACGCGGCGCCAAAATCTACTTGGCCGCCGCCCAATATTGCGTTCGATTAATCTAGATCGCGCGATTTAGTCGAGTGGGAACTTATCTAAATCGGTCGTGAATTCTCACAAGAGATTTCTTCCTAGCAAAAGTTTTCCTTCAAACATTTTCACAGTTAACAGCTGCGCCTTCAGTTTATTGATGTTTTACGATAAGTGTGTCGTTTTTTTGCGGTCAAATGTGTAATGAATTTTGAGAGATTTTTATTTCCTTTGTTTTCTACTATTGGAAGAATTTTCATCTTTTGCGCTCAGTTCTTACTTGGATTATCATCTGTTTCCAATGAATCTGTAATTTTTAATCAAAATCTATTTGGGTTGATAGAAAAAGACATGTTTTAACGGTATATTATTTAAGAGAATTATATCAAACAAAATAATTCAATTGCTTAAAATCTAACTATATTTCTAATTATGTATGAATTTTATAATGAATTAACATAAACATTTAAATAAACATTTCAACTTCTGATATTATGACGTTAAAAAAAATGTACTATATTTTATGTACTAGCTTCTTGTTTATCGTTTAGATATTTAAATTTAGTAAATCATATACTGTTCAGCAGCCTGATATTATTTTTCATATTTAAATGTTAACGTTATCTTCACTAATGTCATAAAAGTAAAAGTTTGTCTGTTTATTTGTTTGCTGAAATAACTCTACGGTGAAATTTTATGTGAAGAAAATATATATTTTAGATTCAATAATGGTAGAAAAACATCTAATGGTGCTGCCATTTACAGTAAAACAGTGGAATAAATACAAAAAAAATATTATATTCACTCAGACAAACTGAATTTACTGCCAAAATGATTAGCACATGATAAACGTTTCAATAATAAATAAAAGTATCATTGTATGTTTAATGCAAAATATACGTATTTATATTACAAGTGTAAAAATCAGTTTTTGCTCTAGTATCTTAGTCGGTTTTGTGTAGGAAATTTTATTGACATTTGTTTAACAGTTCTCGTATGATGTACGTACAAACAAATATAAAAAGCGAAAAAATCATCTCTATTTTTTTTTCTTCTTGGCTATTCTGTATTTTATTTAACAAAGAACGTGTCAGTTTTTTAAAATATTGACTCATTCAGGTATCAAACTGAACATATTTTTAAAAACAAATCTGTCAAGTAGGAGTTCATGGGTAGTGGAGTGTAAAATGACCGCATAGTATGTGGGCTAATGAGATGTATTACTCTGCCGCTTTCCGCGAAAATTGGGTTTAGTTGGCTTACAAAACATGAGATTTTTAAAAAATCATGATATTCAGAATCATAGCTATAGTTTTCCTATAACATCTGCGTGCGCTTCTAAAAACTCCTATCTTTTTTAAAAAAAATATGGAAAAATCGAAAGAATAGTTAAAAAAACATGTTTTGTGTATACACAGTTTTTTTTTGAAAATATAATAACTGAAATTATGAAAAAAATATTTCGGAGATTCCATTTCTGAAAGATAATAAATCCTAACAAATGGCACGCAGTACTTTATATGAAAATATAATAAAAATCGGGTTATAAATTTGCCCTTCCTAAAAATTCCAAATGAATTTTCTTAAGTTTTATGCTATTGAGACATGTGTGAGATAATATATTTTATTCCTGCGCCAAATTTCGTGGTTATACATTAAACGCTTTCTGCGAAAAATGACTGTGACAGACATACGGACGGACAAGTGAATGGTCTTATCAGGGTTGTTTTTTCCGTTTAGTTTAGGAACCACAAAAATCATAATTTATGTAAAAAATATTTTTTTTATTGTTCTCCGAAATTTGAGAGTGAAGTCGTTAGAAACAGTTCAGAATTTTGACATGGTTTTTAGTAATTTTTTACAGTGACTGATTGATAGATTCACAGTACGAATAATCGTTACGTTCATTGTACATATTGCAGATATGTCTTATTAACATTTAGTATTTATTCGTACGTATTGTTATATAGGAAAATCAAGTACTTTCCTCAATTTACTGGTTCAGGTCATATTCAAGAAAATTTTTACTGAATATCAAATAGTGAACAACCACATTATTAAGAAGAGACAGTAAAATAGTTCGACTTCGACTTAACGTTATCCGAAATATAAAAATAGTTCGTTAACGTTATCCGAAATAGTAAAATAGTTCGACTTCGACTTAACGTTATCCGAAATAGTAAAATAGTTCGACTTCGACTTAACGTTATCCAAAATCATTTAATCGGAATTCGCTATAATTGAAAAATTGGTTGATTGTTATCACCGAGTAAACATGAAACTATGAAATATGAGACAAAAATAACGCACGATCGAAACATTGTTTGCACATCGTCACTGTAAGCACAGTGAAGGTCGCGTGGGTCTAAATGATCTACAGACTTCTGAACCTCTTTCTTCCCGCTTGGTTTGTACCCCATGACGTCGTCACATTACGTCACAGAATATATACGGGAGGTAGATTCATCCAGCAACTAATTTAACCCTTTGCAGTTCAGACTGAAAACAATCGCAATTATTAATTTTCTTTTATTTAAAATATAATTTGGTAAGATTTTAAAAATTCGTCATAAAATTAAACATAAAATTTTAAATTTCAGTGTCACATGTCCTAATCCTCTGACCTTCTGAAAATATTCCAAAAAAATGTGTTGATATCTTGTTTAGTGAAGAAGAAACTTGTTAAAAAAATATTGCATTCAGAAATATTAAGTATTGACAAAGTGAAGGTGTTAACACTTATTTGAAGTTATCTTTAGGAACGTTTTTCACGTATGTAACAAAATGGGTGAACGTCTCATTTTATAGAATTTTGGTTTATATTGAGTCTTAACTTTGTTTATTCGAAAGCTACATTTGCTTTCGGTATTAGGTTAATTTTAATTCTCATAATATGTTAAGGTTTTATTGCAAAGTAATATATATTGGACATCTGCGATTCTAATAACTTACATCTACCAGAAATATGGTTTATTGTGATACTATAAAAAACTAATAAACACTTTAGGTTGAGATTGAAAAAATTAAAGTCCCCTTGATCTCCTTGGTGGATCGAAACTGGTTCACTTAACTTAAGAATATAACGCCTTTATAATGCAAATAAAATCATTCTTTCGCTTTTCAGTCTCTTCAATAATTTGTCAGAGCGAAATATATTGATGGGTTTATAGATAAATTACTGTAGTGATGTATTTTAGCTATTTCTTAATATTTTTTAAATGCAGTTCCAAACGGGCAATAAACTACCCGCGAATATATAATTTTATTTATTTTAGACATGCGCCGAATGTTGGTATATATTTGATATTCGGTATGTTCAGCATATTTTTCTATGTTCGTATTTGGCCGAAAGTTTGATTCAATTGCCGAATTATTACCGAATAAAAACTTTCCTTTTGTATTTTTAAATATATATTACTTTACAGTGAAAAAATAACACATTTTACATGATTATGAAGGTAAAATTCAAACATTAATATATTTGTCAAAAAAGAATGAACCCCCAACACTGGCTATTATTGGCAGAGGAATTTTATAATACGAAAATTATAGTAATTTAAATAGAAACAAATTAACAAAATTGAAATTAAGGAGGATTTTACCTCAAACATAAAACGTTAAATTAAAGTAATTAATAGCAAAATACTCAAGAAAAATTGTTTAATCTTAAACTACAAAAAATGCATCCGATATGAAAGATTAATACTGAAAATTCAAGTGAGTTAAAATGCTGAAAAAGATTAAACTCTTCGCTCTCTCTGGTAAATCTGTGTTACATTTTTATTTAAAAACATTTCCTGCTTTATAAAGGAGATGTTTGTTTTACATAGAAGAAAGAGGAGAAGACAAAAAAAAGTTCGCTAAACTGCGTATACTTTTCTTTGTTTTTTGTCCGCCATGCGAAGGAAATGAGGTCGACTTATAATAATTATTCGTTTAAATAATTTTGTAATTCTATTATAATCTGGCCTTTAGGAATTTCTTCGGGCACTTCTTCAGAGCAGTTCCAAAAGTTTGCATAAAATTTATGTAAAATCGTAGCATTTGAAAATGGAAGTCTGTCCTCTTCATTGTCACGGCTACTGCTTTTCAACGCCTTGCTACTTTTTATTTTTCTTGGCAATTATTATTTTATTAATTTAGATTTTTTTGGAGAAGAAAAATGCAATCGAAATCTCGGGTCTCACAATATTGCCAGTGCAGAGTTTGTCAACATCTATGCTTTTGAATCTGTGTCTGCGTTATGTCTCTAAATTATGACTCATTGCGGCCATGTTAGGGCAAACCTGCTGTACATGTAATATGCGGTATAACTACAGAAATTGAAGAAAATATGTAGCTAATAATCCCTTCACCTCATCAAAGGGTCGTAATAAGGTCATAACCTCTTTCAAAACTAGCCATAGACGCTCACTCAAGTTATAGAGATTCATTGCGCTAGAGTTGTTGGAAATATATAAAGTAACGACTTCTTTGCTCTTGAAAGCGTTTACACACGTAAAACCTATTATTTCATCTAATACTCATATCTTGAATAAGTTTATGTTGAAAAAATTGAGCTCACTTTGATTTTGAATCAACTTTTGTTGAGCCAGAGTGGAGTGGCTAAAATTATTAACAATTATTTTTGTCTATGTTAAAGCTTCATTGATATTTTTATCGATTTTCAATTATTTATTTATAGCCATTTGTAATATACAGATAAAACACTTTTTTCCAATGTATAGTATTTCTAGTCTAGTTTGCTGCTTTTACTATGTTAGGTCCATTATAATCTTTAACTGTCACATGCATTACCGAATCAATTTGCCATGTAATTATCATATATTCCAGGTGAATTAGGATGTTGACTGGTATGTGCTATCAAGTAAATTATTTCATTCTTTTCATTGTTCAAGTTGTGAAATTAGCCACACAAACGACAAAGGAAAGTCTAAAAATCTATTACTTTCTTTAATCCTCCAATCATTTTTGGGCAACAATTTTAATATATTGTTTACACATGCGTACAATGCAACATTTTAGGATTTATTTTATGTGTAGGTAAATAAACAACCTTACCCAGTATACTAGTTTTGAAATAGACATTCGAAAAAGTCGTGCTATTTACTCGATATTTAATTTCTGGAGTCACATCTGCAGTTATTTATTTGGAAATATACAGTGTATGAAATAGTGTACGACCGATTTTAAAAACATCACTTTACGAAGTTGGCGACCTGTGAAGCCATATTTTATTCAATTGGTCATAGATAAGAGAAACTGAAGAGGACACGGTTTCATGCTTCGTCGGTTTCTAGACCATCGAGCAACTCTGCACAGTCGTGAAAACCAATACGAACAATGAAGCTCGAAATACAAATATCGATGTCAAAACTGTGCTATTCCACAGATATGGGAGATAAAGAAAATAATGAAAATTCTGGCTCAAAGCCGCTACTACTCCTGAACATTCTCAGATAATTCTTGCCTGATAAAATATTTAGGAAATTTATAGCAAGTTTAAGCAACTGAAGTAATATTTTTAATATGTGAATAAATAATTCAATATTTATTAACTTAATAATCAAGTTAACCAAAGTTACAAAATCAATTTATTAAGATATATAAAGATAGCGGATTCTGGTCGGAAGATAGAAAAATCGGATAACAGGGATGTAGATTTCATGTCAAAAAGAATCTTTGTTTATAAACAGAACTCCACAGAGGTCGCTATTGACTGATGAGATATAGTTTAAAAGTCGACGTTGATAACTGAGTTACGGACGGAGGATAACTGAGTTACGGTTTGACGGAGACATATTAAATTTTTTTTTGGATTCCTTTCTTAAATTACATGATTTTTACGGCTGCTATCTATATACAGCCAGGACCAGATGTAATGTTATTAACAAAAGTGCTACTCAATTAAAGTATTATGCACATAAATGACGTATATATTTTATATAAATTATTATATTAGCAATTTCTCTATATTAGGTTACAAAAATATTCCTTAAGATTCTTAAAATTTATATATATTACAATAATATTTATTTTTGATTATTTCAAGTTCAAAATAGTACGTATAAAAAGGGTGAGATCTTTTAAAATTAAGGTTAAAAAATAAAAATAATTGCCCGAAGATTTATTTAAATGAAAATCGGATCAGATTAATGCCCCACTGTTACTCTTTCATAAATCAGGTTATTAGGTACAAAATAATGAGCTACTGGTTGTGTTTCCTTAAAATCGTCACATAATATTTTTCATAGTTAATCAAAATATATTTTTATCCAAATCATAAGCTTTGATATTGGACTGGTCGGTGATTTTAACTATCTGGTCATAATGGAAAGTCTTAGTTCTAATACTTGCAAGAGAATCTTCCTTGAGTCCATTCTATTCATTACATAAATCTAGTTCATGAATAGAACTCACTTTAGGAGGATTCTATAAACACTTAGGAATATACAAATATTTAAAAGTATACTTATTTCTATCGAACTATAAAAATATTTATAAATTTTTTAACTGGGAAATCTGTTGCCTACTTAATTTTTCATAGACGTTAAACATCGTGAATTTAACTATGAGACTATGAGAATTAGAGGCATTGCCTTAGTTTTCCGGTAAACGTTTGGTAATATTTGATTTTTGTGTATTTCTTTTGACAACATTCACTTAATCCGTTTTGGAGATGGAGGGGAGCAAAAATACATATTTAAATACAATATTTCGTAACACTTAAGACGTATCTTTTCAATAGAAATATGCAAATATAGAACCATTTTTTGATTAAAAAATTTGTCTTTTTCTTAGTTTTCTACCAAAATATCTTTGAGCATCATCTATTTATATACATGCGGGATAATATTCTTTATCAAATCCTAAATTTTAAATTTCTATGTAAAATTGTTTCTGAAACAAAATGGCATGGAAATTTTCAACAATGCGTTTAGAAATATCATACATAAAGTTCTAAAACGATACTTTTGGAATCTTTTAACTGAATTGAATTATTTGAGTGATTAATTATAAAAAAAATTTTCACTCTTTTTTTTCGTTAGTGGTTATCATTTTTGTGTATGCGGGTTATATTATTAAATTCAATTTCAAGTTGCTAAGTTAAACCATTTTTTAGTAAAACACTTGTGGCAAAGAATAGATGGATGCACATGAGAGTGATTCTAAAAAGGTTCTAATTTCTTTTCTTTTAGTTAGAATCTGAAAAATAATAATAAAATCAAGAATATATTTCAAAAATTTCCAAAATATTAAAGACATTCTTCTGGAATATAACATTTATGCAACTAAATTTAAATGCGTTATCGTAACTAAAATTTATTGACACAGAACCGAGTACTATATGTTTTACAGAACACTGAATAAGCAGTCGCAGTAGACTGGAGTAGGCGCAAATCCTTGCAACGTTAAATTAGCTGTCCCAGGCTAATTCGAGGTACGCGTTCTTCGCCTACATGGTACTACTAGCCTACTCAATGATCTGATCTGCTTACATTAAATCTGTTTGAAAAAAATTATGAACTTTGTGATATTTTATTTCAGAATGTTAACTTTCTTTAGAAACACTTGATATTACGGATTTTCTGAAGTCCTTCTTTTTAGATTTTCTGTTAACTTATTATAATGTAAAATCCAACGAAACAGCAATACAAAAAATCTCCTAAAATTTCACTTTTAAAAAATTGAATTACTTATTAATTTAAGTTTTGGATTTGCAGATCCGTTGTTAATATTTGAATTGAATTGAAAGTACATATGTGAAGCCACCTAAACATATCGAAATAATTTTCTATTAGTGTAGAGTCACAAGAAATCGTTAAAAGTGCTAAGTGCATTGACAGGGAAGATGTCACAAAGGAAGCATTCAAATCATTCGTTTGGTAAAACTCTTCGGCTTCGATCCTTGCTGGGTTGATAAAAGTCCGTAAAAGTTGCGAAGTAAACTTACGAATTCCAACACGATATCACAAAAAGCTTTTAAGTATATTTTTCCTATTCAAAAATATGGCAGTACCTCGATTTTCTACAGTTGTGTACATTTTATGCAAACAACGATTTAAGATATTTATAAGATCATTATCAAAAGTGTTGAAATCACTTTGAAGATTACTGTAAAAGCTAAAGATTTGGTTTAATTTAATTCGAGTTGGCGTTGGGAAAATATTTGGGATTCAATTTTAGGTGAAAGAATTTACTTTTGAAAGTTGTTGGATTCTATTTCAATGTAATTTTACTCCAAAGTATTTGACATAAGATATTTTACTCCAAAGTATTTCACATTAAGATGTAATTTTCCCCCTGTTTACAAAATAATAATTAGGGTAACGTAACAAGAGGTTTAAGTATGGAATAGTAATAATATACAATTTAAAAATGAATACCCTTTTTTCGAAATTTTTCATTATTTTCATTTAAATTAATTGAAAAAAAGTAACAAAATATTGTGGGTAGTATTTGAAAATATAAAAATAGCTCAAAACTGTTCAAAGAATTGATCGGAGTGTTCCATGCCATTATATCATATAATCGCAAAGCTTAGTAAGTAGATATTTTCCGAATCATTTGTTTGTCATGTGAAAATACCACATAGAATTATAGTTTATAAATTATATAAGTCGAAAAACTTCGTAATCGAGGGTTCCACTGCTGTACTAAATATTGCGGAATATGGAATTTACGTGTGCACCATAGCTTATGAATATCCGCATCTCTGATCATCTTTGCAAGAGCGGTATTAAAAATAAATTAGGGAAGATAAACACCCTGCCGAATGTAATTCTGGATATCTAGAGATTCAGATAGTTATTTCCTAATTTGATTTTCTGATTGGCATCGATGTCCATATGGCTAAAGTAAGTTTCACTTAATTGGAATTCCAAAATGTGTTACTATTAAAATATATTATCTGTAAATACTTTTAAATGCAGCCAATAATTAAATGCAAAAATTATCTGCACCTTATGAGTACTGGTAATGCACTTCAAAATTGAAAAAAAACATCATATATAGAACAAGTACAGAACATATTAAACAATAATTTTTCGAAATAAGATTTTAATGTAATTTTGTAAATGTTATGAAAGCTTCATAATGATACTAATTAATAAAAATAATAAATATTTTTAGACGATAATGAAATAAAATGAAAATTTTCTCGGCGAAATATGAGCATGGGAAGATTTTTTTGGCACAGCATGTACGTTTTGCCAAAATGAGTAATTTAAGAAAAATATGTCCAAAATATGGAAAGAAAATGGTATTGAATTATATAACTCGTAAAACGTGATTCAGTTCGATTTAAACTATTTTTCACAGAGTACCACTGTTGGTGATTATAATAATCAACTATATCGAAAGATTTGTGTATATTAGTGGTAATAGGCAAAGTAGTGCATCATTTGCATTTGAGCAAATGTACCGTAACTATCTTACCAGAGGTGAGTAAATCGTTATATTCCTTGTTTTACTATTTTTTAAACTCAATTAACTACATTTATTATTATTGTTCATATGGATAAACAGTGGTGGTAACAATGTGCAAGTATCTAAAAAGAGATGGGTGTATTAGCGGTACAAATAGATTAGTAGTTCAATATCATTTGAGCAAAAAAACTATATTATCGAATTAAAACATTGACAATGGTAAGTCAATATCAATTGTTTTGGAATTTTATGTTTTTTTTTAATTAATTTAATCTCATTTATTATTTTATTTTGAATTTTTGGGGTTTAAAAGCAAAACAAGTAACTCTTATAATTTCCGCTCATCTGTCACCGCCCCATACTATCTTAAGTAATATACCTATATATGCATTATTTTGAAATTAACACTTTAGATAGACATCAATTAACATAATCAAGTCATATGTAAATTCGTCCACCTTCATCGTCTTGAGTGTCATTGAAAAGTCTATTAAAATAAACTGAAGTTTTTATTTATAGGGTTTCGTATCTCAAAAGTAAAATAGCAGACCTTTAGAATTTCATCCAAGTGTGCGCCTGTCTGTTTACTTATCATAGAGATATTTACTATAAACTGTTTGACACAGTAACTTGAAATTTAGTATAATGGTAAATCATAACCCTGTTGAAGTATATGGCAGTATATTGCAAAATTTAACACTCAAAAATATCTATATTAAAATTTTTAAGCTAAATAAAGTACTTTAATTATTTCGATGAGTCCTTGTATCGTGTGTGCATCTATTGAGTAACTATAAGGGTTACTATAAGAGTGACTTGAGGGTTACTATAAGGGTTAACTATAAGAGTGACTTAACTATAAGGGTTACAAAACCATTTCTTTTAGATCTTTACCTAAAACTGTCTAAAGATATTATTAAAACTTTTACAAATATTTTTTCTAAACTAATTTGATGCAGAAATTCGAAATTTAGTATAGTAACAAATCCTAACCCTGTCGAGGTATACGGCGATATATCTCAATAGTTAACAGTCAAAAAAATCTACATGTAAATTTTAGAGGTGGCAAATAAAATATTTGAATTTGTTTCGTTGATTCCGTGTATCGTGTATGTATTAATTAAAAAAGTTACATAACCATAAGTATTAGTTAATAAATTTTATTTTAGAATTTTACCTAAAACCGTCTAAAGATATTGTCAAACATTTTCACGGATATTTTTTCCAAAACAATTTGACGCAGAAATTTGAAATTCAGCTTAGTGAAAAAGCAATAATTAACTTTGAACATCACTCATTAACATTAATACAATTTTTAATAAAAATTTCATAGGCATAAAATAAAGTACTCAAGTTTTCTTAATTTAAAATATCTCGAGCGATACCAGTTGAAAGAGCAAACATAAGAATTCAAACGTTTTTTTTTCTGCACATTGTATAAATATATAGTCAAATATTTCCGATAAAATATGTTGCTTCGTATTTTCAAAATGCTAAATGATTGAGGAAGATTTTCTAATTAAGGTATTTAGGTACTTAACAGGTTTTTTTTAGTTTTTAAATTCTCTTTAAGAAATATTAAGTTTTAAAATGACGCGTAATGTTATATTAATGTTTATAAAAAAAGGGTGCGTGTACTTATGTACGCGCGTGAGAAGTACTTATACTTCTTTGGCATCATTAAAAAATAGTTTTTTTTTTAATTGTATGCAAATAATAAATTACAATAAAATAATAAAAGGACTGGAAAAGGATAGTCATTAAAGTTCAGTTTAAATTTGAAAAACTAAATAAATTAATATTTATTTTCTTACCTTAAGGGTAACATAAATTCTCTTATTATCCGAATGTTATTTTTAAATTATTTAAGTTAATTCATTTTCTATATATAAATATATTTAATATTTTCAAAATAAAGAAATAAATTTTATAAAACATTTAATAAAAAATTTGTGATAAAAATTAAAATGAAACATCAAATTAAAATATTAATTTTCAATATTTATTATTAAAATGAATAAATGAAAATAATAAATATTTATAAAAATAAATGAACAAATTTAATGAAAATTTTTGATAAAAATAAAAAGTGAATATTAAAGTAAGAAAATGATAACAATATTTCAAAAATGAATAAACTTAAATTCAATGAATTCAAATTGAATTTATTATTAAATTTATTTATTTACTTTTAAAATATTGAATAACCAATAATAAATATTTAACATTAATAATTAAATAATATTTAGTATTAATTATATTAAATATTAATATTTTAATTTATATCAATAAATAATACATACGGATAGGTAACCTCAATTATATTGGAGCACTTGAAAAAGTCTATAAACACAATTTTTTCACTAATATTTACGAATAGTAAATATATTAATCAAAATATTGAATTGAAATCACTACTGAATATAATTTATCAGCACATAAATAAATCGCACTTATATGAAACTAAAACACGTGTGTGAATGTAGACACTAGAAACATGCGGAAAAGACTGCAACCGCTGCAACTTCATACTGTAACTTTTGTGTGACGAATCTTAAAATTTCACGCTCTATCATTTTTTCATAACGTGCCTAAAGAAGTATAACTTCAAAAATTCAGATTAAATTTAATTAGAATTTTCAAACAAAATTATTACCATTAATATACATCAACAATTTCCAGAGACACTGATAATTGCATCTGAGTTTCCTTTATGGGTATTCCGACACGCACTCGACGGGATTTTCTAAAACGCTCACCATTCGCTACAAAATGTTTTAAAATTTTAGATGTTTCGTTCTCAGTTATAGAAGTGAAAAAGTTTGTTAACTTCGGGTATGCCAATAAACTTCACAGTAACGAAACTCCCTACAAATTCAAAATAAAGTTAACAAAACCGATGACCCTTACATGAATAAGTAAACAAAGGGCAACAATACGGCAACACACTTCACATGTGGAACTAACAAAACAGCCCAAAGTACCGCAATCATAAATAATGCAAATATCCCGCAGCCATCCTCGTCTTGCCCTACTCGGAGCTTTCGTCGCGGAGACCGAGCTACAATTCTTTTTTATTATGATCCATTTGTAAGAGGAAACTTTCGATCAAATTTACAATCGAAGTGAAAAGCAAAATGTGCCCTTAACTTGATCCACCATAATTAAATAATTATTATTTTATGAAATGTTCTTTTATAGGTAAAGAATAATTGAATGAAAAAAATATTCCTAAGTGTTATTTTCAGATGTAGTTGCATGTTTTTCTTTAATTCTACGTGCAATACATCAATTGCCTGCATGTGTGTGTCTTTTCCATCATATCTTCATAGTTATCATTTCATTAAAATCGATATCGATGATCTGTATCTGAAAATTACTTTTTACATTTCATCAAATTATTTATTTATTTATATCTGTACTTTAATGTATCTAATTGATACATATGGCGGACTTATTGCCACGAGAGCAATATCTTACAGCCAACCAGAAAACCAGTCCAGCCCCGATTGACGAGCTGCCGGGAATCGAACCCGGGTCCCCGCGGTGCGCCTCGCAGGCAAAGGCCGTATGCAACCCAACATACCACGGTGACGACGACAATTACGAATGCACATAACGGATGATAATGTTTATAAGGATAATTAGGAATTTGAGATTCGGATATTCTTTGTGAATCCAAGAATTATATTGGAGAATTAATAAAGGCATCATTGGGACTTAGAAGTTATACAATGAATTATTATAATTTATGTTGGCTGAATACTAATGTTTGCCAATATAAGGCAGAATATCGAAGATTATCGACAGAAAAGACTAATTGTACTTAATTATATATTTATACTATGTACATATATATGTGTGTATGTGTGTTTGCGTGCGCGTGTGCATGCGTGGGTGCGTCCGTACATACGTGCACGAGTGTGTGTGCGTGAGTGCATGTGCATGCAGTGTGCAAAAGTGCATGCGTGTGTGTGTATTTAGATATGAATATAGTTAAGATTTGCTTATTTTTTCTATATCTTTTTCCACGTCAAGTTGGTCTGCTTTATACATGATTGGACATTATGTGAAATAAACCTGTAAAGTACGAGTATAATTCGCACTACGAGGGTTCCGTACACATTCAGGTTCATACAAGTTAAGGAAGATAAAATGTGTTTCTATTTAACTATTTATAAATATAATTTTAAGGATTTTCCTTGCCATATTAACATTTATCCCAGGATATTTTTTACAGGCATAAAAACACGTGAATTTATTTAAATATGTAGAATATAGGATAATCGTTGTAACTACCTTGTAATCTCCTATCCAGATTTTTCAAGCCTGATTTCTTCAAGATTTTTGGTGGAGTAATTTTGAAAATAGGGGGTTGGAGGGGATATTTTGAACACTTCACCGCATATCTAAGAGGGTCAGGAGGAGGAAGAGGAGATCTTTATAAACAATAAGTAACATATTTATATACCGACATTATATACGTAACAATTATTTATATATACAGATATTTATTTGTGGTCATATATACACCTGCATTTCGGTACTCTGGTATTCATGGTTTTTATTCAGTAATATTTCGATTTTGAGTCTTTAGTACCTTGCCGTACGATCGTCCGACTTAGCGTTGTGTGGAGCACTAACCAATATATTCAGAGATTTTACCATTATTATATAATTTTTTCAGTGTTTTTCATAGACAGCCTCCTCGCAATATTTTCACTACGCTATATATGGGGCATCTTATATAAAGAAGGTTAAATAGAATTGATGACGCTACACTGTCTTAGATATAAATTTTTGTAAACCGGCCGTACTTGTATTTTTTTACTGGTTGAAAAATCCATTGAAAAATCTATTGATGTTAGAAATGGAACAAGTATATTTCGACTTTTCACCTCTACATATGGTCATTTCGCCAAAGCTTGTCCGGGTGGGAATCTTCATTGCGTGATTCAGAATACACATAGCACTATCTATTGATGTACATAGAGACACTATACGTTTGTGTAATTACTACGCGTCAAGTAGTTAGGCACTTTTTTATCATGTTATATCATATGATTGTTTTTAATGATAAATACACAAATATTCTGATTTATGAAGCGAAATGTGATAAACTAAAAATTAAATATTACTTCACGTTAAAAATTATATAATATACACAAAAAAAGACGAAAATATTCTTAGTTAACCCGCAATTATTTTTTTTGCGGGTTAACTCACAGCTTACAGTTTTCTTATGTCTATAGACATACAGATGTTAGTAATAGTGACAGCTTTAAAAAACGATGGATATTTTTATTCATTCTATACACATTCCTCAAAGCGTAAGCTTATGTATCTACGTGGATATATAAGCTTAGCTTATATATATATATATATATATATATATATATATATATATATATATATATATATATAATATATCTTCGTGGATGCTCTTCAACCGCAGCGTTGACGCGGTTAATATTTTCAATTGATCGCACAGGTCTATTTCGAAGTCCACTTGAATGATTTAGTGTACATCCTGACGCTCTGAATTTTGATACCCACAACTTGATTAACTGAACACTGGGCCTATCATTAAAAGTCCGGATAACAAAATTATTAAAAACTTGAGTTGTGCTGCACTAACAGAAAAACCGTTGCAGAAATACGTTTCCACAGCGTAAGCATGGTGTACACCAGACTACTGCGACATGATAAATAAAAAATTCGCGCCAATGAGCTATCGAACGCCACCCCTTCTCTCCCGCTAGCCTCGTTGCTTAGCGAGATATTCGAGTTTGAATTTGGCGCTGAGACATCACTATAAAATCTATTTATTAATTATTTATATATCTCTCGTTTAAAGTGTCCTATATAAATTCTTGCTCTCGCTGAAGTTTTCAGTGCTTTTATTGTACTTATAAGGTTATTAATTTCACTCACCCCAAGTATAGTGTGTTTAATTGTTACATCTAATGGAACTTATCTGTAGAGACTTAGTTAAAATTAAAGATATTATATTTTATGGTCTTTGGATTACATGAACAAATTAATGACACTTCACTTGCAGTATCGTTACTGGTCCAAAATTCGCCCTGGACCGACTCTGATCCTGATCATGCC
This sequence comes from Druceiella hillmani, assembly GCA_039881145.1. Lineage (NCBI taxonomy): Eukaryota > Metazoa > Arthropoda > Insecta > Lepidoptera > Hepialidae > Druceiella > Druceiella hillmani. The sequence continues at coordinate 1,234,067 of JAYKKI010000052.1, forward strand.
CTTCAACGGTCAGTTCAGCTCATCATTATGTCTACGCCCAATGTTATGGTATCGCTTGCTCTGCATTTGCCATGGCAGTGTTCACTTGGTGTTGGCTATTGACGATTTTGACAAAATATTGGTACATTATGAGAATATCTCAGACATTGGCAAACAATGTTGATCCACTACATTTTAATAAGAATTGCCATTTTCCGATAATTTTTTACCCATTAAGAAGTACAAAATTGTACAATGATCATTAGTTTTGTGGCCTACGGTTTATCTGATATCATTATCTAGTTTTGCGTGCTTTCTATGCGACATGAAGATGGTGAAGCAATTACTTTGCCAAATATTTGATTTTTCGCTTTGTTTGATGCGACGGATTGGAAAATTTTTTGTTGATGGTATTTGGCGAATAAAGCAAAATTAACAAAACCGACTAAGCAAATAACATTGGACGTATACGGTAATATCGAATATTTAACGTATATTTTCAAATATTGAATATCTTCGCTAATATCCCATCTGAAGATGTTGTAATACAACGAAACCTAGGTCGTGGTAAAGAAATTAAAGAAAGTAGAAATAATACTACATCACGTAGTTTCATTTAATTGTGTATATTTTCAACATAAAAATACGTCCTTTTTCATCACGAAGTTTATAAAGTATCTGACTCATTATTGGGTCAACCTACTCTGATGAAACGTTGAAAACGAGTAATTTAATTATTCGTTTTAAACATTTCGTGAAGGCTATTTGATGGGTGTCGAGAGTTTAATGAATATTTAAAGGTTAATCTATTTTCTTAAGTTTAATTTTGTTATAAGTCAAAATGATTAATCAAAAGAACAGAACTCTTGAAATTTCGTGAGAAGTAACTGTTAGAGTAAACGAATTTTACTCATTTAGAAAAGTCATTCAAGCAATTTAATTGCCAAGATATTTTCACTGTGAAAACTTTCAAGCTCATCAAATATTACTGAAAGACAAATGGAAAAAGAGTTTTAGTGTTGTTTTTTGTCATTCGTGATTTTATAAGCAAACCTGTGGAATTTTTCTTCACACTTATTTAAAAGAAATAGAATACTGACCATAGTAAAGGATCCAGTATACTTAAATATTATCTATATATATATATATATATATATATATATATATATATATATATATATATATATATATATATATATATATACACACATAGTATCATGGGCCAATTAAGTAGATACTTATTTTGGTTAATTTTAAAATGTTTATGCAAATCATAATTTAATAAGCATTACACATAAATTGTGACTAATAGAATTTGAGTCGCATCAAACGTAAACTAGAACCGCAAGTAAACTAGAACCGCATTTAAACTAGAACCGCACGTAAACTAGAACCGCACGTAAACTAGAACCGCAAGTAAACTAGAACCGCATTTAAACTAGAACCGCAAGTAAACTAGAACCGCATTTAAACTAGAACCGCACGTAAACTAGAACCGCATTTAAACTAGAACCGCACGTAAACTAGAACCGCACGTAAACTAGAACCGCACGTAAACTAGAACCGCATTAACGTTGGAGTGATTTATTAATAATTTACCTATTTATTTTTTAGTCAATTATACTGACGCCGCTTTGTGTCCGTCACAAATTTTCGTGATGATGTTGAACTTAACTCCGTAACAGCTTAATGCGCAATAAAGTTTCGCGTCAAAAAGAAAAAAAATATGGAGAAATTAATTTAATTAAGTACGTAAATGTTTGATTACTTCGAAAATATTTAGTAAAAGAATGTAAGAAACTGTTTTTTTTTAAACGATATTTACTTTAAAAATATTAATATATTAGCATAGTTTGTTTTTAAAAGAAATTAATTACTGATCAGAGTAAGAGACAAAGAATGGATTATTGAAATTATGATCTAAACGTATTTGAGGAGTTAAATAGGTATTAAGTATTAAGCATGTTGTTAATATATTCAATATGGTCACGAAAATGTGTGGCGCAGTCAAAACGACGGGATTAGTGATGGCCCGTTACGCTATCATCAAATGTTAGTGATCAATGCTGCTTATATCTTAAAATTATATTTTTTAAATTTTATATTAAGTCAATATTTATATTTAATAAGGAATTTATACACATTTTGCAATTTTCTTTTTGAGGTATAGTTCGCGTATTTCGTATTAGCTCATGAAATTCTAAAAGTATACGTATTTGGATAATAATTTCAATTAAGCATATTGGATCTTTTACTACAATCAATATGGAATTTCTCTTAAATATGAATTAAGAGGAATTCCACAGGTTTTCACAGGGAAAGATGCAATTAAATTTAATATATTAACAAAATATTAGGAATATTACTTAATTATTATCATTCAGCATTCATCAATAAATTAGAATTTGTCTCTGTACCTAAAAAGATTATCTAAAAACCTAGTAACTTAATGTTTTCTATAACATGTCGTAAATATGATTTAATTACAATATAGTCGTGTATTGTAATCAAACTGTGGGCTTACGGGCATTCAAGGCAATCCGGATTGAAACGCGATAAAAACAGAAATATACTTGTAGTCTTCAATAATACTTCCATTTTGTTTGTTTTTGAATCTATCTAAGACTAGAGCATAGTCTCTACTATGGTCACGTCAGATAGTAGCTTTCTTGACTCCCTTTAGTTCTCAGAGAACAATTTCAAAGACTGATTTCAGTGCTTAAATGCGTAAGCAATAAATTAAAGTATATGATTATTCGTCTCCATTTGTCGTTAGCCCTAATTTTACTAATAAATATAGGCGGGTTTCACATCTGACTTATCCACTTTATATTTATTTGAAATATTTTTCAATCAATTTTTCATTTCTTTGTTTATAATATGTAGAGTCGCAAGTCGGGAAAAAAATATTGTAGAATAAATTTGCTAGAAAAATAATCTTTAATGTGGTTATCACAAGTTAATTTCATTTTCGACCCATGGAAGTCCAACAGAATTTAAAGTAACGAATAATTTAAATTTGAAAAAAAGCACGTAGTCATTTTGAGATATTTTGAATTAAATTAAATGTTTACTCGCACGTTTTGCTAATTGCAGGAGAGCCCGTTAACAAAATAATATTTTTCCGTTCATATTGTGCTTCTCATTAAAATTATAAATAATGTTAGCTGCCATCCTTAGATGGTTCGAAGAAAAAAAAACTAGATAATATGGAAATTCTTGGGAAATATCTATATGTATGAAACAAAGTGATTAACAATTAATTAGGTACCTATATACTATTAAAATTTTGGACGTCGACTCCTATTTTTATGCTTCTGTAGGTTTATGTTTTGCATAATAACACACACAGACACACACATATATACACACACACACACCCACACACACACATATATATATATATATATATATATATATATATATATATATATATATATATATATACTGTAAATGGCCATATTTAAAATTTATTATATTTTCTTATTTGAAGTATTAGGATATTAACTGAAATATTTTCTCCTAATTAACTTTATTGACACTAAAAAACCAAGGTACACAGATGGTGAATTTATTGTAAAAGGAAATTTATTTTACAGCCAACCACAAAATTAATATTGATCGATCAACATGACAAATGAATGATGACAAATTAATATTATCAATGAAAAACAAAAGAAAAATGTAACATAAACGAAAAGAAAAAATAATTGAAGAAAAATACATTCACGAAAATTAGAAGTACAAAAACATTACTGTGAAGTTAAATAAAGCAATACGAACGATAAATAATAAATATAGGATAGTAATAAAAGATGAGGTATTCAATCTATAGATAATTTTGGGTAACTTTCGATGTGGGTGAATAATTCATATAATTTTTTGTCTAAATTCGAAAATCGCAAATATGTTGAGATGATTTCATAGTCCATTCCTTTTTTGTATTTTGGAGTGTTGTAAGCTAAAATAAGTAAGCAAACTAAAGTCTTTTCAGATTAATTATAATATTATTTTCATGATAAACAGTATATCAAAAAGAGAAAACAATAAAAGCAATATTGTGTAAATGTTGTAAAATTATGCGCAACAATGTTAATTACAAATGAAACTACTAACAATCTACTAAAATCTACTAACAATAAAAATAACTGTGTTTTTATGGCGCAAATTAAAGGCATCATCTCTTTGCTAATATTATTTCAATACATGTGAGTAAATATGAATTGAGGTACGGGTATCAGTAGTGAGATTATTTCGTGAAATCGTTTGTTGTATTATTTGTTACGTATTTCTTAAAAACTTTATTTCACCACGATACACAAGATAAAATCATAAAAGAAATATAAAACCAAATAGCGAGCGCTTTTAGATTAAGTGAAACTAAGAAAACAAATAATAAACAACAATTTTGACGTGGGAATATTAGGATACAAGTTACCTGAGTATTTGAAAAACTCACTTATTATATCTCACTATGACTTGTATCAATTTTTTTCCATAGGTGATAAGTAAATGAAATAAATAAATTATTCGTTTCACGAGTTGCGCTCGGTATTTTGTAAGCATGTGGACTTTGGAAAATATTAATATGTTAATTTTAAGGTTAATATACTTAATACTATTCATTATAATATTTATAAAAGTATTTTTTTAAAGATGCATTTTTTTTAAAACTTCAAATTCCTACATCTTCTCTTTTAATGTTTGATTGCGATTAAAATATAGTACGTATGTTACACTAGACCAAAAAGTAGCAACCATCGTAAAAACTTCATCTAAATACATTTTGCTGTTTTTATGTGATGTGCTAACAAATAAGCAACTTCAATGATATACTGGATAGACTAAAACAATATTTTTGACGTTCATTTTTTTTACTATCCCCTAAATAATTTTTTCATAAACATCTATAATACACAGATATGGTTATATTCATACAACATCGAAAAATTTCTGCCAAAGACGACCAACAGCGACGTCTGCCCTCAAGTGCCTGCCTGCATACAGATTGCTCACTTAAACACTAACCCCTTGCACACCACTCCATAATTCACTTCTCATGATCAATTTCCTCAATGTATGTACGGGTAGAGAATTATGCCATCCATTGATATACACAGATACTCTATACCGTTACGTAATAAGTGAACCGATTTCATTGAAATAAAAAAATTAAATGTTACTTCAAATTAATCAAATAATGCTTTTCCCTTGAAGTTTTAATTTTAATTACTTAATCGTTGGAACCAGTTCTATTACTTAAACATTCGACATTTTGCAAATAAACATTATATAAAATGAGTATGAAATGATATTTCATACAGCAATTATTTTGGTATTGAATATATTTGGCGTCAATTTTGTAGAAATTCATTATTCACAATTAAATGAAACTACGTGATGTAGTATTATTTCTACTTTCTATAATTTCTTTACTACGACCTAGGTTTCGTTGTATTACAACATTTTCAGGTGGGATATTAGCAAAGATGGTATTTTGGCATTACTAACATATGCATTTGGCTCTTGTTTGTCGATATTCCATGAAATTACAGTTTCATATATTTAAATGTTTGTTATATTTAGGTTCAGTATGACTGTAGGATGGAAGATAAATTTTCAGAATATAGAATCAGTGATACTGATAAAGGTTCCGAATATTTATCAAGTAACCGGCAGTAACTTCATTTTCATAAAAACAGGTATAAGTAACGAATTCGTGTTTTTGATATTTTGGTTTTGTGGCTCCATTTATCCACTAGGAGCTCCATTTTTTTATTTCAGAGTTCATACTATTTCTATTAATTTTGGTTTTAAATATTTGATCATTATTTAAACAATTTGTTTGGTTCCGTACTCAAAAAAAAACAATAATATCAAATCAAAAATTCCGGCAAAACGCAACCCGCATGATATTTTATGCACAATGTTTTCCCTTTTGACTATTAATATAAAATATATAGTACATAACAAAATAAACAATACCAAAAATAACGTATATATTAATATTTTATCTCAAACAATGTATAGCTGGTATATATATATATATATATATATATATATATATATATATATATATATTAATGTACTTTTAAAAAGGCTAAGGCCATGCGAGTGGGTTCCCAATAGTTCTCCACTATTTGGAAGTCCACATCGAAGATGGCGGGCGTCAGATATCCGGTATGCAGTATCCGTATCCAAATAATTATGGATATTCTATGTGGCAAATGATGTAAAGTCCGCTCCCGTTATTAACACTTCCTATGTTGTAACTTGTATGTGTATACATCAGATTAATACCGAATAAGAGCAGCCCGCATTTGAAAAGCAAGTTACTATCGTGACCAAATCAATGGACAATTTATTCGTGAATTTTCACTTATACTGAGTTTTCCCCTATAGACGACGTTGATACATTATAACATATAATTATTTGTGCCGGATATCGGTTTTTTTAACAAGCTTTTATTAGGTCGACTTGTATGTAACTAATTATGTAATGGAATATGCGAAACTAAATTTCCGGCGATTTCGAAATGTTATTGTTGTATCATCATAAATCTTAACAATTATGTGTAGTTCTGATGAAAATGTAATAATTTCGTAAAATATTCTTTTTTAATATTTAAATAGAAAAGGCTTAAAATATAACGGAATTTTTAAATTAAATATTAACCAATTTTCGGATATCCCACTTATTTAAAATTTTGCATACTGATCAAGAACCGACGAAAATATAATAATTTCATGAAATTTAGAGAAAAGTTTTAATTTTACACCGAAAATAAAAAATAAAAAAGCAAGACTATTATAAAATATTGCACTAAAAAGCCAAAAACAATTATCGAATCAGTTTTTAAGTATTGTTTCTTATTTAGTGTAATACTTGAGTGTAAAGGCGTGGGGTGGAAGTAGTAGTTGAACGGTTTGAAGATCAGACACAAACCTAATTTCTGAAATAAATAATTTTTAATTATTTACAACCTATATTTACTTTAACTAAACAAATATTGTAAACTTTGCTGTTCTAATAACTATTTTGTTTGAAAATAATTAGTAACCAAGAATTTTCTTCAAATTTTGTTCAGCTTTGTTTCAATAATTTCTAAGTTTCGAGTGCCGCATATATACGACGCTTGAAAATACAATGTTTAATGCTTTACTTTTAGCGCTCTTTAACGACCAATTAAGTGAGATAACTCGTTTATTTTTTCAGTAATTTTTTCCGTAATTTTTTCATGGTTCCACCATGAAAGAATTATGGAATTATAATAATAAATATAATTTATTAACATAAATATATGATAAAAAGTTTTCAATTATTAACATAAATATATGATAAAAAACACAAATTGATTTTGACTACCTTTCTCTCGTGAATTTGTAAAAAAAAATTGTCATCTTTTTCCAATATAGCTGATGATGTGTTTATTCGAAAATTGAGGAAAGTTTGTTTATAAAATAAAGTTTACAAGTTTTTGTTGATACAAGCACATTATAAACTTAACAGTAGATATTTTAATGTTACCTTCAATATTCTAAATTAGCGAAACAATTTTGTGCAATTGATACTACTTGGGTGTACGTTTGAACCATTGTGGAAATTGCATTGAATAACTATGTCGCTCGTGACTGAAACTTCTCCATGGTCGACATGAAAGGTCGTGGTAGATGAGCCATCAAACTAATCAACTGTTGTGTTCCAAACAAAGATCATTATTTGAAGTTACGGTTTATCGGTAGCCTGCTGACTACATTAGTTTCTGTTACCATGAGAATGTTTGATCTTTCAGGAACTTATATTTTCTGAAGAAAAAATCGATATTACCTCGCACAATAAATTATTTACAATTGATTTGAGCCAAATAAATTATGACCACTTTACTAATGTTGTTTTACGTTAATTTGGTAGTAAATATAAATCAAATGATATCATGTAAGCTATATTTTTAATTGTAAATTATTTGGCACCCCCCAAATCATCCAACAATTATACATTCATTACAGCATTTTGTTGCTAAACACATGCATCTCTTAATAAATTTTAAATTTCAGATAATTGAAAAACAATTTTTTTTCATAATAAAATATTGATATTGATGTAATTTATACTTTCATAACCTAAGAAAAATGATTATATATTCTACATATATTAATTTTTAAAATTATATTGTCGATATTAAAATATTTATTAACACGTTTTAGTCTGGAATATATGATGTAAATAGTAAATTAATTGCAATTAAATACAAATATTTTTTTCCGAAAATTCGTTCCGTATACCGAAGAATATCGTAAATAACCTTTGTATATTCTTAATATTCGATTCGAAATCATACCGTTAATGGTACGGCAGCAGGAACAAATCATCCTCAAAATTCCTGGATGAAAAATGCTTGTAATCAGTAGATAAATATTGCGTGATGCTTAGGAATGTTTACTATTTATTTATTTGCCAAATCTGAAAGGCGTATTGCTGGTTTACGATTAGTTTGTGTAGTATATAGGCGGCTCGCATAGACTGGTTCCTTGAGAGATCATAAAAGATATTGCTATATATTGTTATAACGATACAGTTAACAAGACAAAAATGTTACAAATATGAATATGAAATAGGATGGAAGAAGAAGAAGAGTTTTCAAAGGAAAAGATATAGGAGATAAAAAAAACAGGACTTTATTATTAAAATCCTTGAAAACCTTTATCGAGAATATATTGTCAGTTGATCCCAAAGTTTTGCTGCTTAAACAGTAAATAAATTTTAGCTATTAATAAATGTAGGAATATGTAAGCTTTTAGATAGTAATTCAAAGCTGTGAGAAAATAGGCCTTCAAATCTGCTTATAAGGTAATTGGGATTTCAATAATTTTTTAATATGTTAAGAAATAAATATGCATAACTTGAAACAAGATAGTTTAAAACCGAGTTTAACAAAATTGAGCGAGAAAATTTTTTCCATCCAGACATAATTTTTTAAAATTTTGTAGATTGCCATTTTACCTCGTAATCAGATAAAAGTGTTAATATATTACCAGTTTTATAAATTTAAATAAACACATTTAAAAAATCAGCGATATCGAATGGTGTTGAAGATTAAAGAATATTAAGAGCATGAAAATACGGTCAAACCCTTTGCTTCATTTAATTTAAGTATGATTTTGGCTTATAGCCTCTTAATATGTAATTTTTTCCACACTGAATTGGTATCTTGTACATTCAATCTTAAAGCTTTTTTATGTCAATTATTTAATAAATCGATTTATATCAATTATTCCTTCGTCGAAAAAGTAGCTTGTTTTAATTACTGGAAATGCATAAACTATTAGGAAATGATTTAAAGTGAAAATAATTAATTTGGTGACTAGCTATTTTGAAATTAATAATCGTCAATAAACTTTATTAAATAACAAAAAATGTCTACTTAACGACTAAAGATGCTAAGGATCTTATACAGAAAAATTTTACATCAAAACTTTTCCATTTTTTGAAAGAAATAGTGCAACAAGAAAAACTGTTTCAGCCGAACAGAATGTAATTTTACGATTTCCTTAGGGCAGATGACAGCACCAAAATAAATATTATTCGCTCTTTGTAATATTGCTAATAATGCAGATACGGGTACCGCGGCCGGATATCCGACCTTGGACATCTTTCGAAGTTGCAGGCGGGCTCCTGGGTATTAGGGGCTATTTCATTGTTATCAGAGAGACGTTAGGTTACATAATAGTTACTTCGATATACAAGTTGAGTAGATAACCTTGTCAAAGTACGTCAACGATGTGGGATTGAAGGTTACTTTAGGAATTGTATCGTTTCATCAGATACTCTTACTAGAAGTTTAGATTGAAATACTTATACTCTTTACTCTTTGTAAGCTTTCCTTCCTGGCATATTTGTAAGCAGAGGAAAATAAAATAAAACCCTTTTCTTTTAAACGGCTTCGAATGAGACAAGAATATATGTGTTTTTTTATTGAACTGTAATTAGTATTAATACACATACCAAAAGGTACTCTGAGGCATTGATTTTGATATTGGAAATATATTAAGAATAAACACTGTTAAGAGTCAAATGATGTAGCTATTAAGAATCAATAGATCTAGCTTTTAAGAGTTAATAGATCTAGCATTGAATGCAACATTGCGACAGTATGTAAAAAACCTTGCAGCGTTTGTATTTCATTTAATTTTTTTTTATAATTTTGAAAACTATTTTTCTAATGTTGCTTTTTGAAATAAAACAAAATTATTTTTCGTCTAATAGTTCTTTTCGAATAAGTTTGATATTAATCAACGACCAATGGAATTTGCATTGCGTAAAAAATAACTTAGTCACTTTGTAAGGGTTTCGTCAGTATTATAATTGCATTCAGAATGCACTAAAATCATATCTAAATATCGCACTAAAAATTCTAATTCCACTCACCTGAGGACGTATTACAATATCAAACAAAAACTACTGTTTTTAGAATGGCAGTTATGATACTTGTTATTGTATAATATTGCGTATTTATACAATAACAAGTATCATAACTGCCATTCTAAAAACAATAACTATCTCTTCAAAAAATTCAAATGTTCTCATTCGTTTAAATATGTATTTGTGAGTGTGTCCTTTTTAATTAAAAATAAACAGTTTAAATTTATTTTGAAATCTTATTTGTAATTTGACCAATATTATTACTTAGAAACAAATAATTAATTTATGTAAATAGTCAACGAAACAATAACTTATTAATAGTCAATTCAACTAAGCTTATTTTAAAAATTGATGATGTTATTTTACATAATTTTTGATATTTGAGTGTGTTATGGACGTTAGAATAGTTTTATGTACGAATTTTAAACAACCTTGACCTTTAAATGAAATTGTCTTTGAAATTGAATCATGTTATCCTTTTCTTTTTCATGAACTTCCTTTGTGAAACAATGCAAATTAAAGGGATAGTCAGAAAAGTCAAATTCACTATCGAACGCTAAGACGGCTGTTTATGCAATAATGCCACATTTTCTACGTTTATCGAAATAAAATAGGTATTTTAATGAATTTCCATGTCAATGATGTCAGTGGCGCTCTTTGGTAATGTTATATTCATCATTAGAAATGTTCAGGTCTTATATTATATTGTCTACAAAAAAATAAGTAGTTATAAAAGAAATAAATAAAAATTAATTGAATAGAATACAAAATTAAAGATTTTGCGTTTAATATAATAAAAAAGTGGCGGTATTGATTTTACACTTGTTCATTTCTTTCATTCGTTGGCCATAGAAAACAATAGAATCCTTGTTAGAAAAAGCAGTTAATTTTGTAATGTGAACTGTAAAATACACTAATACAAATAAAATTAATTATGTTATTGGCAACAATTAACAAAAATATCTCAACACATAAATAAACAAAACCAAACTAAATATAAAAGAATGCAAAAAAAACGATTAAATAAAATTCTACACTGTGTTTTAAACATAGGGGACGAGTTCCTCCAGTTGAAACCAAGTCTTTATCACTTCCGAAATTGGTTAGAAGAGAGAGCATAAATACTTTTCAATGTTTCCGACTTAACAGCTGGATCAATAATACTGGGGGTTTATGAAAGAAAGAAATTAACTTCATGTTGCTAATAAAGTGGATTGAAATTTTAAAATGTTATTATTTCAGTCATGAAACCTTGCTACGAAGCAAATAAAATGATGAAAAGTGAAATTTTGAAATAATTTATGGTCATCCCAATGAGGGTGGAAAAGTTGACGAAATCCATGTAAAATTCCGACACACTGTCTTATTGAGTTACTGGAAACTATATCGGAATATTGGCATTATGTAGTGTTCCATTACCATTGCCCAATGCCGTAGAAGATAGTGTGAGTGTAAATTTATAGATAGATAAATACAGTAATAATATCTCGCTCGGTTTTATTTTTTTTTTATTGTTTTTTTGTGACATTTTCAGTATCAAGAAGTAACTACTGTCAACTTTATTTATTTACATTTCTCTAGTTGTGCATAAGTGATTTCAGAAACACCTGTTTCAAATTTAAATATTAAAGATACATAAAAAAATGAAAGCACTAATGTAATTACACCACTTTTAAAGAATGTTTTAAATATATTTTTGTATTATTTTGATTTGACACTGGTAATTTACTCACTACAGCAAAAGTATTATTTCCGCTTATATTAGTAAGCATTATTCCACGGTATGACATTCAAGAGTACACTTCAATAATGGGAAACGAATTCCTTTCAAACTGATTCCGAAGCAAACACTCCATAAAGCAGTAGATTCGCCTTGCTTAATCAAACCCTGATGACGTAATCTCGTTAACGTAGAGAGAGAACTGATATGGTGAAAATGAAATTAACACGAACGCCTCTACGGAATATTCATAATAATATGGATACGCTGACTGAGGTCCGGATATCCGCTGTCGACCATTTCTCGGCGGCACGCATGAGTTTCCGTGTAACAAAGTTTGTTTCGCATTTATCCGAACTATTTTAGATAAGACAAATTTGCTTAGCTACTTGTGAAATTTAACTCATTAAAGTATGTGGTAACGTATTGTAATCGAAAAGGTTTTTTAAGTATATTAATGTGTAACTCCACCATGTGTGAATGGATATATATGAATCTTTTTTTTATTATGAAGGATGATTCTGTATAAATTCACTCATAATTATAGCATTCTTTATATTTATGTGTCAAGTAGGAGCGATGGACATGGTAGTCCATACTTTTATTATTTGGTATTTTTTTCATTGAATTTTTCATTTGTGAAAACTTCTGTTCACATCGCTAAGCGTTCTCTCTTGAAATATTTTGTAAATTTCGTACGGTTTTTAGGATTCCGTAGCCAAATGGCAAAAAATTACAGTTTTGCTCTGTCCGTCTGAAAAAAATAAGATACCAGAACTTAAAATAAACTTTCGATGAAATTTGTTTGTTGTGTAGTTTTTGAGACACGGGATATTTATTATACCAACTGCAGTAATAACTTTGTGTTTCATAGTGTCTTTGAGAAGTACAAACTTATAAGTTTAATATTGTTCAATGCTATGGAACCCTCCTTGCAAAAGTTCAATTCGTACTTGGAAGGGTTTTTTCTTTCCTTTATCATTTCAGTAAAATAATGGAGTATTTAATAAGTCTATTGGATTTTAAATTTAAGATTCTTGCACACGACTAGAATTAAAAATATTAAACTTAAAAAAAATGAAAAACGACTTTGCAAAATAATAATTTAATTCATGTACTTCGAAGAGTTACACTTATTTTTGAAAGTTATTTTGTGGGTCAGTGAGGGTAGAAATTTTTTGTACTCAAACTACGAGGATTTAGTACATAATTAGGCACATTTAAATATTTAGTATTATTTATCACCATATAATAAATTTATATGGTGATAAATAATATTAAATATTTAAATGTATGTTCGTTACCTGTTATAAACGTGAGAATATAGTGAAATCTTTCACAGCCGTGCGAATAACGTGAAATACTCAATAATTATATGATTTAGAATCATTGTCATAATTTTCCAGTAAACTATGGGAACACCTTTTTCACAATTTTCACTGTGGCGGCTTAGAATATTATGGAAATGAGGGGATGATGAATGTATTTTTGGAGACATTTTCAATAATAACTACAAAAATATTTTGCATCAAATACTGATAAAAATATTCGTAGAATATCTTTGTCTTTGTCTTTCAATACCTTAAATACAATGGAACTTGTTTATTTTATTTACAGCTACAACTAATGGATATATGGGCAGAAGAAGGAGCAACTCACACCATTTTTGTGAGAATTCCTTTTGAGATAACTGAGTAGTCAATTTTAATCGTGATAGTTTTCGCAGGTTTAGTGACAATAATATATAATGCGCCAATCACATGTACTTTGTGTCTCGGCTGTGATAATATTTATGAACATTATCCACTACTAATTAATTACCGAGCTGTGTACCACCATACTATCGAAAAGATTTTTGTAATGTGTACATGCTTTTTTTAAACTTGGTCAAACTAATCTCGATGATAACTTTAATGAACTGAAGGCGTTTGGTTGATAGAAAGAATTATCATTTTTTAACTTATTAACTGTTTTGCAATTTTAAAATTACCAACACTGGCATGAATAGTCAAAATTATAAGAATGAGTACAATGTTATTTCATGCCTTTTGTAAGTATTAATTGCAAAAGAAAAAGTCGTCTTCATCATAATTATATGCGGAAAAATTTTGTAGGTTTGATAAAAATAATATTTGTCCAATGTGTAGGCAAAACGATATCATAGAAATAGAAGTATAATTGAAGTGAATAATATCACCGATTGGATAATGAAAAAATAGGGGCTGAAAAGAAAATAATTTTTTTTTATAAATATCAATAATTAAAATAAAAAGTATAAAATGATAAAATGTTCTAGAAATTATTTTAAGAATTAAAATAATTTCCTAATACATTAATACCTAATACTATTATCAGTACTTTTTAATTACTCAGTACTTGATTATATTTATCTAAAGTACATTATGGAAAGTGTATGTGTCAGTATAATGTAAACTATAAATTTTCTGTTAAGTAAATATAAATGGGTTATTAAATTCAGCGATTAAAAAATAAACGTCCTTAATATTATCCACATTACGGAGTAGGTAACTAATGTATATGCCACACGTGGGAACCAAATTTTAAAAAATATGGGCGCTTAAGGTCGTTGTTTATCATTGGTTTCATTCACGTGTCGTCATCAATCATAGTCACAGTTTTATGCAATACTGGTATAGGTACAAGGCATGGGGTATGCTTTGTACCTATATCAGTAAAAAGTAAATTACTTAAATATGTTCTTATATAAAAATATAAACAGTAAAATAAAATACTAATGAACCGATAACATTATAAATGAAAAACCTAAAAGATAAAACATTAAATGAAAAACATAATATTTGAGTCCACAGGGAATCATTGCAAATGATAAAACCAATAATAATTTACATTTAATACACTTATCCAAGCGACAAACTTTCTCCGTTAAATATGCATTTTATTTAATAATTATTTATTTTAATGGTTTCTTCTTCAATTGCAATGAATAAATTTGATTCTAAGAATACACATAGGTACATAGATATATTTTTGACGAGTAATAATGATGTTAAAATGTGAATTCATATTTTGCATATGTCGTTTATAGTAGCGATAATTTTTATCGATAACACATCGGCGCTTAGTTTATACACTTCACTAATATTGTAAAAAGTACTTATTAATTTGTATTACAAATAATTTGTAATCAATAACTATCAGCTTTGAAATATACGATTTAATATGAATATTATATACTCGCAAATCGAATGTCAGGTATAGATAATCCAAAGTAGTCGAATTTAGTAGTAGTATCGATCTTTTTTGAATTTGAAATCTTACTATGATTTCTTCTATGATCCCTATCTATTCTTATCTTACTATGATCCCTTGCAAAGTTATTAATTCGTAACTGATATTATTTGCTTAAATAAACACATTATTTTAGCATGAATTTAAATTGATACTTTTTAAAGTGGTGTTAAATGACATCGTTAGCAAGTGACCTAAAAATCCTCCTTTTTCCAACAATAAGAGTATGTAATTTAGTTATCAGTATTGCATAAAACTATGTCTACCTATGGGCAGTCGTAGCGGGTCAATGATTTTCATCATATCTACATATCTTTCATGGCCTCAGAGTTTCTATAGTTTTAGCATATATGCATGAAAAGTTGCACAAAAACATGGAAATCTTGCAAAAGGAATTTGAAGTGCTCTTGTCTCATGAATTTCCTTCAGGACAAAAAGTGAGCAAAGTTTTTTTCTTCTATCACTTTATATTAACAAAGTAATGATTATAAAGAATCAAAGGAAAATGTTTATGTCTTTGATAATTATATTTTAGAGCGACTTATTAAATTAAATTTAAAAAAAAATAAAAAGCCTTAAAGAAATGGACCGCAGGTTAAGTTTGCATGATTTGGCCGACTTCCTCTTATTTTTATTCTACAGTACGGAAGCAATTTTATGCTTTGGGAAAGAAGTGGAAGTATTCAATTTGGCTGCCAATTATTATAATTCCATTCACACATCCTTATTCAGCGTACTCTCTGGACCACTCACTCCCCCTCGTGCTATCATGCGCTCGCTGATAATTATTTACTGTTGTTGCTTTAATTATTATTAGTAAATTTAATGATGGAGATTATTTTAAGGTTGAAATTTGTCTAATTTTTCTGTCAAAGCGCTAAAGAATTTTACAAGAAAGAATATTATTTTCACATACACGCTAGCTGTATTTACGGGGTTTATATAATTAAAGATTTTATCAATAACTCATGTAAAAAAAAATAACTAAGATGGCGGTTTAATTAGTTTGTAAACTAATATAAAAATTTATATTATATAAATGTAACATATGAAAATATATGCCAAAAAAAAAAAATAGATTTATAACAAAAAAAGTGGTAAAAAAGTTCTTCCAGATAATATAATAGCGGTATTTAATTTTGAAAAAAAAAGGATTTATAAAAGTTTTTAAATTTTTAATTCCCTAGGAATAGTAATAAATGCATTGAAATAAGTTTAAGATAAAATACTATATTTTTATATAAATTCCAAATTTCAACGGCACCTATCTAGTTCTTCACCTTCATCAAAAATATTTCACGTCGAGAATGGTGAGGGAAATCAGCCCTGTGAAATACAAAAAGTAAGTATGAAAATACAAAAAGTAGTATAAACAGAAATTTTGTTGGAAACAAAAAGGAAACAATAAAAAATTCAATCATATATCTTAAAGATAAATAATACGAAAGGTTAGCTACAAAAAGGGACTACTTCTGATTATGCAGCTATGCTATAATCATCAACAGCACATCCAGTTTACAGCTAGCAACTATCGATATACACATACGCACATATACAAATACATATATATTTACAAACTCATACATCCATATGCGAATATATTAATAAAAATTAATACATGTAGTATATTTGGAAATAATGACACGCACAATCAAAATGTAGAAAATTATCTGCACTTATACAAATATATGTTTAAATAAACCACACACGTATGCATACAGATTTTTGTGCATAAATTACGTCTAAATACAAGTATTATATACAAACATAAAAATATGTACACATTATTACCTGTGGAGCAGACATAAAACATACGAGTAAATATGAAAATAAAGAGGCACTTTTAAAAAATAAGTATGTCTTTCTACATTTTAGTAAAGATTTAAAAATACTATTAGTTCTATCTCATATAACACTATAATCATTTTTAAATTAACCTATCTACATCTACTTAAAATTTACGTGTGAGAATTAACGAATTACCGTGAACTCCTCACCAGGCGTCTTCACTTCATCTATGGAGTCTAAAACTACCAACCCAAACGTTCTTTTTTATTAATAAACGTATATAACATGGATAATTTCTTTTACAAAGCCTGCATATATAATATAACCGCTTATTACAAACAGTGTCACATTTTTCGAATCTTAATATAAATTCAATTAATCAATCGTTTAACCAATGGAAACATATTATTTGTATTTGAAATAGATATTTATTCACTTTGCTCTGGTGTCATTGACGTAATATTTTTAAAACGTTTAATCAAAATGTCTAACCAGTCTTTTTCATTCCTGTCACGTAACAGTTTGATAATGGTAATTTTTTTCACCAGTCCTTTCCATATAAGTTACTGGCCGGTCATGTAAGATTTAATATAATAAGACAGAAGAAACCTCTGCCCATGCATGATTTTTTCTTCAGCTAAATTATTTAGATATCTTGCTTGTTCTGCTGATTTAAATTAAGTAACATTTTAATAACAGTAACATTTCTAGTCATTTAATTCTCTTATTATTTATTAACATATAGTGCCAGATTTTAAAAAATAATGCCTTGAAATGAAATCCTTGAGTTGGTAATTTAAATTACCAACTCAAAGAATTTCCCCAACTAAATTAATTGGATGTCTTACTTGTTTTGTTGGTTTACATTACGAAACGTTTTATTAACGGTAAAATTTCTGGTCATTTAATTCTCTTATTATTTATTAACCTATAGCGCGAAATTTTAAAAAATAATGCTTTGAAATGAAATCCTTGAGTTGGTAATTTAAATTACCAACTCAAAGAATTTCTCCAGCTAAATTAATTGGATGTCTTACTTGTTTTGTTGGATTATATTACGAAACATTTTATTAACGGTAACATTTCTGGCCATTTGTTTCCTTTATTATTTAATAGCCTGTGGTGCGAGATTTAAAACAATTGATAAAGCCGGAGAAAATTTTGTCTCGTGCGTGATTTAAATAAATAGCTAATGGTAATTTAATTAGATTAGTTAATTAATTGGATAATATACGTCCAAGTTAATTTATTTGGATACTTTACATCCACATTTTTCATCATCAGTGTTGATTAATCAGATAATCGTTTCTTTTACAGAAAAGTTCGGGGATGTAAATAGAAGTGTAAGACATTATTTTCTACTTTGCTCTCTCGAAAGGGAGTAATATGTTTTTAGGTTTTCTTTTTAAGGGTTTATTATTTGGGATGTAACAAATATTAGAAGTTGTCAGGAAATTTTAGATGAGTCAGTTATACACAAAAAAATGAGTCATAGGTTTTTTTTAATATTAAGCTTTTCCCCAAATTTTTTCATTTTTTCTTAACCGTGTCCTCGTGGTTCGCTGTAATTGTTTTACTCACTTATATCTTTTGAACGTACTTCTTATGTATCGCTTAAAATTGAAGGTTTGTTTTGCAAATGAAATAGATGGTAAAATCAAAAGTGCATCTTTCTTGTATTACTTTTTGGACATAACGGGGAAAAACATATATTAAATATTTTTTTCGAACATTCTATATACATTTCTTTGAGAATGAAGGGAAACTTTTTATAAATAATAGTATTGGGAATATCATGGTAAAGTATCAGTTATTATGAGCACAATTTTTTATCAACATTATGATACAAGGATGCTATTATGTAAATAAATATTTGCCTCAGCTCGGTTAAATCAGATATAAGTACGTTTAGGATAATATTATAAAATCAAACAATGACTTAGTAAAAATTAAAGGATTATTTTGCAATCGTTATTGAATTATTTTCCGTCAATATCAATTGGAATAAAAAGTGTGGTCATAAACATGAGTGTGTTTCCAAACTATGAAATAAAAATAAAATTACAAGGAAAATAAGATTGTTGTTTTTTCTTAATATTTAACTTTACGTCTTAAAGTTAAATATATCTATTCAAAAGCGTTAAACACTACTTTAATTTGTAAAACTTAACATTCTAATTTTGTAAAATGCGATTTTATTTGGAATCAAATGACCTCTCGTCCCTTCCAGTTAATCTAAAAACTGGAAACCTTTACCTTTTATGCTTTCGTCTCTGATACCTTGGTTCTCTGAAAACTTTGGTCTAGTAATCTAGAAAAATTCGAAATATTCCTTTTTCTTTGGATTCTTATAGATTCTATTTCAATTTCGTAGTTAGAAAATTTATATATTAGAGATGAATGTGGTCCTATATTGGGGATAATTCATCAAAAAATTTACTCCAAAAAGGGTTAAGTATCTTTTTAATAAGTAAGCCGTAAAAAGTGAAGAGACAAGATCTACTAAGTTATTACAAAGTTACATAGAAGTCTACATGATCAAGTTAGAATCTTGTACCTATATTTAATTAATATTATGTCAATTACAACATTGAATTGGGCTGCAATAGTTTTTTATCTCTATACCGCTTTACAACGTAATAATATCTACAAGGGCATTATAATTTTCTTTTTACTTGACTTTTCTTGTTAAAGCCATAAATGTCTGAAAACTATTCAGTGCGATCCTTTTTACAGTAGTGCTTTTGATAGAACTTCACTTGTTTTGTCAAGTTTCTTGAAGGTTTGACGATTGACGTAGGTGCGATAATGTTAACCTTGTGGTTAGGTTTTAACTTTTATTTTTTATGGTTTTAATTTTCTCGATTTTTTAGCACATTAAATTTTAGCAGTTGTTGGCCCAATTACACATTCAATGTCTTTAATTTTTTTGAGTTGACCCTTTTTAAATTATATGGAAGACATATCCTGTCTGTAAATCTTGAATTAATTGCATTCTGCAATAGCTAATTTTTGCGTCTTGGATCAAAGCTATTTAAAAGGGGGTCATAAAGAGCTCATTCTAGATATTTATTCTAGGTACTATTATAATTTGCAGAAGATATTCCAGTGTCCCAAATTTGGACATTCGAGAAAACTTTTGCCCCGATGTCAATTAGGGTATTCTTGAGGTTAAATCATCGACACATATATTATAGTTATAGCGTAACTCATACATCTATATTGTTGTTTATTGTATCTAGGCTTGATAGATAACTTTAAACTTAGTATTAACAGGTTCCGATTCATGCATCAAGCCATGGTTTAATGACCATATTCTAACCTTTCATTGTCACCAGGGCACTATCACACATTCTTTTTCAAATTGACTTGAGCCGGTGTAAAATATCAAAATACTCACTACCTTATGTAGGTACATCATATATCACAGCATTATATTCGCTTATAAATAGAAAGTATAGGCAATCCCAAGATAACCAATAATGCTAATAAATTAAATCGACTTTATTAACGTTATGATCTATAATTAGGAATTTTATACTTGATGTGTTAACTTCAGTGTCTGAATAAATTTTGAACCGTTAGATTTTTGAATCGTTGTATATATGAAGTGATGCACTGTGCGGCGTATAATATTTTATCTGACTGTAAAAGTATTTTTTTAAAGAGTACAATTACGCACTAGAATTACGATTTGGATTGTATATCATCGAGAATAACGCCATTGAATATTCCCGGCCATTCTGTAGTACGCCTACATCCTACGGAGTCCCGTTTTTAAGTTGTCGGAGAGCTATCCTAATCTCGTTCATGTTAATATTCGAGACATCTTCAGTATAATTGTGTGCTAATTCTACTCGCGGATCATGGATGGAGAGAGTAAAAAAAATATTTTCTGTAAAAAATAGTTTTTTTTTATAATACTGCTCGGTTCTGCACGTATGTCTGGTAATGAGTTAACAGTTCTGCCGTCCGATTTTATCAAATTCTTTATGAACCAGCTTTTGTGTAAGTACTTTTGCCTATTTTATGTATGACGCGTAATGTAAAAATTTGAATTAAGAACCCAGTATTTCGACTCTGCTGTTGGTGATTCCCGTCTTTATCGCGTAAGATTTGAAGACTCATGTGAAATTTTGAACTCCGTATTTCTCCTTCACGGACTTGTAGCTGGAATTGAAACTTTTCAGACAATATGATTTGTGCAGTCAGAGATAATATTTGATCAGAAAACTCCTGTTAAGTTTATAATGTATATTTAAGTTGCTTCGTATTAATTAATGATTGCTACTTTTCTTGTACATATTAATCCCTGAGGCATCGTTAAATCCGTACCTTCGTATCGTAATGAAGTCAGTCTCGTTCTTGATTATAATTTCGGAGCTCCGCCAGATCCACTTGCCCAGGTTTTCCCTGAAGAATTAGTTCACAAAGAACAATTCACGGTTCTCTGGAAAGCTAATAAAAATCCGCCTTCTGTGATTTTTCAAATCGAATCCATATCGCTCGTTCTGCAACTTCTCTTACTCTCATATTAACATTGAGATAACCCAGAACAAAGGTGAAATGGATTTTGGTGATATTGTTCATAGCTTCAATTACGTCTTTGCAATGACTAAAACCTCGTATTCCTTATTTATAGACGTGAACTCGTATACAATTATAACTTTTAAGGTGTATCTTCGGGTCAACTCAAATTCTAATTATACAATCCATGATGACATATTGGTTTTCTTGTACTTACTTTATTGACCAAAAAACGTATGTCGCCTGGTAACTTTTGGCTGCCTTCTGAAGAAGAGTTGAGCATCCGACTCTAGAGTTTCCGTTACAAGTTACCGCGAAGTCTTCATACTTTGAAAGATAATCTATATCAAACTAAGATTTTTTATTCATCAACAACCTAAGTCTTTATATGAAATACTTAAGTTAATCGTTTTAAATTCAGTATGTTACTTAACTTGATTCTACTTATTCTTACAATCTTACAACGTACTTCGTGGATCTAAAACACACATACACACATACACACACACACACATATATATATATATACATATATATATATATATATATATATATATATATATATATATATATATATATATATATATATATATATATATATATATATATATATATATTATATATATATATATACGTGAAACAATAAATTACATCACATAATATGTGTATACTACATATTATGTATTTATTTTACAATAAATATATCGTAATATTCTGTGGTCAGCACAGTTTCTTAAGATTCTTCGATCTTTCTGCAAATTATGATGGTAATTTATATAAACTACATTAGATATGGTTTTATAGTTTCAAGGGTTTTCAGGGTTCCGTAGCCATATTAGGATTCTTTAAAGTTTCATCATATGCGTCTATCACTCCGTATGGTATGTCGTAGCCATTTCCTAGTAGACTGTTAATGTTATAAAGCTAAAATTTAGTTTGGCAGGTAAGTATTCAGAATAGTAGTATATGCAATATAATTAAAAGGAAAATTATCATAGTTAACTAGGCTCTACTATTTTACGAGTAATAGATGACAAACTTATGACCTGTAGTTGGGTCTACAAAAGTTCATAAAAATCGTGTAAATGAAATTCAAAAATATGTTTGTATTTTAAAGTGTATACTTATTTATTAATTATCCCGAAGATTGAAGTATTCCACTTAGTTGGGAAAATTTAGACAAATTTTCTTTCGTGTGAAAAATTGATGCATAATCTGTAAAAATAAATATCCTATTCCGAAATAATTCAAATTAGGCGTACAGAATAAAATAACTAATCTTTAATATTTTAATTACATATTATACACGAAGTTATGAGCTCTTACATAAGAAGAGTGTATCCAGAATCCTCCTAAATAGTTTAATAAGGTTCTACTCGTACCTCAAGTATTTTTAATATTAATTTAGAATAACTATCATTAGTTCTTTGACACTCTTGCTGTGAAGTTACATTATGCGTATAGTGTTAATATCTACTAATAAAGTTTTATTGAACTCATTATTATCTAATATATCGATGTATTTAAATGTTAAGTTTTGGTGCATTTATTTATGGTGAAAATATATCTTAGAGTTAACTATAACTAGCATGTGTGTGTTTTTATATTTATCTGACCAAGTACGATAAAAACTTTTTTGCAAATAAATAAATAATTTATGAAAGTTTTCAGTTTTTGTTTAACCGTCTAGCGTTTAGTTCTGCAAAGTGGATATAATAACAGTAAGAAAGCGGTCTGACACGTATGGTGATGAATATTTAATTTTTACTATACTTGAGCGCAAATTCGTGTAAATATTGATTGGTGCAGTATAATTTTGGTAGCTATCAGTACTTGAAGGATACGAACAAGTAGACAGGAATATTAAATATTATCTTTTCAATTTTTTGCTTCTATGTTGCCTTAAATAAATCTAGAATAGCTACAGGGGTCTGTTTTTAACTCTATTTTCTCTAAAATGGTATCATTAATTTACTCGTTGCTATTCAAGGCGAGTGAAATTAATGAAGAAATTTGGGTACAAAATTAGTTATTTCTGTATATGAAGTGCAAAAATATTTTGTTATTATATCAAGGAAAACAGGCATGAGATTTGCTTTTTTTAATAATTAATGGGCACCAGCTATTAATCGTAATCGGTAAATTAATTAAATACAATTAAAAGCTGTTTTTTTGTTAAAAAAATAACTGAGTGACTTTTATTTTTCTATGGACGTTTGCACTTTTATTGTCTTTTTGTTATTTTATAAAGACTAAATACTGCCAATAACAATTTTTTCCTTGTTATATTTTGGAATAAATTCACATTGGGTGATGAATTTTTCATTACTATCCTTAAACTGGAATTATTCCTTGCTTAGTATGAAAATAAGACGTCTAAACTTATTAGCAAGCTTCGGGTTGAATATTTCAGTAAATAATTGTTTTATTAAGCTCTCCATTCACTGTTCTGAATGTAATACGCGCGCAAACAGAAGACTAATCGATATACTGTATCGCAATGCTGCCATCACCGATACTTTATCTAAACCTTTAACTGCGTTTCCCGCGATTTTTTTTAAACTTGCCGTTTTGAGTCCGTTAAGCACAAAAAATCTATTTATGCAGGCTACGATGCTACGGCTACGATGCTACGAAAATTGAAAGGCGCCACGCCACTAACAGTCTTGCGTGGCAAACTGCAATCCGTGGACGGAGCTTGTTGAACTCAACAGGATGAAGGTATCGTGCATAATAGTGAATAGGGTATTTTAAAGACCAGAATAAATTTAAAAAAAGTTTTATATTCTTCACGCTTTTATATAATAATTTCGCCATTTGTGATATATTCAAACTCTGCGTAAATAGAATATTAACAAGAATTAAGAAGTGATGTTTCATTCTTTTTACACGAAAGCTTGTTCTTAGAATATTAGTTTAGTTTATTACGAACATTTCTGGGTTGCATTAATTTATAGAATCATCATTTTGAATGAATTCTAAGTTTTAACTCAGTAATACTTTTTTAACAATTATACCTTCACACTCAATGTTTATGTGTTATATTCTTCTGTTAAATATTATCTGAAATGTCCAATAATAATTAGTTTCCTTTTTCTTATTGAAAATTTTGTCTCTCCAGCGGATAAATTTGAAAACCCTGTCCAGAAATACTTAATATATATATATATATATATATATATATATATATATATATATATATATATATATATGTGTGTGTGTGTGTGTGTGCGTATGTGTGTCATTCTGACATTCTCTTATCATATCATTAATTTCTATACGTTACTTAGTTTATGTAAGAACGTTCATACAACTTTTAATATATTAATCAGATATTACAACCTTCTTACTGTGCTTTATTCACGTTTGCGTCTAATGTCAACAATGACCTTTTAAAAACTAAAGGATATATTATTATTTAATATTGAATAGTTGTCGGCAGATTGATCCATACTTTAATTTTGTTAGGAGCTCTCATTAATAATTAAGAAAAGCGACCGTGAGGCATTCCATAAATTCAGTTTTTGGCCAGACTTTGGAAAAACTGTAAGTTCATTTGAAGTAAATGTCAAATTAATTGAGTTTCCTGATTTGCTAGTCTTTGAAATTGCTTAATTAATGTGAAAAATTTTGAAATAAAGACGTCCAGATCTGCCTGAATTGACTACAGAAGTAAGAAATGAAATTAATGATTATTTCTGTCTCAACTTTTTAAACTTTCTATGACTAGCAATCAAAAACATTGCCATTAATTTTTCGAGTAGAGTGTAACAATTTCTGCAAATAATTGTATGACTGAATGATCTAATTAACTAATTTCAATAAGCTAATGTTTTCTAAATTTTCGGGATTTCTTCAAATAAATTCATTTATTTAAAATCCTTCTTTTTACAAACATAAAGCTGGCGTAATTTTACTAAAAAATCTGGCAAATATGAGTAGAACTCGAGGGTTCCGTGTATATTTAGTCACATTTAACATTAAAAGGCATACTTTATTTTTGTTAAACTATTTACAATTATTTTGTAATATATTTCTTAATCTTATAAATATGAATATAGTGAATTCTCAAAAAAAGTTTTCGCTATAGTTCCACCTACGTTAAATTTTAGGTATGCCTCTAATAATAAAAAAATAATAATGATAATTTAGAAAAAAGTATAAAAAGATGTTTAAAAGCTTAATATTTAGCAGGTTGTGTGTTGTTGTGTGGTTGTGTCAATGAAACTACGTGATGTAGTATTATTTCTTCTTTCTTTAACTTCTTTACCACGACCTAGGTTTTGTTGTATCACTACATCTTCAGGTGGCCTAAACCCACCTGAAGATATTGTAATACAACGAAACCTAGGTCTTGGTAAAGAACTTAAAGAAAGTAGAAATAATACTACATCACGTTGTTTCATTTAATTGTGAGTAATGAATTTCTACAAAATTAACGCCAAATATATTCAATAAAAGTTCGGCATTATAATCCTAATAGTTTACGATTGAAACGGCTGTCATATACAGACGGACATATAGACAAATAGATGAACATAGTGAAGTTATAATGGTTATTAGTTTAGCTACGAGGCCCTAAATTATGGGTAGATTAACTAGTTGCGTTTCGTTGGCGCCCGTTACACATTTAATACTACTGTTGCTTGAAACTGCTATGGTTCTATCCAACTAATCTAGCAAACAAAAAAATAGGGATATTAACGATATTTAAAGATTTGAAGCAGAGAAGGAGCGTGAAACAATTAAATTTGTCTTTCTTTTTATTATTCAAAACTCTATCCCATACATCGTCCCTGCGTGAAAATATATCTCAAGGAAGAGTTTCTGTATGTGTATATATATATATATGTCTGTATGGTACTTTATAATCGAGACTCCTTTTACAAAATCGGGAGTGAACCAGGGTTCGATTCTCGGCTCCTCCTTTTTCACTAATGTGGTAAGTGATATTGGTTGCCCGATGAAGATTACGGGTTGTTTGTTATTCGTGGATGACAAAAAGCTTTCTATAACCGTCAAGGAAGCAGCAGATATCGATGGCTCTTATTAGGTACGAATATATGGTCAGTAGGATCCCAATGCATGGTTAGGATGAGATCGTTTATTTTGAAGCAAAATTTGATTCGCGGTTCACTTTTAGTGAGCATGTGGCAGCTGTAGCAAAATCATTCCGAAAATTTGGTTTCCTGTTACATAATTCAAATTATTTTTATTCGTATAATTCAAAGTATATATATCATAAATCAAAGTATGTATAGCCATAATTCAAAGTATGTATACTTTATAAGTGCAAAGTTGATTAGAGTATGGCTCCATTATTTGGAGCCCATGCGAAACCGATTTCCTCTTGAAGCAGAGAAGACACTGTGTTTATGAAATTTATCTTCCAGCTGTAAAAAGGAAAAATCCTATACCCTGTATCAAATTTACATAATATTTTAAGAAAGAATGCATCATGAACCAAGGCTTTCACAAATACAACTTACAATGAAAACAATTAAGTGATGATAGGATAGAAGATCACGTGCATCGCTTCGGCTCCATATATAAATGTTTTTATAATTAAAAAAAATACTTTCATCACAATCACTACAATGCTGCCATCTGTCGAGGAGTTCAGCCATAAGCCCAGGCACCATCATCAGCGCCTAGTCCAATAGGTATTTTGATAGCTTTGTCAACAAAAATGTACAATGAAACAATTGCCTTCATTCACGAGAGATATGCTTCATTTGTTTAGGAGTTTTTCTGTTCATTTCCAAAATTCACTTTCATATCCGAGTAAATTTATATCGTGGTCTCACTTGAATAAAACCTATTCAAACGTGTAGAAGTCATAGGTAAATATAGTTAAAACACGTTCTTCTTTTTAGTAATCGGTTAAAATATAACATTACAATTGTGCGACTCGAGTCTTAATGCAGCACAATACGGCACGATTAACATTAACGAGTTAAATCAAAAGGCAATTTTGTCTTATCTAAAACAGCTTGAGTAAATGTGAAATAAACTTTAATATACGGAAGCTCAAGCATGACGTCGAGAAATGTTCGACATCGAATATCCGGACCTCAGTACGCGTACCCATGTTATGAATGCTCTATGGAGGCGTTCATATTGATTTCATTTCGGCCATCAGTTTCCCCCTGCTTTAACAAGATCAAGTCATCAGGATTTGATTAAACGATGCGGAACTGCTATTCGGTGGAGCGTTTTCTTTGGAATCACTTCGAAAAAAAGTTTTTTTTTGTAGTATATAGCAGTAGTATTGAATTTTTTGCAGTGAATATAATGTTGCTTGATTTTTTTATACACTACTTTAACCGTGTTTAAAAAAATTTCCTGTGTTAGAAGAAAACGTTATTTTTTAATTGAAAATAGTCACAAATTGTTGACTGCGTCAGTAGTTTGATTAGTCTATTATGTTTATTTAACGTTTAAATTTGGAATATGTATTTGTGAAGTGATTTATGCATAAACGTGGAAATGAAATTTAGCAAATATTTTTTTATTAATAGAACGTTAACCATGGTCACCACTAATACTTAAACTGGCAGGCAGATTTTAATAAAATATACAATTTTTGTATATTTTATTAATTTGTCTCATGACTTTTCTTCAGTTTGGTATATCTGAACCATCTAAACTACACTTCGTCGGTGCTAAATCAGGGGAATATGGTGGATGTGGTAGATCTTGCTAATGAAAATCCAGTAACTTCTGGCGATAAATTTAGTAACTCACGGCTGGGCGTTACCGTGAAGAAAATACACTTTTGAGTATAAAAAACACTCAAAAATGTATTTCCTTCACGATAACGCCTATTATTTTGTATTTGTTTGCAAAGTGGTCAATTGCAGTATTTATTGCAGTAATATCGTTGAGTCCACTGTGATAATTTCTGGTAGTAACTCTTTATAAAACTTCCTTTTTCATTCCGCCAAATACAGAACAAAACCTTCCTTTGATGAAGTTTAGGTTTTGGAGTCGGTATCGGCTTTTCGTGTGAGCTTAATCATTGGCGCTTTCGTATATAGTTTATGTACAGAATCCAGCTTTCTTCTCTAGTTGCTAATTGGTTAAGTCAGTGTCGGATGCCTCTCAGGGAAGAAATATTCATACATATATTTGTACGTCGATATAACTGAGCGGTAATCAGGGTATATGGTAGGAGGTAGGAGTATGGAACTTCTAGCTTACCCTCTTTATGCAGTTGATGCAAGGCTTCCAATATCTGCACATGACTGCAACTGAGCTCTGCGGCCAGGCAACGTGAGGAAAGGTGGGGATCTCTTTCAATTCATTTGTTTAAAAAGTCTATATTAACTTTCACTAGTCGTCCGTTGCGTTAAAGTATTTTAAATCATAATTCCTATTTTAGAACCTCTGAAACCAACGTCTTGTATTTGTATCAGAAACGGCATCTTCACCTTCTGCATTATTTGTATTTCGTGTAGTTACCGCTGCTGAGTGATCTAAACAAAACTCTTATGAAAGAAAATTCCCTACATTATCTCTTGGCACTTCCATGTTCTAGTAAGTGTCCGTAGCAGTTGACGTGAATTTATATAGTTTACCTCTACTACTTTACGTTGTTGCACTCTAGATAGTTCTTTAAATTTCTAGAAACGAAAAAGAAACTTTAAATTTTACTCTACGCTTACTTTTTGCTCATTAATTTCTTACCAACCCAATATATGTAATTATTGGGTTGGTAATTGCGTAACCTGAACTGTATTTACATAGTTAATCTTAACTGTGTTGAGAAACAAAAAGCTACAAATATTTTACAGAGGATGCGCGAAGAGAGGTCGTATGCTGGTATTATTTGCTAAGTGTTGCTAAGTGAACACAAAGCATGTATGGAGAGCGCATGCAGCATTCGATACGAATATGCTAGAATGTAACTGCTACGCCCTAGCAATTTGAGTAACATGTACAGTGGGTTTGAATACGTGAAAGTCAGAATATGATTACTACTTTTAACAAGGATTTGGATAAAAAATAGATTATTAAATTAAAATAAAGAAAATAAACATGTTTAGGTGTATATTCAGACGTAAATTAGACATTAGATAGAATCGGACCATTAAAAAATAAAAAAAATGCGAGATATTGAAATCCTCGAACATGCTAATAAATTGGAAAATAAATTAGGAACATATTTTTTGTATTTTTTTTATGCAAAGTTATAAATTAATAGATTGTCAGATATATAATCCTACTATTTTGTTTCATATTTCAACACTTAATTATTTATTCACGCATTATTTTAAAACTCAATATTAAATAAAATATTAGTTTGGCAACTAATAAACCGGTCATATTAATTCACAAAAATATTTTATTCTTTGTATGTAATCAATAAGATCAACCTTCAATTATGTAAACACCATCGGTGCCTATCACTTCTCATGAGCATGTACATAGACAAAATTTCTTCCTTCTCGATTTAATTTGGCTTATAACTGAAAAATTGAGTAAAAATGTAGAAAAGTAAACCAAATTAAGGATTTAATTTGGTTTACTTTCCTATATTTTTTTCAAGCATATAATTAAGCAATGAGCAAAACAGATGACGGTCGGGCGGTTAGAGAGCCAGAGAGTGCGCCGTTTAATAAGATACTCCTTTAATAAATATTATAACCAATCATTGGTACGATAGAGACGTAGTGCCCATATGCAAATGACGGGACTCTTTGATGAATGTAAGTTATCCATTCATCGTACTACATTATAAACAGTACAGGGAAAATTGCATATCTACGGGTGCTAGGTTGATTATTTTCTTTAGAAAAGAAAATTTGACAAAAAATATTTAGTCAATTATTACGGAATCTATCAGAATAAAAACAAACAGAAAATTTGTACATAACCACGTAAATTGTCACCTAAATAGTTTAATTTAGCCAAAAGCGATGAATTTCGCGGTTATTGATTCAAAAGAATCAGCATTACAAGCAAAACTTGTCCCTCTTCTTATTACAAAAAGAGTTTAAATCTTTATGGTCCCCGCATTTGAAGGTTTTAAGGAAACAAGAAATACACTTAACTAAAATATATTTTATTACATTTTGTAAAAAATTAAACATTTTGTTTCCACGTCGAGTGTCCGTTTCTGAATAAGATGCAAAATAATTTGAAATAATGATTAATTATCCCACTTACCAAAATCGGTAATCAATCTTTCGCAATAAAACTCGCATGTTTGGAATTCCGTAAAGTTTTATTTAAATTTATAATTGATAGCGGAAACTCTGCTGCAAGCCGTGGCCACAAGTTTTAATATAAATATTATTTACAATTCAAATATGTAATTAATGACTTTTATTTCTTGTTATTTTTGATATTCCTTTTTTTGAGTCTGTCACGTTTTAATTGAACTTTAATGAATGAATGATGGAATGGATGGTAGCTACTATTTGCGTATTGTATACAGCATTGTTGTCGCTTTGAAATTTCTGTTGATTGATTGAGTATAGATATTGAAAGAGTCACATGTTAACTTTATTCTTAAGATATTATTAAACCCCGGAAGAAGGAAATGGCCATGCAACCGAATAATACATCTTTTTAATGTTTTTATGACCTACCATTCATTCAGTGAGAAAGACGATGTTTGTTTTCGATTGTACTGATTCTAATCATAATTTTTTGACTTGTTTAACAAAATCACTACTTAATTATTACTTAATTTTTTCTAGTTATATTACAATAATGCATATATCAAACAAATGAAACATCTATAAAATTACACAAATAATTCCTAAGTAAAGTAAAATAAACATTGACAGAAATAAAAATAAAAATTAATAGAAATGTGAAAATAAAAACTGTTTTATTTATAATATGTTAAGTTTAAAACAGGACTAATGCAATGGAAAAACTACAATAGCGATTTAGTAAACCTTTTGTTTTTCATTTGATTCCGTTTGTGTTACGAAAAGCATTTAATATTTTTCATTGTATTGTCATGTAAAAAACAAGTAATTCTGCTAAACCGATTTTATGTTTAATTGTGACCAAAATATTCAAATATATTTCGTTAGGGGTAACTTGATAGATGGTTACTTCTATCAAGTTACCTCTAACAAAAGACATTTGAATATTTATATGTTACAAATAAATATAAAAACTGTTTAGCAGAGTTAATTATCAGTGGTTTAGATGATTTTTCATTCTCGTAACTTTGATTCGAGTTACTTCGTGAAAGTGGATTATTTAAATATTGTCGTCAAGATAATATAAAGTGTTTTCATAGTTCACATAATAATTAAATAAGAATTAATCCCATATAAATATATCCTAATTATATCAGCGTAGGAAATCAGTTATGTGTGTAAATCATGTGTGCAATCAATCTTCATGTACTGATACAGAGATATACGCCTTGAAGTCTTGTTGTTTGGTTTGATGTCGCCAGAAATATGTAACAGAGTAAATGATTACCCATATCGTAGGTGTTATTACTTTGTTATCGAACTAAGTTAATATTTCAATATCCAGGTCACCAAAGGATATAGAATATATTATCTGACATTATGTTTGTTCTGTCATGATATTAATGTATATTTGACTTTCTTGTATTTAAGGTATTGTCTTTAATGAGAATCTCTAATGTTCATGTTGTAAAGTTATCATACATTAATTATTACCTATTTATCTATTTACTGTTTGAAAAATAGATTTTTAGACAAATTCAAGCAG
This sequence comes from Druceiella hillmani, assembly GCA_039881145.1. Taxonomy (NCBI): domain Eukaryota; kingdom Metazoa; phylum Arthropoda; class Insecta; order Lepidoptera; family Hepialidae; genus Druceiella; species Druceiella hillmani. Next base: position 1,266,481 of record JAYKKI010000052.1, read on the forward strand.
TTATATTTTAGCCAAACCTTTCCACAGAGACTTGGTCTCCATTTAAGAAAATAGACATAAATAAATATATATATATATATATATATATATATATATATATATATATATACATATATATATATATATATATATATATATGTGTATATATATATATATATATATATATATATATATATATATATATATAATACGGCCTGCTTAACCAATACTAACTTATAAAGCAGAAAAATGTTATTGTTTGTTCGAGCTTCTTTCTATGTCATTTCCTATGTCATAATTGAGGAAATATTATAGGTTATATTTGATCCCGTGATCATATTCTAGTTTTTATTTGTTTTTTTTTGCGTTTATCTCTGGAATTACATAAAAATCGATACTCTAAGAAAAATTACAAGCTGTCACTACAAAGGAGTGATAAAAATAAAACAAATGTAGGAAAAAATGTAGCAAAAGCGTTCAGTATAGTAGTTTTTGAGCTTTTTGAGCCCAAGGATATAAGTTTTTTCATTTTTGAGCTCCTTAAACCAGAAAAATAATAATAGTTTTGAAAAACAATATTTATTGAGTGATTAACTAATTGGGGCATTCGATGCTGTTTTTTTTGTACAAGGAATGATGTTCATTTAAAAATATTGCCCTAATCAGTTATTTTAAAATTATTTTGAAAAGGCACTTTTTCAAAACTTTTTATGACAATATCTTTTGAATAAATTAGCCAATTTTGAGGGCATTCTACGTAGTTTTTTAAGTGCTTAAAATTGTTTCCTTAAAAACATCGGTTGGTTATGAAATTTCAAATTAATTTCGAAGAAACATTTTTTGGAAATTTTTGAACGGTGATAACTTTTGAATGAATCAACCGATGTTGATCTGATATGCGGTATTTGACGTTCTTTGTTGAAAAAAAGAGCTGATTAGATTTTGGAGTCAATCAATTGAGCCGTCTAAAATATATTGAGAAAAAAATATTTTTCTGAAAACACACACACACACAGGACATTATCATAAAAATAATTAGAATAGTTTCTTAGGACCTCAAAATATAAAGATCTGATAAAAGCTCGATTATCCAAAATCGGACTGAAATCAATAACAGCCCAATTTTTGAAAATTTTAAATTTTCATAACGAGAAATTAAAAATTATACACAAATTATAATTAAATTCTTATTTGGTTTGCCATTTTTTATTAAAAATAGCATAATAGGAAATTGTCGACAACATCTATAAATTAAGAGATATGGAATATGACGTCTTTATTTACTGTCATTTTACGGAACGCAACTTTAGAGTATTAGCGTCGTACGTCGGGAAATTTCCGTAAAGGGAAATTTACGGGAATTTCCCGAAGTGCGCGTGTAAAGGCGTGCGCACTCGCGCTCCCGGTATTGTATTCCATTGTTTATTCCCTTTATTACACTAGCCAGTGCAAGTTTATAATAGTACGTGTTTTTGGGTTTTGTTGATGCTGTTCAAAGTTGTAATGTAGTGCATTTTTTTGTAATTCTTGTTATATATTAAGAAGATAGAAAATTTAAATCGCCCATTACAATGAAAAAGGTAAGGTAAGGTTATAAATTTGAACCCTTTGTATGTAATAATTACTTAAATTAATATATTTTAGACACATTCAGCCGTATATAAACACAAATCTGATGAAGGCATCACTTTTTCACGATAAGTGGTACCTTTTCAAAAACGGAAAAATTCGTAAAAGAATTTAATTTTCAGAAAAATATTTTACCCTCAATATCTTTTAAACGGCTCAATTGATTGATTCCAAAATATAATCAGCTCTTTACACGTCCTTCCAAAAAACGGAAAAGTAAAAGAAAGATTTAATTACAAACAGCAGCTTCGAATCCATAGCAGTCCAGGTTTTCTTTCACGTCTATGTATCAAGAGCTTAAAGATCCTCAAAATTTGAACGAAACCCAACCAGGTTAATAAATTAGATATTTAATACAGTTGCTTTTTTCTAATTTAACAAGTCAATTTATAGCAAGGAATTTGCTAGCAAGGAGTTTTACCTGCAGTTTCATTTTTTGATTCCCTTTTATTTTCAAAATTAAAGCGATTGGAATCTGTTAAAATTATCTGTTTTAGACGAAAGTTAAGTCTATCCAATAGCAAATCATTCAGCAATTAGAATTTTTGTAATATTATGTTCCATATACTGTATTTAAGTAACAAGTACTGAAATTGCCGACTTATATTGCTTTTTGTAAGCCGATAGAATTAATATGAAATAAATGATATTTGCAATTAATTTTATACCGTATTAACGTACTTAATACATTATTAATATACAATTTGACAAGGAAAATACAGTACCCCCATAGTCTGAGTTCGTTTCGCACTTGGGTTAGGCGGTTTTATTTATAATAATAGTATGAAAAACAAAATGTCATTAAAACCATTCAAAAATTTTAATAACTTTTTACACTTTTCACCTTTTTTATCAGTTACTATGAATTTCAAGCTACTGATATATTAAATATTTATAGACAATGCATAATTTTTATAAATAGTTGATATGATTCATTTTTGTTGAGAACCGTGTAAACAAATTGTGTAAGTTCTCGGCTGGAGTGGCAGTGCAACATATTCAAACATAAGAACATCGACTTGAGTGCCCGTAGCAGCCGCACAAGGATGACTATGGAACAAGATAACGCGCGTCCGTGCCTGCACCGCACCGCGAAAACACATTGTCCTAGTACTAAAAACAACAACTTTAAGCTGCTATAAAAAATATTTGAGTCTCATTATCAAAAATAAGAACTTGATTTCTTTTACCTTCTTTTTCAGGTATAGATGACCCTAACCCCAATAAATTAACTAATGTATTCATTCAATATGAATTACATTTCTCAATTTATTTCGTATTGGAAGTAGAGATACGTTACAGACAGACAAATGAACATCATTGGTTTTAAGTAAATCAAGTCAACGATAGGATTTTTTTTGACATCGTAAAGCCTGAAGTGCGCCCTATCCTTTTTCTCGTTATCGTATTAAAAATATTATGCGATTTAACTAACATTATATATATATATATATATATATATATATATATATAGATATATATATATATATATACATATACATATATATATATATATATATATATATATATATATATATATATATATATATATATATATATATGTATGTGTATATATGTATAAATTTTTTTATTTCTATAGAATTATCATCATCAATATTGCAGTTAAACAAAATTGGTACTGTTTAACATGGAAGTGGTTCAGAACAGAGCATGGCAGCGGCAGCTGTCGTACAAATTAGTCTCGACACTGCACAAGAAACAAATGCATGCATTTCGAATTCATTTCTAATTTTAGAAAAGCAATTCTATCAGTTTCTAGTGATATCGGAGCTAGTGCTAATATCGAGAGTGTTGCACCAACGCCAGTTACATTAACCAACGACAATTATAGTGAAATTCAAAAACTTTCTGCATATGCTCTCCCAGAAGCTACCGAAAGCTACCAGCCGAACCTTTATTTTGACGAAAATCTAACTCATGTTCTCTAGAATTAAATAAGATGTTTGTACCACCTGCATGTGTTTTGCGTCTAACCATACAAAGAAAGAAGGAGGAGGAAGAAGCCCATTTATTGATGGTGTTACTCGGTCAAAAAATAGATTTATGAATAATTCGTCAAACATGAGGTATCATCATCAAATTAATCAATATGAAAAAATAAAAATAAAATAAATAAAACCATAAATTAGCTGTGGTCGCTTTGCTAACAGCAAAAAAGAAAGGAAATATTGAACAACATATGAGGCGAAAAAATATGCAAGATATTTCCAATAGACAAAAGAGTCATTGATATAATAATATTTATATCCAAGAAAGTATCACATATCGTGGAAAAAGTGATGCCTTGTACTTGACGGATATCGCCAACGACCAAAACTAGAAACCTGGAATCTTTTTAAATTTAGTTGTCCTATTATCAAAGTAGGGTCCAGTTTTTAAAATCCACATATTCGATGCAATTACTGAAAGTAAAAAAAAGGAAAGAGGTATGAATAAAGGTAGCCTTGTTACCTTTTTGTCAAAAACCGTTATAAATAAATTAATAAATATATGTGCACGCGCAGATAAACAAAAGATCGTCAAAGACATTTTGGCGGCGAAACCTTTTAGCTTCAATGTGGATTATTCCCAGGATAAGAATGGAATCCCACAAGAAGGGGCAACCAGCATTGTTCCTGTCCGGAGACCAACACGAGAAGATTACCGAGCTCTTGTAATCCACGAAATAGCCCAATTAGGCTTAAATTTGCAAAATCTTATTAGGTGTCCTTTGATGGCGCAGGAAATATGACAAGCAGGTACATTGATCTTCAAGGGAAACTGAAGGAAGAAGTACCAAAATTAATTTTCACGCATTGTTAAAGTTATACTGAAGCAAAGATGTTTGTTTGGGCTCTTGGAATCTGCCAGTGTATTTGTTTACGAAACATTTAAGCCCACATCTTTATGGGTGGTCAAAACTTTGGAAATAGGAGCTAGTCAAGATAAATTGAGACGATTACAGAACATCGGAAAAACGAGATAGTGGACTAAAACAGAGCCTTGACCACTATTATGGAGAAAACTCGATACGCCGCGTTGATAAATACTTTAAGTGCCATATCTTCGAGAATAGAGTTCGCGCGAAGGTTTCCATGCAAGTGACTTGTGAGAGACGATTTTCTGCGCTAAAGCGCATTAAGATGTAACTTAGTTCTATACTGGGTCAAGAACTGTTGTATTAGTGGATTACCTTAAACACACGGATTTAATCAAGGATGAAAACAACGCTTTTACAATTGAGTCATTGACAACTTAACTGTAACTACTTATCTTTTAAAAAATATGTTGATTGGCTAACTTCAGATTTGTAAGTAATTGGAATTATATTTATCTAACAATATATATCATAGAAAATGAATAATTTGTATATTTCATTATTATCCGATAATATTCCATCTACCCTTATCCCATGTTTGTAAAGAACCAACCGGGCCCTTCCGGCCCAGTTCGTGCCCGCGTGTTTGCAATCTGTTCTTCGTTTTATTAATTCTATTACATTTAATTAATTACTAGCAAAAAGCACGGGTTTATGAGGGCTGGTGAGTTTTATTAATGCGCGTCCATTAAAATAATGTTTTCAGGTTGCAGGTGGCAATTGGGGCTGCCGAGTTTCTATAGTCCTGCAGTCATATTTGCAGACGCTAATGTATACGACTTTAATTTTAAGGTAACTAAATGAAACTAAGTGATGTAGTATTATTTCTACTTTATTTAAATTCTTTACCACGACCTGGGTTTCGTTGTATGACAAGATCTGCAGGTAGCGTTAGCAAAGATCTTTGCTAAGTGCCGACCTGAAATGTTGTCATACAACGAAACCTAGGTCGTGGTAAAGGATTTAAATAAAGTAGAAATAATACATCATGTAGTTTCACTTAATTGTGAATTATAAATTTCTGCAAAATTAACGCTAAATATATTTAATTTAAAGCACTTAATAATTTTTAAGAAATAATTTTAATAGGATACGGACTTTGTTTAGAAATTTTGCATATTCATGTATTTCGAAGGGATCCTTTACCAGTATGAAATAAACTATGAAATGCCCTACAAATATATCTATTACACTTAAATTCATTAGTTTGTACATAATCCAATCTAGGCCGCGGTAAAACACGAGAACCATCATTTGCTTCCTGAATGTACAATACATTATTTACTGCCTTTCCATTATATTGAATAATTTTTTTAAAATGTAGATCGATTCAGTTTCCTGTGATAATCATTTTATTGTAGGTATGGAATGAAACAAATCTGGATAGCAGAAGTTAGTAAAAAACAGTGCCAATACAAATTGTATGGATTCTATATCTTGTTTTATTCGATTTATATAGTTTATTTAACCTCTACAACTTATTATCCATTGATTTACAATATACAAACTTCCACGTGTCACGTTTCGATTTTGTTAGTAAATACTCTTTCTAGAAATATTACACATCTGCATGTTCTATTGATTCTGTAATTCCCTAACAGATGCCGCTAGTAACAATCTACTTAGTAGAAATATTCACACATCACGTGTTGATTATGTTATTAAACATTTTAGAAATATAACACATCTGCATGTATGCTCTAATAATTCCGTAATTTTCTAATAGATGGCGCTAGTAACCACATGCTAGTATTATGCATCGTAGTTTCGTATTTTTTTATAATTTTTTTAAAATATTTAAATTCAAAAATAGCGATTGATAACAAATCTTGATGTGGCTTTAAATTATTATGTTAAATTTCAAATCCAGGATGTGATAGTTTTTTCGTAAAGTGTACCACAAAACTGTACGGGTTGTGGGATAGTGTCAGGTCTCGCTTCGCTCGCCCTAATTACGTTATATCGCACATATACATAAGATTTAATTAAAAATATCAACCACAAAGGAAAATTTAAAAGTATAGATAAAGGATGGGCGCGGCTTTTTTAAAATTATTTTCTTGATTTTGTACGCCTGAAATGATCTTTTTACGCTTTCAGGTAAATTCATTATTTATGTAGAACAAAAAAATATACTTTGTAATCTACGTTTGACATTTAACACTATGATTATAATGTCTAAATTCATACGCCTAAGTATGCAACTAACATAATTTAAATAACTTTTCGAGGTGACATTTATCTAAAGATACTCGCAAGAGTATGTGGGCGAGAGACCACTTTCCATTTCAACAGAATATCTCATTGTTATTTACTTTGTTAGATTACGCATACATTACTCAAATCTATTTATGGAAATATTTGAGATCCCAGACTTTGTACAGAAATACTATTCGACTTCGTGCTGCTAGTCACGGTAGTAATATATCAAGTAGTAGTTTCATATTTCCAACTTTATAAATGTTACTGGAAATTTCACAATCAGATTAATAAAAAATATTTTAATATCATAATGTACCAAATTATTGATACATTATCATATTAGAATATTTTTTATTCTTTTAATGAAGACAATAATTAAATTATGAGCACTATGGGAATTTAATACTAAAATACGCAACTGCGTGTTTAAATATACACAAAACTGTAGAATTCATCTATCTAAAAATTGAAGATATTTACGAAAAAAATGATTTAAGAGCAAATAATAAGAGTATTATAATTGAAATCAAAGTTATTGTTTTTGGTATTTTTATCTGTTTGTCTGATTAACACGTTTGTGTGTTTGCTTGAACATACATCACATAAAAACTAATGATTCAATTCAAATATTTTTTTTAAATGTAGAGATTGATTGGAAGAAATATATAGTTTCTATTTTCTGGAAATCGGTTCGTCCAATCAGATGATATCCTAATTTCATATTGTTAAAATTTCATTTGTCATACTAAATCGCGTGATGAAATTTTCGACCTAGATATATATTGGTGAAATGTATATGACCAGAAGTGAAGTGTGGAGTGGTGCAGGAGAGGTAGGTGGTTAAGCAACCAATCTGAATATAGAAAAACGTAAGTCGATTTCGGTCGTTTTCTGCAAATAATTTTTTTCGATTATATACCTATGTATTCGTTATAAACTTATTTTGTTCTTCAATTTACTTAACATTTGATTGTGTTTTCAACATGTATAATTTAATTATTTTGGAGGTTTTAATTATTTTGGTGCATGTAATTTAATTATTTTAGTATTAGTCTCAATAAATTTATTTTTCCGTACCTTATTGTCTATATACAGTATAAAATTGCAGAATTGGTCTATATATTGCAGATATTTACGGAAAAATGATGATAACCAAAAGTAAAGTAATAGAATAAATACATTGTTTCTGAAACGTTTTCTTTGTTTATCTGTGAGCCTTTTTATTTGTTCGTACATTAAGAAAGAGCTATCAAAAATGTTTTCAACAAAGTTTTTATTATTGGATTCTATTGGTTTTGGGATAATAAGTAGTTTATATTTTATTGCAAACAATCATTATAAAAGAGAGCATGGTAATTCGACGTTTCAACAAAAAGATTGTTTACTTAAAAAAGTATAATTTTATAGTTATTTTAACAGATGTTGTTACGATCATTAATCTTAAAATTAACCTAATAATGTTGTCAAGAGTCCATAGTTAGTGTAGCATAAATTAGTGAGAGATTGACAGTCGATTTACCTTTTTCTTAAATATTTAGGAACTATACGAATTTGTTGCCCATGTATAGGTGTAGATCGTATTATAGACGATATACGTTATATCGTATATTCCGAAAAATCTAGGTCTTCTCTCCAGAATAATTATAAAATAAATTTCGTTTCCTAATAACTTTTTTACGGGTTATAAATACTTAATTTAAATTTTTATATTATCCATTGCGGTCCCAACATCCATAGAAGGCCAAGATCTTCTTATAATCAACGTTTAAGCAACGAGCAACAACTAGTTATTAAAATAAAAGTTTACAGTCCGCGATGGTCTATAACTATCTATCGCAAGTGACTTGTGCCAAGCGTTGTTATTTTATTGTTATCAGTAAGCAACCAGCATCGAATTTACAAACATCAAAGTTAGTACTTCAAAATTAATTTTTAATCAGCTCCGCTATGTAAATGTACGTAAATAAAAGTATCCTTTTTCATATATGATTATGTACACAGTTTAGGATTTTTCGTTATTTAATAAATAAATAAAAATTAAAATTAAATTTGTGCAATTTTTTGTCAAGTACAAAATAATATAAAATTCGTGCATACATAATGGATATTTGAGTTATTGTATAAAGAAGTGCACGTAATAAACTTCTTTGAATGTTTATGCAGTTTTCGCTCACGACTATGCTCATCACACATTTTAACATGCGAAATTACTATTTTCATAGCCCGAGCTAACTTCTATTTATCATCATTCATTGGAACCAGTCATGAGTAGTATCAAAATGTCAATATAGACATTTTTAAAATTTATGTTCCGCGACTTCGCTGCCATGAAATTACTCTTCATACAAAATATTTATTGTAAATATGTTTTAAGTACACATGTATATGGTGGCTATCAATAATTTAAGCTAACATTTTCATCATTTTTCATTTGAAAATTCACAAATTTATCGCTATGTATATAAATATCACGAAACATAAGTTCATCCTTAGTATCAGTCCATTTCAAGTGAGAAAACATGTGATTTGAAATAAAAGAACAGTTTTATTATGTTATATTCAGTGAGTTATGTCGTATAATAGTCATATACTTCCACCTTCGAGCTACATTTAAGTTTGCTACGCTCTATATGTAAGCCTTAAATCTAATCCATTATTGTATATCGCACAACGCTAGAAGCAATTCTCGTATATTCAGTTAAGCTCCGCGTACATACTACAAGCTTTAAGCTCGATATTACCCACAACGTCCATATTTATGGTATAATAGACAAAGGTTCACTCGACGGTGGATCCAATGAAAGTTTGATGTGCGGCAGAAGTTCCATGGATGCAGCTGTGGTGAATACTTTTAAAGGTTAAAATTTAGCACGTCTCGCTGTTCAATCGGTTTAGTGCTTTCGTGATCATAGTTCTTAAGTTATAAAAGAAGATGGTTAAAGTGGCAACAATTGTGATTTAAAGTTTTAATAATTTAGTTTAATTAGTTTTTGATCTGAAATTTATTAAAACGATTTTACTGATTTAGGGCTATTTAATAATTTGGGGCTTTACACAAATTATGCTATTTTAGTGAATAGGCTTGAAACTCGATGACGGTTAACTACATATTAATTTAGTAATGTAATTTAATTTATATAAAATGTGTACGTTGTTTAATGGTTTAAATTTCCTCCAGGTAATTTTGCTCAACAAACATTTTATACGCTTTTTTACTATTTTTGTAATTCAATAAATACACATATCTGTTTTAAATACGGTTAACAATATCATAGTTATGTCAGGGCAGTTTTGAAGAAGACATTTCGTCTTGAGTATGGTTTGCGTAACGACTTAAAAAGAAATCAATGATCTGCAAAAATTCCAATATTTTTGTAAATAAATATATTTAATTTCAACTGTAATTAAAATAAAATCACATTGCTAGCAATATGTTGTTCAATGGATGCTTCGGTTTTAGTCATTTTGAGTCACTGCTACACCCGTTTAACAGATGACAACATTTGTATTTTGCACGCGGTAATGTTTAGTTCCCTTAAAAACCATGTAAGTTACACCATCGTGAGTTATTCCGTCGATTTACGATATTTATTAGCAAAAAGTCGTGAAATCTCATAAAAAACATGAACGTTAAACTGTTTTCTTTAAATTTTCGCTGAAAATAAAAATAATCATCAAATTCTAAATAGTTTCTTTGTGTGGAATTAAAATAAAGTTTAAAATATAAAAAGCACATTTATACATTTTTAAGTACATAATATAATTTTTATATTTGAACTTAGCAAATTTTTTTCTGTTATATATTACACAGTTATCTTTTATTCCCCAATCCTGTTATGAAATGCAAATTTGTTTCATACTTAAAATGAGGTTTCAAATTAAAGACTTGTTTGTGTTCAAAAATAAAATTATTCTCTTTTAGTTAATTTGCCCTTTGCAAGCGGCAACTTTGCACGTAGACAACTACCGTTTCTTCTGAAACTGACGTTTTATCTTTTCTTCCTTATCATTTGTTTTCACTTGAACCTTTGAAAATACTTTGGTATTTACTATGACTTAGTAGCTTTTTGATATATTTGGAAAACTTATACGATGAAATGGATTAAACAGTTTTATAGATAATGGGAGTGGTTTTAAAGATAAGCTCACTTTTCCACCTCATCATTTTATGTACAATCACGAAATAGTATTTACCTTAATTACATCCGACGAAGTAATTGAAACTTACAAAGTAATTGAGATTCAGAACTATATATAAAACTTATATACCAAAGACTATATTTTCACTTTTGAAATTATTTACCGTATTTTTTAGTTACAATAATTTTCAGATCGATTCGGAGACATTTTTGTTTTAATTAAACTCTAAAACTTAATTTATGAAGGATTGCTGATTTTATCCCGGATAAAAGCCATTTATTGTGAATTTTAACAATTACGTTACGAAATAATTTTTACAACCTTGAGTGAAGATTTCATTACTGAGTTGCATTTTCGTTAGACCTATTCCATTATTATACATTACCCGTATACTTATGAATCACCGTGATGTAATAAGTACCGACTGGCGCATATTCAATTAAGCTTTACGTACAAACTGCGAGTTTGAAGCTCTACATCGCCGAGAGCATCTGCAATTTATGGAATGATAAATAAAAAGCTCGCTCTGTGAAGGATCAGGTGAGAGTTTGAAGCGGCCATAAAAGTTGCGACAAAGCCGATCGTTTTGTTCGTGTGAAATTCTTCCAGGGGACGTTTAATACGCCATGCCTGTCTGTTCTACGAATTTAAATCCTCGCTAGTCATGTTTCAGTAAATATTTTGCGTTTTTAGGGAAATTATTATTCACAATTAAATGAAAGTACGTGATGTAGTATTATTTCTGCTTTCTTTAATTTCTTTACCACGACCTAGGTTTCGTTGTATTACAACATCTTCAGGTAGGATATTAGCAAAGATCTTTGCTAATATCCCACCTGAAGATGTTGTAATACAACGAAACCTAGGTCGTGGTTAAAGAAATTAAAGAAAGTAGAAATAATACTACATCACGTAGTCTCATTTAATTGTGAATAATGAATTTCTACAAAATTAACGCCAAATATATTTAATATAAGGATATTAATTAGATTTAACTTTATTTTGGATTGTTGAATACCATATTTATTAAATTTATAATTCATATGGTACGTAAGAGATTTTTTTAACTTGGCAACCACATCCAAAATTTAGTAGAGAGCCGGTTGTAACAAATTAGGTGCATATTTATAAAAAGTATTACCTTAATAAAATGTCATGTTAAATATTGTTATAAATATCAATATTACTTGAATATTTTACTGATATGAATTGTGAAATTTGGAAAAGAAAAATGAATCAACTTAGCTGCCTATCCCACAAAATTCCTCCGGTACATATGAAATCCAAATCCATATACGTTATTCATTACACATCATTTATTTTGTAAAATATTGAAATGAAATATCTGCAATAAATAAGTTTCAGTTTGATATAGACGATATTCTACTTCTTTCTAGAATAACACTTAAGCGAGACAGTATTAACGAGACAAGACCTTAATGCTATATGACAAATATAGCATTTCCTTTTCAATAAGTGTTAGTATTATTTGGAATTGTAGAATTCATATTTTGTACATAGTATATTTAATAGTTAAGCTTTTGCTCTTATTTAAATTCATATTTTCTATGATTATATTCAATATTAGATATATCTATATTCAATAAAAAAAGTTAGAAAACACTTTACTTTCAATGTTCTGCGTTATTTGTGTGCGATTTGACGTAAATGTTTATATTAAAAATACAATCATATATTTTAATTACAAATACCGAACAAATCCGTACAATATTATTCATGTCAATACAAGGAAAAGATTTACAACATCTGAGCTTTTATTTTGCTTTATTCATAAATATTCTGTTTTTGAATGGAGTTTAATGAAGTTCAGTTTTAAGTTTGATATTTGCTTGGATATATTATGTACAATGCTTTATATTACATTACATTAGATAATTTTAATTATATTCATATTAAAATAGAAATTTACAAAAATATTTTGTATCTTTTAACAAAACTGTAAATTCTTTTATAAACGACTAAGACTAGCTCAAAAGTGACGTCAATAAATGGTACTTTTTGTAATTCTTTTTATGTACTCTTTTTATTAAAATAGAGCGTGGTTCAAAAATTGCGAGAATTTTATAAGATTAAAAAAATATTGATGGAAAAATGCGGGTTAGAATTTACACTTCTTTAACAAAATACAAGAATAATTTTATTTAGCACGTAAATAAAAAATCAAAATAATAAAAGGCCCTGATTATAAACACAGTAAGTAAAATCTAAATCCAATCAAATAATTGCGTTTTAAAAATTAAAATGCATAAAATGAATTGCTAAATTTACTGAAATAATCTAAATAAAGTTTAATTAATAATGAAAATAAATGAATATGTTGAAAATTTATTGTAATTTATTAATTTTGAGTGTTTAATGTACTATAAAGTAATAATTTTAAATTTATGACGCAAATAAACACATATCAAAATTTAACCTCAATTAGAGAAATATGATTAAAATATATTTTGAAAACGCTTATAAGCGCCATTTCTATCTCAAACATTCACAATAAATAAATGTTTTTCATTATATGAACCACTATTAAATTAAATTATTAAACATCATTATTTGAAACACAGATATAACTTAGATTTGCCTGAACATGATACACGTGTTGTGTATTTACAAATAACTATTAAGAATATAGTACCTCTTGCTACACGCATGTAAATATATGTTAGTGAGCAACTTCACGCTGCCGGTTTTAGTGTGATACTATCGATTTTTGTTGCATCGTGCGTGCGTATGCGCGCATCGTAAAATTTCACTTTCACAATTTTTTCCTGAAGCGCCTAAAGAAGTATAACTTCAAAAAAACAAGGAGTATTTCCTGTGTATTAATTTAAAACATAGATGTAAAAACAATAAAATTTATTGAAATTACGAAAATTTCAAAATAAAGCCAGTTTAAAAGACTCAATTTAGTTTTAAAGTGAAACCTTCGAATACGTTACAATTGTTTTCTTAATAATTTTAACGTAATTAACAAAGAAATATCAGCTGCAAAATAAGAAATAGTAAAAAAGCCAAATTACCATATTTAAGAATAAATATTTACGAATACGCGCCAGCTTGGTACTTGTAAGTTTACTTTGAAGCTTTTTCAGACTTTTATCAATGTCACGAGCTTTTGAAGGAGAAAGGAAAGGCTGAGAGCTTTAGATGACGAATAGTTCAAATTGCTTTGTCCTCTGTAAATTCTCTCTCGGCTTTGCGCAGACCACTTTGAGAGGTGAATTTCAGCTTTGCATATTTCTAGAAAATATTAATATAATGCATTATTGTATGTAGTTTGGATCTCGAATATTTTTAATATATCTCTAAGGAAAGTAGCAATATTTGAAAACGATATTTAAAAATGTTAATAGGCAGATTAAAATGGGATCATTTCAGGAGGAACCCATAAAATGAAAGGATTATTTGTAAATTGTGGTCATTTATATTTCTGTTTCTGCAGCTCCAATGAATATTAATTAAGAAAAAATTAAGATTTCGTGGGTTTAAGTATATTTAAAACAGTTGTAAAAAAAATTTCGGAGAATATATTCGAAAGTGCCAGGACGTTACTTAATTTTTCCTAGAAGTTTTTATTTTCCAAATTAATTGTTTAAAAAAAATTGTTTTCCAATTTTTTTAAACTAAAACTAACTCGAAAGCGTTTTGGACGTATGTCAAATTAAAATGCTTCAGGCAGGCAGCTATGACATATACAAAAGAATCTCGTACTCGGGTGAGGCCGATGCGCAAGCCTTTACCGAGTATTTTAAGTCACAATTCATAATATGCCGAAGTTCAACATTGTAATGATGGCATAGGTTGCTGTTAATAATGGCTCGTTCCTTATGGATATCGGTAGGGTGGATTATATAGAAGTTGAACTAGCATTCGAACAGTTTCAGTCAAAATCAGTCCCCGGTGCTCGGCTTACCTCTGTATGTAATTGAGGACTGTTCCAATATATTCGTCAAACTATCTATAACTTACTATTTGCAACATTAATCCCAGCTCACTCATTACCAGCATGGTTTCAGTCTAAAGCATTTCATCATTGCTACCGTAAATAATTTTGTTGTTGTTTTATGGGGTGAGTAGATGTAGCTATTTTTATTTTGGAGACATTTGACTGAATTGAAAATTATATTTTATTATTAGAATCGTTGCAGGCCAGAATTTTTTCGTCTTAATAAAATTCTTCGGTAGTCACTTGTGGGTTCTTAAAGGATAATACCGGTTTAAAAATTTGAAATCTCAGCCATGTGACATTCAACCTGTTGTCAATCAAGGTAGTAATTTAGGTCCACTTCTGATTCTTATTAAAATAAATTATTTGCCTTCAATTATCAAAATTGTACGTTGCCTTCCGTTTGTCGACGATATAAAATTCTTCTTAGATTCGAAAGCCAATCTAACAGTGAGCTGTTTCATTGTGATATCGACTCAGTATTCCAAAGGAATCTGAGCAATAGGCTGCATTTTAATTTAAACAAATATGTAATGGTGACATGCTAACTCATAATATTGTATAATAATATTGTGCCGATAATCACATTGTGCGAAACTACACTTAAACGGGTTTCATTTGTGCGGGCTCTTCATATTTCCCAGTCATATTGTTGAAACTTGCAAGAAAGCCTACAAGGTACTAGGATTTTTCATACGGTATTTCCACGATGTTCATGACATCGACTGTATCGTTATTTCATTTAATTCTTTGTTCCGCAGTATTTTAAAATGCGGTCATATTATGGGGCTATTTATATCCCGATGTTGGAGAAAATGTTCAAAAAGTTTAATATATCGTTACTTGTTTCCCCCAGATTTCATAATAGACATGATTGTAAGTAATTCCCTTCAACTTTGACGTGATTTGCTATTAATCCTGAAGTTTTTTAAATTGTTAAATCATGATAACCTCTTGATTTTGGGTTCAGTAGCACCTTATTCTATTGACTGTTACAAGAAAGGACAATGTCATGGTTTATTTTACGTACTTCGAGTGCGCACGGATATTCCGTCCTATAACATTCACCCGTCTTTCATGCACTCTCATTATCTTCGTAGCACTCTCATTTTCTCTTTAAAATATTAGCATACACATAGCGTGATTATAATCTATAACCATCTTAAACGTCCAAGATTATTGTTAGTAAAATATTCATAGATACTAGGAAAATAGCAAGCACGTATGAAGAAGTAAATAAGTCACCATTGTATTATAATTAAAGGTATCAATTTACTTTTAATAATTAACAGAGTAACAAATGTCCCTCAGTTAATTATGCCGCCCGCTGAATCTTATTCTGACTCGTTCACTGAAAACATACGTACATAGTTACTTCTCAGTTACTTTTGTTCATTATTATATAGGTTTTCCGAAATATGCATCTGCTTTAAAGCTTTGTATAAAAATTGTAATTCATTGATATTCATTCTCATCTTATTGGCCAGATTTTTTCATGCAATTCTTTTGATTATGATAATGGAAACGGGAAATATTTATATAACGTAGCAGGACGTCAGAAAAAAAATATATGGTCATATGTCGAAAAACTTTGACGGGAATCATTATAAATTTGTTTTAATAAATTCGCTAAAATGAAATTGTCTGGTTAGAAGTACAGATAATTATTTTAAATAAAATACAATAAAAAAAATATTTAATATTTATGACGGGATTAGTTTTTTATTTCTGTACTTGTAAAAATATTTCAAAATAAGTACTTTTTATACCCGATTAGAGTTGCAAATGTCGGTTAAACTGTTTCATAATATGACCATACGCTACGCTAAGATAGTGTAATCTTTAAATATTTGTTTACCAAACTATAGTCAAATTAAATTTCCATTAGAATGTAATAGAGTCAAAATCAATTTTCATAAGTATAAAATATTATATTGGGTGAAATGAAACCACTCATCCTTCGGAGTGAAGTATCTCGCCTTACCCAGTTTTAAACAATAAACTAAGAAGAATTTTTCACTTTTACTTTCATACGTTTTTTAAATTGAGTAGAAAATTTGGTAACTACGAAAAAACTAGTTCATCTGTTCATTTTTTACCGGTTTATATTCCCTATTACTTGAAATTGTTCGTATATATGTACATATTTTACCCAGTTTTAAACCATAAACTAAGAAACATTTTTCACTTTAACTTTCATACGTTTTTTAAATTGAGTAGAAAAATTTGGAAACTATGAAATAACTAGTTCATCTGTACATATTTTACCGGTTTATATTCGCTATTACTTGAAATTTGATTTAATATGCATCTGTTGAACATGAGAGCATTACTTTTTTAGCCATTGTAAATCAAGATAAATTGATCTATTTTACACGCAGTGCGACACCGACGAATCTTTCGTCCAAAGTGACAGTACAACTTGATATCCTCTTGAACATTAAGGGCGTTTGTACTCACGTCCTTTTTTTCCACTTTCGTTAGTCTGTATCCTGTGAGCGAAGCTACATGGACGGTATTCACATAAGACATTATTTAATAAATTCAAAATACTCATTTATTACTTTTAAGACTTTGGGTTTTTTGGAACTTTTTGGGGTCCCATACCTCAAAAGGAAAAATAACCTTTATAGGATCAATTTGCTGTCTGTTTGTCTCTCTGTCAAGAAACTTTTTCTCAGGAACGCGTGGAAGTATCAAATTCAAATTAATACCAAAACTTAAGTCTACAGTTGCTTGGAGCTGTAAACAAATCAAGCTTCTAAGTCACCGCATTTAAAAAAACGACCATTCATACCGCATATTTTGACATTTGCAAATAAATCAAAACCTATAGGGTGCTTTCCGTTGATCTAGAATAATGAAATTCGGCAAGAAGCAAGGTGTCACAGCACTAGGAAAAATTCGATTATTTGTCGAAAATCGTTATTTGTAGTATATCATATAAAAAATATATATTTTTAATATAGGCCTGTGAAAGATATGGTAGATAAAATATTTTTGTTCTAAAACATTTAAATTTTATAAATAATTTAATAAGAATATTACGTACAATTAAAAATTCATAAAGGCCTAAATGTCTACAGAAGCCTCATAGTGCGAGTTACATTCGTGCTTAATAGGTTTTTTTATTATGTCAAGAGATATATTTATATATTATAACAAATATAACTAATTAAGAGATACACCTTTAGTTTTAAGCCACATTCTTGCCTCCTTCTCACAAATGTTTTCAATTATATTCAAATACGGATTCATTAGTCACTTCCAAACATTTATAATTTTCAGAGCCAATTTATTTGACGCCTAGTTAATTATATTATTTTCTTTGGTTCTGTGTTATAAATAGAGTGATCAAATATATAAATTTAATCAGCAAACATGTTACGGGTATAAATTTTTAAGCGTGATTTTGTTTTCCATTCGTCACGCGCACACACGAACGCACACACCCACTCTCGCACGCTGGCGCCTAAATACACATATAAACGTAAAGTGAATGATAGAATGCTTCACTAGAAACAAGCATTCGATACTTGGGATCTCTACATTTAATAGGACAGATTGTGTATCAAACAAAGCTGAAACAATTTCAATATTTACGATGGGAAATAAAAATAGATTTTTTCAAACTATTTATAAACGCATTTATATAACCAACATTTTTCAAAATAATCGTTAAATTCCATATTAAATATATACTTTGATCAATGAAATAAATTTTCTAATAAACTGACCATGAAAGTAGTGTGCCTTGCCGGAAATATGGGTCGTCCTTGTTCGGTAGTAGCTTGACATATAAGTAATGACGTTACGATAGAGGGAATGAAGTCGACATCGTCCGCTACACAAAAATTCATATTAATGTGGATACGGATACGGCGGATCGGACATCCGGCGCCGGCCATCTTTGCCCATTGCTATGTGGGTCTCCGAATATTAGAAAGATATTGCGGTCCTACCCGTACGGGCTTAGGCTATTTGATATCTTAATATATCAGCTGTATATTGTTCGGGTTTAAGAGTTGTGTTGTTAGTAAACTTATAGTTAGTATTATGTTTGTAAAAGTTAGTATTTATGTTTGTAAACTTTTAGATTGAGTTTACGCGGAACATAATATTAAGAAAATTTCTTGATGCAATATTGTTATGTTTAAGGGTATGAAGCGGAGTAAAATTAGATGCCACCTGATTAAATATAATTTTTATATATTCTCAAAACTAACTAATTACTCCTAAATAAAGGAATGTACAATATTCATCGTAAACCGTCTAGAAATAAAGATTTTTTTTAATATTACGAATAATTTGTAATATTATTATAAAACATAATTGATTGTAACTTTGTAAAAATCTATTTCGCTAGAAAAATTACCGTAAATGAGCCAAGTCAATTTTTTTAAAAGTAGCCCCGAAATAAAATCAAACAAGGTCTGCGGTCTAAATTTGTTGAATATTTTATCTATCACAGCATTGAAGTTTGACCATGATGAATATATGATCTTTAGTTATCAGATATATGTAAAAAAAACTTCTAAGCTCTTTATTATTATATAGGTGTTCCTAAATTATCTTATAAAATATTTATTAATGATATAAATGGGACGCCCTGTGTCATACATCTTTGCAATTAAAATGAATGATTTTTTTATGACTGTGCATCATTGTCGAGTCCGATACAGATTCCAACTCTTGCATTTCTAACTCGTACCTGTCTCTTACTTGATATCGATAACGCACGAACAAATACCGATGTTAAAGTCCCTTTAATTCTATTGTGCAAATTGTATAATATATGTTATCTCTCGACTTCCTTTGAATTTCACGTCCACAGTTTAGATTAGGTGCTAAAAACAGGCTCCATGAAAGGCATGCATGGCGAATAAATGAATAACTTTAGTTTTAATTCTCATTTATTTATTCTCTATAAAAATAAGTTAATTTTAGCGCCAAACATGAAATTTTATTATTCTATCTTCACTTCCATCAATAATTAATATGTTTTCTATGTCGATATTAAGTCTTTTTCAGACAAAATATTGCTTCGGTTAGTAATATTAGCACAGTCTTATTTATATTTGTTAATAATTAGAAATTTTACAAGTGTTTATATTTTGTCTTGTTCTTTCTGGAAATGTATGGAATGCAAGCTTATTCTTTTTTTAGAGTCAATAAGACTTTTCAAATAGTTTGTTTGTTTTTGTCTTTATATAAAAAACTGAATAAATATAATAATGGCTTAGAGAAACATAGGTATTATAATACAGGATCAGCGGTAGCCACAATAAACTTGGTCCCTTCTTAGGCATCATGAGGTTGACATTATTATACATTTTGGCGTTGGAATAATTCTAGCCACGGTTATTGCAGGTATATTGAAGCACTTCTCAATTATCTACTATATATTGCACGACGTTTAAATTATCTAGGAATGCACTCAATACTTCCATACAAGAGTAATAATTAAACTATAAGCTATATAATGGACCATTATCGAGCTATAAAATCTATTTCTTTCTCGATAAAACGCTTAATAGTAGGTAGATATTTTGTGAAATAACACCTATTATAGAACACAGAAATATACGTAAAATGATTACGCAGAAATATACAAATTACAAAGATTTTTGAATTTGGAGATAATTTCATTGTATCCTTATCAATCACAGTCCTCAGACATCAAATCCAAGGCAGGTTAAAAGTTTATGCACGTGCATGTATTCATGAGTGCTTGCATGCGTTCGCGCTTATAGAATTATTCATTAGAAAGTTGCGTTTGCGCTTATAGAATGCTTCATTAGTGTGTCTGAATGTGATATAAAGATATGTCAGATGAACTTGAAATCATATATAGTACCCGACCGAAATAAAACTCGCTACAAATAAGCATTGATAAAAAATCTATATTAATTTCGTAGGGGGAAAAATTGGTTCAATATTTTAAAAATGAAAAAATCATTAAAACACCTTGCAACAAAAGTATACAAACAATATACGGTTAGGAAGAAATATATAAATAAAATAGTAACATTTTTGTCTAAAAATTTGTTTTTATCACTTTTATAAAAAAACAAAACACTCTGAACTCTTTTTCAGTTTATACGCTCATAAGTTTTAGGACATTTTGACATAACATCATTTTATTTTTATGTATATTTCTCCAAGAAATGATATTTTACATTTTACATTTTAGTGCATTCGTTAATTAAAATCTCTCTAATTAATAAATCAATATTTACTCTTTTTATTGTGGCGTTGGTGGGTAGGCCATTTAAATTAAACCAAAAAATAATATGTAGATAATATCGTACAATAAAATTTACCCCTTATCTAATTTTAAATAAAAGTGTTTAAAGAAAGATATATGGATAAAAATTAAACATAAGAAAAACTTAAAAATTCGTTAAATATATTTTTGTCATACTATTTTTACATTTGCACGAATAAACAGCGAAGCTGTGAAAGGCAGATAAATGTTATTTAATGAACGGAAACGGAACTTGTTAATATAAACATGAAATTTTGTACTTCCATATAATAGTTGATGGTATATCATAGAAAACATCACACAAAACTGTTGAAAATAAAATAAACACTACAATTGTGTTTTTTGGCGATGAATTAGTTTAGCGTCTAAACGTTTAACGTTCCAGAAATTATTGAATCGATTTCATTTTCCTATTTATTGGGAAATAATACACTTACACTTTCGTTATTTTGATATCTTATTTAAATATAAGTGAATATACGTGGAAAATTTTCTTTGCAATTACTTATTAAAATGTAGAAAATTAAAATCTTTTCGAACTAGAAATATAGCTTAGCTTTTATGGTACAATCAGAGTGCCGACATCTAGTTTTTAATTTAATATATTAATTAAAAATGGGCATTAGGGTAGAGAAGAAGGTTTTAGTATAATTAAATCAGTATTGTATTTTATGTAGGTTTGATTAAAACTGTTTTTCCTGTTATGTTATGTTCAAGGTTATTATTTTTGAATAACTACAGGTTAAACTGTGTTGTAATGTATGAACAATTCGTTTTCATATATTAAGTTTATGTAAAGGCAACATAAGGAAAGTGTATTTTGACGAGACTTAACTTTGTTTCAACTCTTAATTTGCTTTGATATTTACCTATCAAAGTAAGAAAAATATGATATTAAATTTAAAAACCGTCCATTCACATTTTTGGAAAATAGCCCTTACGACCTTATTACGAAAATTTAGTTAGCATACGCTTATTTAAATTTAAATAATTAGATCATTCAATCATAAGAAAATTTGCAGAAATTCTAATTCTTTACTCAACAAATGAGTTATAAACATTGTAAATATGTTTTTTACTGGGCATAGAAATTTTAAAAACAGCGAAAGAAATGGCCGTAGATTTAATTAATTATATAATATGGTATAGATTTCATTAATTCTGTAATAAATTTAGGCAGACCTCAATTTCTTTATGGCAAACATTTCTAACGGCAATTAAGCAACCTGAAGGACTCAATTGAATAAGGAAATTAAATTAATTTTACATTTAATTTTCAAGGAATTTTACATTCCTTAAAGTTTGGCAAAAAAGTGAATCCATGGAGCGCCTTACGATCGATTTTATTAGTTATTAGTGATAACTCGCAATAAAATTAAACAACCTATTAATCTGCAAATATTCATCAAACAAACCTTTTAACAATTATTTAATTATAATACATTTTTAAGACGTCATTGATGATTTGTAATGCGAAGGTGAATTGAACACTGTGAGAATATTCTGACGTATTTTTCGTGGGGTTAAAATTGCTAGAATGTCATTACGTGCGTTATGAAATGTATATAAATTAATTACGTGAACTGAATTTAAATTAATCATCTGCGGTTAAGT
Source organism: Druceiella hillmani (assembly GCA_039881145.1). NCBI lineage: Eukaryota > Metazoa > Arthropoda > Insecta > Lepidoptera > Hepialidae > Druceiella > Druceiella hillmani. The sequence continues at coordinate 1,289,155 of JAYKKI010000052.1, forward strand.
ATGGTTGGATAAGCAAAAATCGAAAAATAGATGAAAATTAACTTAATACATATTTCTTTCAAAGACGTTGTTCATTTTAAGGTATTATATCAAATATTGTTGAACAGGATTCTTTAAATACATCCTCTGGAGATACATCTTTGAATGAAAATTAACGATTTCAACGAGAAATAAAATATTAATATAATATGGGATATTTTTGATAATAATTAACAAAATAAATAGAATACATAAATACTAAACGTAAGTATGTAAAGGTTACAAAACTTTTATTGAATTAGCAAAATTTAAAACGTAATAAAAATTTATTTACTTGAATAAAATAATGATACTCAGAAATTTCCGGAAGAAACGAATTAAATATCCCTATATATGGAGAAATAGGTTTTTTATAAAAAGAAATGGTCCTTACAGATCATTTCGCTTTATAATTCCTGTTACGACTTTATTCTTACACAGTTTATATTTCTCATAAGCTGCAGAATTACAAATAATTATGAAGAGTTTAAATTTGTTTGTTAATCTATTCCACGCTTAACAAATATCTTATCCAATATTCTGCATGCAATCCGCTATGCCGGCTGCCAAGTAAAATAGGATTATGAAAGCAGTAGCACTCTGCAGAGTTCAGCACAAGCTTCTAGGTCAGTGCCTCCATTCTGTTCAGTTCCACAAGCTCCGCCCACAGATTACAGTTGACTAGGCAAGACTGTCAGTAGTGTGGCTTCTTGCAATGTTCTTGGCAATGTAGTATGACATTATATAAGGATATAGTGTCTATGCCTATTGAACTTAAAACTGACATACTAAAAAAGATGGAAAAACTCAGTTATAGATATAAACGAAGGACGTTTGTACTAAAATATTTATTAATTTATTATCTACATGCGATAAAACAAACTGAATAATAGAAACACGAGAGGTTCCCCATAGGATTTCGTCTGTTTTAGACCATAATAATTAAAATATTCGCAATTTAATTGAATAAATATTTGTGTTCTACCTATATCCACAATATTACAGCAATATTATGTTTAGTTTTTTGAATGGAAATTAAACGATAAAATGTGGAATGGTCCTTGTAAGCAATGAAGCCTTTCAGTTTAATAAAATGACAGGCTTGCATCCCGCATGATCTGATGAGTATAGTGACAAAGTTAAAAATAAATAAAATAGTTTAGTAACATAATATAAAATAATTGCTTAATGTATAAATTAAAATTGTGATAATTAAGAAATATTTAGTGTCTAAATCATTTCATTTATCTTTTATATTTTTAATCATTTATCATTTTAATGTCTAAAGTCTAAAATCAGAAACAAATTTATTACGATAATTTGTACGTGTAATGACGGTCATTGATCTGTTATGAACGACATTAGAAAAGAAGTTTCACACAAATCTCTTTTTTCAATATACCATGGATAATTCTGAGACATTATTGTTATTCATGGACCTTTCTCTAAATTATCGTTAATAAGATATATAAAATTTTAGATCGTTTTTAAACAATTAAAGATAAGATAAATAAGATTTTTGTATGTACAAACATTAATTTATTATTTTAATATGGAAAAGTCTCCTTACATATTCAAAATCTTTTATTTTGTTTAACTGTTTATACTATTTTAACAGAATGTAAAAACTCGTGTCGGAGAAATATTGCAAAACTTATATTTTGTCAGTATAAAATAACATGACTGGTTGCCGGAACTTTATGCAAACACATGTCAACAATTTTAAATTCTGATTTGTTGAAGTGCTAATAACATGGCATTGCACAATTCCGTCTCACGTAAAATCTTTTCAGAGGTGTTTTGTAGTATGCATATTTATCAACCGCTCATGCTAACTAGCTAAAGCTGCATGACAACTCACTGAATATTGTTAAATTCAATGTTTATTAAGAAAATTTAATTTTATGAAGTTGTAATATTACGGGTATAAGATATTATTTGTATTTAAAACAAGAAAATTAATTTCAGTTCAATTAAAGTGGTCATCATTTCGAAAATTGAAATAAATAATAGACGATGAAGGAGTAAAGTTGAAGTAAAAAACAGAATTTAATTGAATCACCAAAGTGCTACAATTTTCCAAATGGAATCTTTTCAAAATAATTTATGGTTCATATTTATGAAAATTATTTTAATTGCTAAATTTTTGTCGTGTGAATTTAAGTCTTCAGGAATTCCTAGACAGTAAAGTTACTGAAAACTTTATAATTTTATTAAATGACTGGTTCGATATATTAAATTTCAAACATAGAAATGTTTATTTATAAAGTACCCTTGACAGATAACAATGACAAAAATTTTTTTTTTTTTATAGGAGATGCATTACATTTAAAATGTCTGAAACATATTGATTGCACTTAATACTTTAATGAACCAAGGAAATTATAATTTTTTTGGTGTAAGGTGTTATCGGTATTATAGTGTTTTCTCAAGTAATTGAAATGAAAAATAATATACTTTTGAATTACGGCTTCATCAAATCGGTTACAAGATTGCTTGATGAAGAATATTTCTAGTGATAGAATGTAATATAATCACATATTTCTGTGGTGTAACATGATATTAAATCTTGATTATATTTTTTATTGTTTTTTATTAATCATATTTGTTATTCAAACAATGTATACTTTAGACTTTTTCATTGATAATTTTATTTTTTTCAATTTTTAATTATTAAGCAAGGTAAACTGATTAAAAGTGTGAAACGTTTTTCTCATTAAGGTACATACACGTTATCGATACTTATGTGATAATGTCATCAGGTATCTTGCACTAGTACTGCAAACCGGTACAATAATGTCACCATTGACGTTTTTATTTAAAATTTAAAAAAAAATTATTTAGATTAATTTATCTACCATAGAAAATTCTGCAATCGGTTACATTCTTTTGTATGCTATTATTTTTGCATGTTATTATGGCACAAAAGTGCATTTTTTGGCACTAATGAACAATGAATAACTGAACACTGTCACTTTTAAGAACACTATCGCATTTAGTCTATAATATATTTATATAAAGTATGCATTATTGCGTAAATAATAATATGGTGTACAAGGATCGTATAAGTAGCGCGCGTGCCATGGTTACTTACTATGTCAAGTTATATTATAGGAATTGTGTATAAAATGATGAAAATAAACACGAAGTATTTAATTTGTCTTAATCATTCTAGATTGCGCTGCATGTTTTAATTTCTAGTAATAATTATTTAACTATAACCACGCGAGCGAATCCGCGAGTAAAAGCTAGTGCATATATATTACACGGTTGCAGCCTGTGACTTGTTTAGACTAAACCTAAGTGTACTAAATCTAAGGGTGTAGCCTAAACCTAAGGGTATAAGAGACTAAAATCGTGGCAGTCGTCTCACTAGGTTGTAACGACGGCCATAATTTTAGTCTCTCATTGGACTATCAAACATATGTTTTGACGACACAAAGTATTCCCGGTAAAATATCGTATTTGTATTTAAATGGTACTCTTCATTTATAGACAGGAACGATAAAACTGTCATCGATGACGCTTTTACTTTGAAGTTTGTGGAGATTTTCGGTCACGTTCAAAGTTATTGGTTTATAGTCTTTTATTGTCCTAATCAAAGTTTGTTGTAACAACACAAAGTTTTCCCGGTAAAAGTGTCGTACTTGTATTTAAATGGTATTCTTCACATATAGACAGGAATGATAACTGTCATCGATGACGCTTTTACTGTGCAGTTTGTGGAGATTTTCGGTCACGTTCGAAGTTATTGGTTTATAGTCTTTTATTGTCCTAATCAAAGTTTGTTATAACAACACATAGTAATCCTGTTAAACGTATCGTGATTTTTATATTTAAATCGCATCATTCACAAATAGGCAGGAGCGATAAAACTGTTGTCGAAGACACTTTTATCGTGCAGCCTGCCAAGATTTTTTGTCACATTCAAAGTTATTGTTTTATAGTTTCTTATGGTCTATTTACCATTTGTCATGATGACGAATTTTGGTGTCAGTAAAAGTGTTGTGGCTACTATAAAACTATCATCACCGATATTTCCCTTGTCGTGCCAAGCACATATCCACGTAAAACATACACTAAACTTCAATGACAAAACGAATTTCTATTTAAATTACAAGTGGCCTATGGGCGTTGAATAATTAGTAATATAAAACTACTTGAATATTAAAAATAGTATTAAAGTTTGCTCTTCCACCATATAAAATACCTTAATGAACTGAAAAAATTTTGATATTTAATATCAGACGCTAGTTCACTTTCATTTGATTGATCTTTTGATTCAAAAATAATATTTACACAAAAATATGTTTTCTCGCTTAATAAAAAAAATGAAATCATATTGTAATTAGACGATTTTTTATACGAACATGGCACCGATATTTCCAAAAACTTTAATTAAAACGAAAGAAAAACTTACATAAATAAAACTGGCCCGAGTACTTATTTACGGTTATGTCATTGGTTCCTATTTCATGTGATATTATGAAAATTACAGTTGGTTTTATCTGCCTGTTAGCATATGAAATGAGCTATATATATATTATATATAGCATATAATGAGCTATATATATATATGTATATATATATATATATATATATATATATATAATGTCATATTTCAAAATTGTGAACCTAGAAATAGGCCAATAGAATTCTTGCCATTTAAAATGTTTTCAAGAAAGACACTTAACTTATTTCAAATTGTTTTACAAAAGCTCAAATCATGTTATATATGTGTTGAATATTATACTTATAAATTAAATATGAAAATATTATTAATCATTAATAAATCGGTTACACGCTTCGATATGTTTCAACCAAAACTACAGTATTTGTTGAACCTTAAGTAAATTAGTTAAATTGGGACATGTTGTGTGGGAATATATCGTAATTAATTTTAAATAAAGAATTTAAACGCACATAGGATTTTTTATGTACATTTTTGAGAGAAAAAGTTTTACATTATGTTTCACATACAAATACCTTAATGTCTAACACTTTCACATGGAAATTTTAGATAGTCATAAGGCATATACCACGAATACCTTAATGGCTAACACTTTCACATGGTAATTTAACACGGTCATGAAGGATATTTCAATAATACCTTAATAGCTAACATTTCACATGAAAATTTTACATAGTCATAAAGAATATTCCATGCATATCTTAATGGCTAACACTTTCACATGGAAAATTTACATAGTCATAAAGCATATTCCACGGATACCTTGAAGGCTAACACTTTTGTATAGAAATTTGACATAGTCATAAATCATATTCGACGAAAATATTAATAGTTAAGACTGACATATTTATGTGGAATTTTTTAAGTGAGCTGACAAATTAAGTTTTTTACAATTCCATGTTTACAGGAAACCCAAAAATATTTTTTATAATTTAGAACAATTTTCCGATGAACATATACTAAAGAGTATATGTTCATCGGAAAATTGAAAAATTTTTAAGGAATAGTTTCCCTTCACTCTTATTTTTGAAGCTAGAATACCTTAAATTATGAGTAAAAAGTGTATTTGAAAACCTATGTAAAGATTGTACCAAACATGTAACGATGATTCCAGATGCAACAGTTTTTGAGACATTGACGATAGTTTATGTTCCCTCCATTCCTAATTATAATAGATTTTTATATATATTTAATAATTCCTAATTATAGAGATTATTATATATTTTTTGTGTTAATTCACGTGATGAAAAAAATTATTTTGGTTTTTTGTTATGATTATTATTTTGTGTACCTACCCTAAAAACAAATTACTATTTTTCAATTTTAAAATTTATCAAACTTTTGGCACTCTAAACGACTTTAAAATGTGTTTATCACCGCCTTTCTCATCCTCCTAAATGGTACCTTTAAATGAAAATTCAACTTTTCGTATATAATATCTACCGTTGGGCATCTCTTTTCTATACATATGCCAAATTTAAACTTTTTGTATAAAATAGTCTGTAGTAATAATTCTTGTGATAGGTATGGGTGTATATGGATGTAATTCGGTAAAGGTTTTGTTTCTCTAAATTCGATAGAGCAGAACTGAAACGAAAGTGAATTTTATATCTTACATTTCTAAAAAAGAAGCAGGTTGTTGTTTATTAAATACGGCTATCTGGACCAAGAGAGAGATTAAATGTGATGCATTGTGGAACTTGAAGTCAAATAAAATTTTAAAAGTAAATCACCAAGAGTTATAACTGAGAGCTACTTTGAATAAGAAAGGTCATAAAAGTCTAGGAAGAAAAAACAAATGTGTTTAAAATGTAGGAAGAATATTTTTTCCTTTAATAATGTATAAAAATGTTATAAAAGCAATGTATTTTAAGACAAACCTAACTAATATAGACTAGAATAGCTAATATATGTTTGACAAAACTTCACACGATTCAAAATCCTTACTAAAAATACTTCCGATTATTTTTCATCCAAGTCTTTATTACGTTAATAACTTAATTTCCAAATATTTTCCCAGAATTGAGGGATTCATATTTTTGTTTTTTCTCTACATTCCTCTTTGTATAAAAGTCAATGTTTAATAACAAAAAACATCTTTCTGATAGTCTCTTCGTGAGTAAAATTCACATTGGCACTGACAAAATAAAAAATGAAGCAAAGGCAATATTTTGCTGGTCGCATTATACGTATCAGCTTACTTGTGATCAACACATTTGACAGCTGATATAGTATAGTTAAATTTAACTAAAAACATAATGGAAAAATGATTATCACTTACCCTTTTACACTCCACGGAAACACTAAAGAAAATGTATATGATACCCCGCAATAGATTTCAAGAATAAAATTGGCATATTGTTATAAAGATAAGTATATTTTTCACAGTTTTTTAGCATTTATTTGCAGTTTTAAGAAGACTGAAAAACACTTGTTTTTGTAACCCCATTGTGACAAAACAAACGAAGTCAAACTTCAAAAGAATGGTTTGGTATTAAGAAGTTCTCAAGACTATCTCCTCTTTCGTCTGATTCTCTTGGTTATCATTTGTGACCAAACGAGACATTGTAACAAGTCAAACGAGCCAAAATTGGATGGGTTCATGATTAGCCATTGAAAAGTTCGTATTACTACCTCTTTTCCCAATGTTATATGAACTCGATAGCATGTTTTTATGTTCTCATCAGAATTTTTGAATTGTAATCAAAATTGCATAAATTTGCAAAGTTTAAAATCGACACAATTAATGTTGGATGAAAGTCAACTTGCTACATTTGTTTTCATGTATAGTTACGTGAATACGAAGCTAATTAAAGCGCAAAAAAGAAAAGTTACAAAGCAAATTCGTTCATAAAATTTTTGAAAAATATGAAAACTGAGGATACTGCTTTCCTTAGATACTGCTTTCTTTAAGAAGAAAATACTCTAGATAGAAGAAGAAAGTGTGTCATTTTTATAATCTATAATGTGTTGTGATGTATTAACAGTAAAACAAAATAAAAATAAATGTATCTATCACAACACAAATAAGTGTAACACGTGCAAACATTTCTAAAATGCACCCCCAATATCTTTTACGTTAGTACATTAACTATTCTTCTCCTCCAATTCAAGTTCCAACCACTTTCTCTGTTCTACGTTCCAATTTACGAATGTTACGACTTGATTTAATATACGGTTAAAAATTCAAATGCTGTATTTTTGCTATATTTTTCACTAAAAATGACATTCTATTTAACATATATACAAAATAAATCCGATCTACGTAAGCTGAACATTTAACAACAAATTGACAAAGAAATATAATAAATGGCGCACATTTAATCAGGCCGGGTTCCAAATCATACAAAGAGTGAATATACCTGAAAGATATGGCAACAGCGCTTTCCTCAATCTTTACCATCAACGAGCGCTCCCTTCCTCGACATTCAATTATATGGAATTCGACGGGAAACGTTATTAGCCACTCTCCATCCAGCCGCTAACAAGGCTCAGACAAGATGGAAAACATTTGCGATGCAGTCTACGAAGATTTTTGTATTACGTGCAGCGTCCAAATCGAGCTGAAAAGCCACCTAGGATATATAATATTTTCAGATGCATGAAGTTTTTCGAAGACGTTTTAATTGTAAAAGGTGGCAATCATAATCTTTATTTAAGTTTGAATTTATTTTCCAAATATGGACAATAATATCTAATATTAATATAAAAATTGTAATATGGCTATAGTATTGGGTTGATAACACGTGTATGATATTAGACGGCGCAGTGCGAGTTTCCGGGTTCGATTGCCACTCGCTCGTCGAGCGTAGCCACTCGCTCGAGGAGTGGTATTTGTAACGTGTAGCTAAAATATCATAGACTAGAAAAGGATAGTAGCGTCGCTGTTGTGACAAGCTATGCACTATGATGGCCTACCCACCTGCCTAGAGCGAGGCGATTGTGGATATTACTTTTGATGTTCCGGGAGAGGCATACACGAGCATTAAACTGAGATTAGCTCTAAATTAAATATCATTCTTTCATCAAAATAAAATTGTAACACTACTTATTTTTTTTAAATGATATCAAAAATCAATTTTTTCTGTGTAACGGTTTCTTAGAAAATTTCCCGTAAGAGGCAGAGGGATACTGACTCCATTAATTGTTCCGTTTTTCCAAATTTTTGTGTGGAAAATTAAACCATAATAAATATTATATTAGATTTACACATTCGAGTCATATAAAACGTACTTTTGATGCGTAGAGCAGTTCTTAGAACTGACTTTATAATATGGGAATGCTGTTTGTTTATCTAAGTCGTAGTATGTTAGTAGGTAGTATATAACAATGCAATTTACGTCTTACACCTGTTCGAAATATAGAAAAATTATATTTCTTGTAACATCTGTCTTATAAATTAAACAAAAATCCTCACTGATTGGCTACAAATTTTAAAATTTGCACTAAGTTTTTCTCAAAAGGCTTGAAAGGGGTTCAAAATTTGTATAGAAAAAAATACTATTTACTCAAAACTTCGTAAAAGGGCTCTAAAAATAAATTTTGAAATATATATTTGAAAATATAAATTTTGAATAATATATGAAACTCGAAGAACAGTTCATTTTGTTATACATTTTACCTTCTAATTTGAGTTCTGGACTATACGGTGGCTTTAGGGCACTCAGTGATGTCATGCAGCATTGGATAATATCACGCTTTATCAAATGTCGTCAATGATGCAAGATGATATTTATAATGTCCATAAGTGAATTTGGGATGAGGGGAAGGATTATTTCGATTTACTAATGGCAAATCTACCTAATGACCCGGAAGATCTACCTACCTACCTATCTATCTACCTACCTACCTACCTAGAATAAGCCCCAAAATAGTGGATAATACTGTTTGAAAAGAAGTAATAATATAAGAACCCTAACTTGGGTAGCATATTAAATTTTGATTCGGAAAAAAAATCATTCTATCTCAGCAAATCTTCTCTAAAACTTTTTAGATTTTATAAATGTGAAATTTGCTTTTAAGTAATGAGTAGAGTAAGAATTTTAAGTAATGTTCCCAAAGGGTGTGAAAACGTGGGTTGAAGTTTGAACAAAATCATTATATTTCATGAAGATTTTGAACAATTACATTTCAAAATTAACAGGCAGATCTATTTAATGAAATTATATTTAAACGGGTGTCCCTACTTTTATGAGATGCAAAACTGGAGGAATTTACAATTTATTTTTAAATTTCATTTTGCACAATTACCATAAATAAATGGGATCTTTGCAAATAAAATTGCATAACCTTCCGTGCCATAAAATGTGAAATTTAGTACATCAGATACTAAATACTTTAGGAATTACTCACTATAATTTCAAAATTATATGCCTACTTTTAAAAACATTATTAAAAATAAGAGAAAACATAAAAATTTCCCATAAGAGTACCTGTAATTGTTTTCGCTTCTGCCGATGCTATTATGTTTACATATTTTTTAGTTGTTTTTATGTAAAAAAGAATAAAGCATGAAGTAAAATGTTTAATATTGAAGTTTATATAAGGAAAATAAAAAAAATCACGTGTGCAAAGCTGCGGGTGAAAGCTACTAATGTATAAGAGTGAGAAAATAAAAATAGGTTATGATCAAATAACAGATTGTCTAGAGTAACCAACAAATGTTTCATAGAATGACAGAGTCATTACCTATGAAATTCATATGTTCTTGCTAAGGTAATGACTTACATATTCATCAACAAACATGAGTTATTACCGTATGAATGCTTAGATGTCATTACCTATGTGGATAAATTAAGATTACCTATGGGGTTAAATTATTTATACGATCAGATATTCTCGTCCAGTGTACAATTATTTAAAATTTTGCCAATTGAAAATATTTTAAGCTAGCATAGTGTCCGCGAACCAAAAAAGATGGAGAGTCATGGTTCAAAATATTTAAAATCCATCAGCATACATAACCTACTAGCTTCGGGGAAGGCCTCAACCAGACCTCAGCTAGAGATTAAAGAGGAAGAGAAGAAATGAACTTCCAATCCAGGCTTAATAAGTATAAAATTATGTGAAGTGTATTGATTGAAAAATTTCTTCATTTGGAGAGGAAGACCTCTTCTGTCAAAAAAAAATTATTAATTTTTTTGAGTTGGAATTTATTAAAATATTAACTCCTTGTTAGGAGTTAATATTTTAATAAATTCCAAATTAATATGTTATTTCTTTTTAACGATGTCAAAGAAAATTGAGGGAAGGAAGCAGAGGAAAATAAAGTTGTCATGATTATTTTCTCTAATTTCATACTTCGTCATATTTTATGTACACACTAATATCTAATTACTTTTTCAAAAACTAGTGTAAATTTATTTAAATATGAAGTTTTTTATACTTTATATTTAAATTTCGAAGGAGAAAATTGTTTTCAGCGAACCTGATTCACGATTCAATGTTTTATAAATATTATCAGTATGAAGGATTTACAGAAAATGAACTATATGGGAAATTGATTTTGACTAACCCATAAAACTTATTATGATCCTTGCCCAAACAGTACGGAAAACGGCTATTAAAATTGTTATTGCTATGATCTAGTAAAAGGGGATATATACAAAAGCTTTATTTTCAGTCATGTTTTTGTAAATGCACCACACACAAATATTTTAAACTTTCATTAGTGTTTATTTTTCAATATGGACATGTAAACAAATACGATCTTCGCTGAATTTTTCACAAAGGTATAAAATACCATTCCAGATTGGCGGCATGAAATCTATTAACTTAGCGGTAAATTATTTTAATGGAAATATTTATTGAATATATTTGACGTTAATTTCGGACGAAAAATTAAGGTTAATTAAGGTCGTGGAGAAGAACTTAAAAAAAGTAGAAATAATACTATATTACGTAGTTTCAATTAATTGGAAACATTTATTTAAAAATTCAGAAATGATATAAAGACAACAATAACATATTCTAAAAGATTTGAGTTTCTAGAAAAAGTAAATTAAAAGAGTGGATAGAAAAGACTAGATTCGAAATTTGTAATGGACTATTGTGTTAAGAACAAACATTTTTGCAAACTGATTGTAGATATATAAAAAGTTTTATTCTTGGCACTGAACATACAGAGCTTTGCCTTCTTGCATAATACAAATATTGACATCATATTTTAGTTTTGCTTGTATATGAAGCCTTCGAGTTTTTCAAATAACGTTAATATGAGTCAAGTGGAAATTAATTAAGGTTAATGACACAAAAATAAATGCAAAAAACTTTATTAAAAATTACACAACGTAAAATTTTCTTATTAGATTTTCGACCCTTGATAACAGAGATGGTAAGATTAATTAAAAGCCAAGTCAAACCTTAAGATGAAACTTTCGTTCTCTCCAATTAATACTCGTTCATTATACGTAAAATTAATTAAAATATTATAAAAGTTTTGGCAAGTAGATTACGACTAAAAAAGTTGCTAAACAACTTTCAGTTGTAAAATATTTTTGGAAAAGTGAATAATAATGTAAAAATACAGGAACGAGTTTCCATTGTGTTACGAGTTACTATTGGTGTTTTAGGAATATTTAAATATAAAAAAAATAAAGGTTTGCCGTAATGGATTGATGCAAAATATTATAATCCTTTCGTTCTACTAAAATTATATTAAAATCGAATTAATGCAAATATATTGATTTTTAATATATATGCGCTATAAAAATGGCTTTTTGTTTCCAATTAATTCAAAATATGTGCTTACTTCATTTCGTTTGATATTTTAAACCCTATTGAGTTTGTCTTATTTTATATTAAAAATATATTATTCACTTTAAAATGATTCACGAAAACTTGCATTCAGAATTGTAGTCCTATTACTTTCTTAATTTCTTCTTATCTCTTAGCCCATAATTGTAACGTAATAAAACTTTATTTTTGCATTTTCAGCCATTGAAAATGAAATATGCCATCGAAGATATCTTCATTCAATTGTAACGAGTATAATTTTTGCAAACGTTGAATATTTTTGCTACATATGTGTTCAGCATTATATTTTAAAATGTAATATTCAAATATATATAGCAGTTTGTAAGTGAATAAGGAGCTAACTGACTGAATGTCAAATCAAAATATTTGAGTATCTCTGCTATAATTAATTAGTTTACCTGTATTAATGCTCCTACATAGAGCGACAAAGTTTGCTTGTGTATTTGCTCCTGTGAGTTAATCTCTAATACTAAATATTCATTTTCAAAGTTCATTTTATTAAAAAAAAAACAATACTTTGAGGAAGTTTATAGTTATGATTCAAAATAGCAGAGCAACGATAAAGCAGAAAAGTTTTTAAATTTGTTGTTTGTTTGTTCACACTAACCTCTGGAATTATAAATATAATATAAAAAGTATCTGAATTTCAAAGACCATTTTTTGAAAAGATTATAGGCTATTAAAAAGTGCAAAATGTAAAATGAAAATTGTAAAGAGAAGGAATTTCATTGAACCAGAAATAATTGATAGGTTGCAAAAATCCCATCACAAAAATAATGATATTTTCTCACAATTGGACAAAAAAATGAGATAAAATTCGGACCTGAAGAAATATTATGACGGAAAATGGATTCTATATTAACAAACTTTGCTAAGTTGTTTGCATATAATATCACGTAACCGTAATTATTAGATGCAAACCATTACGTTGCGAGACACAAAAATAAAAACCAATGATCAAAGTTCAAAATTTGTAGAACCGCATGATTTGGAATGTGTTTTAAGTGGGAATATGAAAAATTGCAAAAAAAACATTTTTCCCTAAGGCTATACTTAAGTGTCCGATAGCCCTTTATCGATTATTTTATTTATATGAATAATTTACAACTGGTTTTGAATATCTTTTAATATTCTGCATTAATATAACATTCCAAAAACTTCTTTTGAATTGCAACGAAATGCTACCTATACTACCAAAGAATATACAAAACTACCAAATATTATTAAAACTGCAATCATGCATATTGTTCAAAATTTGAGAAAAGACGTCATTTGTTTTTTACGTACCTAACAAGACAACAAATTTAAGATTAACCCACATTTCAGTGATTATCTTCGAGCGAAACGTTCATTGGCAAAACATTATTCTCCGCGATTGCAACAGAAAAAGAATGGGAAGTTAAAAACTTTATTTAATATTTAATTTAAATTTAATTTAATCTCATCAATATTTAATTTAATCTCAACTGGTTTTCAGCTTTATTTAAGTAAAAACAATAATTAATTAATTTTCGTTTTATTTTTTAGAGTTAAAAGCTTTTGTGCAATTCGAATTCAATTTTTTATTTACACGAGCATAATTCGTGCTATACTGTGAAAATATGGCATTCGAGAAAAATATTGATACCTTGACCGTTATTCACCACGATCTCTCTAATATTACTTATTGAAAGATCATAAAATATATTTTATTTACGAATTTTCCAACACACATCTTTACGGCGCAAGTAGAAAATACTTGAATTTTTATAAATCCAGATCGTTGAAATAATTAAACTTTTTATCGTTTTTACTAATTTTTGTAGCAAGAAGTAACTTACAATACTCTGCAGGTAATTTCCTCGTTTACACTAAATAGGTTAATATATTTTATTCACACTGTATAGTTCTAAAAAGCTTATTGATAATATGTGTTTATCCAGTGCCAACAAGGCAAATGGTTAAACCGGTTCGCTCCTTTATGCAATTCCGCCAGAGCAAACAGGTACAGTATTACATCATCTGCCTCATTCACACCTCGTCAACATCAAAAACCAATACCAAATTACGACTAACCAACCAAGAGCACAAAGCGATTCATAACCGACCTTATTTGAATAACGACACTACGTCGCGTAGCGCCTAACATGAACAGTATTTGCATAGTTAACCTAAGGTATGTCGAGGAACAAGAAGCCACGGTTATTATACGGAGGTTATACGGCAGGTCTATGGAAATCGAATGCTACGTCGTGGTAGCTAAGCAAACACAAAACACGTTAGCATTAAACAATGGCGCAGTTAGCATTGAAATGGTACAAATTAGAATGCGACTGCTATGCTGTAGCAAACAGACTAACATGCACAGGGTTTTGATAACGAGAATATCGAGATTGTCATTAAATTTAAAACAAAAAGAAAAAGAATTTTAAGTGTATGTAGACTGATGCACAGATTTGAAATTAGTTGAAACCGCAGCATTTAAGAAAAAATATAAAAGTTCCAAGATTTTGAACTCCAAAAATATGTTAATAAGTAGAAAAAATGGAAAACGAGTTTTTTGTTTATCCTTTTTATTCAAAATTATTAATTAACAGATTGCCAGATACAGAAACGTATTGTTTTATTATCGATCACATTTCTGCACTAAACTACTTATTTAACCTTGATTTTAAGACTGAGATTAAATTAAATATTAATTTGCCATTTAGTAAATCCAACATTTTAATTCAAAAATTATTTAATTTTTTTATATTTAATTAATGAAATCAGACTTCACTTATATAAACTCGATGGTTCTCAAATTATTTGTTCGGGTTTTTAGCTCAAAAATTGGGTATCTTTAATGGGAAAAAGATGGGTAGGTACAGTAATTAGACAGAGAGCAAAAGAGATGACAGTTGAACGGCGAGAGGTCCGAAGAGTACGGTGGGTTATAAGATACTTTTCTAATAAGATACTTTGGCAGATCATTGGCACGATGGAAACTTAGTAGCCTCACACCTTGCAACCCTTCGGAAGAAGTGTTAGGTCGTGTGGTAACCTCCGAAGCATGAAGTTGTTTTGTTATTTTAGTATTTACGATAGTAGGAACATTTTTGTAACATTTTGGAAATTGCTAAAAAACAGTGAATGAATACGCAAAATTCCGAGTATAGGCTTCAATAAAAACTTTATGGAAGATAAAGAAACCACGAAATATTCTAGATACACACACTGTTAACAGAGAAAAATACAAATAATTTTAATTTATGAGATTAGTACTAGTATCTCCTTAGTCAAAATAGATAAATTACTTATCATCAAGTTGTTTTAGGCGGCATTAGTCTTAACACGTTATTATTGGTTAAAATTTTAGCCACGACTTCGAAATTTTCTGGAAAGGTTGAGAAAAGGTAAAGTGCTAAACTTCTACAAAAAATGTGAACGTTACCTATCACACGACTGTGTAAAAAGCAGTGTATTCAGGGTTTATGCACGTAATTATATAAATTGTTTATTTCCTCGTAGGACCGAAACGACTCAACCGATTATAATAAATAAAATAGGTCCCCTTAAAATCGTGCATCATTTATTTACTCATTAATTTTTTTACTTGCATACATTTGTAAATATATTACAAATAAGCTATTCGTAATAATAAATAATGGTTTAACCAAAATTTAAAGTTTTAGATTAAATGTGAATACAAAATACACAAGGACTATAGAAGATAACGATGACATATTTCGACAAATTTATTTTCACTCATCATAAACAAATAACGTTCTAGTATAACCGTTATCAGGTAGTTGAGTAGTTCAATACCGCAGAAAATGAGAGAATTTCGGTATAAGTCAGTTTTAGAGAGTGGTATAGTAAAATGGTGACGATTTCATGAGCGCGAGAAATGGTTAGGTACGAATAATGAAATTTTACTCAATGGTACAGATATTGAAGGAGCTAATTTTGCACAGGTCGAATCATCAAGCTGCACTGGGTTTTATGTAGGCTCCAAATAATAGAGCCAGGTTTTAATTGACTTTGTACTAATAAAGAGTACAGTAAGCGAATTGATGACACGGTTCAAAAATCCTTTGAATTATGCAACACGACCCCAAGTTTTCGAAATTATTTTTTGGTATATTCGCCATATGGCCATGAAAGGTCAAACGTGAATAAAATATGACTCCCAAATCAACGGCATCACACGAGCCAATGGCATTCCGTTGAATGCAAATTCGTATTTAATAGGAGCGTGTGCTCGGTTGTGGCTCACTATTGAACATTTCTTTGTACTAATCGGTAAGCTTAACGCCGCTTGCTTGCTCCACTCACCGACGGCGCTGCTTTTACGTTGCAACTATTTGCCATCTGCAGTATCCTTGACGTACATAAAAAAATCATGTCGTCCGTGAATAATAAATAATGCGCAGTATTCACCATGCAACCAATATCGTTTACCAGAAAAGTGAAAAGTAGAGGCCGAAATTCGAATCCTGGTACACCCTGATTGTGTAAAGAAAGTCTTGGATATAAAGACCATTATAAGGTCACAAAAAAATAAGAATGGAGGAGATATATGTACGTATGTGGCAACATCTATTGAGTGTGATTTCAACGTCAAGAGTTCGTTCAAAGTTCAAAGGGCAGGGGGCAAAAATACATAATAATAATAATAATATTATCATTTATTATAGGACATAAAGATGGAAATAATGGATAACGAACAAATTATTAATAAAAAAACCTCTTGAGAATCTCCCTGTGAATACTTATATAACAACAAATAATAAGCGCATATACCGAGTATGTAAAAACTCCCACCGAGTGCACGTCTACGAGTGAGTAATTTGAATGTGCATTTCGTTGCGAGTGAACGCGTCGAGTGAACAGAAAATATATTAATTACATTTTCATACTACATGTCTACTGTCATTCCTTGTTTCTTTTTTTAATTTTAAGTTCGATTTCTTCACGTAATGATACATTTTCGTACCAGTCGTGGGCCCTGCAAGAGAACGTCATGGATTTAAACCTAACATTATGGAATGCGATTGCTAAACGAATAAGAAAATTTTATTAACTTTAATATTTGAGTACAATAATTGAATTAATAAAATTAATTAGGAAATGAAGAATTTGAACCAGGTTGCTATCAGACAGGCAACACAACTGTGATGTGAATTTCAATCAAAAAACGTAAACTTCCTTTATGATATCTTAAGGTTGAAAGCCAGGAGTAGTCTGCTTTTAGTATTCTGAACAAAATAACTTCTGATATTCCTTGTTTTTTTTTTTAATTTTCGGTTCGATTTCTTCATGCAATCATGTACTTATTTTGTTAATTATAATTTTTTAAGTAAATAGATACCAAATTATAGCGTATGTTTATTTCAATTATTAAGATTTAATCGATACATAATATCTTACATCATATTGACAATAAACTAATACAAGCAATGATATACTCTCTCACTGGTAAGAAATATTAATAAATTCATTAAAATTTGGAATGGTGTTTTATATAGAACATGTCGCTTCACTAATCTCCGTTTTTTTCATTCTACTCGAATGTAATATTTAAAGTTATATTTACAATTCTGGATAGTTTCAAAATACTCGAAAGTTATTTTTAATACCGTACTGAGGAACGTTTTGTTAGTATTTAATAGTAACACTAATGTATTTACCATAACATCTTCATAAAACCTGAAGCGAGGAACTATCAGTTATCCGAATTACTTATGGTAGTTTATTAAGAGAACTTAAAAAAAGATATCATCAATTCAAAACCTGAAGTTATAAAGGTAGTTGACATTATTGATGTTGAAAGCCTGAAAACATGAGATGTATCCACTCCAAAGCGCTCTGATTCCGCTTATCTGCATTCGCTAAGTTCCTCTCGAAGAGATTTCGTTTACACACAAAACGTAATATTCAACGGCAAACTCATATAATAGCATATAACATGTAAAACTATTAAAAAATTATGTATTTAATATAACTATTACAAAAAAATTAAAATTAAAAACATGGAAAAAAATGTTGGTTATTTAATATAAAATGCACGTATCCTACTTTTACATATATTTAAAAGTGTGATA
This sequence comes from Druceiella hillmani, assembly GCA_039881145.1. Taxonomy (NCBI): domain Eukaryota; kingdom Metazoa; phylum Arthropoda; class Insecta; order Lepidoptera; family Hepialidae; genus Druceiella; species Druceiella hillmani. Next base: position 1,307,464 of record JAYKKI010000052.1, read on the forward strand.
CCCGAATTCAATTAAATGTTCGATGAAAAGGTTTAACATAACTAAATTAAATATTAGAACTCCTTTTAAACCATTCAGCATACAGGTGACTTTTACATAATATCGATAAAATAATGAGTAACTCCAAAGTGTTGGATTTTATAGTATGTATTTTTTCTGCGTAGACAGAAAAGAAATGTAGATAAAGCGTGGTCGAAGCATTTGTACCTTATATGGAAACAGGGAAAACCAAATTTCTGTTTCCGTAAGAAACAAAAGTTTGTAAATGAAAAGTTTACATAAATTATTATAATTTTTGTAATTTTTGTAACTAACATATACAATTATATAAAATAAACGTAAATGTAAAAAAAATCCATTTACCATAACAAAAAGTTATATCATCGTTAAGTTTCGAACCGAAATATTCCATGAAATTTTTAAAAAATCACAGCGACAAAAATTACTGTACACTACAGTCGATAGTATTATAATTCGATTCGATATTTTATTCTCTTTTATTGTATATAACTGTCTATATGTTTATTTCATTTCGATCTGATTATTTAGGTTTGAGTGGTGTTATTCGCAATGTCACTTCATAACGGACATGTGCGCTCGGGAGGTTAAAGATGATATGAATCAACCCACCTATACGTTGAAATATTAGAATTTACTTTATATCCTCATATTAAAGTTGCCGAACTAATCTCAATAACAAGTGTTTCAACACATCGTTTGGAATAAATATTTATATGTATACATATATATGTAGCACAAAGGGAAAAAGTGTATTCAGCTCAATCGGGAAGCTAATTTGTGAAAATATGGAAAAATTTACAATATTTTGAACAAAATAAATACATGTACCTATATATGTTTTAAATAAAAATAATATAGGTAATGCCAATATGGTACCTCTAATAAATTCATAAATTAAAACTAAACAATTAGGTTTTAATAAAATAATTGGTCATATAAAATTATGACTACATTTTATGCAAGAAAGCACAGAAAAAAAATTTGCAAACATATTATTGAACAGCCTTTCCCGAGTTAAAGCCATAATTTATTTTTTCAAATATATTTGGTTTAATTCAATGAAAAATATGGTAAAAAAGCTTTAGTCAAATATACTCAAATATAAATGTATACGCCACGTAATGTCCACACACGTACGTACGTATACACGAATTCAAACACACTCGAAAGAGCCCAGTTTTCTTTTATTATTCTTATCGATTTTTTATAAGGCTCTCAATTTTCCATTTAACACTGTTGTTAGTATATATCGTATTAATTAAGCTTATTTTCCTCTAAGTAAACATAGTAATGGACATTCCAATTGCCCATTCCATTAAAATATTCTTATTTTCCATACCCGATAAATCGCATTAGGATGATTTTTCGCAATATCGCGCCCTAGAAATGAATATTAATCTAATTCGCTTTTCGACATCACTCCACTGATCAATTACCTGGTCGTTATAGCTTTAAAATGTGACCTGATTGCAAATAAATATTTTAAAAAATTGAAGCAAAATTAAATTTGTGACAATACTTTGTCGTTATCGTATATTGAGATATACTTAATTAAGAAGGATTTGCGCATTATGTTCACGTTTGCCATTTATCTAACAATTCTTTGTTATATTTGTATTTTTCCATTTATTTTTCTCATATCTGACAATTTTGTAACGATTAATTCAATTAAAGCTACTATCCGAAAATCAAATTTCAAGATATAGATAAACATAAATGTTTGTTTTTCAAAATTACTTTCATTATATTTTAAAACAATAATTTTCCATTTTCATGTAAATTATTTCTGTAAAGTAATATACTATATAATCTATGTTTGATATTTGATAATGGTATTTCGATTAAAATGTTAAACTCATAAACCTAAGAAATACGAGTTTGCAACTAACATAATTTAAATAAATTTCTTGTATGACATTCATTTATCCAAAGTTATGTAAGTGGGAGACGTGCATGTGGGCGGATGACCAAAGTTTTCACTATAACCTACTGACCATATCGAATGACGTAGTTATGTTACCCAAACCTATTTATGGGATTATTTGAGATCCGAGACATTATATGGAATATTAATCGGTATGATGCTGTTAGTCACAGTAGCAATGTAGTAAGAGGTAGTCTTACCTACAACTTGTTTGGAGCGACGATATTGTTTTACTTAAACAAAATTAATTTCATTAAAATTTTCAAAATCAGTAAATCGACGATATATTACATTTGGTTTACAGAGTGTTTTTTTAAGTATTTTAGTAAAAATAACACTTAAATTTAGATTATATCAAATAGGGTATTTTTTCTCATTATAATACATGCCGTGTTTATGGTACAACTTAGTAAACATTTCTCTGTTGGTTGGTTTTGTTCTTAACGACTCCCAAACTATATGACTATAAATGTTTTTATATACATGTGAATTGTGTTATAGACACAATAGCATATCATAATATGCTGTAATGTCAATCGTTTCTCTAGAGAATGTCCATAAGTTATTACATATTTCCCGACGGGCGTCTGCCGGTTACGAGTTTTAAATAGTTATTTTTTTTATTGTGTCATCAATGTTTAATGATAGAATAATCTAATAACAATTAAAAAGTTATCGCAGTCATAATTTTTAAATTAAGCATATTTTTTTGTATCACTTGTTAATATACCTACAATATAAATATTTTATTTTCATGCAACCAAAAATTTAGTTTTATCTAAATTTTTAATTTCAAAATAATTAAGCCGCGAGCTACAATTAATTATTTATAAATTACAGTCCGTTGTATGTTATAGCTTTTAGCTATTTAGGGGGTACATCAGTGCAAGCGTCTTTCTGTTATTGATTCCAGTAAACAACCAGCATTCAATTTACAAGCATTTTAACTTTTAATCAGCACAGGTATATAATATAAACAAAAATATATCCTAAAATATGTGGTTTACGTATAAACTTTAAAATTTTCGTTATTTAAGTAAAAGTATGCCCTTTAAATTCTCTTCTAATCTCAAGCTCCCATGAAATATGAGTATGCGAAATAATTTAGATATAATGAGCTAACTTAAAAATGTTAGTAAATAACTGATCAACGAAATACGTAAATTTCAAAACTCGCTTTTCAATTTAAAATTATACTTAAAAATTATCTAATTTCCTTGACGAAAAAAAACAGGCAATGAAAATAATGGAGGAAGAAGTTCTTTGGTAACATACAAAGTGATTAAAGTTATGAGCCGACATTTTTTATTGCTCAATTGTCGTACTTGTATCTATATAATACTTGTCGCCCTAACACACATAATACTGACGCGCATGCGAACATTAAAAATAAATAGACAAACACTTTTTGTCATGGTATCGAGTTCATTTAAACTCAATTGAATGAGCTCGATACCACGTCGAAAATTAGTCAACTTGAGTTCAGATGATACGAAATTATGCAGAAACATATATAATAAGATTCTAATACGTAAAAATAAAGTAACTAATGTTTTATCGATTTACACCAAACTTGGGAGCGAAGAACGTATTTTTAAAAATACTGTCCTCTTATATTGAAAATACTTCGTCCGATTGATGGATAAATTTAGATACATACAGACTATTATTTGTTTACTTACCCACAAGCTTCTATTTAAGAACCTCTTTGAAGTCAGTGCTGAAAAATATGCGACTGTAACCTTAGTTTTCCCCATTTGTTTTTTATAAATACAGTTGTTTGGCATCGACTTTAAACCGATGTTAAATAGACAGTTGTAGATATGGAGATAAATACTAGCCTATTCGTAGATACTTTTAATCTATCGATCAAAGCAGGGGTTTTCAATATTAAAGGCTATTTTCTTATTTCTTTGAGTCTTTTTTTATTAAAAGATTATTTCATTTTGTATTCATAATTTTTTAATTGAAATGTTATTTTCTACTTTTGGGGCTTACTTATGTTATCGAAAATATCATGAACTAACCAATATTTCTATAACACCTCATGTAATAAAATGTCTGTTTAAATACATGCATGGTTGAATATATACAAACACACGAACGTGTCAATATCATTACCCTATTTCGCTTCACTGTCGTCGATTCTTCACACCTTATTTATTATTATATTACTACCTACCTACTTCCTTATAATCTAATTGATTCTTGTACTTAAGCCAATTAATTTTACTAATGTTAATTAAACCATTTAAAGAACTTTCTTACGAAATTTTTTTTTTCGCGGAAAGAAGATAGATAGAGCATAATCATACATAAATTATGAAAATATTTTATGTACCATAACAAAATAGCGCCACTTCAACCACTTGTACAATTAGTTATATGTTATCTGATAAAACCTAATTTTTTAAATCAGTCGCTTAGCTTATAAAATAATTGAAGTTCAAATTTTGTACGGAATTATAATTACGTTTAAGTTAACATCCTATGTAAATAGCGCCAATTGTGAATTTGGAAACGTATGACATATTGTTAACTGTCAAGTGCCAAATTAAATTTTCATTTAAATTTTGGAAAAAAAATTAGGAAACAAAGCGTGGGTTTCGTACTTAATTAACTCAGCATGCTTCACTTAAATATTAAAAAAGTAATCTCGAAAATTGGTTTTCATTTCATTAGTTTTGAAGACCATTAAAAATCTATTTTGTATGCGTAAATTAAGAAGATGGATGGATATTAGACGACTCATTGTTTAGTGTATTTAATATAACTTAATATAAATTACTGAAATATCTTTTGCCATATTTAATTTTAAAAAATGAGAAGATAATTTGCAATAGCAGATTTTAAAGATATTAGAATCCTTATTCCCCCAATGTAAACTTTTCATGTACATACTTAACATGACTTAAAAAACATATATTTGAACGTGACTTAAAAAATATACATAATATTTTAAGAAGAAGTTCTAATTTATGTTAAGTACGATAAGCCCTTAACAACTTTTAATACTATCGTAAATTAACTAGTAGAGCACATATTTTATATAAATTTCACACCACAAAAGTTTTAATTTAACGAAAACAAATTTTGTTGTTGAATATTATGTCTAAATTTTGTTGTTGAACATATGTATTTATGTTTATGTCTAATAATGTAGTCTCAGCTTAAATACAATACTTAATGAGCTAAATATTTAAAAACTCCAATCTTAAATAAACCCTGTTTGCTATTTAAATGTGTACTAAAATAGTATTAAGAAGGTATTAAACTGACTGAACAGTGAAGCGTGCTAAACATCCCCTTTGAAAGTGTTCACCACAGCTACTTTCATGCAACTTATGCCGCCATATCAAACTTTCTTCGGATTTGCCATCGAGTGAGCTTTTGCCTGTTACGCCGTAAATTGTGGATATTGCGGGTAATATCGAGCTTAAAGCTCGCAGTTTGTACGCGGAACTTAACTGAATATACGATAGTTGTTTCTAACGTTGTGCGATTTACAGTCATGGATTAGATTTAGAGCAAGTGTAGAAGAGACAGACTTAACATAATAATTAAAGATATTTGTTTTCATTCATCTAAAACTTGCTGTGAGCTTTATATAAATTATCTATTGTATAATTAATTCCGTAGTTCTTTCACAAATACTGCATCTGTTTTTTTTCTTAAATTGTACTCATATATGCACATAAAGGTTTATTATGGATTAATAAGAATTATACTCCTGCATTTGGACTTGCTACTCATTATCTAATTTTTTTTAATAAATAATGTATAAGTAATTTTAATAATTCATATTAGTTTATTTTAACCACATTAGCAAAATCAGTCGTCCAGTGATTACCATATGCATCACTACATTATAATTAATGAGTTTGTTTTTTTCAAAACTAATGAAGTCAAAACCTATTTTCAGGATTTTTTGAAAGTCTTATTTGCAAATGGATAAAAGACGGGACACATCACAAACCACTTTAAAGTTTTATATTCAGTAAATGGGACTAAAAAATATAAAATGGCATGTGGTTATCCACATTTTTAGAAAGTGATCTTCCTTAATCTTTAGGATTAATCCTTCCTTAAATAAGAAAATAGCAGAAAATACAACATACCTCTTGAAACACACACACACACACACACACTCACACACACACACACACAAACACACACACACACACACACACACATACACACACACAGACACACATACAATCAAACACACAAATGTGTGTGTGTATAAATATATAAACATATATAAATATATATATATATATATATATATATATATATATATATATACATACATATATATATATATTTTTTTTTTTTTATACATACATACCTGTTTTATTTATGGTTACCAATATCATAATTCTTAATCATTATCACACTTTAAAAATACAACTCATCTCGTTTTTTAAGTGTGTAATGTGCAATGACATTAAAGAAAATCTGTCTACGATATCATAACATAAAGTGAAGTATAAAAATCAGACTAGTGGGTGACGAAGCTCACAAAGCGACCAAAAAGCGAACGCGCCAGGCGATATCGACGCCGGCCGCTTGAAGCCGTTTCACTATTTTTCAAATTTAAATAAATGTTTTATTCAACGTGTTCATCTTTTCGTTGCTCTTGCTTTAATGCAAAAATTTACACTTCGGAAACAAATATTCGTATGCGTTCAGTGTGCGGTGTAAAAGTCTTGAATCTAGACAGACACTGGCAGTTGTTTCCAGCATCATTTGTTTTCATGCAAAATGCTAGGCTAGATTTAGTTGTAGTCATTTGATTTAGTCTAACATATGGAACTAAAAAAAGAAATGGGGTATGCGCCGGTTAACATTTTTTATTAGTAAATTTCAAGTTAATACGCCAAGCGGTATCTGAGGAAAACGGCTATAACAGATAGATAGACAGACACGTGAGTGATCTTATAAGAGTTTCGATTTTTTCTTATTGCGGTACAGAAACCTATAAAGTGGCAAGATGTGAGCTTTTCCTAAAATAGCTGTCAAAGGCGCCTCTTCAGTGCACTCTTCGTTGAGTGTGTTCAATGAGAGGCTCTGACTTATTTACTCTTTATAACACCTTTTTGAATATCTTTTGTGCTAAATTTGGTTTTACTCACGGCATTATTTTAATCGGAAAGAAATCATATATATTAAACTTAGTTGAATAGCCTAATATTCTTTGCAAATGAGTTTTTAGTACTTTCGTCTATTAATAAATATGTGTATAGAATTGGTAGTTTCATTAATTGGGTTAAAAATATTGTATTCTATGTACTTTACCATAGCCAGATTAGTGATTAACATTAATTACAATTTTAATTGAGAGAAATACTTCATATAAACAAGTTGAAATCAGTCTTATCTTACAATAATCCCCGAACTAATACGTCTTTTTAGGGACAGCTAGGAAGCATTTTCTTTACGTCGAAGCCATCAATTTTCCTTTTAAATCGTCAAACATGGTCCTTACGTTTGTACATTGCATAGGTATAAAAAAACGTAAATAATATTTATAGCAGTAATATTAAATGTAACAAACGCCTGTTATTTATTTGACTAGCCGTTTGCAGCTTTTTACTCTGCTAGAATTACCTTAGACGTTTTTTTTTGTGTTTTGAAAAGTTTGAGTGTTTTGATATAATTTATTCAAATAATTTTCTGTTCTTAAAAAAAATAGAAATAAACAGCAATTGCCTTGTAAAAGCTTGTTCTAAGAAAGAAGAACTTATGATTTGACCGATAATTTTGAGAAATCAAGCAACTGGAAATTTTTTTATTACAAATTTATTTATTTGAGTGAAAAACTGAGACACTATTTCATATTTCTCATTTGTGATTATTTTATAACTCTGTCAATATTATTTTATAACTCTGTCAATATTATAAAGAAATTGGATGTATTGGTGCTAGCTATTGGCATATCTGAAAATATTCAACTCAAATTTTTCTGCCACGGCTTTGCTTTCGGGAACTTTCCCATTTATCTTATTAGTAACCCCATTACTGTGTCTAGTAGGCCAATATTGGTTAATTTTTAAATCAAAATCTTACTTAAGAGCGGAATCATTACACCAACAATTATGTGTCCATCCCTTCGTCTGTCATAATCATTCGTTTCGGAAACCCTTAAACTTAAAGGGGTTATTCTACTCTAGAGTTATGAATTTTAGGTATTTTTAGGTGTAATAAAAAAACAAACAATATTTTTAGTCGTCTTTATTTTACCAGATATTTATAAATGTTTGAAAAATACATAAAAAAATAGATGAAACAATTTAAAATTCAATATGTTACAGGTTGAAGAAATAGGGGAGGAAGGGCCTCAAAAAATGGCGCGCCTTGGTTATTATGATTGTAACCCTCCTAGTAATCTGAAATCAAAAAAAAATTATTCTTCATCCTAAAAAATGCTGCAATCGTCCAAACTTTAAAGAAGTTAAAAAAAAATTTCGTTAAATAGCGTCAGTCTGAAATAAAAAAATATTTTTTTACCAGTTTTTCGAGTTTCAAAATTTTTAAAAAATGGTGAAAATTGCAATTTTGTTATAGATTTAATTCGTGCAATAGAGTAATATATAAAGAAATCTCACACCATATTTCAAGTAAATTGGTTCAGTAGAACTTGAAATATCATGACAATCGACTCGAAAAAAGTCGTTTCGAGAAAAAAGTGTATATAGTTTCGGGTAAAGTTACGTGCACTCTAAGCCATACAATGGTACTTTGTACTTACCTTTTTTCAATGCTTCATACACTGGGCCTTCCTATACTTCAAAAAACGCATTTTCCAAACTTCTTCATTCCAAACGAGTGGTTCTTCCCTAATGGTTAGAATTAAACTGGCAGAAACTGGCTTCAACTGGTTTTACGAGGAAATATGATCGCAGATAGATAGTTTTAGACTTGAATATCGCCTCAAATTCATAGACTAGAATATCGCCTATTAAACTTCAATGGCTATCAAAAATATTTATATAATATTTAAGGAGGAGGGAGGGAGGCAAATCAAGTGTTCGATTTTACTTAATTCCCTTTTTAACGTAGGTGTTTACGGGAATAACAAGTCATAAGGGTCACACGACTACTTTTAGGTATCATGTTTTCTGAAGCTAATGAAAGTTTATAACGGCCTTAAAATTATCAAACGCAAGGTTTTTAGAAGCCTACGCGAACGTTGCGGGGAAAATATAACGATTATTCTGGACACCACAGTCTTTTAGATGTATATGTATCTCTTCTTAGCCATTATAAAATATATTCTTAGCCATTATATTAGACATTATAAAATATTTATGGTCCTAGGAGATCCATATTCAAGTCATAACTTAGAATAAATAAAATAAAATAGTTTTATTGAGTTATGGAACCCTCGATGCGAGGGCTATATTCACACTTGGCGTTCTAACACACACACACACGTGTGTGTGTGCGTGTGCGTGCACGCGTTTATGTGTGTAAAATAAAATATACTTTACTTTTTATCCTGGACTATATGTACTTCTTCAGTGAGAAAAGTTTACATAAAATGTAATTCTAAAAAATTAACAGCGAATTTACTGTTAAGAAGCAAGTTCACCATTGAAAGATGTCGCTTCCATTAGACTAAAAACTCTCTTCCCTTTATTTATTTTTCTATAAAAACGATGCTTTATATCTTAAAACAATTGCTCAAATATTTATTTGAGAAAATATGACCATACACCTATTATAAATACTATCCAGCTAAATGTTTAGTGGTAGTCAACGGTAAAAAAATCCATGTTACAAATATGTTATAGTATGATACTATTTTCCTGCTATATGACATGGGCCATATACGATACTAGTGCTAATAGTAATATATAGCAGCCAACTTAGTAAGTATGAACGTCTTAATTCAAATTATTTGGAGAATTATCATCACAGGACGTCCAAATAACAAAGAAAAGTTTATAGTTATTCATCAATATTATTATTATATTTAACCAATAAATTATCGGGAAAGTAAGCAAAGTAAGAGATATTTTATTAATTTGGTGTCTAGTCTAATCTTGAATAGTAATTTTATGGATATAACAACTTATACAATCATAACCTTCAATCAAAAACACAAAAATTCTTTAGACAGTGGGTTTGTCAAGCACAGTGGATTCAGATCCGAAAGCAATAGCGAAATTAATCAAATTAAGAAGAGAAATTCAAGTCTTAAATATAAACAAAAGTAACACGAGACCATAAACTCATAGTAACAAAAAAATTACACAAAAGTTTTCCATACGACGGAAAGTAATGTTATTTTTAATTTTGACATCTAAAAATACATTTGCAAGTGTTGCCACTTTAAATAATAAATACATAATATAGTTCTTATTTTGAAATCATAATAAGGTTTTTGACTAAATTTTTTTTATTACTTAAGTGGAATATGTAATGAAAAATGGTTTAAATAAATATATCGTATCTGGGACTTTTCATTACAAAGTTAAAACACTTAAAAACCGACGAACTACGATTCAAGCGAAAACGCCCCATACAAAAATAACTGGCTTATGACGTCACTGGCCAGTTATTTAGCATTCATTATAAGGACGCTTATTAAATATTTCTGATATCTCGTTAAATATTGCATTTAAGTTAAATAGTACTTACTATAATTTTCTCATTGTTTGCGTAAAAACTAGATTCGTAATAATTTTTCCCATTTAAAAAAAAATTAACACTTTTTCCTATTCAGAAATTTCGATTACTTGTTATATGCTTTATTTTTTCAACATAAGGTTTTCTTAAATCTACTCCACAGTTTTAAAATATTTTTAGAAAATATATCGACCAGTCAAATAACCTATTAAAAATAAACCAAAATTATTATTAAGAAACAGAAAATAATTCATCTATGTGATAAATTAAACATTATCATGTTAATATTTATTCAATTAATTTTTATTCAGAAATCGATGAGAGTGTTTTTTTTTATAATCTACTTATTTACTTAGCGAATTATCTTAGTTAAAAAAATATCGATCGCACCTTCACCAGAGCGTATCTTGGCATTATCGGTTACTTGGTAATTTTTATAAGATGTGAGTATAAACAAACAAAAATAGATATTATTTTATAATTTCTCGACCTAGCATCCAAGTATTCTCAAGCTGCATTTATAATCTAACTCACTTTTTCGACGATGTCTATATGCGCCAACTTCCTTACGTTTACAGTTTTATTACGTGTAAATGTAGATGCTATTTTTTTGTTTTCTCAACTTTACAAATGAAATCATGTAGGTGTTCTTTTTAATTACACAATGAACAGGTGTTCTTTTTAATACACAAGTCTGTATTAAATTTTGGGTTGTATTTGTAATTATTCACTTGCAATTATTATAATTGTTATTACTAATTTGTATGTTCCGTCATTGATGACGAACGTCGTAATTTTTTAATAAATTATTGATTAAAATAGTTTATTAATTTTTTTTGAAAGAATTCTACTTAAAATCTTGGAATCTTAATTGTTATATTTCGCTATGATTAATGTTTTTTTTTGATAATTTATAAATAAACAAATGAATAAACAAGTTGATTAATGTGAGAAATAAATTATAACCATTGTAGTTTAACTTTGAATACTAAAACCAAAAATTAATTGTTACAAATCTTCCACACGTATCAAAAATGAAACATATTTTAAATTTTAATAAAAAAGATATATTTTTTCAGAAACATTACATTCTTCTCAACTACTAGGATCTAAGCACTGTGCTAGCAAGTATTCGACAGCCACTCGCGCAATATACTACATTTACGTGAACCATTTCGAGCCATTTTTGAGTACTCCTCCAACTCAAGATTTATTTTAAACATGCAAGTAGGGTATAAATATCACTCTATATGCCGAACATAATCTATGTAGCTTTATGTGTTCTAAGATACTGACCCTCAACACTGTTAATTTTTGTAACAGAAATTATTATATGAATCCAATTCTCATTTAAATTACAGCCTCGAAAACGGCGTCCATTAAACTTTATTATTTCTGGTGATCTACATAATACATTTATGTCAAATGCTTTAGAAGTATGTACTAACTGAATTAATTATCTAAAACTTACAAAGTATTTGAAAACTATAAAATATATTTACCAAGGTGTGTAATTTATTAATGAAATTATTTACCGTTTATTTTAATTGTATTTATTTTTCGAAGGTATTCCGAGATATTTTTAATTCACTTAAAACCTACAACATCGTTTTCTGAATAATTGCAGATTTGTTCTGGGCGAAACAATTTATTAATATTTTTAATAATCACGTTTTGGATAATCCTTACAACATTGATTGAAAAAATTATTACTGTGTTGCATTTTCGTCAAATCTTTTCCTTTTTTTATATTGCATGTATATGTATTTACTTACCAACATGATATTATCAACACCGACTGGCACACATCTAGATAAGTTTCCTGTATAAACTGCGAGTTTCAAACTTAACATCGCCGAGAGCATCTGCAATTTATGGGATAATAAACGAAAAGCACGCTCTAGGGTAGACCCGACGAAGTTTGAAGCAGCCACGGAAGTTGCATCAAAGATCGTATGCTTCGAAGGGACATTTAATACAGCGCATTGTCCAAAACATTGTCAATTTCATGTATTCTATAGCTACCACATCTACATTAATTGTATTCGAAGTGATGTATTATACTTGCATTTCCATAGAGTTTATAATAATATACTATGTGTAAGTAGAATATGTTAGAAACTTTTGGTACTGTACATGTAGAAAAATAAATAAATATTCGTAAAAAAATAATGTAATTATCTAATCAAGTATTAATATTAAATACACATCGTTTTCATTAAAAATATTGCGGTGATATTAGAGTCAATCGCTATCTGTTGACGAAGGTTAACCTACTTAACCTGCAAGTAACGTCAATTATAACAGGTATGCTTATTATAACACGCATCATAATAATATCACTTCTACATCATATTTGCTATAACTATATGTGCGTGTTCCCTACGGATTTCTATAAGAAAGCAAGTATAAATTAGTAATGAATCAGTATTTAATATAGTATAGTACTGATATCTAACATATTGGATATCATTTTTTTTATTACATTTTACGAAAAGTAAAATAATTGAGCAGCTGATAGCAATAGCTAGCAATCTTTTTAATGTATAGACAGCCTCAGGTAATGTCGTGATAAATGTGAATTAGAAATAATAATTTTGTATTTTCACGTTGTTAATATTTAATTTCTATTCTTTGGCAGAGACGAAAATATAGAAAACAAATATTCCTTCGAAGGTAATGTTGGTACTATTGAAGTATATGCGGGTCGCGCTAATTAAGTGGATGCCAAATTCCCACGCAACTATCCGCCGTTTAATTACCTGCGAAATACTGCAGCGTTTCTATGCCAAATACACGATTGAATTGCTACAGGGACGACATATTTTGAGAAACAGAACTTTAAGTACTCTGGGAATGCGTCACATCGAGCTTATGGATTCATATATAAAAACCTCTTCGTGCACTACTATCAACTTAACGCCAAATATAAGGAATAAGGACTCACTTATAAAAGCTGTTTTTTCGAGAGGAAGCGAGATGATACAAATAAGTAGTAGACACAGACGCATTGGACTAGTATTAATGTCATGTACTATTAATTGTAATTATTGAAAAATTAAATAAAGCCCATTTTTAAAAAAAGTTCGTCTTCTAGTTTCGTAAAATTTTCCCATTTTTTTGCGGTGCACACCGTTCGTAAGTGTTAAACGTTTTATTGGTGACCATTATAATTTGAAACAAACAATTTTAACTAAACTAGTTAACACTTTGATTTTGTGATGGTTAATATTAGGTACAATAGTTCGTTTGGTCCTCGGTACCTGAAAATCTTTTTTTACAGATACCGATCAATGTTATAGGCAGTGCATGATATTTCAGATTTTCTAACTGAATAAGTATATAAAATAACCAACTAACTTCTTAATTTTATTATTAAAATAACCTGTATTATATTCATGGCATTCAGAAATTTGTTGTTATTTTACTTTCTTCATAGTCTAACAAAATACTGTGCCCGTGAGTATGATGCGTGTTATAATAAGCGTACTTGTTATATTTGACGTTACTTCGAATGTCGGGGCGTGGCTGGAAACCGAAAGGCAGTTAGAGTTGTATATTTATTTATTATTAATATTTTAAGGAGAGAAAGAATACTGTCACTCAGAAATAAGGCTATTTCATTTTTGAAGTAAAACTTCTTTACGCACGCTTGACTTGGGGAGTAAGCTGGTGAATGCGTGACGAGAGCGTTAGGAAAAGTGTGATCGGGCGAGGCGAACGGAAGTTGAGAGGGAGATATAAGTTAGTGAAGACAGAAAGAGAGAGAGTTACGTTTCGTATATTACTGTAGGGACAAGAGAGAGAGGTGCGAGCACACATTTTCTTTCTCTCTTTCTCTCATACCCAGTTATGTTTCGTATATCTAAGACACAGTGCAAGCCTATTGTCTGTATCACACTGTAGGAGCAAGAGAGAGCAGTGCATGCGTACATTTTCTTTCTCTCTTCCTCTCACAGCTAGTGTATAAAATATATATATATATATATATATATATATATATATATATATGTGTGTGTGTGTGTATATGTATATATATATATATATATATATGTGTATATATATATATATATATATGCGAGTTTGCTAGCGTTACGCGAACGGTGATTTTTTGATTATTTTGTAATTTCATTTCGTTCTTGAACAATTTTATAAATTATTATTTTGTTCAGTACATTAAATATTCTACTTTAAAGTGAATAAAATTGTAAATTAATTTTAAAGTTCATATTTGGTTAATTTGAAGTTTTACTTCAGTCGTGTGGCCTAAAGCACACTCGTTTTTTTTGAAGGGTTTTGCTTCAAAAGACTTAATTAGAAAAAATTCTCGAAACGTTTTATCACGCAAACAGTATAAAACAAACTTATCGTAGTTGTGGGCCAGATTAAATTAAAGAGAATGTTACAAACGATAAAATAAATGAATGTATTAAATTTTTCTCAAAATGAAAGTTTCGTTATCGAGTATCAAATATCTTAAATTTTGCAATTAAAAATATAACTTTAATTAATAAAAAACTACTTTTTTGTTTTCAGGCAGTTAATGAATATAGTTACGTAATAAAATAATTTTACATTCCCCTCATTCTGAGATAATAATAAATAATTATATTCTTGTTTATTTAATACTTGCATTGCTTATGTCACACACTGCCATGTTGGGTCAATATTCCTTGTATTTAACATAATAAGACTTATAAAACGTGAATAAAATTATTGATTTTAAAATTTTATTCAGTAATATTTCATAATTGGTAAATAAATTGTTAAATAAACAAGAACATAATTATTTATTCTTATCTCAGAATGAGACGAATGTAAAATTATTTTATTATGTAACTAAATTCGTTAATTGCTTGACAATAAGAAATTAGTTTTTTTTATGTCTTTTAACATATTTTTATTCGAAAAATTTAAAATATTTGATACTCGACGACAAAACATTCATTTTGAGAAAATTTCCAAGCAAACATTTTGTTTTATCTTTTTTAAAATTATTTTTAATTTAATCTGATGCACAGCTGCTAAAAGTTTGTTTTGTTCCGTTCCCGAGAATGTTTTATATTTCGAGAAATAATAACATTTTCACAACTAATTCTTTTGACAATTAAATAACCTTATTTCTGCTTGACAGTTTTCTTTCTCTCCTTAAAATATTAATAATAAATAAATATATCAATCTGCCTGTTTTTCGATTTCCGGTCACGCCTCGACATTCAAAGTAAACTGCAAGTAACGTCAATTATAACACACATGATTATAAATCATTCACAATTAGACACAACCGTTTATGAATGTTCAAGCAACTTAATAAGAATCAAAATTGAGGCCCCTTTCAGGGTGTACCAATTTATCCCTATAAGTAAAATCGATTCCTTTGTCCTTCCTTTGCGTTTAAATAACTCAACTTATTTCTGTGGAATTTTGCACATGGATAACATACTATTTAGATGAAAAGATAGACTATATAAAATAATGTTTTAATTTATAGAGCACGTTAATAAATATACACTTTAAAGAAAATTATTCCCGCACGCGAAAAACTAAATTAATTGCTACTAATACTGGTAAAACTAAACTAAAACTGGTAAATTATATTTAAATTAATATTTAACTCATAACTGTGTAACTGATCTGGTCAAAATCAATAGTTCTTTCGAATATTTTTTTTGAATTATTCTAATACCATACGGGTTAAGCCACGGGCAAAACTTAGTTCCATAAAACCCACAGTATTTCCAATTACACTATACTGAGCAATATCGTTATAGAAATTCGTCGAATGAGATTTGAATATTATATTATTTCACGAGGTCAACTTAAAGTGACTATAGTTGGCGAATAAAAAATTAACCGTATGCAGTTCAAGCCTACGTTGGAGGTATATAATTTCTCATTGCCTCCCAGCATTTTTAGTCAATTATATGAGATAATCAGTGTCCACGCCATCTATTGATGGAATTTCTGCTGAATACATAACTTGTTATGGGCTTGCCCATAACAAGTTTAAGAGACATACTACTTACCCTTGAATATTTATAATGACCTAAATGCGTACGGAATCCTTCGTGATTTTTAAATAAAATATTGCGTATCAAAGGATTAGAAGTAAGTATGCCAAGCCACAGATAGAACTAAAAGCAGTAATTGCAAAATTCTAGGGATCTGTAAAATATTTCTTGCACAATTCGATTAAAGAAATTCCATCAATGCCCCGCATATTTCAGGGCATTGATGGGGTTGTTCGTTAGCTGTGGAAAGCTTCAGTTACCATTCGAACTATACAGCACGCGCATAACTGAGCAATTGGTTGAGAATGCAGACTGAAAGGGATTTTGTACCAGAGATATTCCATTGCTTCAAACTGGTGGAATTTTTGAATTGAATTCAGTTGTTTTTATAAATGTGCTTGAAGTTTCGATCAATGCAATTTTTCAGTTATGAATAGAATTTTTCTTTGCTTCAAGTGGATAGTAGATATAAAGGGATTTATTATATGTAAAATAATATTTCCTTGCAAACGTTTTAATGACATTAATAAAAAAGAAAAAGAAAATTAATAAATAAATAAAATACAGAAAACATTAAGAATTTGAAAAGTCAAATAATGTTAGAGCAATACATATTGCATTATATTTATTAAATACAATATCTCGTACAAAGGTTTTTCTTATGTTAAAATTGAAAGTTCAAAATATAAGAGTTTCGCAAGAGCAATAAGAAAGCAATGGAAACACACGATTTATAAAACATTTAAGAGTATCAGACTTTCCATTTATTTATAAGTCTTTCAATTGAATTTGTTTTTTTTTATCAATTAAAATTACATTAAAAATTGCGAAAACCTTCGATTTTAAGTTAGTATCGCCTGTAACAAAAGATAAAACAATTTTGGTCGGTCTGATAGATTAACGTAGATAAAGGAAAATCTTTTCGATTAAAAGTATTATTGATACTTATATACGTGATATTATGTTTTTATTGAGGTTTATGTTATGCTTATAATAAATGCTTATAATAAAAATGCCAGGTGGGGGTTAGAAATAGTAAATTTTTTCTGAACAATTTATTGATAAAATTACATTAATTTCAATTACATAATGTTATGTTAAATGATTACAAAAATAAGATAGCATTATATAAAGCAAAAATTAAATCATATGGCAGGTATGTCCGTTAAAATTAACTCGACGATAAAAGATAAGAAAATAAATAATTAATCTTGTTTTTTACTGCATATGAGGTCCGAATAATGTTTACCTCCAAAAAGTATTATCTATTAAAACAGATAAATTGACCAAGACGGAGTTCTTCCGTAGAGTTAAAACAATTTTACAACACGGTAGGAACTATATTACAGTGGGGAATATTTTCTAATTTTCATTTTCAATTCTAAATTTATATTTGAAAATATGTAAGATAGAAAATATTTATATGGCCTGATCCTAAATTATATCCACAATAATCTTGAATGTATCGATATGGTGCAGTATAGCCAATTTAATATGCATCTTACTATTCATTCAATTTACAAACACTTGTCAGCTTACCTGGCTTTGTTTTCGCTGGAAAATTAACAATTCGAAATTACAATTAACGAACAAAACCAATAAAAAGTTAAAAAATTAGCTATTTAAAACTGACCTACTTTGCATTTTATTATTCCGTAATGAGTGCTGGTAGACTCGAAAGCCCTTTGCGTTAGAATTTAAAAATTTAATTACTTTGACAATTATTCCAAACTTAATTATAGCTTGCAAACCATTAGTTTCATGAATAGTCAACATAAATTATAATCAATTTGAACTGCGGAAACTTATTAGTCTACATAGGAAATGTATTAAATTTACGGCACTCAGTAAATAGATAACTGATTTATTTTTATCGTAACCAAATTATATTTTCAACAAGCTTTTGATATTATTGGAAGTGATCATCATTTACACCCTTTAAATATAACTTAAAAGTTTCATGTTATAATCACATTTCAAACTGATAGGATTTAATTCGATTCCATTATTCAATGAATACACGAACGCAACTTTGCCTAACTCATCATTGCCATGTTTTATAATGTGTTATAGGAAATTTGTCCATTAATTGGTCTACTGACAACTAGACCATTTCGACAATAAAGGAAATCTCACTGATATTCACTTTTCTTAGATGTTAAAACAAATATATTGTATGTAAATATTTTGTATATAAATATTTAACTCATGTCATATTAAAAATAAGTGGTATAAAATATGTATGTCTAAGAAGATATTTTGGCAGATTTAGCCCTTCAAATGAAAACACGTTTTGTTCCATTTGCTCAATACACTCTTTGAATATTCCATGTACATTAAGCGACTGAGCATCAAACATTGTTATTAAAGATAGTTTCATATGAATATGCTAATTTAGTATTTGTATTTAAACAGCTCGAATTGTTTAAGGTGCAGGTTTAAAGTGATAAGACCATATATTTAACTGCAGGGTCAACCAGAATTAACAAAATATTTAACTGATGCAGCTACTGATAAAACGATTTAGTAAAATCATATAATAAGTTAACGAGTTTAGAAAATTTGTTCCCACGTAACGAGACTAGCGTAACTCCACTTACATCGCAGTAATTAAATTTTTTTATTTATTTTACTAGTGCTTCAAAATGTTTAAATGTGTTTGTGTTTGACTCACCACTTTTGTTTTTGAATATGTACATATATATTGGAGTATATGTGAAATAAACTTTGAAAATTAAAAATAGGTTTTACGAAAATAAAAGTGAGCTTTAAATGTACCTTCCGTGATAAAAGGTCCGAGAAAGGCAAGACGAGGATCGCTGGGAGCATAAACATTTGAATTATTTATGTTTGCTGTTTTTTGGTCCCTTTGTGTATTCCAAATATAAGGAGTATTGCCGCATTATTGCCTTTTGTTTGTTTATTCGTGTAAGAGTCATTCAATTTACAGTTCAGAGTCTTTTAGCTTAGCAAATGGATACATATTTAGCAACATACTAGTCATAGCAATATAAGTGGTTACATAATCATGTTTTTAAGAAAAGGGTATCTCAAAAGTAACTTTTATGTGTGTAAATCACATAATATTGTAATAGTACAATCTGGAGTACAACTAAAATAAAATTATGATATCCAAATTGCTTCTTCATTTATATTTTTGTGCACGGTTTATGTTTTATTTTACTCTCTATTCAAGTGAATAACATAAACAAGTGAAATAAATGTGATTGTTCTGTTAAGATTTCAAAGCAAAGTTTATTTTCTTGCAACATTTTATTCATTACTTGTAAAAAAAGCCTATAAACAACGGATATTATATTCATTACTTGTAAAAAAAGCCTATAAACAACGGATATTCGTCAAAAACTGGTTAATCGTTAAAGTACGGAGCCCCAATAAATTGAGTTTCGAAAATTTATTTACTCGGAAAATCTTTTACAACTTGCTAAGTTAAATTTTATTGTTTTAAATAATTAAGTTTTCTGCTTTTTAGTATTTTAAGCTTTGTGTCGAAAGGTAAAGAAAATATAAGTAATTTTTTAACTGGTAAGTTAAATTAAAATACCTGAATATGTTTCGAAGTAAAGCTGTATTCCAATAGAAATAGATATTAAAAATATTTAACCAAAGTTTAAACTCATTTTTTTTTTTAAATATAACTTGTTTAGTATAAGTACTTTGCTAAGTAATTTTAGTTGTCTGTTATTTCAACAGTTTTGATAGTAATATTTTGGTGTTTTTTAATAAAAGGTGGCCATAAGACAAAATGTTTCAGCAGACAGGGGTGTGAAGGAAGTTGCCATGATTTTGAATAAAAAAACGATTTAAAATATTTTATATCTGGGAATATGGACTTACACTATGTTATTCTGTAGCTTCTGTAAGCTTATATCAATATTTTCCAAGATTTGGAAAAGAAAGGAGAGCTAAAGGCTTTAAATAATAAATTTTTTAATTTGTTCTCTCGTCTATAATTTTCTCCTCAATTCTGTGTATCTCGTGTACAGCGAAATCTTTTAGCTTTGTACAATCATCACAAAATCATAATTTTACATTTGACTGTAGATGTTTGCGTATTTAATATGATTTTAATAATTCTTTTATGAATTTCACACTGATATTGGATAAAATTAAATACAAAATTACGAAATTTGAGAGTATTTTAAAGGAGTTCTATGCATTTCATAGCATAATTCATACAGCGATATTGAATTATGATATATATATATATATATATATATATATATATATATATATATATATATATATATATATATATATATATATATATAATATATAATAAATGATGCATGTGTAATTGTCGTACTACTGTTTCAACACCGCCCCATTAAAATTAAAAATTATTGCACATATAACACCAATATAGAACAAATGATAAAAATAACTAATATTTAGCAGTCAATTTCAAGGTGAGATACAGCCTTGAATACTATTTTTCTCATTTTTCTACTTTAAGTTTTAATACCTTTAATTTTTCAAATATATTGTTTACTTTAGTAATTATTTTTGAAAAAACTAGTTTAGACCAATATATTGTTATTGATATCGGACTCCACAAATGCGTCACAAAACTAAAATATTATTAATTCGGTGTGGAAGATGATAAATTAAATAGAAATTAATTTATATACATATATGTATATTTAAATGTGCCAAATCGTGATTAGAAGTAAACCTATTTGCAGATGAGCTATTTTACATTAGATTCGCTATTCACAAAAACTATCTAATCACATTATTTTATTGGGCAGTTTATTTCATTTGGCATTATATTGTGATTAAGAATTCTATATTGTAAAACTCTTAATACATTCTAAAAATTCGACAATAGTTCGGTACAGTTCTTACGGGAAACGGGATCGTTATTTATTTTCGTCTCTTCCCCTCTTTCTATTGTCCACATTTTATAAAACATAAGAATGTCAGTGCATTATACACTGACTATCATTACATAGACGAAAGTTTTTTAAAACGTGAGACATTACATTGTTAAAGTAGTTAGAGGTTTTTAATTATGCTTATTAGTCCGGTAAGATAGTGAGAAAAGTCTAGAAGAAAAACTTTAAGGAATCTGGGAGACGTTAAGAAACCTTATTAAAATACTATTACATTATAATTTATGCTGCAAAAGGCTGCATATTTTTGTGTTTTCCTATCATATTTTTAAATGTCAATGTTACAGTGATTACGAGACGCTACCTAATATTTCAAAATGTTTACCATTACATAATGACATTTAACCGAGTTGAGAATATTATGAGTATTTATACATTTTAGATTTGATATCTCTTTGAATATATTATACTGAAGGCATTGTATTGCATTACGTCTGATTATTTTTAATAACATTCATATTAATATAGAGTGTTCAAAATAAACCCGTATTTACGTTCTTTACCTGAAGATGTTGTAATACAACGAAACCTAGGTCGTGGTAAAGAACTTAAAGAAAGTAGAAATAACACTACATCACGTAGTTTCATTTAATTGTCAATAATGAATTTCTACAAAATTAACGCCACATATATTCAATAAATAATATTTTTTCAACTAATAATAGTTATTTACAAAAAAATATACTAGACCACTTGAAGTTTTCAAGAATTTTAAAAGATTAAAAAAAATGTCAGAAAAGAAATATAAACATTTTCTTGTCTTTTAACAATTCAATGAAAATATTAATATGGGAAAACCATAATGAAAATAAGGTTACATGGCATCCCTTTGCATATGACTGTAAATTTCATGCATATTTTATACTAAATGTATATCTTTATTTCATCAAGTCATTTTAAATCCCTCAGTTTAGTTTTAAACTGAAATCTTCAAATATTTTTTAACTCTTTCGATAAAAATTTTAAGACGACATTCAAAGAAAAGTTGGCTGTAAAATAGGAAAGAGAAAAAAGTAAGTTTATCAAATTTCGGAATAAATATTTACGAATTATTTCAGCAGTAGTGAGTTTAGTTTGCAACTTTTGTCAATGTCCGCGAGCTTTTGAAGGAGAAAGATAAAGCTTAGAGCTTTAGGCGACCAATGATTTAAGTTGCTTCCTGCTCCATAAATTCACTCTCGACGTCGTGCATAAAACATTCGTAGATGTGAATTAGCTTTGTATATTTGTGGAAATTTTTACTTGTTATACATAGTTTCGAATTCGAATATTTGTAATAGATTTGGGAAAAGTATAGTGATAATGTGAACAATTTTAAAGAATTTTAACCGGCGGAATAATATCCAATATTTTAGAGGGAAAAGATAATATTAAACGAAAAATCTCATCATTAAAATGAACAATAGAAAAGGAATATGATGATTTCAGGAACTTTAAGTAAATGTAATATAATCGTACTTTTCATGAATCTATAAATTTTTAGGCGAAAATTGAAAAGTGGAAGGAAAACAAGTCATTTATTCCGGTGAATCTCAATAATCTGAGAATTTGGCTTCAGATTTTGTACTTTCGGATAATGGAAAAAGAAAATTTAACATAACAATATTACCCGCATATATATTAAAAGAAAATTAATTTTTTTTTCATTTTCGTACAGTTTGAGGTTTGGGTTTAAAAGCCCTAAACGGTGTAGAAAAACTACAAGGATGGTGCTAGGCGTTATAGGTTTTGACATATTCTCTATAAAATATCCCTCCCTCCCGCAACCTACTAAATTATATTAACTATTGATAAGTATTTTTTGCGTTCAGAAGATAGAGTTCCTTACATTGATTAGTGATAATTGTATTTAAAACTTGGTAGAGAATTAATAATGCATGAGCTAGACTCTCACTCATTTGGTTTTCTTTTTAATAAAGAGCTAGTCATATTCAAACCAAGTCGATAAACTTTAAATTAGATATTTATATATAACATTTTTACAGGGAAATTTATTATTAGAAAAAGGTTCAGACATAAGTAATTACCTGAAACGGCACAGACATGATTTGATTCCAAAGCTTGATTGCAGCAAAAATTGCATGTATTTCATAAAATTTAAGCATAGTTTGATACACTTTTGATGCAGGCCTCCATACCTCCGATATGTAGTTAAATATTACGAAACGCTGACACATTTAAACTCTTTCAATTTTCTCGTCCTAGCATTGTTTTCTTGAGGTGCATTTTTATAGTTTAAACTGTCAATAAACACAATTCATTTTATTTATTATAAACTTGGTAGTGACACTTTTTATATAGCACAATTATTAAAATAATTTCGCTCGCAACAAACCGTGATATTTTTTATTAAAGTTTTTCGCTTTATCGTATGACAGTAATCTAATAGTGATCAAAGAAGGGACGCAAGAACTAATACCGTACACTCGAAGGTATATTCATAAAAATGTTATTATAAATATTGCTATTCAGATATCTGGCATTGGTAAAATTTGGCCCTCATCCCGGATACTGGAGGTTGCTTCCGTAATAACTAACCTGATTTTGATTTAGAGTAATTTATGTTACGAGACCTTTTAAATGAATACTGTCAACGGATCATTTAGAATGTGTATTTGATAAAATTTGTTTACTTACACCAAAAGTAAATTTGTTCATACTTCATTTCAAGAAGTGCAAAGTTTATACCAGTTATGAAAAAAAATGTATTGTGTCTTTATGTACGCGCGTTAGAAGTTATATTTTTTTGGCATGACACAAGAATAATTTTATTCAGCATGCAAATAATTAATGGAAATAAATAAGGACAGAAGTGTGATTATAAATATGGTTTTGAAAATCTCAATTCATTCACATAAATAAATTTTTAAAAATTAAAATTTATTTTCTCATTCAGAGTAATAAAAAAATTGATTTTTTCGTATAGAAATACAATTATTATCAAAATGGATATTTATTATTACGATAAATATAATTAAAATATATTTTAAAAAGCTTGTAAGCATTATTTCTATCATAAATATTCTCAATAAATAAATGTTTTTTATTACATGAACCACTATTAAATTTGAATTATTGAAATATATTATTTAAGAGGACAGATATAACTTATATTTTCATCAATATAAAACTCATGTTGTGTATTCATAAATACCTCAAAGACTATCACGAATATAGTAACAGTCACTACAGGTATGTAAATATTTGTATAGTGAGCAACTTCACCCTGTCGATTTATGTTGCATCGTGCAAATGCAAATTTTCTTTTTCGCAAGAGAATTGGTGCTAGAATAAAAATAGGAAATAAGGTTCTTTTATAGAAGAATAACTTTCTTCACTTAATTAAGTTTCTAGGATATATAACGAAACCTGTGCGATGTATTACCAACGATTGATACCGATCGTTGCGGGGGTTCATTTCAAAATGGGTTTAGTAAATAATAAATAAAACACCTGGAATAAGATAAATGATGACATTGTTTATTCTTTTATGGTTATTTTATAGTTACAGTGAATAAAATCTACATGCGGGAAATATGACGGATCTACTCGTAGAGCTTTGAAAAGTACTGAAGTACGAAGCTTATTATACATCAAAGTTTTGTGTTAGTTAGGATCTGATGATAGTTTCGGATACTTGTATGTATTTATATGTAGATGGATACAGAGATGGAACGAAAGATGAAAATGAAGTTGACTGGAGTAGATTATACTTCTTTATAGAGATCCAGAGTGATTGCCCCAATATCTTAATTTAAACTTACTTTTATCTGTGGAGACGCCGCTGTTTATATTGGACTCGAGGCTTCTAGAATCTTTAATAGTTATATACTTTCATTTTACATACGAAACGAGACGATATTGGCTAATATATTTGTTAAACCAGGACACTGACAACCAAAACATGGTTATTTGCCAAAAGACTTTGACAGGAATCATTCTGAAAGTTTTTAGTCATAGTTGTTGAAAAAAAATTGTCTGGTAAGTAGAACAGAACAATGTATACAAGTACAGCCACTAAATGAACGATGATTGCAAACAAATTTCACGAATTACGTAGAAATTTTTCCACATTTATTCTATGAAAGTTTCATAGCGGCACGTGTAGAAGAAAGTAGTGAATTTGACAAGAGAATAAAAATCTATTCTGTCATATATTTTGTTTCTCGTATAAGGTCGCTCGTAAGTTCAATTATATTTAATGAAATGGAATAAAGAAAATGCTTAATATTTATGAAGCGAATAAAACGAAACGTTTTTACGTTTTTCCCTTAGATGTAAAAACATTTCAAAGTATCTGAACCTCTTTTATGTCCAATTAGAAGATACGTCAACTATTTCATAGCAGGACGGTATACAAGCTACCATAGCGCTCTTTTTCAATTATCATTAAAATGTATTTATTTTTCAAGATGTAGTTGCATTAAAAGACCACTATAGTGAAGAGATAGCGTATAGAGAATATAGGAATATAAAATGTAATGTTATTTGAAACAAAATTACTTAATATGGAATATAAGATTTTCAAGGAGAGTTTTAAATTATTTTTATTTAAATATTTAATCCTCTCTAAACTAGAGATCTTTTATAATTTCTCTTTTCATAAGCGTATAACACCGAGTAGGAAAATTTAAATGGCTTAAAATAGTTAGATCAGCATTCGTATTTTTATTAAATTACATCAATGAGAAAAAATTATAAACGTGTAACAATTTTTAATATTTCTTTATGTGACTTGTGGTTTTAGGTACTGCATGCTTAAAAACGTATTTTCTTAATTTGGCAGCATTATATTTTTAGCTATCGTAAACCATAATAAACTGACCCATATACGAATAATATGACACCAACCTATCTCTCGTCTACGGTGACAATACAATCGCACGTCCCCTTGGTCGTCAGGTTGTCTGTAAACGGTTCACCAGGGATATTATCAGTGGAACCTACGTCCTTTTTTACCACTTCCGTTATTCTGCATACTGCGGACCAATTTACATGAACGGTGTACAAATAAGACATTTTTTATTAAATTTAAATCACCTGGAGTTTGCTTCTTAATTACATTTAAGAATTCGATTTCAAAAATAATCATGACATACTTTAGGAAATTCTGATCATGCGGTGTAAGTAAATAATCTTTGTTGAGTATTTCAAATTGTTCATTTTAGCTACATTGTTTTATATAGAAAAATTTTGTGCAAAATAGTATGGAAATAAACGACAACCTTATTAATTCCTCAGCCTACTTTCAACTACAGCATAAAAAATAACTAAGAAAATATGCCATATAGACTGATTTTGACCAACTTTTCCCGCACCTTTAATTTACGTATACTCATCTGTTTTTGAAACTTAAGAACGGTTCTTCATCCGATATTGCTGATGTGGTATGTTTTGCATATATATTTTCTTCATTATTATATTCTCACTCAACATTTATTTCCAGGTTTCGAAACTAATCAAGGATGTTCCTTTATTTCCAGAACCATATTTTTGTCTTATTCTCATAAATATTTTTACTTGTATTCAAATACGCGATTTGTTAATCGCCCTCAAAAATAAAATTGTCGGAGCCAGTGGTTGTTAATGTCTCAGTAATTATTTTATATTCGTTGGTTCTATGTTATAGACAAACTGTTCAGATACATAGACTTTATCGCATGTTTTGGGGATACCTTTTCAAGCGTGATTTTGTTTTTCATGGCACTCTCACCAGTTAAAAAAATTATTATTATTAAACTATTAGTTTACAAGAATTATTTATTAGTTATTTTTTCAAGGTACCTATAAAAGCTCAATGACAAACTTGCAAGAATTCTTAATCATACAACTAGAACAGGATCAATGTAGTGCGACTAACCGAGTTAAGCGTTGAATTGGAAATCAACGGAGAAATACAAATGTGAGGGAAGATAAATTTGAAAAAAATTAAATTGCATGGAAACTAACTTATTATTTTAGGGAAGTTTTCAACTAAATGAGTAGGATTTGTTTTCTAATCCGTTTAATTTGTTTGTTTATAGGAGTTTGATGCTTATGTTCAAATGTTTTGTAATGTATAAAATAAGAAGAGATAGATAAATAAGATGATATATATATATATATATATATATATATATATATATATATATATATATACAATATATATATATATATATATATATATATATATATATATATATATATATATATATATATATATATTATATACAGACACAGATATGTGCATTTTATTTTATTTTTATTTCGCTTCTATAACTTGATGCAATTAGAAGTCCAACACTGAAAGATATTTTACGTTGATGTCTAATTACTTACTAATTAATTAAAATGATTTACCACTATTTAATAATTAATAAATTAATTATTAAATGATTGTAAATGATTTTAATCGGTACCGTTTATTTCAATTAATTAAACGTTACTGTTTAGAGAAGACTTATTAAGATAACTGCAGCACTTAGTCTCTACTCTTGAAATATCGATCAATAGAAAAGGGTAAAAGGTGAGTGTTTAAAGTAAATAATGAATAAAAATTACTGGTGGCTTTGATTTATGATTTCAAGCCCCGACAGACTTTATGATTTCAAGCCCCATATTCAGCGGGAATCGTTGAAATTATTGAAACGAGGGGGCAGTTTTTTGTTTATTTCGACAAATAAATCATTCTACGCATATACTTTTGGGGGAATTCATATTTATATTTTCAATACAGTAATTATTAAACTTGCAATATTTGTTATAAATTATTTTTATATTGTCGCAACTATTGAAACGAAGGGCAAGATTTTTATTTACTTATATAAATAAATCATTCATGCTTTTACATGGTAGAGATTCACATTTAGATTTTCAATTAAGTAATTATTGTATCTGCGATATTTATTTTCAATAAATTTTTTGGTATTATTTGGACTATAGAAATGAACGGGAGGGTTTTTATTTACATAAATTAATAAATTATTCCCTGCTTCTATTAGGTAATTATTATACCCGCAATATATAAATATTGTGTATCAGTTATTAATACATTTTTTAAACAAATGAAGCGATGTTTCATTGTATTCGACAAATGAAATATTTCTTGCTCTTAGATTGGGGGGAATTCATATGTAAGTTTTTGATTGATTAATTATTACATATATGATATTTATTATGTATCAATTATTTTGATATTATTGACATTAAGGGAGTTATTGTAGAAAACTGTTAATTAGAATTATACCTTTTGAGAGATCATTGAAAAAATGAATAGGCTCCTATTCTAATTGTTAAATAAGCTATGGAAAAAAATAGTCGCCATAATCATTAAAACATTACGGCCTCAAATTACGTCCTATATTTACACATATGTAATGACTAAAAAACGGAGATGCCTGTTATTTTGAAAGGCAAATTAAATTATAGAAACTATTTTAAACAATATCATATAATTTTTAGAGGCTCCTTCCAAAAACTATATGAATATTTGGTTATTTCTAAAATTACACAAGTTGTAATTGTTTTTATTACAAAAATTCAAAGTTATTGCCCTAGTCGATACGATGCATGCAGTCGGAGGCGTCTAATATTTTAACTGAAGAAGTTTCTAAACATCAATTTCTTTTTTGGTGAGAACTTTAGATCGTTTTAATACTACTTGCATAATTTATTTTTATAGATATCTTAATCTTTTCTTATTGGCTGAGTAATGTTGTACTTACATGTGAATGTAGTACTAATAAATTTATTATTAATGTGGAATAAATTTATTTCGCAGCAAGACTAAAATGCTACATAGATCGTTAATTTAATACCCAAATATTAAATTTATTTTGCATGACTTGACTTATGAACTATGCATTATTGATACGTATTATAGAGGCAGATCTGTTTTTAAAATTGAAATTAACTAGGAAATTATTTAAATTTTAAAACGTTTGAATTTCATTTAAAAATATTTTATATTTAGTTAAAGAGTTCTTCGTATCCTGCAAAAAAAAAAGAAAAGACAGCGCAACAGAAATTTAAAATTATCTCAAATTATTTTTAATCCATGATATTTTATAAAGTCGAAAGACCATTAACTAATATGAATATTTAAAATAAATTTAGACAACTTTTTACTTCACGATGTATTCAAAATTACCGTTTACTGGATAACAGCGCAGTCTAAGTTGGCATTTTCATCTAAACTTTAAATGATTAACAAGTTAAAGTTGAAGCAATTAACATTTTGTTGTCCTCTTTTCGAAATGAAACATCAAAAGAAATAAATTAAACTTTCTTTCTTGCAAATTCATGTCGGTTTGTTTAATTTTATTTACATGACTGTGTTATGAACCCACAAAAATTTTAAGGGAATAATAAAATGAAATTGATTGTTATTTATGTTAAATATTGCAAAATTTCAAGGCTCAAGAGATTTTGGGAAAAACACACAAACGCAAGCCCGTACACATAAATGTCAAGTGGTTAGTAGAAAGCGAAACTTAATTAGAAATAAGCATCTGACACTGGAAACACTCATAGAATAATATTTGTAGTAAACATGATCAAAACGGGTTTAAAATTTATAAAGAACAGATGCTTTAAAAATGGATAAATATTTGGTCGTTCGAAAATTGCTGTGTTATTTGTGAATTAAGGTAGACTTCGATAATTTAAGGTCGATTTTGCCAAATTTATTCTGAAAATACTTCCACTGTCATCAGAAATTAGCGAAGCTAATTTTTCTACCAAAATAAGCGTTTCATAATATTTGACGTTCGTATAATTCCGTATCAAAAATATATTCTGATGAAAGAAATAAATTTTCTGTTAAATTGACCATAAAATAAGCCTGTCTTGCCGGAAAAATCGGCTGCTCTAGTTAGGTAGTAGCCTGATATAGATATAATCATATTATGATGGAGGAATCACTAAGGATAGGAACGAAGTCCACATCGTTCGCTAATCAATATGTTTGTAATAATGCGGATACAGATATGGCGGATCGGACATCCGGTGCCGGTCATCTTTATGGCTTGCTGTGTGGGTCCCCGAATATTTGAAAGATATTGTGGATCCCCCCGTAGGCAGGCCTTAGGCCTGTCAAATATGCTAGCTATGTATTGTTTATATTTACGAGCTGAGTTGTTAGTTACTTATTACCCACGACGGAACGGAGGATGCATATGCGTTTAGGGTGAGAGGTTCCTTTTGTGTGCAATCCAATATTCCCATTTATCTCCAAAATAGTTCACCGAGTTAGATACGGTTTTCTGTAGAATGTATGTAATTCATTGGCATTGGTTTTTAGATAACTATTACGGTGATTACTTACTAGTGGACGCCGCTATAAGTACTTTATTGCTAACGAATGTTTCCATTTATCTCCCAAACTATTTTATCGATTTAGATACGGTTTTCTGCAAAGTATTTTGGAATAATCGGTGATGGTTTATGGTGTTATGGTGATTACTCAGACAGTGGTGTTGCAATAAACATTTTCTTGCAAGTAAATGTTCTCATTACCTTCATAATGGTTTGATCCATTTAGACATGGTTTTCTGCAAAGTATTCGGGACTAATCGGCGATAGTTTTCAGATAGGTGTTATGGTGTTAACTCGCCAGGGAGCGCTGCAACATTTGTTTGCAAACGAATGCTTCCACTTTTCTCCAAAACATAAAGATGTCAAAAAAAAGTGAAGAAGCGAGCGCTAGTGAAAAATGCGCTCGTGACGCATGCTGTCTCGCTCAGTGACTGTAGGTTTCTGTCGCGGCGCGAAGTCTCATTTTTCATATATTGCCGTTTATATTTAATTTAAACTATTATGTCACAATTCGAAAATTATATCGTATTCGTTACCTAATGCTAAATTTTAGTTTCGTATTCTATATGTAATTGATTAATGATGCATATTATATTAACCATATTTCCATTGTTGGGAAACACCTCGTAAAATGTAAATAAAGGAAAATTTTAGGTTAATATATGAAGACAAAACTAACAGAAAATGTATTAAATTAGAGAATAACACAAGAGTCAAAATAAATTGAAGAAGCATATTTCAAAACAATACTTACAATGGTTGGAAGCAATAAAAGTTGTTTCGTTGAATATTTATCGAAAAGTGTTGGACTAAAAAAAGAATTAGTGAGAGAACTTAATTACGATAATTTTTCATATTTTAATAAGAGTTTAAAGAAAAAAAACTATTATGAGGGAGAATAAAACGTTTGAAATACACAACTATCACCTATAAACACACGGAGAATCTTATGATTTTGTTGAATATTTGAAAGTAAAACAGAAAGTACTGATTACTTTCTTTTTCCAACGTAAATTATTTCTTCTACAATAACTAATGACGACTGGTAGTCACTTCTACATATCTGGTATTTTTCTTAACAAGGGGAAAGAGTTCGGTGACGCTCATAATCTCTGTTCATTCCCGGATATTGTGCTACCACGACTTTCTTCTTCGATGGGCTATCCTTCACCTAACAATTTATTCTATCACCATTTGTTGCAAAAGCTCGTATCAGTTTTTTCTGGGCACATATCCCAGACATACAACTTTACGTTATTTGATGGCGTGCAATAGTTTGCCTTTCTGGTCAAACCATCGCAGCATTTTCTCATTCTTGACTTTCAGATTTCAGGATATAGATATCGTGCGTTTCTACATTTGAAATGGTTTTGAATGCTTTGTCAGACCTTCTATAAGAGCCCAGGCCTTGCATTCATTTAGAAGTATTGAACAGTTATAGCACTAGAGAAAACAAATTCGAACTAAGGTTTTGCAATTACGATTGCAAAGTACCTTTTTATTTTTTTCTAAGGCACCGTGGGCAATTTCAGTGCCAGATTTGATCACCATCTCACTGTCCCTGTTTTAAGTTAGTCAGATTCCAAGATATTTACATTTATTCACTTGTTCTAGTTTATGACCCACCACAAATAACTTTGGTCGGAGATTGGGGTTGTTAGAGGATGACGATGTAACATCTTGTTGTGGTAAAAATAACGAAACTGAAGAACGATGAAAAAGCAGATTGCCTTAGATGAGGACATTGGCTAATAAAAGATGCAAAGGAAGGTTGAATATTTTTGCACGCACATTTCTCAATGCAGAGATGCTGTTTATTCATTTTGTCGAAAGATGTTGTATTTGCCAGAAAGATGTAATTTGAAATTAACTAAAAGGGTAACAAATGAAAGAAAGCAATAGCTACGGGTGTGTCTACATGACTATAGTAACAACTTCTTATCAAGACAATCATGGATACGGTTTTACACAACAGAGGATATTGTCCGTTATTCCAAGTTGGCTTGGTCGGTACATAAGTACAACTATGAATACCCGTTGGAAGACCGTTTTAGATTTAGACGCCCATAAACTATTTAAACTATTTACATTTATATGACAGTAAGCTTGTGGGCGAACTGAAATGAATGTGATTTCGGGACGAAATTATGAATTGTCTACGTTTTAGTACTTGTTAATTATAAATATAGTTATGTGCTAGTCATTCTTTATTACTAGTTGATGTCTTTTATAAGACAATGTGGGTATATTGTACAATGAGAGTATGAAACGACAAAAATAATTTTAAAAAACCAAAATTATTATATTGAAAGTGGTATCTTAATGCCTTATACACATAAATATTTTCCTATATATGTTGAATCAAGGGGTTAGAGAAACATACATACAGGCGAAACTGAGAACTTTATTTTTTGAAGTCGTCATAATTGTAAATATAACTACTCTACTTTTCATTATCTGTTACACGTTTATTCTTTCAAGAGGCGATACACTTGGACAAAAGTTATCACCAAGTGTAACAATTAGACAATGTAACAATCAATTAGTGTATCATTCACCAGTTCTAGAATTATAACTATTAAAGGAAGAGTTAGATACATTTAAATCTTCCTTTCAACATGGAGATTCTACGAATTAGCGAATCATCGAAATCGATTGAGTAGTGTTTAAGAAATGTAGATTCACGAACATATATATGGAGAAAAAGTAGTTGTCAGGAAGAAATTATTAATAAATTACGCTCTGATAATTGGTAAATGTGAATAAAGTTTCTGTATTCCTAATTTCTTGTTCCTTGTTGACATATTTCATAAGAAGATATGGATGTAGTGGTATAGAAGTCATCAACACATCTCATAATTTAGTCAATTAATGCATTTTTCATCACTTCTTGAACCATAGTAAGGGTGTTACTTTTAATATTTTTTCACTTAAACCTTTCCTTCAATACGAAATTTCTATGGGTAGAAGAATTATCAAAATGGGTTTAGTCCATGTTTGAGAATAAGTGAATTCGTGTGAAATTTCCTTTTTTGAACTCAGTGGAAAATAAAAATGCTTAAAATAGAAATGTAAAAGTCAAAATGCATAAGAAAAATAAAAATTCTTTTTAAATTTACAATTTTCATAACGTTTCTGCGTATGTACAAAATTGAGCTGAGAAATGTTGATAAATCGTTTTTACTATATAGAATTTAAATGTTAGTCAAAGGAACTCTGAGGCGTTATAAGGTAGTTAGTATCTTAATTATGGAACGAATACCAAAAAAAATTTTAGTATTCGTTAGATTTAAGAAAATCGGAGTTTCTAAATGAAATTCGTTTTGTTAGTTATCGAGAAATATTATACTTATAGCTTTATTAAATTTACTTTGAAATTTGTTATTAGGACGGGAAAAATTAAAATATTTTTGAATTCGAAGATATTGCTTTTAAGCCACAATTACAGTAACAATATCAAGTTTCCATTTTAATATGTTAATTAAAAATTACACCTACTTTGAGACAAGAAGTGGGCAAAATGTTTTCATACGGTTTTATTGGGATCTTATCTTTTCTAGGTTTATTCAAACGCTTTCGGATGTAATAAGTTGAAAGTTTAGGTTTTCAATAATGAAATGCTAAAGCATGAAGTGTTCAATGAAATGTTCCTTTTAATATTTTTAACAATAGTTATTGCTTACTGTCAGAAATTTGTATATTTATTTACTTTTATTTCCAATAATTTTCCGAACTCGTTGCTTAAGATATGCAGTAAATCTAAATATTATGGGAAGGCAACCAAAGCAAACTGTTTTCACGTATTTTCAAAATTATGTTTTATATTTATTTCGATATTAATGAATTAGAGTAATAGAAATATACATATATATATATATATATATATATATATATATATATATATACATATATATATATATATATATACATACATATATATATATATATAACATCAATTTCTAAGACTGGCCTTTTTTGGAAAATTGTCTTCACAACCTAATCAGTATCGACCCCGCACCCACATTCCATTACAAGTTTCATTACATACATTCACACACGCAACAAAAATTTCATTTCAAAATATACAAAAAAATGATTAAATATGTTACCAGTGCGACATCACATAGTTTTAAACTTAACAGTGTGCTAATCCACTATCTCGTTAGGATCACCGTCATTCAAATTTTTTACTAATAATCGACTGACATCTGAAGATCGAGACGAAAAAGAAGATTTTTAATGATATAATTTTCATAAATAATTAAATATATTATTTTTGTAATAAATCTTAAGCAGCTATTAAAATCACTTAAAAATGTGACACAAAACATAATGCAGTACGAAATGCTAATATACCGAAAATATTTTACGAAAATTCCTTTACTGCGCTAGGAGGAAAACTTTGGAATCAACTTTATCATTTCACTAGGATTCGATAAATATTTTCGAGGATCAATTGAAAAAGTCATATTTCTTCAACTGTAACGAAAAACGAAAATAACGAAAACGAGAAACGAAATTCTACGAAAAGTTAGCTTTAAAAAAGGCAAAAGAGTTATTTGTTAAGATTTTTATCCCTTTTTTATTTACACCTTTATATTTTATATTGCAATATCAGTGAAGTTTAGAGAGCAGGTCATTTTTAAAAACTTATTATTTTATTTGACCAGTAGAGATATTTTTTGTAGCTTAAGTCTATTATATGTCTGTATATTAAAGTTGTCAAATAAATAAAGAGTCAATGTTTCTAAAACACCTCAGATTTTTTTCGAGTTTTCGATAGTTTCCACCTTAATGTTTGAACTTTGTACGTTAAGTGTGTAATTTTTGACATTCAAAAAATTTTCCCCTTAATAAACTTCAGTACTGAAAATGTCGCTATCCATTAAGTAAGGATTAATTAGTAACGTAATATGAGAAATTTTGGTAAAAACCGGTGCACAACGTTTAAAAAATTAATAGTTTATCAATTTCTTTTATCACGAAAGTGTCGGTGTTCTGTTGAAAAAGCTTTTGAGTTACAAGTTATTTTAGTAGAGATTCTAAGTTTTAGCATTTTGTAGATAAATAAATGGTATTTGGGTTTTATTCCAAAAATTTCGTTTATTTTTGAGGTATTAAACCCATACAAAATGACATATCTACAAAAATTAATGCACTTAGGGTATAATTTCTTTTTTATTACCTGGTCTCTTACCGTTTGGTACTTTCAAAGCCAAACTAGATTTTTGTAAAGTGACTGGAATATAGTTTTATTTATTTTATCTCACATGAAATATATTTTCAAAGTATTTCAAATACTTAAAATTAAAAATTGTAATATTCGCCTTAAAATTATTTTTATCGATAAACAAACTGACTGAGTAGCATAGAAGTAAAACTTGGATACAATTTTCATTGTTTTATTACTATTTTGACCTTGAAGGAAAACACTACATTAGCTGAGAACTTACGAAACTTGCGCTTATCTCCTATCTCTAGCTTATCTATATATATAAAACAAAGTCGGGTTAGTTACACCATTTATAACTCAAGAACGGCTGGACCGATTTTCATGATCTTTGATTTGTTGGATTTTTCTCCTCTCTGAATAGCAGAATAGCTATTAAAATATTGGAAAAATTTACGAAAAAAAATTTACGAAGAAAATTCATTTTCCCATACATTTTGTATGGAGTGGATTGACAATATATCGAGATAATGTTTTATGATATATTTTTTCATGATAAATCGAGAACGGATTGATTTATTTCGATGAATATTTTATTTTATCATCTCGATTTCGACAAGTTTCCTCACGCGGTGGAAAAGTAAGAAAATCACAAATCATTTTACCGAGTATAAACGTAATATGTGATAAATGACAGAAGAAAAAGAAAAAAGTATCTCATAAATGATAGATATGGACAAAAATTATACTTTTTTTTCAACAATTTCACGTTTCGTCCGTTATTGCATTTGAATTAGATTAAATTAATTCTCATCCAACGATTTTTTCTAAAATTAATCAGAGAAAAGTTATTTCAAATAGTTGAGTTTGATGAAGTGCATATTGTGAAACGTTGTGACTTTAAAGATGTTCACTTTGTCAGGTTATGACATTTGTGATGGTGCGCTCATCGATTAACTGCTTCATTATATCATTTTAAATTTTATGATTAATTTTAATGTGTTACTTACGACGCCGTGAACCAAAATATCTAATCTTTCACAATGAAGCCGTAATGCAATTCGACTAAGGAATATTGCGAATCAATCCACGGCAGAGAAACTAGAAATCGCGACCATTATAAAGAATACTATATTGATTAATAAATGTGCCGAAACATAATAAATACTTTGGTATATTTATTGATCTTAATTCAAGTTGAGTTTTCAAGATAAAATTATCTTAAAAAAAACTGAATTTAATCCAGTTAATAAGTTAACACACTTATTGATTCTGAGGCGGAATGAAGTTTGCTGATTCAGCTAGTATCCTATAAGAGAAAAAAATATTGAATATATTTGGCGTTAATTTTGTAGAAATTCATTATTCATAATTCAATGAAACTACGCGATGTAATATTATTTCTACTTTCTTTAATTTCTTTACCTCGACCTAGGTTTCGTTGTATTACATCTTCAGGTGGGATATTACCAAAGATTAACTCTTAGGAACAACCAACAGCATTTATATGTTTCAAACACAATAACGGAAGCCTGGTTTGTGCGGATTTTTCCATTGCTTATGTTAATGAGTTTATTGCAGGGGCGCAGTGTAGGTTTTATTATATTTCCGAGAGTTATACAATATACCAGTATTTTAGTGAGGGTAATAAATTCAATTGTTATTATGTGAGGTTATACAATGCAAACTTTACGGTGTATGTAATAAAATTAAATGGAAGTCATTATCGGTAATATATTTATACAAAAACAAGGGTATTTGAAAGTAAGGACAAGGTAATACACTAATTCTACATATCTCCGGTTTTGTGTATTATTATACTTATTTATTTATTTCTTTTAATTTTTTGTTTTTATTATATATACTAATATTTATATCTGTATTAGTACTGAAACAATTTCCAGGGTACTGTAGTATCAATGTTGTATATTTATATTATATCTAGAAATATCTTCTAATGAGTGGGTGATGATATTATATTTAGTTGTTCATTTAATATATTAACCTTGGTATCTTTTTTATGTCTGTTTATTTTTGATGTTTCTAGGATATTAAGTTTATTACCTTGTGTATTTATTTGTAACATATAGGGGGGCATTTTCAGTATGGGGGTATGGTTATTTTAAATGAGATGTTTAGCAAAGTGAGATGTGTCTGGTTTATTATTTCGCCAGCTGGCAATGTGTTCTTTATATCTTGTATTAAAATCTGTTTGACCTATGTATACACTATTACAGTCGTTATATTTAAGTTTATAGATACCGTTTTTTTTATGTTTATCTATTTTTTCTTTATTATTAATAAGGGTTTTATCCAAGTTATTTAAAGTACTATACGTACATGTTATATTGTTTATATTTTTATTATTAGTTAAGAGTTTTCCTAATTCGAGTGATACATTACCTATGTATGGGATAGATTTATAGTAAATATTATTATTATTTGGTACGACTGGGTATATTTCTTGTATTAGTATTTTTCTTAATTTATTATGGTACAGTTTTGTGACAATTTATGGGTCATAATTATTATTTGTTGCGATTGGTTTTATAGTTTTTATTTCTTTACGTAGATTAGGTTTTTCTAGAGGGATGGTTAAAGCTCTGTGAATCATGGAATGGAAGGCTGCTAACTTATGGGATCAAGGGTGTTGAGATTGACCATTGATTATGGAATCTGTAAATGTGTCGTTTCTAAATATACTAAATTTATGTTTATTATTTTTGCGTTCTATTGTTATATCTAAAAAGTTAAGTTTATTATCGGATTCTACTTCTAAAGTGAATTTGATGTTATTGTGTAGGGAGTTAGCAAAGTTAAAAAACGGGTCTAACTGTCGCTGTGTACCTTTCCAGCAGATAAGGATGTCGTCCACGTATCTATAATAGTATAATATATTGGTTGCTAATTTACTGTTTAAGAGGCTGATTTCTAAATTGTTTATAAATAACTCGGCTAAAAGGGGACTGAGGGTTAATCTTTGCTTATATCCCACCTGAATATGTTGTAATACAACAAAACCTAGGTCGTGGTAAAGAAATTAAAGACAGTAGAAATAATACTACATCACGTAGTTTCATTTAATTGAGAAAACAATATTTTAGTGTGATATTTAATTCAAACGGAAGACCGCGGATTAATAGCTAACTATCCACCTAAAATCTCACATTTTTCCCTTATAAATTCTTCTCAGCTACTATGTTAAAATGCTTTAGATCATGAAAAATCACTAACTAAATTCATTCAGTCAAACAAGCAGAATTTTTCCACAGTTATTCACACACACACTTTGAAAATAGTGATAGACAAGTGTAATTAGTAAAATCACTCTCCATATATTAGCTTCAGGTTTTAAGCCAAAGCATTTAGTTATATCTCCTATAACTCAACATGGAAGGTACTGTTGGCGTAAGAGGCGGGTGCTGATGTTGATATTCTCAAAGAAATATGCACAGAGATTACTTCAAAAATCAAGTCATTTAAGTGTAGACCACCACCACATAAAGAGCGTGAGGCAAACAAAGAAACCCGTCTTACTAAAATTATTTTCAGTTTTGAAAAAAAACTTAGCCTGGAAAAAGGTTGGAGAATGCAGTGAAGATATATGTGATATTTAAGATTTATAGATGATATAATATTGTTCTAAGAAGGTCTAAAGAAATTGCAATATATGATAGAGTCTTTAAATCGGCAAAGTGAAATATTAGGATTCGAAATAAACCAAAAAAAAGAAAGTTTTGACAAACAAACAAAAAATAAATTGAATAGCAGAATCTAATATATGGAATACTCTATCTATATTGGACATTTTATATCCTTTAAAACTTATGTGGAAAAATAAATAAATAAAAGAATGAAAAATACGTGGTTTAAATATGGTCAAGGAAGAAAAGTATTTAAAGGTAAACCACTAATAAGTCCAAAGAACAATAACGATGGAATCATATTTAATACCGTGCGTAAAGTTTGATTAAATAACTTGGCCAAATGCTATGAAATTTGTCCACAAAATTCAACGATGCCAGAGAGCTACAGAAAGAAGATATATTTGTCTAAGACTGCAGCACTACATAAAACATTGCCGTAAAACGAAAATAAAAAAGAGAGAGATGCAGTAAGACAAATACTACAAAATAATTAAAAAGCAAATGGGATACAAGGATGTGTAGAGAACGATAGTCTGTAATACCGACACAATGGTACTCTTAGATGCACAAATAAAATTCGACACACAAATAAAATTCGAGGATCAAACCCCTTTTAATGCGTCAATATTACTAACACTGCAGTTTAAGTTTTAATAAAAGTGTAAGGTACGAGTATAAACGAAGCTAAGAACGTCGAGCAGGATGTCGAGAAACAACACAACAACAGCGGTTTTCAAAATAATAATTAATGACGCTAACAAAACACAAAAAAAATTAGTGGATTAAACCCATTTTCATATGTCAACTTTACTAACACTGCAGTTTAAGTTTTAATAAAAGTGTAAGGTACGAGTATAAATGAAGCTAAGAACGTCGAGCAGAATGTCGAGAAACCGACTACAATCGAAGCATTGGGGAGAAGCTTTTTACCCCAACAGCGGTTTTCAAAATAATAATTAATGACGTTAACAAAACACAAATAAAATTAGAATATTAAACCCATTTTCATATGTCAACGTTACTAACACTGCAGTTTAAGTTTTAATAAAAGTGTACGGTACGAATATAAACGAAGCTATTCATAAATAAATAGAAATCTGCCTTGCAGTATTATTTTAACGTCGAAATAAACACATGTAATTTTATGTCAATATTTTCAATTATTAATGTCAATATTCACGTATTTATTTAAAGAGTAATACTTTTGGTATTTGTCAAGTGTACGTCGACAACATAATTTGCTTGCTCTCAACATAGTACGAAAGTGTTGGAAATAAAGAAAAATAATGTTTTGACTATTGTCACATATAA
The DNA here is from genome assembly GCA_039881145.1 of Druceiella hillmani. Lineage (NCBI taxonomy): Eukaryota > Metazoa > Arthropoda > Insecta > Lepidoptera > Hepialidae > Druceiella > Druceiella hillmani. The sequence goes on from JAYKKI010000052.1 coordinate 1,348,392, forward strand.
ATACTCCTTTATTTCATGAAACATAACATAAGAAGCGTTTTTTTTTCATTGCGTTGAAAAAAAAATTATATAAATTACTTATGACCGGTTCCTGAGTATTTTTTGTGGAATAGACATCTATTCTTTTGTTTAAAATTATTGATACAAAAAAGTTGTGAAATATATATTTGTCCCATAAAAGGTACTCAGAAACCGGCCCTTAAAAGTTTATTTTCTTTCGAAACAATCCGGTTGAGAGTCCATAGATGCCCATCAACCAAAGTCAGAATTTGTCTTAATGTATAAATTAAAACAACATGTTTGATAATAGTAATTGCCATTCGATATTATAAAAAAACAATTTAAAAGTGCTTTTACCTTATGCAAATAGCTATCAGGCTTCAAGCACAAAGATTTAAACATACTCACGGTTTTTTTTTAATAACCAACTCATAAATTTATAATCTCTTAATGTGTGCTCGTATTAACCTATTTAGTATTAAGTAACACATAAATGTCAATAAAATAAAACAAATTGTAACAGTTTATTCCTTAGAACAAAACAAATTTTACGGAAAATATTTATTACATTATTTTTCTTCCAAAACAAAGAATGAGTGCGTTTTCAAGTGACAAAAAAATAATGTCTGAATTCGCAACACCGAATATAGTTTTATTTTCATTTTAATAAAGTATTATTTTACTTTTGCCTTATTTAACGTTGCCCTTTTTAATCCTAGTGAGCACTGTCTTTGATTTAGTTACTTCCACCCTGCCCTCCACACCGATGAAAAGTTATGACCATAATTTAGATAGAACTTCGCTTAAAAGGCCACAGAAAAGTAAGAATATTGATTACAAGGAAACGTTTACTAAAACCTGCTTGATTTAATATGAACCCCTATTTAAGGTAAATTCATATTTTAATACTCTTATTGCCTAAAAATTTGGTGGCCAGAATGATCGAGATTTGAATCAATATACACTATGGCAAATTCTTGGTCCGTCATGCGCATCTTTTTTATATACAAGGTATCTACTATTTCTTGGTAGTAGTAATGTATTTCACAACATAAACCAACAATTAAACAAACATTTACCCGATATTTTAAGGCCATATTTTTTTTAAGCTTGCTTAAGTGGACAACAGTAAACAGTACAATATAAAGTATGTTGCTGGTGAAATACAAGTATTTAAAATTTTTTTGAACTCACCGCACGATATCGGGTGGTCGGCTATCATTTTAAAGTGTCAGATTACGCGGTATCGCATGGTTGTCCATGGACGTGTTAAATACTAAAAACTTTTATGTTCGTATAATTTCTATATTTTTTAATTAGACATTATGACAGTGAGGGCATCGTCGATTCTAGAAAGCAGTTCCTAAGTGTTTACCTTTACGTCGCTAGCTGGTGATGCATTCCTCCTATTTATTACTAAATGAGACGGTGAAATTAGGTTGAAGATGAAGCTACCCACTATAACTGATCATCGAATATAAATATTTATACATCCATAACTAAAATAGCATTGTAATTCTTGACCACTTTCACTGATTTGAATCAAAATTCTAAAAATATAAATAACAGAACCTCGAACTCGTCTTCTTTTCCCCAGATACTGTCCTGTTTTTTAAAACGCCTGGGGTCGTCCAGAAAAAAATTAAATTTGTCCGGTAATGTAAAGGAAGTAATTTTCTATTTTTAATATATTAATAACTAATGGAAAAAAATACAATTAAAAAAAAAATATTTAAATTGTTAAGACCAAACACAAATCTATCATGAAACGATTTAAATTTTTTAAATGGTGGTAATAATTTATGGTAGCAATTTTAGAACTGATAGAAGTTTCAAAACTAGAAATTTTAAGACGTACATGTGGTCAAAAAATTGCAATATATAACATATATCTTAATACATGATATATGTTTAACCAAATTTATTTTTATTGTTGATTTCATTTTCAAAGTTGATTACAACTAATTTTAAACTTTTAATGATCAGAGTTTAAATTAAGGATTTTGATAATAATTAACTTTTTTTATTATTTATGCAACAAAGAAAACTTTATGCTTGCTTTATAAATGATTATACTTAAGTTTGTTTTTGCTATAATTAAGATTAAGAATTTTATCAATTAGTTTTATGTGAGTAATTAAAATTAACCTGTACTCTTTCATTTTATCATGATATATGCATAAACTTGAATAATTAAATGTTTCCGAAAATTAATATGCTAACCTTAGCTATACACAACCGTTTATTCTAAAACCATGTAACTAAAAATATTTCAAACTTGCAAAGTATTAAAACATTTAACCAAATTATATCTAAATGCCTAATATTTAAAAATACTTGAATGGAATTTTTATTGGAAAAATAATTATTCGAAATTTTAACAAAAACATGCCAGAAAGTGCTAACGTTGGAATTATGAAAAAACACGACGTTACCGGACCATTAAACAAAATTTACCGCAAATGGAACCATAGACAGGAATTTAAAACTTATTATCTTTGAGAAATTCACGAATTTAAAGGTCTGTGAAAAATTTGCCAAGTAATATATTTTCCTGGTTAAATATTAGGTATATTAGATAATGATTATAAATAGTTTAAAGAAAATACTATATACCTTAAATATATAATAAAATATATATAAATATATAATAAATAACGAAACTCTCGAAGCGCGAATTACACTCATATTTAAATAGGTAATTTTTAGTAACATTACACCTGTTGGATTTTCGTAGCCTATTTTCAAAGCCTAACGTAAAGTATTGTAAAGGAATAAAAAAAAATAAATTATTAACTTTCAGCTAATTTAGTAAGTAAAAGCTTATTCAAATTAGTGAATTAGATCATTTAATCGTAAGAAAATTTACGGAAATCGCCAAGCTCTTCTCAATAAATGAATTATAAATATTTTTGTTGGCTTTCCATAATAATTTAAAAAGTTTAATTAGGAATAGTAGTAACTTGCATTTCCTATCGGTAATATCAAGTTTAGGCAGATCTCAACATCTTTACGTTAAACATTCCTCACGGTAATTCAAAAAACAATTTTAAAAGCAGCTCAAAAGGACTAACGTAAACGAGTAAACTCAATTAATTTAAGTTATTCTAATGAAATTACAGCTTTTCCTATGACTGTCAAAAAATCGAATTCATAGAGTGCCTTGTAGTCGATTTTCTTAAGCATTATAGATAACTCGTAATAAAGGTAAACTATATAAACTAAACTAATCTTAAAATATTAATCAAATTGTTGGAACGTATTAAATAGTTGGAATTAATTTATTGATTGTTAAGACTTTATTGATATTAGATGCGAATATTAAATACTGTAAGAGCATTGTATTCGTGAGGCAAATGTTGCAAAAACATTATTATCTACACTGTGTAATGCATGTAAATTAAAAAAAATGTTAGAATTATAAACACACACACACACACACACACACACACACATATATATATATATATATATATATATATATATATATATATATAAGAGATATTCATTGATTTTTAATTAACACACGGCTAGATATGGTGGGGTAAGCGAAAAATGAAAGACGAATGTAAGTTATCTCAAAATATATTTTTTCCAAAGACATTGTTACATTTTGGGATATCACATCAAGTATCGTCGATTAGGGTTTTGCTCAGTATAATTATGTAATTGTTCTATATATGCTCAGTATAATTATGTAATTTATAAAATTTATAATAACTTACAAAATATACCTTGAAAAGATAAATGAGGATTGTATTTGTATTTTAATGTAGTTCTTTGGTTTTATTTTAATGCTTAACTTGTAAAAGGGATTACTGCATTTTTGTATTTTGTTTGATTATTCATATGAAGGTGATGATGATGGGGTTAAATTTATACTTGAATTGGTAAACACCTCATTTTGTTTAAGATATGGCGTGAGTGAAGCCGCCTAGGTCGGTGTTCCTTATGACTCTTAGCTTAACACGCCTATAAAATCTATTGTAGCCGGCCATAATAACGGATAATAACCTGAGAATCTGAACTCATTTCTAGGAGAAAAACGATATTTTATAGAACATATTAAATATTAAAACCATGTAGTAATATAAAAAAAATATTAGTATAAAAATACGCTTTTGTAATGTAAAATACGAATTGTGAATTTTACTGTAAAGGTCAAATGAAATCCATAAATATTATTTGCACATAACATTTTAAGGCTGAACCTTTGCGCAAAATAAGATTCCCACTAAGTTTTCAAGATACTTTGTCTTCTCGATCTAGTGGTGTGGCTGGTATATTTAAATAGTACTCTTCACGTATAGTCAGGAACGATAAAATTCTCATCGACAACACTTTTATTGTGCACTTTATCAAGATTTTCTGTCCTGTTGGAAGTTGTTGGCTTAAAGTTTCTTATTGATCTGTTCGCATTTGTCTGACAACATATTGTCGTTTCGGGGAAAATTGTCGTGATTACTGTAAAACTGTAGTCACCGACTATTTCCTTGCCATGCCGAGCGCACAGACACATACGCGTACTAGAATTTGCAAGATGTACAGGCAGACAGGTCAGTAGTAGACAAACGCTTGTGCAAGAAAGACATTTTATAAGCTGGCGGTTACACCAGTGGAAATATAGTTTCCACTTATGGAACACAAATGCGTTATTTAAGAAAAAGCTTCAATGATAGCTATTCAATGACTAAAGTGTTTTAAATACTTAGTGGAAATCGTCTCTTCGAGTTACAATACTTTAACAGACAGATACCGTATTTATGTTAGGACGGCTTGATAATTCCCAAATTCCTTAAAAATTAAATTTGTATAATTATTTTATTGAGGTAAGTTTTTGTAACTAGCCGAATTAAATTAAAAAAAGACTTTCTTCTTTTGTTGGTCTCATTCATGTTAATGAATAAAAAAAGGACAACATATTATTTATGTAAAGTATTTCAGAATGAATAGAATCTAACAAATACTTTATTTTCTTTTCAACCAAATAGAGTCAATTCATTAGCGCTCTTCATAAACTTCAAAGTCATTTCAACAGTTGATAATGTAAGTTAGTCACATATCAAAAAGACAAAGAGAGCAAAATTACCATTATCTTTGAATAAGAGAAATCGATTTAAAAGCTTTTTGTAATATTGGCACTTGTCGTAAGTTTATCCAATCTTAAGTATACGACCGTAAGCTTAGCTTTTACGAACTTTTACCAAAGTGGTAAGCTTTGAAGGAAGAAGGGACCATTGAAAGCTTTAGATGATAAATGGATCGACTTGTTTTCTCCTCTTTAACTTCTCTTTCAGCACTGCTCAAATAACTTTTAAAGATGTCTTTTAGTTGAATACATTTGTAACAAAATTTGAATTCTATGCGTCCATGCAGTTTTAATTTAAATGTTTTGGTTTTCCATATATTTCAAAAGTTTTTATCGATTCTGTCTTATTTTGAGTAACTATCTCATAAGCCTTAATAATTGAAAATGAAGGATTAAATTTTTTATTAACTTCTCTGAATTTGGATAGCGACAAGTACAAATATTTTGGAGCAAATGAAGTTCAAAAAACGTTTTATTTATTTTAGATAAATAATTAAACAAAAGATTTCTCCATATCCTCCAATAAGATTCCTGCCTATTTTTCTTCAAGGAATGATATCTACTAAACGTTAAAGTTTTTGTATGTATAGCAATAAATATTTTCATCATTTCACCCTCGGGTGTAGTAAAAATTAAATATTCCTAACAGGTGTTTCCAGATCGCCTTCAGATGGTTATTCATATTCACTTTGCAGAACTAGATGTTAGACAGTGGAACTGAAAATTTAATCTCACATATATTATTTATTACAGAAAAGATTTGACGTAAAGTTTCCACATCCAAGTAAACACAAATAATATGGTATATATGAAAACGTCACTTCTAAGTAAATACTACTGAATTTTTGTATCGAGTGTAAATTTTTTTAGTAATGAATAACTTAAACAAATTTAATTATAATCGTTTTTACAGTATAATCGCGCATTTATATTAGATGCACGTAATAAATTTAACATATCTGCTGGAAAGGCTGTTGATTTTTTAGTAATTTTTGTTGACTGTCTATTATTGGGTGTGAATAAATAAACAGATTTTTAAATACATTTCTTTTTATAAGTAAATAGTTATCGTTTTCCTATAGAAGAATCCGCGTTAATTGAAATATCTGCGGAGAGAGATAAGATGCAAATTTTTTTTATATTAGCTCGACATTAAATACCACGGTTGCTCACTTCAAAGATTTGTGAAGTCTTTTATGAATATTGTGTTCATATTTAATTCAATAATATAATTTTTGCAAGGTGTCAAGGAAAAGGAGTGTGATCATCCTTTGATCATTCAAAATCATTATAATTTCCTTTTTATTTTATTTTTTACAGATACATAATCACGTTAACAACAAATGTCACTTTTTAGTACGTCATTGTTCCGTTTTATAATATTATTCTAAACGTGCTTTTATCTTCTTGTATTTACTGACATAAAAGTATACTTATTTCATAATGTTGATCCAAAATTATGTAAGCACAGAATGGCATTCGCCCATGATTCTCTCAACGTGTACAAATTTCATCTTCGTTTCCTTAAAATGAATATAGAGTAATAGAAAAAAATATATAATACATGTTTTTCAATGCTTATTACCCTAGTGTAAAAAGTAATACAAGGGAGATGTTTAATTATTGATTTTCTCAAACCGCTTTACCTATAAACCTTCTACTCCATTCAATTTAAACGATAAATATTTGGCATAAAGTGAAAAGATATAAGTGAGTAAAACTTGCAGCAAACCAAGAGGACATGGTCAAGAAAAAAAGTAAAAAAATGCAAACCTGATTCAAACATGATTAAACATGTATACATTTATTAGACCACCACACACAGATAACTCTATTCAATCGAAAATATGAGTAACGTCTTAGCCCTAAGTTTAAATCTCTTAACTCGCTAAGCAAAGAAAATAAACCCTTGTATATTAAATGAAATAATAAATACGTATGGTGGACAATATAGATATTTAATATCTATTCAATTTATTTGAGGTGCATGTTCTCTTGTTTATATTTGTTTTAAGTACCATATCGTAGACCAATAAATAGTAACCAATTGCATAAATAATAGTCAATCGCATAATGGACATATTGGTATTTACAAAATATGTATTAAGGTACCATTATATTACCATTAATTACCACATATAGTTACCATTAGTTACGACTTTTCACCACTGATGAATACTGAAATTCACATGCTCTGATTTCCCCCAATCTATAAAAGACAAAAAAGTAATTTTTGTCTGTTTGTATGTTTATCTGTGAGTTTATTTATTTCGTGGATCACAAATATTTTCTACTCGCTGTAAGGTAACATAGAGGCTATGTTTCACCGCAATTGACTAAATAAAAAAAGGTATGTTAATTTGTTATTTCGTTATAAAGCGCACTTGTCAAAAAAGGTTACTTCAATGATTATTATAATATGTGACATTACGTGTATTAGTATTACATTAAATTTAATAAATTGTATTCCACAAATCGCGTGCATATTTACTACAAAATATAATAAGCAAAGACAACTAATCTAATTAAGTTTTGTAGAAATATATTCTTATTTTTTCAAATTTCAAAAATTCAGTGCAGAAATACAAAAGAAACTCATTCCGATTTCAAAATTAATTTTTTTTAACAATAAATAGCCTTATAAATAAGAATATATGACCATACATTTAGTACTGAAGAAAATGCTATTTTATAAATACACCTCTACAACATTTTAATATTTTATATTGAATACATTTAATAACTTCCTCCTCCTATAATAAAATATGTAACACATCGAAATAGCCTATGGCAGTCAGGTAATAAGAATGGGATAGGAATAATTATGTATCTGCGTTTGACAAGCGCAGATAAATAATTATTTCTTAGCTTATCTTTCACAAAAATATTACTTTTAAATAATTTCAAATATATTTCGTTTAAAATTATTTGAAACTAATATTTTTTTTCTTTTTCTGCAATAACTTAAGTTTGTGCGTAAAATTTTAAAAGAGTAAATTACAAGATTGAATCATATGCTACAGGATTAAAATATGTGTAACTTGAAAATAAAGAGAAAACTGAATTCAAAAGGAAATATTTTATAAAATACTGAAAAGATAAAAATAATAATTATTTACTACGACTAAGTACTGTGATGTCAACTATTACCGATATATTTTAAGTAGGCACTGATACGTGTCAATTTTTTTTAAGCTGATGGCGAATAAAATATTATTTACTCTGATTATACCTTTATACATGTTCGTCCTCAGTGCTCGGCAAAACGTTTCTTAAGAAGTCGCTTTTCTTTTATAAATTCAATTTATTATTTAATTCTAATGGTATGCCAGAAACTTATGTTTTAATGTGATAGGTTAACGGAATTCGTCATTATTATACTAAAATGAGAAAGGAAAATAAAAAAACAGAACAAAATTAACATATATTTCATAAAAGGGTACTAGACAACATGAACATGGGTTTTCCACAAACGAGAGCTTTAATTAAGTGGGTAACAAGTAATGAAAGTACAGAAATCAAGTTCACCGCTTTAATTTGACACATACACCTTGTAATAAATAACGCTTTAATCACTACTGACGTGCTACCATTTATTGAAAAGTTCTATTGGTATAAGGCAATATAGGTATCATCATCAGCGCCTTGACCAGTTGGTGCTTTGGTAGCTATGTCAAATGGAGGGTATATAATGAAACAAATGTCTTCAATCACAGAAAATATGATCTCCTCTGTTGAGGAATTTCACTGTCAATCGCCGAAGTGCACCATCAGATCTGCAGAAATTTAAATCGAACACTTGACATTCCAGAGCTATGTTAATGGAAAAACTTTCTCTCCTTTTGAAATCGGCTACAATAAAATTTAATAATTTGTGATTCGATGTTTAATCCAGCATGATGCAATACGATTTACTTTAATGAGTTAAATTAGAGAAGTGGCTAAGAAACTTCGTCTTATCTAAAACAGTTTGTATGAATACGAAACAAACGTTGATGTAGAGAGGCTCATGTGTGACGTCGAGAAATAGCCGACATCCGATATCCGGAACTCAGTAAGCATTCCATGTTATTATGAATATTCCGTAGAGGCGTCCATGTTGATTACATTTCCGCCATATCGGTTTTCCTTCCGCGTTAACAAGATTACGTCATCAGGATTTGATTAAGCGAGGCCCAACTGCTATTCGATGGAGCGTTTCCTTCGGGATCATTTCGAACGGAAATTTTTCGAATTATTTAGGTGCGCCCTTGAAAGTGATGACAGGGAAATAATTTACATTAACGATGGAATATAATGGCATTACTTTTGCCGTATTATATAATTTTTCAATGAAAAAAATATTAAAAAGTAAAAGCAATTAAAATATTCGTTATGTGTTAAAAGCTTCTTTTATCTATCGACAGATTTATTCCATCTACCAGTGAGGTTTTTTTGCAGTAGTGCTGGTTATACTAATGTTCCGATACTGTTTCTAGTAGCCCATTAAGATAGTATATCGGAATTATGCATGGATTTTCATCAATCAATGTCATTGTTATCACGATGTATAACCATTACTCATTGATTTCAGAATTTAGCGCTTTGTCTCTCAGGCGTCGACTATTAATAAGTATCAAATAAACTTATAGTTAAAAAAAGCTTTCATAGTAATTTGAATTGAAAATAAAAAATTTCTTTGAATATAAAGGTTTTGGTCAAGAGCCAAAGAATGTCTCTGATAACGAAAAAATTAACTGTCATGAAAAAAGCGTTGTCAATTTTTTATCATGGGAACCCCACGTTTTTTATTTGAAAGTTAATTATTTTTTCATTACAGATATCCTTTGACCCTCGATCAAAATTGTTACATTTAAATATTATTTTAATTTTTTAGTTTAGATTGCAAAAAATGTGTTTAATTTATTACAAAAAAAAACTTTTAGTTTGTTTTTTTGTCTTTTTTAGTTAAAGACTAAAAAAAATTGTTTTTTTATATTATTGTATTGTCTTCGATTCTTGATCCATGTGCAAAACTTTAAATAATTTCTACTACTGAATTTCCGTAAATTTTCAGTGTTTTTTTGTTTTAAGACAAAAGAACGAAAATTATTTTTTTATTTTATAAAATTATTATACTGTGGTCGGTTTTTGATACATTTTCAAAATTTTAAATAATTCGGGCGTTTGGAAGTGGCTGAAAATTTAATTTAAAAATTCCATTAATTCATTACACGTTTAAATACATATATACATAAAAGCGAAGTTAATAAAAGCCTGTTACTAATGTTTTTTCCAATATGAAAATTATAGAGAACTGAAAAATTAATTTTTTATTTAATTTTTAACATCTTGTGATCTACATTTGTATAAGAAAAATTAAATTCTTATATAATGGTGTATTCGATAAACAAATACCTTTCGCGATACAATATAGGAAAAATAAAAGTTTTCTGCAACAAGTCAACAAGGCGTCTTTCAATCTTTTGAAGTATGAAATGCTAAGCTAAAATTTTGTTCAATCATAGTCGTACGTATTTACACGCTTTTAAAATACGAGATAAAACTTTTAAAGTTATAGTACATGAAAACTTGACTTCAGTATAAATTCTTTTGAACCTCAGATAGCGGTTCTATAAGTTTTACATTCTCCCAATTCTTAAATGAATAATATATATGTTCTGAATCATCGAAAGGAATTTATATATCAATAACACAATACGACACGAGAATATTTAATTTATAGTTTTAGTAATATAATTTTACCAGTGAAATAGTAATTTTTGTGTTTATTTTCGATTAAAAGTATTAAATGCCATAATATACATAAGTTCAATTCTAGTATCTTTAACCTCATATGATGCTTCTGTGAGTTTTATATTCGAAATTATTAAGTGAATTTAATATATGTTCTGAATCATCGAAAGTATTTACTTTATTGGTACAGCAGCGCATTATTAAAATATGCAATTTACTTAACCAGCAAAATAGTACATTTTGTGTTTGCTTCTTGTTAAAAACATTAAATGTTACATCAAAACTCAAATCAATATCAATTAATTGAAACTCATATGATTTGTTAGTTTTATGTTTCAAATCTTTAAGTGAATAAATTGTATGTCCTGAATGATCGAAAGGATTTCGTTTATCGAAACAGTAATACGATAATATAATATTCAAGTTACAGATCTAGAAACATGTTTTAACAAGTGAAATGGTATAGTTCTTTTAACTAAGTGCACAAAAATTAGCTTTGGACCAAACAATAAAATAATTTTAAGACGCTTTTGTTTATTGGCTTCATTTGTATACACATATGCATGTATGTAACAATGTAATATAATTTTAACTGAATTTTCACCAAATTCCAGACGTTTAAATTGTTTACACATATATCAAGATCCGATGAAAGTATAATAATTTTACAAATGAAAGAATTTTTCAGTTTTAAAATAAAAAAAGACTAAAAAAGTAATTGAAACTTTAAACTAAATTTTCATCGATTTCTAGACGTCTGAATTATTTAAATTATTTTCATACGTATCTAGAACCGTTGACAATACAATATTTCATTTAAATAAATAAAACAAATTGTGAATAAGAATTATGTCTTAAAAGACAATAAATTAAAGGAATTTTTCAATTAAATTTTCATCCACTTTCAGACGTTCGAATTATTTAAATTTTGCATACGTGTCAAAACAGATGGAGAACACAATAAGTTTAAAAAAATCTTTTACTTTTCAAATTTTTTTAGTCTCAAAACAAAAAAAATATCGAAAAAGATTTTTCTTTCTGAAATAAAAAAAACGCGCTTTTGTACCAATATGAACTGAACAATTAAAAATTATCTTTAAATGTAAAGATTTAGGTCAAGGGCGAAAGGATATTTCTAATGACAAAAAAAAATTAACTTTAACGTAAAAAAATGTACGAGGTGCTTGAAACCAGTTGTTGTCCTATTTTTTATCGCTAGCTGTTTATAAAGGTAGAGACATTATAGAAATGTAAGTGGAGAGCACCCCAACCTTTTTTTACATTAAAGTTAATTTTTTTTAAATCAAAGACATCCTTTCGCTCTTGAAAAAAATCTTTATATTTTAAGATTAATTTTTTATTTTTAGTTCATATTGCTACAAAAACGTATTTTTCTGCTTTTTTAAACTTGAATTTTTTTTTCAGTGTCCACTGATGTATTGGTATATGAATAATTTACAAATATAGTAATGCCCCAAAAGGCAAGCCGCCTTAAGTGTAGAATTTTTGAACTTTAAAGTGCGGCTTTATCTTTAGATATATTTTAGATGAGTAGAGTGTGGAAGCATGCAAAATATCTCTCTCCAACTCGCTGATTTAAATTAAAAAAGAAACATAAATTTCTAAAACTTGTGTGGATAAAATATATTAAACTAATTTAAACGAAAAAATTTAATAACATAATTGTTATTCAAGGAATAGATTGTTAAGGAACAAGAAAAAATAGTTTGGCAACTATTCACTTCACGACACCTCTGGAGCCTTGTGCTATTTCTTTTACTTTTATAATTTCGATGTGGGCAAGTTGAGAGAATTATTAATTTCTATTGATACAACTGGCAAGAATGTTTGCTTCCATTAACTCTAAAGTAATCAGAATTGCTTTATTATTGCATTGAGTAGTTTAAAAATGTACCATCCTTCGAATGCAGAAATAAATATTTCCCAAATAATAAATTTCTAATAATAAAATCTAATATTACTTCTAGAAATAGCTTCAAAGAAGATATATCTAGGTTTTCTTTCATGTACATTTAGTTAAAAATAATTAATGCAAACGTAAAGTTTTTAGAAGTGCGATTATTTATTAGATTACTTTTCTTGAAGATAATGATTTATATCAAAACCATGTTGCTCTGTTTCTTTTTCTTTACTATCAACAAAACTAACTTTTCTGTCGATAGAAATAGTTCACTTTATAATGACAAGAGTTATTGTTTTTGTTATTTTCTGTCGATTCACAAATAAATTTAATGAAAACATTATCAAATTAATAATTTCTCAACTTGTATATCAAAAGATAAAAAATGTTTATTTTTATAGCGATCTTTATAATTAGTTGCTGTTTTTATGTTTACTTTTTTCTAAATCCATGTCATGTAAGACCAAAATATTTCTTTTGATGAATATTAGGTAAATGTAAAAATACCAGCTGTGATATAATAAACTAACTCAATAAACTAAGTTTCAAACTTATTCGTTAAATTTTCGAGCACGTAAAAACGTAAAAATGAGATACACATATATAAAATTATATACGATAGAAAAGATAACGAAATAATGAATTGAAAGGTAGTACGGTCGTCCCCCGAGTATACTAATTTTTGCCACCAGAATTTTTTGGAAGCTGTGAATGATTGTGTTCTGTTTTGAATCTTAAGGAAAAGATAAATTTTTATTAGGACGAAGGATTTTCTTGCATTTACATTTAAATGTGGTTTATGTTTATTATTGCAGTTACAAAAATTACTTCGACTTTTTATTTATATACCTTGTCTTTTACATAAACAGAAAAATTTCGGTTTCCTCATTTTCATTACTTTTTATCCTTATAATTACATAAATGTTGTGACATATGCTTTGATTATGTTTTAATTATATTTTTTCTCGGTCTCGAAAAAAAATCATCCAATAAAGTTAATACTTCAAATCACACATTATTTTACCAAAATTATGCGAGAGCCGGCGTTAGTAGAAGTGACTTGCACTCTCGAGGGATAAACTACACTTCTTTCATTGATGAAGCTAAATTATACAGAGGTAACAACTTTTAACGTAAATACAATTAAAGGAAACATGTTTTGTTAAAGTTATTTCTTTACCTTTTCTTTTGTTGATAATATATTTCTGTTGACCATTTAAATCACAATGAAGCTAAAAATTGTTAGAAATCAAATTGTATTTTACTCAATGCAAAGTAATTTTTGTTTGTTTATTTACCAAGAATATTAAAATAGAAAGATTTTTTTTTAAAATTGTGAAATATTTTTAGAAGAAATACAAACTTTCCAAGAATTTTTTATTCACAGATGCATTTGGGTCAACATAGGCATATTCAGTGCAAGAGTAATGTTTAACACATGTTTATAAAAAATTAACAATGAGGAAGGAAATTAAAAATAAATGAATGAATACGGCAACAATTGTAAGGTTTAAGAGTTTTCAAACGTATCTACAGTATGTATTTACGTAAATAGTACAGATCGTCTGAATCTACAACAGGGCGTGATTTGTTTGACTCTTAACATTTTTTTTTAAATTAATTTTTTGGATAGAAAAATCCAATTCTTTAAAACCCTTTTTATGCAATGCATTTACATTGCATTTTAATCGAAAGCACATATATCATTGTATTTTTGAGGCCCTTTAAAAAAAGTGTTTTATTTTATCTTTCTGTATTCATTCATGTGAGTAACTAAAGCTCACGAAGAGTAAATAGTTCATACCTTCTTATCACAACTTATTGTAAAAGTCCTTGACAAAACGACACGATTCGTAAAGCAACCATCAATCCCGCATTGAATAGACTGAAAACCGGCCTCAACTTAGAAAGATGTCCGAGGTCGGATATCCGATCGAAGTACCGCTATCCGTATTACCAGGAATATTGTAAGAGCGAATGATTTTCATGTTGTTTTTGCCTTCAGACTTCTCTCGGCCTCAACGGACCAATAATTAGAATCGGGCCGATTTTCAAGATTCTTATTTCGATATTACTTAAAGTAGTTTTTTTATGAAGTTACCTTTTTTGTTTTTTAGTAAAATTCATTACCTGTTAATAGCTGTTTTCCAAACTATTTTTTTTCTACGTTACGTCTCCAAATTTCCATTTTCATTCCTAAAACAAATGACTTCTACTCATTTCAAATCAAATCAATTTTATTGGCGCCTAAAAGTTTTAAATGAAAGTGTGAATATAACAGAAATCGGCTTGATGAAAGAAAGAATAATGTAAAATTACGGAGAAAAATGTTTCTCACTAAGATATAAGGGATAATTTTCTTGTTAAATTTGGTTTCAAACTATTTTATTTCCAGTTGATGACTACGTATTAGACCATAAATATTTTGAAGAAGACATTTTGACAAAAATTTATCTGTCTACGAAAAAGTTATATTTATTTCCTCATAGTATCTCGATGGATTGATATATTTTTGCGGATTAAGATTTTATGCTACTTGGACTGACTTTCACTAACTTCTCTTGCCTCTTTTAGTAACCTATATTCGTTCATGTTTTCTCATCTGTTATAAAGTCTCTGTGTGTCTCCTGTATTGAATGTAAATTAAAATCATGTTCATAAGTTGCAAGGAGATATGCTTATCCCACTATAAATTCCTAGTAGTATTTATTTATGTTCGGATATTATCTTTTATCCTCGTACTCGTATTTTCGTTATTTTATGTATTTTTTTTAAATATATATTTTTCGATTTTTAATGCTTAAGATATGCCATATTGCTCAGAATGTTACGAACTTATGATGTATTCAATATCAATAATACCTCATTTATTAAAATCGGAACAGATGTTTGTAAGATTCAATGAACTTAAATATATTCGTATATGTCTACTTACATATACGTATATTAACATTTACACACACATACATGCATACGAATATATAAATACCATTCCCTCTAATAACTTCACCTTAGTCAGTGCTTAAGCTTTTATATATTGTTACACATTATATATAAATAACAATACTCTAGTCTCTATGTCTTTGTATTTATCGGTATATACAATATTTGTTTACCTTAATTGGATTACGCCATTTTATTTAGCTGTAAATATTTACGTAACTATTTACTTTCCTCTTGTCTTGCTTACGTCAACGCAAGTGAAAGTAGTCCACTCTCGATGAATTTACTCCTCATTGGTGGAAATCATATCCCGGCTGTATTATCATACCCTGATCTTGCAAAAGGTCAGATTTATACTGCCTTTATTCGTGTCCAAACTGTGCAGACTTTATTATTAGACCTATATCATTGGAACTCGATCACGGCACCTGTCCTGAACATTTATGGGATATTTTATAGTGTGCCTTCGATTTCCATAATCAAATTTAAACTCATTTTTTGCGATTATATACTGGCATAATTCAAATAAAAATAAAAAATCTACCCAAATTGCCTTACTGTGTTTTAATGCTGGATATATAAATTAACATACACAAAACAGGCCGTAACATAGCAACATCTGGCTTTGGAATTGGAATTCGGAATTCAACAGAATCTCTGCTTGAGACCCGTAATATTATTTTAGTTAATTAGATATAGTTATTTTCGACATATGGTTCTAACTACCGATAATGATAGCCTGCGACTTAATTGGGTTAATTAGAAGACCCTACCTACTAGGTCATTGACTCACCATTCAATATAGTCTGCATTCAATATATCAATGCATAAATAAATTTCACCGACACTGCAGTAAGTGTATATTTGAAGATCGTCAACATTTTAGAAGGTTGTATTTCCAATGCATCAAGATTGAGGAGTTGAATACGATGTTGTTTTTACATTATAGCATTCTAGTTATGTCCAAAATTAAACGATAGCACAAACATTTTCTTAAATAAAATAGCGAAAGTTTTAATTACAATGCTTTGAACCAGCAAAACCCTATAAGTAGACCAGTTGTTTTTCCATGGCTTAGTTTGTTGTGTCATATGTAGATAATATATTAATAAATATTTTATTGTGTGCGTAAATATTACAGTAACAACGAAAACGTACACAAATTTCCTACGTATGTAGTATTATTATTTGAGATTATATTAATAATTTTCTTGCCACGACGGCATATAACTCATCCAAGGATTAAGTCGAGCACAAGTTTATTTTAGTAATTACTATCACCGTGGTAAAGAAGTATTCTAGATATGGATAAGAAAACCACGGAAACGTATAAAGATGTCAGACATATCTGTCATTTAAGATAATATTATTAATATTCTCGCCATGATTGTATAGCACGCATCCAGAGATTAGGTTGCGCAAAAGTATATTTCATTCGTTAATATTTTGGCTGTGGGAAATTTTCCTGGATACAAGAAAACGCATGCATATATCACATATATTTAGAATTGTCATTTGAGATTATATTATTAATACTCTCACTGTGATGTTATATCTAGGGATCAGGTTAGCAAGTTTGTATTTTATTCGTTACTATTGTGGGGATAGGAAAGTTCCTTAGAAATAACGCATGTAGATATCAGACGTATTTAGAATTGTCATTGGAAATAATATCATAATCAATGAAATAAATAAATTTTCGAAAAAAAATTGTTTAAGTTCTTTTGCCCCTCAGAAGCTTTTCACTGAATATTGTGATATTTTAATTTTTCTACTGTACTCGGAATGATTTCTACTACATAATTTTGTTTAAAAAAAACCATAGGTAAAGAATACTTTGATAATATAAATGTGTTATACAAATACTGTAAAATATAGGAGAGCATTTAGATGGTAGCCACTTATTATATTCAATTGTAAACCGACAAAAAATGACCATCTTTTCATGCCATAACAGACAGAATTGATTTGTATAGAAAATTGTTAATTATTTGATCCTATAACTTATAGGCAATAGCTGTTAAATGCATTGAAAACATTTATTTTAATCACATTTTTTCCTTATGATTAATAATATTTGTCCCTAATTGATTTTTATCTATTAAAATATTTGGCTATTTATATATATATATATATATATATATATATATACACACATATATATACATATAACAAATTAATATTTATTTTTCTGCACTAAATCGTAAAATTTGAAACGTAGAAATTTGGGTTACAAGGTTAAAGGTACTGAAAATAGTGGGAAATTTTCTAATAAACTATCGATGAATGCTACTTCTAAATAGTTATTCCCTTCGTTATATGAAGTTATCAAAATAATTGTCTTTTTTAATATTTTTCAATACCTACGGAATTTACTATAAGCATTTTTTTCGGCACTTTTTATTAATTCATTTTAGTATAAAATGGTTATTTTTTACATAAAGTGCTCCAAAGAAGTAAAACAAAAATATTTATAAAACTGAAATAATAATCTTCTTTTTTTGTTTTATATCATTATATACCAAAATTTTAATACTTCCCAATGTTTTTGGAATTTATCATTTCAAGGTCTAATACATAAAGAAAATTTTGATAACGATGTGTTTATTTTTGGGACATGTATTTGTCTCCACTAATATGATATCTAAATATAGTATGAACATCACAACAATTTTACAGAGTATGTATCTACTGACTCCAAGCTAGCTTAACCAAGGATTTCTGAGGATGCGGACAAGAGACATAAATATCGTACATACAATGTTTACGATACGTGACATCGACTCGCATTGTAATAAGTACCAAGGTTAATTGCGTACTGTGTATGGAACGAATTTACGAAATATTAATAAAGAAAATGAGATTAATTGCAAGTAATTCAGCATTTTAAATCAAATATATGAGATTAGTCCATGTTAATATTATAAATATTTTGATATCTATTAAATAGTTTTAAATGTAAATGCTGAGTAGCTGCCGATCTTGTCTTAAGATATAAAAGCGCAATTGACTTACTACCAAGAGTTTATTAAAAAAAATGTATTTCGACTTAGTTTACTTACAGTTGTTCTATGAAAGTATAATTTTTCTTTGACTTGATAGGTCTCTTCTAATAGTTTATATTTGACAAATAAATAAAATGGAATATTACTGAATATATTTGGCGTTAATTTTGTAGAAATTTATTATTCGCAATTAAATGAAACTACGTGATGTAGTATTATTTCTACTATCTTTAATTTCTTTACCACGACCTAGGTTTCGTTGTATTACAACATCTTCAGGTGGGATATTAGCAAAGATTAACTCTTAGGAACAACCAACAGCATTTATATGTTTCAAACACAATAGCGGAAGACTACTTTGTGCGGATTTTTCCATTGTTTATGTTAGTGAGTTTATTGCAGGGGCGCAGACTAGGTTTTATTATATTACAGAGAGTTATACAATATACCAGTATTCTAGTTGGGGTAATAAATTCAATTGTTGTTATTATGTGAAATTATACAATGCAAACTTTAGGGTGTATGTAATAAAATTAAATGGAAGTTATTGTCGGTAATATATTGCAAAGGCAAGGATATTTGAAAGTAAGGACAAGGTAATACACTAATTCTACATATCTCCGGTTTTGTGTATTCATATATTTATTTCTGTTTATTTTTTTTTTTTGTTTTTATTATATATACGTATATTTATATGTGTATTAATGCTGAAACAATTTCCAGGGTACTGTAGTGTCAATGTTTTATATTTATATTATATCTAGAAGATATTAAGAATGGGTGATGATATTATATTTAGTTGTTCATTTAATATATTGACCTTGATATCTTTTTTATGTCTGTTTATTTCTAATGTTTCTAGGATATTAAGTTTATTGCCTTTTGTATTTATTTGTAATATATAGGGGGCATTATCAGTATGGGGGTGATGGTTATTTTCAATGAGATGTTTAGCAAAGTGATTTTCAATGAGATGTTTAGCAAAACCAGACACATCTCACTTTGCTAAACATCTCATTGAAAATAACCATCACCCCCATAATACTACATCACGTAGTTTCATTTAATTGCGCATGGAATATTACATTTTTTGTATTTGTGGTCGTATTTATGTAAACCCATATACATATATAAAGCGCTGGTATCCATATGCCTGAAATGACCAGTAAATTAAACAAAAGCGGTGTCCTGTCGAACGTAGGAATTTTGACAAAAATAACGTGAAAGTTCCCGTGACAGACAAAAATAACGTGAAAGGTCATTTAACCCTTCTCATGGTAATGGATACTAATGTAATCAACACGACGATCAATATATCATAACTACAAATAATAGACTTTGTCAGGGTATTTCATGTCGAACGTTGGGAACTCTCAGTGATCAGCGACGCGTTATTGAAGTGTAATTTTCGCAGTTTAATAGTTTAATACAATTTTTAAGTAGTTTTGATTGAAAAAATTGTTTGCGTAATTTAAAATATTAAATATCTGTTGTTGAATAAATAATGTATTTCGGTTATTTCCGCAGTTTAATAATTTAATACAATTTTTAAGCAGTTTTGATTGAAAAAATTGTTTGGATAATTTAAAATACTAAAGTTGAAATATTTGCTGTTGAATATATAACGTATTTCGATAATTGTCTCGTCCAACGCAATATCTATAATAAACTTGTGAATTTTATTTTATTAATAAGCCTTTATCACTTTTCCATTGAATTCTTTAGTTACAAACACCCAAAAGGAATCTTTTTTTTCACAAATTAGTTGGAATACATGAAATTTGCGTTCTTTTTACAATTTTTTATCACATGCTTGTAATCGTAAATTAAAATATTTCATATATGAAATAAAAATATTTCATTCATTGAGGAATATATACTATTGCCTGTAACTTAGACTGAATGTCCCCATAAATTATTTCTGCAGCAGATTTTATTATTTTTCTAGGTTCTTATTTATTTTTACTTTTTTTCATTTTAAATTCTTATCATGTACTATATCAATAAAAGAAATTATAAACAAAGTGGTGCTTTAACTTGTTATGAGAGTTCTTTCCCCATATTTTCCTTTTAGCTTCGCTTTAATTGCTACATCACCGGACGTCTGTTTGTTAATTCTTTTAAAGCAAATTTGCGGTCTTCATTTTCCTTAATTTACTAGTATTTTCCTTCTATTATCATTTCTTGATTCTTGGGTATGAAGAAAATTAAGATAAAATTAAAGATAATACTTGCCTTAACTAGCAACAAAATCTTCTCAAAGAATAAGATTTTTCACTCTCTTTGCCAAATCAATATCTAATTTATTAGTGGCAGCAACTACAGAATTTTTATAATCGTGTGGTGATACCAATGAAATTCAACAACGCTTATTTTCCGGTTTTTAGTACTATTTCTTCATTGATATCGTCACCAAAAAAAAAAAACAATAAACTTTAAAATCAAACAAAGACTGTTCACACATATGTAATCTAGTCCGGGTGGACTTGAACTAGACGATGTACCAGAATACATTTCATCACGATCTGTTTTAGATACGAAAGCGGCAATGATACTCCTGCGAGTGTTGTCGACACGGCACTCAATATGAATTTCGATGGAGACAACTCCGCTCAAAAATTTAAATTTTGCGTCATTTCTATATATACCGTCTTCTCGCAAAGTTTGTATACCACATTTAACACCTTTACTACTTGATAAAGAATTATCACGATTAAAACACTTTCCTTTCCTTTTATGCTATTTTTGGAAAATAATATTTGGTACGCACGATGTGTTACTGTGAGAATTTCTCAAATACTGAATATGGTAAAGTTAGATGAAGGCAAAAGGTTAAAGGATATACTTTCATTAAAACTAAAATAAATACACAAACATACTTCCAAAACGTATTAACTTAACGAAAGGCAGGTAGATGTCTTTCATATTTTTTTCTATGCTAGCCATTAGCCCTTTAAGGACACACGAGGGTCCAAACATAAAAAAATAATAAAATGAATAAGGTTTAATACTTCTAAAGATATTTTTAGATTATTTCGTAATATTGAAATATTTCTAATATCATTTTTTAACCTAAAAATTACTTATAAAAATATACTAATGTGCACCATTTCTGTTCATATGTAATTCAGTATTTATTTAAAAGAAGGAATTTCAAAAAAAAAGGTCTAAGAAAATTTTCAAGTAGAATTTTATAAGCTACAATTTTGCTCTTCAGTATTTTACGGGAAAAATATATATTTGTCTAGATAATATATACGTTGACGCTACCAAAATAAAGGTATCCACGAAAATTCAGCTTGTTCGCAGTTTTTTCGAAATTCGTTTTTTTCTTGTTTTTACTTCGTGAGTTATTTATTATTACTAGAGCTGTGAAAAATTATCTATAATATTTTCTTTTTCTTTTCATCTCTTTGTTAACAGATGACATTGAAGTGGATCAAGAAGAAAAGTTTTTTAACATTGATTGCTGAGTAGTTACCCTTTCTTGCTAGTATTTTCTTTTCGTTTAAAAAAGAAAAAAGAAGCTAAATGAATTTAGGACTCTAACCCTTACTCTTGGATTAACATTATTTCATTGAGCTGCTTCACCTACTGAGTCAATAGAGAGCGTAACACGGAAAACATTTACCGTAAATAATGAAGCGCTTGCGGTGCAAATGAAGTAAAATATGTTATTTTCAAGCACCATATGCAGCGTGCGAATCGTTGGAATTATTGAAAGGAAGCTTAAGGAGAATTGAAGTAGATTCATATAAATTCTGTTGTATTCAAAATAAAGTAATTATTACAACTACCAAGTGTGCGGTATTTTAGGTTCTATTTTTAATTTATTATAAATTTTTGCTAAGCTTCTGTACACCCTTTTTTTCATTATTTTAAATTTAATAGTTTCAGATATATAGAATACGGACGCGGAAGATAGTTGAAGGTGCCGGTACAAAATCCCCATCTCACAGTCACATTAAAATATTTAAATTAAGCATAACAAAAATGTAATTGTATTATTTTCACATTAAATTATGACTTCACGATATAACGACAAAGTGAAAACAAAAATGCACCTATCGGTAATCCAAAATAATTTTTGTATGAATTATCATACTATGGGTATAGTATTATATATATTATAAAATATATTTTATAAAATATTTGTTAGCAAGATATGAAATTATTTTCGATTGCTACGAAAGGTTTATGTAATAGAAATCTTCTGAACTGTTTAATAATTTAAATTAAAACTCAACTTTGTAATGCGTATTTTAGTCAAATGTATAATTAACCTGTAGAATTGGTTTGCCCATATATCGCGGGTACATAGATAAAAATTATTTACATATTAAAACTAATAAAATACAAAAATATTGCTTTCACAATTTTTTCTTTTCAACTATTTGTATATTTGTTTGAACATTCATTACATAAAAATAATAAATAAATGCGGATGTTGTTTTATAAAAGAACACAGGGATTAGTATTAGGTAATATTTAATTTATATTTCATCGGAATCTGTTTACCCAATTAGTTTATATATATATATATATATATATATATATATATATATATATATATATATATATATGTATATAGGGTATATATTTATATTAATAGATAGTTGAATGTGAATTTTAATGTTCGCTTAAAATTTGAAGTACAATTACTTTTAAAGGTTTGATATTCGGCTGTATAACTTTGTTTTCAATACATATAATAAAATAGCCTCTCTGTATAGTAAAATTGTTTATAAAAAAATATTAAGGAAAACACAACAAAAGTAATAGACGACGAAAATATTGTTTTTGGAATACTTGTCCGTTTATTTGTTCGCGGATCACGAAAAATCTGCTAAAACAATTTAGTTGAAGTTTTACTGTTGGGTTCCGTTGGTTCTATGTGACTATATTTTTTTCGTAATTAACAATTAAAATAGAAGATATGACAATAAAGGGTTTACATACACAAAGTGATATTACTACCATTAATTATAAGCATTAGTAACATTAATAGAAGGTGGATCTGGAAGAAGTCCAACCTTTAGAGGCTCAGGCAACAATTTTTCCATTTGAGATCTTCTTCATCTCATGTGGACACGACAACAACAACAATAATTTAAGGTGTAACTATTTGAGAGAAGCTTACTTTCATGATTATTATGTTGGGTAGTGTTAAGTGCATTAATGTTAAAGTTAACTTAATAATATTTTCTAAAGGTCCGCATACATATGAAATCGCGGGCACTGCCGTGGATAATTATTGATTATTATTACCACTTTTCTAAAGTGAAATGCGGTATTTCTTTTGCTTTTTTAGTTTCTTTTAGTTAAAGATGCTCGCAATTTGTTTTTTTTATTTCTTTGTGATGCTATGAGTTATCATTGACTAAGCAGAGGTTTTGAAATATATGTAAGGAATAGTACTACAAACTATCATAATAAAATAACACGAAAAAAAGATATGGCTGTAAATAATTCAACAAACAGTAATACGACTATTTATACCGGTATATAAATTTTCTATTGTAATAATGTTAGCAAAAAATAATTTTTTTCTTTACGCCATCAAAAATAAAGTTGTTTTTATTATGCGTTGATATTATTTGATTCAATTGCAATAAATATTGTTGTCTACTATTTTGTAAATTTTTACATATCTATAAGCTGATATAGCTTACTGGTGTTATCATTTTCTTTTGCTTACTATGAAAATAATGAAAATAAATTGTTTAACGTTATATTAAAATTTACTAATTTGGAATCCAGATTGTAAGTTCTATGGCTTACAATACAGTAAAATTTAATTAGAATTTAGCAAAATTTAATTGGAGATATTTATACAAAAATGTGCACATGACAAAAATCAGTTTTCATTAGGAGTGAAAAACGATCAGTCACGAAGAAGATCACCAATGGACAAATAGCACGACATTCAGACTTTGCTAGAGTTTTTGGATCAAGAAAAGTTTGAAATCGCGCTACTTATCATTTCATCCAAGTTACAGTCTTTAATAACTTATTCTCTTTAAGCCAGGAATCAAAACAAGAGTCAATGTAGTAAAGAGAAGAGAAAAAGTTTCTTTTAATATTCCGAAGGGATGTTGTTCATTGAGCATCTTTCAAAAATAGTGCGATAAATGTCGAGTATTCTACTGCGTTTAAAAAAAATGCACCAAGCTTTTGTTAAGCAATGAAGAAGCAAAGCAGTAAAAGGTGTTTTTTTTGCAGGAAAATGCATCACTTCACATACAGTGATTATCCAGGCAAGCCATGAATGTCACCAGCTTACAAGAAATGGGGCACCCACCCTACAGTTCAAATTTGTCTCCCAGCGATACATCATGGAATGTTATTTCCGATCCCATCACTGTAGAAACAAAATTTTGTTTCTAATATTAGTGTCGTTTTAATAATCAAATACGAAAACGGAAAAATATTTTAAAAGCTGACAGTTGAAAACCACAGAAAGAAAATTCAAGTTTACTGATCAAAAATTTATTAAAAAATAAGTTAGTAACACCGGAATGTTTTAACAGAGAGATGTGAATATTCTTCTCTGTAGTTAATTATGTATAAAACATATGTGCCAATGAATTTACTTACTTTGGATATCATTTCCATTTAAAATATATCATTTAAACATACTGATATTAAAAATGGAAAAATACGAAAACGGAAAAATATTTTAAAAGCTGAAAGTTGAAAACCATAGAAAGAAAATTCAAGTTTACTGATAAAATTTATTAAAAAATAGGTTAGTAACACCGGAATGTTTTAACAGAGAGTTGTGAATATTCTTCTCTGCAGTTACTTGTGTATAAAACATATGTGCCAATGAATTTACTTAGTTTGGTTATCATTTCCATTTAAAATAAATCATTTAAACATACCGATATTGAAAATGATGTCATAACATAAGTTAATTTAAAAACACAAACCTTACTAGGTACTTACGAAAAAATGTGAGACTACATTCTAAAAAGTCATTGAATATGACAGAGGACACTACGGATAACTCTTTCCGAATAAGAGTGTTTCTCCAAATAATTAATGAAACATTTAAAATTACATAGAATTTCTGTTAAACTATTTACAAATAATAATAATATTTTTACTATGCGTGAAAAGTAACATTAACCTAATGTATTTTTCTCTTTTATCATGAATTTATAAAAAACGGTTTAACCATATAAATTAGGATTACGTAGTTCTTGACTTTTTTTCGAAAGTTTATCGAAATCATTTTAAACGGACGTCTAAATAAATGTCTTATTTTAATGTTTATATATTTTTCAAAGAGATAATTCAAAAGCAAAAGGTATGCAAGCATTACATGTTATTTTGAACCGTAATATTTCGCAAATAAAATTTAAAAATTAGAAAAAACCTCGAGCGTTGATGGTTCTCTACTTCGTTTGAAGTGAAATTACTTTATTTTTCGTGATTTGTCAGTGATATGGATTTTTTAGCTTGATAAATATTTATTAATACCTGTTACATTTAGGTCGGGAGGACATATATGTCATTGAAAGCATCCCGAAAACTGTGACATTTAGTATCATTGTCATCGTCCTCTTGAATCTTTGCATAAGCTTTGAAAAGCCCCACTGTTTTAGTTGTTTTTGGATCGGTAGTTTCGAAAATAAATAGCGACGTACTAAACTCTAAAAGTGGTGAATGGAACTTCTATTGAATTTTAGAAAACATAAATTGAGCAAAAAAATCGGTCTCATTTCATACGAATAGTCTCCCATTCAATTAATTGTTCAATTAATTGTAGCAAAATTTCATGGCCATAAAAAGAAATCTGTAGAAAATATAAACCTTTAACAGATTGAAGAACATTACAAGATTATAAGAGATCAAACAAATAAATTATAAGAAAAAATCGAAAATCTTAGACATTTTACCTGCCACCCTGTCTGTTTGTTTGCATCCCGGAAAAAATATTGAAAAAATTTTAATGCTATTTACAGAGTTGTAAAATGTTCGACGCGTAAAATAAAATATAATCTTAACGCGACTCCAAGAACTTGAGAAAATGGTACATTTTTTAATCTGTTTAAACCAATAACAAGTAAAAATTTCTATCTCAATTAAAATAAAATATATGTGCTCGTATTAAATAAAATATTAAAAAAATCATTTCACTTTCAAAAAACTAAAAAAAATTATATGTTATCCTGTTGCATCGTCCAATCTTTTTATTCTCTTCCATGACATCCACAGTTAACCATCGCTAATATCGGTTAAAGTTTGAAGATGTTAGAAAAACATTAAAATTTATTATATAAAAAGTTACGTATCGTACACTTTACAGAGATCTGAAAAAATTGAACAGCTATTAAATGTTGATAGAATTAACTGAAAAGAATATAAATTATATTAAAAATACTCAAAAATAATATATTTCAATATAGCAGTTGGTTGTATCTCAAATCTCACATGAGTTTTACATGATATTAAAAATGTATTCCCAAAGGTGTAATAAATGTAATATATACAGAATGGTGTTTTTCATAAAGGAAAATTGTATTTCTTTCCAGAGGAATAGAGTGTAAACTATTCACACATTGTTTCCCAGAAGGATTTAAAAAGATTTAAGAGAGTTTCTCAAAGAATTTTTCGTCCTAATTTTTTGAAAATAATTCAATTAATACTTTCCACCTTTGTGAATAATTTTTTATAACTGATTACTAGCATTTGACAGATTAAAAACAATATTTGAATTTAAAAACAATAATTTTTTTTACTTATTGAGATGATCGAATGGTACGAGGGGAGGATAATTAACGGAATGATAGCTAGTGGTAAAGAACTTGGTATTTATACTAATAATGAGTTGGTTAAACTCATTATTAGTATAAATACCAAGTTTTGTCATAATCGGATCATTTGTCTTTCAACTATCTCGAACAAACAACTCAAACTGGGAGAAAGTCTCAACTATGGAAAAAATCTAGCACTGTGCCGTTATAAAGTTCCTTACCAAACAAGGAAAGTCGGTTCAAATCATACTGAAAGAGATGGCATCCGTTTACGGGGACTCTTGCTCGGGTAAAACCATGGTTTACCATGGTTAGTGGCATAGTCTCTTTAAACAGGGTAGAGATTCACTTGAAGACGATCCACGCCCCGGTGGGCCGATTGAAATGACTACTCCGGAAATTATTGAAAAAGTTGAAAAATTAGTATTGGAAGATGCCAGAATAAAGAAGAAACATTTTGTAGAGGTGATATGAATGATGAATGAATAATGATGAATAGTAAGTTAATTATCAAATTAAGATTCATATATTTTTGTTTTGTGGTATAAATGGTTTAAGAATAATTTTAATGGGCTTTATGAAAAGTTAGTAATAACTCTAAGTAATAAGACCTATTTATTACTTTACTTATAAAATATTCTATAGTAATAAGTTATGCTAATTAAAAAAACAGTTAAAACAAAATGAACATATTTTAACTGAGACCAATTCGTACAGGAATGTACTGTTATGTTGAAAGTAGATGTTACTTTTAACGAAAAAATACACAATATAAATGATATACCATTTATTAGAATGACTTTAATCTCAGTTACAACATCGATTAATAAATTTTTAGACATAGGAATGGTAAAAACCGATCAGCAAAAATTTATGATCAAGGAACGATTTATTTCCATATTGATCATATCGCACTGAGTCTTTTAATATTTATTTTGTGTATTATCTAATAAAAAATTTAAAGAAATTACGCCAAGATGACGTAACTCTTCGAAAGAATAGAATTCGATCGCCTCTGGACACTAAATTGCATCCGCCTTACCCCTCCTCATTTATCGTCAACATTTTCTTTCAAGTTCATTGAAAGAAGTTCCATCGACGCCCCACACAAAAGATATCTCCGGGTTATTCGTTAGGACCGGAAAGCTTCAGTCGCCATTCGAACTGTGGTTCGCACATCAATGAACACTTGATTCAGAGTGCAGCCTTAAGAGCTTTTGTGGCAGAAATATTCCATTGTTTGCTACTTATATTCGGGAAAAGAATTTAGTTATTTTTCTAAAGCTAAATAGGATTAAACCGGTACTCCTTTGTTATTTATTTTAAAAAAATGTTTCACAAATATTTTCAAAAATATGTTTTCAAAAATATTATCTATAAACAAAACGTTTATAGATAATATTTTTGAATAAGTTTATTTTTATGAAGAACAAATTATTGATATAAAATTTAGTCAAATAATGTCGCTCAAAACATGCGATTTTTTTCTAGAAATATGAAGAAAATTTTGAGTTGACCTTTAGAAAGTCACTGAATTTCTGTAATGCAAAGTGCTGTAGATTATAGTTCAGTGTCAGCCTAAGATTGTGGATCGTTCGAAATAATTTCAGCGACTGATTTGGGTTGAGTGAGATCTGTTGAGATTGAATTGTGAATTTAAATTCGTTTCCACTCGGAATTGGTCTGATCGTTTTGATTTGGATTCAATTTGATATTTGTTAGGTTGATTTGCATTTATTTGACAAGGAGAAAATTATTTTAATGCTAATTTACTGTCTTCATGGAGTCGAATTGGATTTATTTCAGGGTTGATTTGGGTTACGATTATTTAATATTAGACTTTTGTAGACTATTTGATGTGGGTTAGTCTCCATTCCAGTATTGTGGAACTTTTCTAAAGTTCAAGGCCCTTACGTATTGCAGCGTAATTCGAAACCTAATTGATAAATTATTATAAGAGCACTTAATTTAAGCAAACTTGAACGCAGTTCTTTCGTATATGGATCAGTTTATGATAGCACTGGTTTACGTATGTTTTTATTTTTGTAGAGCATAATGTAAGAAATTTCATGGAACTGAACCTAATACTAGTTATATAAATTAATGCGTTTTGTTAATTTTATATAATAGTAATTTATAAAAGAATTTATGAGGATTTTACGATGTAATAAGAGGTTAGAAATTAAATTACGTCATTTAATCGGTAAAAGTTATTCATAATATATTTGTTGACGACTATCTTTTGCAGACAAAAAATAGGGTGCATATTAAAAAAAAAACATAAATAAATAAATATATGTATATATATATATATATATAACCAAAGTTAATTGCTAATGTTTTCTTGTATTAGCATAATCATATTTCACCAACCATGTTTTGTCCAAGATTTATGCGGCAGCAGTTTCAGTAGTGGGGAGGGGATGGAGCATGCTTTAATGCATTTTTACCATTTTGCGCGGATTTATATTTCATGCGCATTTTTATTCAAATATTATAAAAAAAATATTTTTGTACTCCTCAAAATTAGGTCATTTTATATGGTAATAATTAATTATTTACCCCCTCTTTAATTATAATATGAATATTTTTGGAAATTTACCTGTATATGTCTGGGTTAATAAAATGTATTACTATGTCTCTTTCAAGTTTCAACGTTGCATGGTTTATGAAAAATCGACTGTGAATATAGAAAAACGTAAATATTTTGCCTACTATGCATTACACAGGCATAAAACATGATATTATGTGTTTTTTCTTCTAATAATACATAGCTTCGAATAAACCACATTCTTGTTATCATTTTACGTTAAGTAGATATATAATAAGGTAACTACTAACCTACTATGAAATACTCATTCCGTTATATATTGCAGACGTCAAATATTAAAAAAATGAAAACTAAATATTATCAAAATTTTAAACACAAATATTAATTTCTTATCCATATTTGTTATATTGTAAATATATGAAAATAAATGTTTTTTTACAGTTCATTTTTCTATGTAAAAATGTTAACATATTTAATACTCTCGGTTGTACAGCCTAGTAATTCTACAATTAAAAAATTAAAATAATAATCAAACTAAAACACAATTTAAACAATGCACAGTATGCACACATTGAACTTTCCACGTAGTCAATTTAACTTTACTTGCATAGATATACAAATCACTAATGTTGCACAACACGTACACACACACACACACACACACACACACATATATATATATATATATACATATATATATATATATATATATATATATATATATATATACATACATACATATACTGCTGGCCAAGCACAACACGTCGTACTCACAGCTACAATTATACTGTTAACATTAGCATATCGGTGACGCAAACCAATTAGATTTTCCCCCACCAAAAATCAATCAATGTGCTTAAAGAAGTTTTCACTTTAAAAATTCTAGTATTTAAATTGCTCTGTTTAAAAATTACAGATGCATAGCTACTGAGATACATGCAGAATGTGAAGTTTCACCGTCAAGCGGTTTATACATACAACACCTGAGTCAGACGAGAATGTCTGTTGGTCCGTCGGACAGATACCTAAAACTGTCTAAATTCTGACGTGGGGTATTAACAGAACTATAAGAATATTTAAGAATTAACTATCCACCTATATAATTTAAAACATACATTTTGAACTCACCGTATGGGGTCTAGAAGTAATTCAAAATGAACCTCATTGAACTATGAAAAAAGTGTGATATTTATTCCAATAATTTTAAGTCAATAATTAAATTAATTTTTAAAAGTTTACAATTTCGTGTGTTTTACAATTTTATTATTTTAGCTTTAGGCGTTTGTGTGAAAATCACTTCAGCTAATACGCTACGTGTTTTTACAAATGTTTCGAATAAGGATGCAAATAAAATGGCTTTCATCTTAAATTTTGCCTTTTATAAAATATAGATTATTATGCAATGCACAAATGTACAGAAATATAAATATAGAAATCGACATCCAAATACAATATTAACTTCATATAGATGGATATTTCCCAAAAATGTTCATATAATCTAGTAATTTTTTTTTAGCAACCGTTTAATGATGAGAGATAACATTACAACGTAAACGAAGAGTACATCATGAATATATCAATATTGAAATATTAACGTGTCCTCTGAAACGGTTTCTTTTATTAGTGAGCACATGATTGACCATAGCTGGAGAGGAAAAATCATATTCTTTCATTTGTGGCCTTCTGGTTTTAGCACTGAAATCTGTTTTTAAAATTGTTTACCTCGAACTTAAAAGTGTCAAGGAGGCAAATGACACCACAGCAAAAAATTATAGTCCAAAGTTAAGTAGCTTTCTATGTAAAAAACAGAAGCAACTTATTAAGGAAATGTCTTGCTGATTTTTGATCATGTTGGCTTTGAATTTATGTTCTTTTCTAAAACTTCTAATAATTAGATTTCGTCGTTATAATAATAATTCTCGTTTAAAAGGTCAGTTTCTTATATTATTTTAGCAAATAATTATTTTTAAAAAAACAAATTTTAGGTTACATACATTATTTTAAATAAATTTTGACTTTTTCGAGCGTCGTCCTAAAAAATAAAAACTAAAAAAAATAATAACAGTAAGCTTTTAAGAAGCTCGACGTTATGAAAATGAAGCAAAGCTCAGAAGTAAGGATAGCAGCACATCAACACAAGATTAGTAGCGTATACAGTTCTAGTTGGTGTATCTCATGTGCAATCTAAGTGGTCACGCTTTATTTATAAAGCTTATTGAATATATTTATTATTTTCATTATGTATCAAATATTTTAGAAAATGATCAGTATGCAAATAACCAATATCTAACGTAAAGTGTGGTAGGATCGAAAACATTCTGCAGTATTCTATAATTATACCACCTAGGCAGTTTTAATAGATGTTTATACTCATTAAGCGTCTCAATTATACTTTCCAGATTATTACACTTGTACCCTTCCTCATCTCCTAGATGATATTATGAATTATTTACAATTAACCTATTTTCACCGCATTTAAATATAATTTTTTTTTATTTTCAATATGAAAAGGTTGAATGTATTTGGCGTTAATTTTGTAGAAATTCATTATTCACAATTAAATGAAACTACGTGATGTAGTATTGTTTCAACTTTCTTTAAGTTCTTTACCACGACCTAGATTTCATTGTATTGGTTCAGGTGGGCTATTAGCAAATATTCTTAGATTCTGTGAATCTTTGCTAATAGCCCACCTGAAGATGTTGTAACACAATGAAACTTAGGTAGTGGTAAAGAACTTAAAGAAAGTAGAAATAATACTACATTACGTAGTTTCATTTAATTGTGAATATGAAAAGGTGTTAATTTAAACAGTTGAGTAAATTAGTTTAGCAGGGCTTGAGCTAGAATAGTTGTTATCGTTCCATTTTTTCATATTATTTGTGATTATTTGTAGAACCGACCAATTTGGTATGAAAGTATAAAAACATAATTTTTGGATTTGCAATGTATGTATGAATTTAGAACCATTAATATTCCATATAAATAGGGTCATCCGTTAACTGCCCCGGCAATTTGATCAAAAACTGAAAAAAATCATATTTATCATAATTACGTTGATTTTACTTAAATTATAACGATGAAAATATGATGGAAACAGCACATACGTGTGCAAGCAACTAACATATTATACATAGAATTAAGGAAAAACATGGGACTAAAACTGAAAATTATATTTAGAAATTAATTTAGAAAATATTCATTCATTTATTTCTTTACCTGTATTAGAATGTTACATAAATTAAATATTTAGTAACAATGGGTCAAATAAACCACACATTTTACATTTCAGTTTGATCTTAAGTTTCGGTCGAAAGTTTCGGCTTACATACGGATCGTAAAAAAAGTGAGCTTTAGCTCGATCTCTGCAACAAAAGCTCCGAGAAAGGCAAGGCGGGGATCGCTGCGGGATATTTGCATTATTTATGATTGCGGTACTTTGGGCTGTTAGTTCCACATGTGAAGGGTGTTGCCGCATTGTTGCCCTTTGTTTACTTATTCATGTAAGGGTCGTCGGTTTTGTTAACTTTATTTCGAATTTGTGGGGAGTTTTGCAGTCGTGAAGTTTATTGGCATACTCAAAGTTAAAAAACTTGTTCTCTCTGATAACTCGACTAACTAACCTTGTAAAATATTTTACTAACCTAACATAAATAATTTTAATTTGGTTCAAAGTTTTTAAATTCTCTTAATTTAAATATTTAATTTAAAATTTCTCTTTAATTTAAATATTAGACAAATGTAGTGCACATTGAACGTGGCTTTGAAATTTAACATTTTATATGGTTCAAAACTAATGCATTTAAGTAAAAGCATCTGTTAATTACAACCATCAATTTCGTGTCGCCATTTTCACGATTTCTTCCAAGTTCTTGATTTGTTATCAAAATTTGGTGTCTGAGAATTTTGAATCCTCACACACCAAATTTTAGTCGAATCGGATGACAATAGCCAAATTTTAACCTGGTACCGAATTTTAGTCGAATCGGATTATAAATGATGAAAGTTTTCCGCCACATTGGTGCCGCCATTTTGAATTTGTTCATAAAATTATGAAATTATATTGTCACGACAACCACATACGTGAGCAAGGTTTCTGTCCTATCAGCTCATCAGAAGTAGGTTGAAATTTTAATAAAATTTTGAACTGGAAAGTTTCAAAACAGAAGTAAGTGAAAATTTGATTAACATTTTGAACTGGAAAGGCTTATAAAGCAATTTAAATAAAAGCTTGTAAAATACTTGTTAAGTGTGGATAGAACTCACGCTACGCAGGTTCCGTACATGTTTAAGTGTTAATATTTAAGGATGTATTCTATCAAAATATTTAGAAATGCTAATATTCATTTTCAAAATTTAAATATATTACCTAACATATCTTTCACAGGTATAATATTTTCGGAGACTTGATCAGTTTTGGGGAGAGACTCGAAACATTTTTTGTCAAAATTTACACTAGAATTATCTGACATAAAGCTCTGAAAAAAAAATACTTTTGGAACCTTTACGCTTGCTCTTTCAATTTATTTTTTAAAAAGAATTTTAGTATTTAATTTCCATTCACCAAAATTTTGGTATGGATATTTTTGAATGCCAATCATTAAAATGTGCGAGAGTGTGTATGTATTATGCCAAATTTTAAGTTTCAGTATGGAACTGTTTTTGTGAAAAATAGCTGTGATTAATGGAAAGCTCATATGGTTCTATTTTTTGCTTTATGATATCCTCAAACTAAATATCTGATCTATAGTTCATTTACGTGCCCCAAATCCAGTTTGATAATTTCCTATCGAATCATTTACTTAACGCAATATTTTAATATCATATTATATGATATCGATAACAAACTGATCTCTTCATAATTACAGCAAACCAGAGGATTCCTCGTATTTAGAGGGCATTATCTTTATTAGTCTAAATACATATTCATGCATGTGGGTGTATGTAGATATTACTCTATAGAGCCGGGAAGGATATTACAATTTGATCAAGTTATATATCGTTAAATACATTTTAATTTTCCAGGTGCCCATAGATAGAGGAATTACGATAGAGGTATTATCCATTCAATACGGTGGTCGAGAATCGTCAGTTGGGCAAAGTGAAAAAAAAATTCAAAGACCTTAACAAGTTGGATTTAAAATTAAAACTCTTGGTGTACATATTCTACAAACATAAATTATTTTGTTCAATAAATAACATATTAAATAAAAAGTGTTTTAAAACTGGCCAAATAATATTTATAAGTCGAACCTAGTTTCAAACTGTAAAGTTATAATTATCATTCAGTAATATGTACATAGGTATTGCGGTCCATTCGATATAGCGGTGGAGAATCAGTAGATTGGCAGATGTGGAAAAATAAAAATTCAAAGAAATTAACATGTTGGATATAAACTTAAAACTCTTGGTGTGCAGATTCTACAAACATAAAATAATTGGTACGGTAAATACTATATTAAATAAAAAGTGTTTTAAAATTCACCAAGCATCGTTTGTAATTTGAACCTAGTTTTGAACTCTAAAATTTTAATTATCATGCAGTAATAACACCCCAAGGAATCGAGAAAATAAATATTTATTCCACTAATACTGAATACGGCAATAATTTAATGAAATTATTTATCTGAATTCATGAGGAATCAGCAAGTAGTCTGAAGATCAAATGAAAAGCATCAAATAATTAGTTAAAAAATACATATTTTCTAATACTTACATAAGACGTACAAAAAAATTATAGAATTATGACGGGGGAGAATATTTACATCAAATTAGCTTTTCATAATTTATGTTATAGTAGTGGGTTTATTTCCTATTAAGGAGCATAATTTGTTTAAAAAAATAATAATATAATGATATTCAAATTCATAAATGGAAGTAATTAATTTGCGCAGAGTATCAAATAATTTTGGCACGTGGTTTTTTAATAACTTCCATTGAAGCATCATGTCCTGACCTCCAATTTTTTTGACTTTATTTAATGCTATATAAATTGCATGTATTTATGGTACAATGGTAGGTCCATCAAATTGTTCAATGTCGTAGTTAGTGTTAAATTAGTGTTAAATTTTTACTTAATTTTTCCATTGTTAAATATTTTTCCTGTCTACCAAAATCTGCCTCCATTTGTTCGAGTAGATAATTTGTTTGACTAACTCGCTATTTTTTTATCCTATTATCTTAGCAAGCATATGAAAATTTATTAACGTACCAACCATTGTACACCATATAATAACTTAAACACTAAAATTTTTACAATATTTCTAGCGTATAAAAAATTCTATCTTGCAAATTATATTACTCAGATGACTTTTACACCTAATAATTACTTGATACAAAGATGCAATTTTTAAGTTACGTGTTTCTAAACGATTCCCGTTAACAAATAAACAAAAGAAAAATTACTTTTTAATGAGAAAATAAAGCTCAAATAGCTAAATATAAAATATTTCGGATTAAAGATCTTCAAATAGAATTCTTTTAAGTAAAGTTAAATCTCAAACATATTGCAAACGCCAATTTGAACTGAACTAACCAAACTTTAACTTTTAGAATAATCTTTAAAGTATTTCAACACTTTTGATAATCATTATATAAATATCTTAAATCGTTATTCGAATAAAAGGAAAATCATAACACAGAGAGCGAAAATGCAAAATTCCGTCATATTTTCGAAGAGGAAAAATCGACTTAAAAGCTTTTTGTAATATCTGAGAATCGTGTTGGAATTCGTAAATGTGGAATTCGTAGCTTTCGTAGACTTATATCAACACGGGAAGCATCGAAAGCGGATGGAGCTATTGAGAGCTTTACCTGACGATAGATTCAAGTTGTTCCCTCCTCTGAAACTTCTCCCTCGGCGATGCGTTTACAACTTTTAACGATGTCTTTTAGTTCCGGATACTTTTGAGCAATTTTATATTGATATTTTTATATAGCTGCATGTCAAATATTTTTGCTTCAAATATATTTACGTTTTTAACTGTGATTGATAAAAATCGAATTTATTAGAGTGAACTTTTAAGTGATTTTTAAGCTTCGCTATATCGATGCGTGTTTATACTATTAACGCAGCAATATTACCTAATCAAAATATTAAACAAACGTAAGAACAAAAGGATGAAAATTTTCAAAACTTTAAATTTGTCGCTATTGTTAATATTATTCCGTATATATTTACTTATAAATAATTATCCAAAGGTTTTCCAGATTTTTTATTATAATTCATTTTTTATCCTATCTAGAACTCAAACAATAATAAATGTGACTTTAATATAAATAAATATTAAGTAACATAAAATATATTAGTGCATAAGTGCAACGTTAGCTATAAATTTTATTTGTCATAACCTAGGAAAATGTTTAATGTAACAATCTAAACAAAATATCTATCATTATTGCATACATGTTACTTTAAACGTGTAGCCCGATTGTTTACCACTTTGAATCTGACTCTTATTATACTCACACACACACACACACATATATATATATATATATATATATATATATATATATATATATATATATATATATCTACTACAAGATGTTTATACATAAGAACCTCTGACTAACCTTACTCACCCTCAACTAGAATGATTAAATTTTAATACATTATTGATAATAATTTAACCACCAAGATCCTTTTGTTTCATGAATTCCGCTCATCGTTAGGGTTTTGTCATTAAACATAAAAAATACTCTTTTAGTATCACTTGATTGTGCGACCGTCTCTTGTTCTATCGTATTTTCGGACAAAGAATTTTTTCTCGGAAACAGTTTGAAATATTACCTTGATAAATATCTTAAAGTATAAGACTGTTTTTGTGTTACATTACTGTAAACAATTTTTTGGTTCAGATAACGACAAAACACGGCCCTTTAAATTACAATTGTATTAAGGTAATAATGGGCAGAGTTGTGCGAATGTTATGAATTTGGCGAATCATGATAGCTTATCCTTCAGTTTCTCTTCCATAGTTTTACAAATCGCTACTTTCGTGAAGTAATATTTTTAGAATAAATTACATATTAAATTTGATTACAGTATATTTCTAAATGAATATCTACATCTGTTGCTCTTGAAATTAAATATCGATTAAGTGAACGTACCGTTTTATCGATTGTTTATATTGAAACTCCCGTGCCCTTAAAGGTTGGGTTTCTATCCATATTTGTAACAAAATTGTAAATTTTGTGTGTGTGCTCCTCGAATACTTGTTTGTTTATGTGTTTATGTGGGCGAAGACCACGTAAATATTTCTAACTTAATTTAACCGTAGTTTTGAGAAAAACATAAGGGTAACAATATTTCCTTATTGCTTTACCCCCATCTATAAATATGCGAAATAAGTAATTCTAAAAAATATTTGTATTGCATTAATACAACAAAGAAATGTCTAGCTCCTTATGGTTATTATAAAAAGGTATAGTGAACAAACGTATAAAATGAATAGTAAAGCTATCACGCATTGTAAGTCACGCAATTAAATTTTCCACCCGAAAATATATAGGCAAAGGAGCAGGTGTTTAATTAAGCAACCCGAATGCCTGCGAACCTATAAGATCAGAACTTGTTATCGTCTTCCCCGCATAAGAATTATCGGTGCTATATATATATATATAGCACCGATAATTCTTATGTGTATATATATATATATATATATATATATATATATATATATATATATATATATATATATACATATATATATATT
Organism: Druceiella hillmani; assembly: GCA_039881145.1. Classification (NCBI taxonomy): domain Eukaryota; kingdom Metazoa; phylum Arthropoda; class Insecta; order Lepidoptera; family Hepialidae; genus Druceiella; species Druceiella hillmani. The sequence continues at coordinate 1,387,116 of JAYKKI010000052.1, forward strand.
GAAACTAATCTTATTCAATTCTCAGTTTATTTTTGTGACGTCAACATTATTTAAATATTTACTTAAATAATGTCATATTAGTAATTGACTTATTTTGATGTTAGACTGTAAAAAATTGTTGTTACATAATTGATTATCTATATGCATAATAAAATTGTATAACTGTTCGTATATATAAAGTATATAAAAAATAAGATTTAATAAGCAAAAAGGGCACAAAAATACTGTTTTTGGAATTTTGTGTTTACTGTGAGACAGTTTACTGGTTCGCGAATCACGAAAGAGCAACAAAAGGGAGTACAATGACACTTTGCTAATATGTTCTATTAGGTCTAGTGTAGCATATCTACTATGCCTCGTGACAATATATTAAAAAAAGGATACATGGTAATTTGATATTTGTATACAAACCATACTGTATTTATGTTGTGGTTAACTTAATAATATATTTTATTACACCACACGAATAAGTTTACTTGTACAACAAATAATAAATGAGACCTAAGTATAGTGGTTAAGAAATTTCATTAGGTACTTTCTATTTACCACACGGGAAATCTGGTTTATGTCTGTGTTTCAATAAGATATCCTTTTATTGTTGAAGAAATTACGCTACTTATCTCATGAGCTTATCGAGCTAGGCCAAACCTTAATAAAATTATTGGCAATTAATATGCCATGAATAATTACTGTGAGCCGTTACGCAAATTGCATCTACGTGTAGAGTATGCCTAACCCTTTTAGGAAACAGGGAGTTGTCATTTGTTATATTTACATTCTATTTCGTATGCTTAATTATTGAGAAAATGGCACATTCTTTTAATCTGTTGTGAAATAGGTACAAACGCAAATAAAAGTTAAATATCACGGACAAAAACAATATATACATACAAGTATTTTATATGTATTTTAAACACATATACAGGTATTTTAATATACAGATTTTGTGTATTTATACACACACACATACACACACACACACACATATATATATATATATATATATATATATATATATATATATATATATATATATCGTGACGGTATAAAAATTAATGACCTTTAGAACAACCGTTATAGTTTTATACCTAAAAACCCTAACTCCTATAGTTGACTTAAAAAAAGGTATAAAAAGCTAAAATACGATACAAACTTAGGGATTAAAGTTAATGATTTTGCTACTCCTTTATATTGCCTATGTAACATTTCAAAATTCACATCTATTCGTTGTTATATGGCGACATGTATTCCTTATTCAAAAAAAAAATTTCTTTTTTTAAAAGTAATTCATGTCATTTCTTGTCCTATCTACCAACTTTGTTAGATAAAGTTTTAGTATAAAGGTATGTTGACATGTTGTTTTTGTTAAAATGTTGCTATGTCAGACGTGAATATTTATTATATCTGAGTGAATTATTTAATCAAATACAAATTACAAACTAACTTTTTATATTCGATTACTTATAGAAAACATAAGAGACGTAGTTAAGAAGTAACATGATAACTTTTATTTTGTTCAGTTTATTTCGACCTGTGTTCAATTCAATTCAATCTTTTTAACACTTTTAACTGTTTAATAAAGTTTTTCTTCATTTTCTATAAAGGAGCTTAAATTTATATATATCTTATAGAGCATTTTAAATTTTATATATCAAACAGATATTAGTTTATTATATTGACAAATATAATTGAAACCCCTGACGGAAGAAATACAACTTAATTTAAAGGTATTAAATGTTTAAAAACATATTTTTGTTTCGTTGACTTTATCCTAATTACTTATTCACAGCAATTACAAAAAATACTTATTGAAGAAGTTATTTACAAACCTTTAATGTATCCGATTTATATATATATATACATATATATATATATATATATATATATATATATATATATGTATATATACATGAATAGGATTTGAGAACATCACAAAATATTAAGCGAAAAATAAAAAATTTCTCTTTCGGCTCCTTTTATTTAATTATCTCTATGGGATTACTTCCAAAATTAATAGTTTAATATTTGGTTTAGAAATATAATATATGTATTTCGAAATACTGTGAACAAAATAAAAAGTAACGGTTTCAATTCCTTTCATTTTTGCTCACAATATACTCCACAAAACTATACTCCACAATCTACATAGAATATTAAAAATGTTTCCACTATGTTAAATATGTCTTTACTACCGTATCAAGTTAAAGTTACCATGTTAAGTGGTTACTGTGAAGATAGAGAGGTGGAGACGTGGGTGGATTTAAAAGTGTTCCATATCTTAAAAGACCGATAACTTTTAAAAGTTTTCTCATTAACATCCTAATTGATCCTACAGAGGGCAAAATTAAATTATCAGAATTATGTCTAACTAATAGCGAAGTTTGAAAACTATTTTGATTTCATTGACTATACTAGTTTTACTATATAAATATAGGTAATTGTAACACAAAACGTATAAGTACTATCAATTATCGGATAAGAATTGCAAACAGGAAATTTCAGGAGAAAGAAACCAAAATAATGTTGAATATATTTGGCGTTAATTTTGTAGAAATTCATTATTCACTGATGAAACTACGTGATGTAGTATTATTTCTACTTTCTTTAATTTATTTACCACGACCTAAGTTTCGTTGTATTACAACATCTTCAGGTGGGATCTTTGTTATAATACAACGAAACCTAGGTCGTGGTAAAGAAATTAAAGAAAGTAGAAATAATACTACATCACGTAGTTTCATTTAATTGTCAAAATAATGTTTTTAATATAAACCAGTAAAATAGATAATTTAATTTTAAGCCCATCATCAGTATGTTTTAAACGTGACAAATTACTGAAATGGTCATAATGGGACAAAAAATTGTATTTGAGTTACCAAAGTGCTATTTTCTCAATTGAAGAGAAAAACTTCCGACACAGCACACGGTTAAACGAATATTTTCAAGTCGATGACACGTCCCCTGGCCTTATTATTATTGAAATAAATTTTGTTCTTACCACCGTATAACATAGTTTGAGTGGTTGTAAGTAATTAGATATAGATCGGAGGAGATAATTATTATGAGAATCATAATAACCTAAAAGTCATCTAGTCATAAAAACTAAAGTAAACGAAAACACATAAAATAACCGAAAGTCTGTAAGACAGAATTTCAAGTTTTTAACATTGCTATAAATATGAATGTCTTTTGAAATGTCGAATATGCTATGTATTTTCAGAACACGATTTCCAATAAGTTTTAACACCCTATTTTTAAAAATGGAAAATTCCATCTTCGTCCATACAAATAAAATTTATTTGTATGGACGAAGATGGAATTTTCTTGAATAAGTTCACTTTTCAGTGAAAAAACCCTCAACACATTTATTTTTGTATTATTTCTGAGTGTGCAATATTGAGGCCACAATGACTGAGTTTGGTTCACTTTTAAACTTCTGGTTTCAACAGCAAACCCGAATTCCTTATTATTGACAGAATTTAATGTAAGGGAAATTAGATCACGGAAAGAAATTAACATTTAAATAAAAAAAATATAATTCGAAACTAGTTTACTTTATTTACTTATAAAATTAATAATTCCATTTTTATCAATCAAAACTGTGAAGGGTCTCTGGATGAATCTACGGCTCGTATATATTCTGTGACGTAACGTTCGAGTCAATGACGTCATGGGGAGCGAGCCAAGTGACGAGGAGGTTAAGAGGACTGTAAATCATATCAACCCGCGCGTCCTTCAGTGTGCTTGCAGTGACGATGGGCGGTAGAGTTTTGCATACAATATTTGAATGGTGCTTATTTCTTTTTTCTCATATTTTATTGCCTCTTTCAAATGGCGTCGTTTTTAACTATTTTTCTTCTATTGTCAGGTTAAGTTTAAGGCATGAAGTATTAAATATTAAAAAAAACTATATTAAATATTATGTATATTTGGGGATGATAAAATAAAAACGAAATTGACTTTTTGAGACTTTTTGTGGGTATATTATTATTTTTGAGCACAAACACATAAACTGACAAATATCATTCAACTTTGGATTTACTTTAACAACTTTCATAATTTCATTAAAATTCATTGCACAGTTTTGGTTAGAAAGGAAAATAAACAAATAAATATACTTACAAAATTTTCTTTTTAAAATATTATTATAAATAACGTTAAAAATTGATCATTGTGCTAAGGTTGATCAAACTACTGAACATTGTGAAATAGTTAACCAATGAAAGAAAAAGTGAGCAGTAAGGTAATGAGTAAAATCGAAGAGAAATTATATTTACGTAGCGCCAGAGTATATATTAGGGAGACTTTAAAGATGGACAAAATTTTCTTCAAAATGTCAGGCATTCATTGAAACATAATTATATTTTACGCAATTGAAAGTTTCTGGTAGATAGAATTATTTTAAAGAATATACAGATATAATCTGAATTTTTCCGTAAATATAAATCTTATAAGATACCTAGCTGGATTTGCAAATAGAAAAATTGATGTGCCTAGCGCAAAATAAATATGAACGATTTTTGTAGGTGAAAACTGTCGACTGTTAGCGGTCTTTAATTTCCGTGGCCGTCTTTTATCGGAGAAGTTCATTGACCGAATTTAGTCGGAGAAATTCAGTGGTTAACTACATACTACCTTACTGTGCTACTCAAGACGCTTTATGCTACGAAATAAACGTTTATTGTCTGCTCTAGCGCGTGTTCAGTCGTACGCTCTGATGTTTTTGTAGGAATTATTTTTGTCGGCGATCCCCATTGCACGTAAAACGGAATAATTTTGAAAGAAAAATATAATTTACCTATGATAATTCACGTATAGATATCAAGTATACATTATACAAGTATGTAATGACGTAATAAAACTTTGTCAGCAACTTCATAGATATTTTACCCCAATTTCTAATACCATTGAACAATAATTTCCTAAAAATTGTGAAGAAAAAAGAAAAATATTAATTTATCACTAATATTCCTAATATCACAAAGCAATCTACATACTATAATGACTCAACAGTACTCCAGAAATATACCAGTAGAACGTATGTCACAAGCGACTACGCAAAAATATACGTAAAGAGCTATAGACATAAGATTTTTAAATTTTACATATATCTTACAACTTTTTAATTTTATTCATAAAAATTACACATCATCCATGAAAATACATTCAGCAATGAACCAAAGGAATGAAATAAGGCTAAAAAGCTACTAAATATAATGAATATCAATTTCAAAGTTTGTGGATTTTTAATTCAGTAGCTCCGCTGCTTGCAGAGATGCTATGCAAACTTAATAATAAACCATATAATAATATAGTGGTAAAATAATAGTGATATAGTGGTAAAATATTACTGTTCTAAAAAAGTAAAAATAATAATATAGTGGTAAAATATTACTGTTCTAAAAAGTAAAAATGTAAAGATTCCTAAATTCTTTAGATATTTCAATACAAAAGAAGTAATACTATTACGGTACAATATTGATAAACTCGACCAAGGCACAGCTGTAATCCGCTGGTAAGAAAATGTTAGAACGGAAAGTTTTACCAATAAAAAATCTTTTTCAAGAATTTACGACTAATTTAGACAAGTTCCCACTCGACTGAATCGATCGATCTGTATTAATCGAGCGCGATATTGGACGGCGGCCGAGTCGATTTGTACGCCGCTTCGGGGAAAAGTAGTAAATCATCCCGTGCGCAACTTGGCGATAAACAACGCACGGAATTTTTTAAATACTACCTTATGGCAATCAAACAATTCCATTATTAGTCTATGGACAATTCACTTGTTACATATTAGACACTGTTCAACTTTTGCTTTGTAAAAAGACGTGAAATATTTAGGAGATTTCCTCATGTACAAAGCGATAGGTAATTTATTATTGTCAGTATTAATTTAAATATATTTAGTATACATTTAATCCTTGAAAAAAAAATTCCTTATTTAAATATTAGTATAATGGGCAAATATTTTTAGTTATTACAGCGATAATATGATTAATTTAATCATAGCGTAGATTTATTACGAGAAATTTATTTAAAATATGGAACTGAGTTTCAAAGTCTATTTTTCTCTGCTAACTCTTTAATGCTTTGCTTTGCTTTTTTCACTAAAAAAAGCAATAGCAATTTTCTAACTTGTTGTTTCCATTTCTTTATACAAAAAAATGTTTCATCTCTCATATGTTCGAATTATTTTAATTTAAATACCATTTCTTTGATTTCTTGATAAATTCACACAACCCGTAAATTAAAATACAGTGGATTTAAGTTATAAGACCTCTCATCTTACAACATTTTGGTTATCATAACGTCAAAACTATGTCCGTTGATTTTAAAGTACACTTTTCTACAATTTTTTTACAGCTATGTCGAATACGGATAGAAAGACGGTTTTTGGTGTAGCCAGGTTTGAGTGATTAATTAAAGACCAAATTCTATATAGATATTACAACCAGATCGGCTCGGAAACATAAAATATTCAGTCATTCGAGTTCTTATATTTTGTTGGAAGACTATTTACCGAAAGTACCGATAGTCGGTATTGTGAATGTATTGATTTTATCATGTATTGCTCAAGTAAACGATAAGGATCAGTTACAAAGCCATTTATTTAGTGTTAGCAGTGTTTTATTGAATTGTAATTATGCGCTGAAATAGTTCAATGCATTCAATCAAAATCATCGAAGATTTAAAAAAGTTTTAAACCAACTCATGAGGCTATCAAAAGTGCGCTTGTGATATGGTTCAAAGATTAAAAAAGTCAAAATATACCGTTGAGTATTCGACTTTCAAAAGAAAAAGTAAATCATTTCGCCATTTTGTTTCTAGAGAAAAGGGATTTTAAATATTCTCAAAGCTGGATGTACAGATTTCGTCAACGTAAGAATATTGTTGTTGATAAAGTTTGTGAAGAAACCCCCAGTGTTTTCCCCAATGACTATAGCAATTCTATGAAAACAGTTTTATCAGTATTGATCGAGAGATGCATTGAAAGCCAAATATGAGACACCAAAGAAGCGGGTTTGTCCTTAAAGTTAATTTCTGACAAGATATTATGATTTAAAGGCAAAAAATGCATATGGGAAACTATCAAAAAATGGTATCACCGTACTTGTAGCTTCCAGTGTGATTAAAAAAAAATTAAGTTACTAGAGATAGGCAAGGTCAAGATGTTTCAAAAATCTCAAGGCCTCCCCTATTCAACATGAAGTAAACGAAAAAGTCCGGATGACATCAAAAGATTTTTAAAAAGTTTTACATAAATGAATTTCTGAACTGAAAAGCAGCAAGAATATAATTTTTTTATTGAAAATTATCGAGCTCATATTGAAATTGAGAATTTGGCCAGTATAATAATGAATGAATACTCACTAATCAACGTGTGACGTGATATTTAAAATTCAATATTGAAAGATGATAGACCACATTGAAAAGAAAATAATCCATTTTCCGTTATTCTTCTAGAAGCCATTAAAACGATTAAAACTGCACATGAAAAAGTCACATTGGATGTAATAAAAAAAGTTTTTCTCCTTTGGAGTTCTGTTAATTTTCGATAACCACAACAAAAGATTATATTGTGATGATGAAACCTACAATGTACAGTTGGCAAAACTGGCTACAAAATCTTAAGAGAAATCAATCATTGCAAATAAGGAACTTTATGTCAATATTAACAATCAAGTAGTCACTACTAGTAACCACCGATTACGCCACAAAACGATAGAAGAAGATATAGAAAAAGAAGATAAAGAAGAAAACGAAAAAGCACTTCTAATAAGTGATACCTTGATAGATTTAACAGCACTGAACACATGTTTCTTATCTTGCGGAAAGCAAAAATATTTAGATATCGAAGAGCTTATAAATATTGAATGGAATCTACACATTGTACTATTACAAAGGAAACACACTAATATAACAAATATATTTTAAAAAAATCATTGTAAAAATATTACGTTTAAAAATTGTCTTCAAAATATATTATAATGTGTTTTACATTTATGTAAAAATGTAAACCATTTGTTATTATTAATTCATTGCTTATGATTCTACTTCCGTATAATAGCGACTTCATACTAGCAGTCCCATCATCGTCGTTGTATCTATATATCTGCTATAAAAATCGGACATAAATATTAATGATAACTCCCTGTTTCTCAAAAGGTTTAGCCACGCTCTATGCTTTGATATGGTTTTCGTAACGGTTCACGGTAGTTATTCATGGCATATTAATTGCCGTTAGTTTTATCACATACCATTTGGCTTAACTCGATAAGTGTAAGAATAGAGTATCTTTTTCAACAATCACACAATTTATAAACGTAATATTTTTAGAATGATTTTTTTAAATATATTTGTTATATTAGTATGTTTCCTTTTATTTCTCCGTAATAGCGCAATATGTAAATTCCATTCAATATTTATAAGCCCTTCGATATCTAAATATTTTTGCTTTTCACAAAATAAGAAGTATCTATTCAGCGCTGTCAAACTTATTAAGGTATCGTCACTTATTGGAAGTAATTTTTCGTCTTCTTCTTTATTTTTTTTTTCTATACCTTTCTCGTTTTGTGGCGTAATTGGCAAAATCACACAATCGATAATATCACCATCATTCATGTTACTAGTACAACTATTTGATTGTTAATATTGACCTAACTTTTTCCAATTTGCAATGCTTGATTTACATTGTCTATTTCATCATCGCAATATAACCTTTTGTTGTGGTGATCAAAAATTTACAAAACCCTGTATGAGAAAAATATTTTTTTATTATATCCCATGTGACTCTTCCCCATGCAGTTATAATCATTTTAATGAAGAATTCTCCATGTTATTCGTCCAGAAGAATAACGGAAAATGGAATATTTTCTTTTCAATGTGGTCTATCATCTTTCAATATTGAATTTTAAATATCACGTCAGTTATCAATGAGTATTCATTCATTATTCATTATTATATTGGTTAAGTTCTCAATTTTAATATGAGCTGGGCAATTTTTTAATAGAAAATGATCTCCTTGTTGCTTTTCACTTCAGAGTTCCATTTATATAAAATTTTTTTAAAAACTTCTCATGTCATTCAGGTTTTTTCGTTCACTTCATGATGAATGAGTGAGGCCTTGAGATCTTTGAAACATCTTGGCCTTGCCTATCCCCAATAACTTAAATTTTTCTTTACTCACAGTGAAAGCTACAAGTACGGTGATTCCATTTTTTGGTAGATTCCCACCTACGCCTTTTTTCCCTTTAAATTATAATGTCTTCTTAGGGATTAACTTAAAGAACAAACCCGTTTCTTTGGTGCTATGTTTGGCTCTCAGTGCATCTCTCAATAAATACTGATAAAACCGTTTTCGGCGAATTGCTATAGTTATTTTGGAAAACACTGACGGTCTCTTCACAAACCTTATGAAAAACAATATTCTGACGTTGATGAAACCGGTATATATAGCTTTCAGAATATTCAAAGTCTTTTTCTTCAAAAAAGGGGCAAAATAATTTGTTTTTCTTGTAAAAGTCGAATATTCAAAGGTATATTTTGACTTTTTTATCTTTGAACCACATCAGAAGCACACTTTAGATAGCTTCATGAGTTTGTTTACAATGAATGAGATAAGTAAGACCAGTCTTCTGCGTAAGACCAGTTTTCTCGGTGACCTCTGTTGGGCGTAAAATGGAATAAGTTGGCAAGATAAATGGAATTTAACTATAATAACTTATGTATAGATATCAAGTATATATTATTTAAGTATATATTGACGACTTAGAACTTTTTAGCAATTTGAGATATGTTTCTATAATTTTTAATGCCATAGAACAATATATTTGGTGAAAATTTCGAACAAAAGAGTAAAACATTCATTTATGGTTAAGATTCTTAACATCACAAAGTGATTCACATTCAATAACAACTCTCAATCATAATCCAGGCGTAAGCCAGTCGCATCTATATCGCAAGAGTCCACGTAAAAATATAGATAAACAGCCATATAGATAAGTTTTATCAAAGTTTATGTTAAACTTTTTAATTTTATTGAAGAAAATTATATTACACCCGATGATGAACCCAAAGAACAAGTCACTAAAACTTAACAAGTCACTAAATGTAATGAATGTAATTTTAAACGTTTCCGGATTCATAATGCAGTACTTTTGTTACTTGCAGCAGTGCTATGCAATCGTAATAAACCCATTTTGTGTATATTACAATATTAAGTAGTATAATATTTACTCCCTTAAAGTAAAAATGTGAAGATTCCTAAATTAGTGACATATTTGGCTAGACTAAAAAATATTATACTTATCGTAAAATTTCGATAAACTCAACAGAGGTACAGCTCTAATATGTTGGTGAGAAAATATTAGAAAGAAAACTTTATCCGAAAGAAATCCCTTGCAAGAATTCACGACCGATTCAGGCAAGTATCCACTTGACTGAATTGCACGATGTAGATTAATCGAGCGCGATATTGGTCGGTGGCCGAGTCGAGTTAGGTGCTGCGCCGGAGAAAAGCAGTAAATCCTCCCGCGCACCACTTTGCGATAAATGACGCACGAAATTGTTCAAATGTTACTCGATAGCACTCAAACAATTCTTTCGACATGTTTTCAGCACTTATACACAACTTTCGCGTAGTAGGAAGAAGTGAAATTTTCGGGAGGTTCCACATGTGAAATCCGTGTGCGATACATGATTTGAAGCAATAAAATGTTTTAATTATTTTATTTCTATTATTATTCAAGATCAATTTTATTATATTTATTATATAATTAATCGATGAAGAAACTTGCAGACACTTCATATAATTATTTTATTATAATAAGCAACCTTCGATTTCAGTCAGAGTAATAGTAAAATTAATCTTATTACAGCGTAAATTTCTCAAAGAAATTTATTTAAAAAGTTTATATAACTAATGTTTTAAGATATGTGTTTCACAGAATACACTGTTTATAAGTATGTGGTGGAAAAAGCAGTAGCAATTCTTTAACCTGTTATTTCGATTTCTTTATACAAATTCTTACAATTTTCCCAATTCTTTTCAATCGCATCTGTTTTGTAACAGATATATGCTCCAGAGATACGTTAAGGAGTCCTTCAACGGGTTGACAATGACTTGAACTCATTTAACATGTTTTTATAAGTAGTTTAGTCATAGATGATGGTCAGGTTATGAAATGGAATCAGGTTTTGGCAGAACTCCTCAACTAAGGAGTAGATTTATCGAGTTTGGGCTCATTTATCTTGTCTTGATGACTTAATTGGTCAGAAACAGTAGTAGAAGTCTTGCGACGTAGCCAGATAATCTCAATGGCAACGGGTAGATTCATTATATTTGCGCTCGTTTTACTTTTCTTAACGAGTCTTTTAGTCATATGTACTGGCCAGAATCCAACAAGTCTTATAGGCACACGTGGTGTCCAGAGTCGGATAATGAAGTCGAATGATAGTGATAGTACTCCTAAATAGTGACGAGCAGTATATTGTGTTAAGGTTCGTTTGAACTATATTGACGAATTTTTGTCACAAATGGCGGTTAAGAACTGATGATGGAGCCCTATGGCGATGATAGTAACTGTTTAATAGTGAGGAAAACATTATCGATAGAAGGTATTTATGCTTGTTTGACTTATTTTTTTAGTCACAAGTATTGGACAGGTTTTTATAATGAAGCTCAAAGATTGTGATATTACTTCGCAAGGACGAGATATAATTTTATCGAGTATAAGTTCCTGTCACTCACCTTAATGAGTGCTTTTGGTCATTAATTGTGTCTAGAATCAGTTGATTGAAGAGTTTATCATCAGGTGATGGTGAACTCTTTATTGGTGAAGAGTAGGTTCAACAACTTTGGACACGTTTGACTTGCCTGAATTATTTTGATGTAAGCATGAAAACAATAAATTAAAAAAAAAACAATAAAAAAGGTAGGTATGTGTAGGTGTATACTAACGTGCAAAAAACTATTGGTTGGTATGTATAAAAGTTACGAAATAAAAAAAATTAAATAAGTCAACTTATTTAAAAGAAGATAAAACTAAATAACAATTTAAACAATCAAACAATTTAAAAAATATGTAAAATAATGTATTTTCAATCGCTTGTAGCTTTCGATGTTTCGTTTCTCAGATGCCCATTAATAATTTGTAAGCAAAATAACAGCAAATTTGAAAAAATTCGTATAACTCAACAAATGATTCCACTTAAAATTGCTGTTTATATAACAGCTAAAAATGCAACCATGGCCCCATTCGGAAATGGATAAGTGTCATCTACCTCTGCGTAGAAATACTTAATATGTTTAAAAGTATATTTTCATGCGACTACGGTGAAGCCAAAAGGGGGTTATTTGTTGATCAGTTCTTATATCTGTATTTATATATGTATGCATTCATGTAAGTACATACACACACACGCACGCAGGCACACACATATACGCACGCACACACATGCATACACACATACTCACACACATACACGCACTCACATGCGCACACGCTTACCCGCGCACACGCGGACACGCGTGCACGCGCACATACACACAGGCACGCACGTACGCACGCACACACACACATACGCGCGCGCGCGCACACACGCACAATAAGCATTATTTTACAAAAAAATTTCAGAGTTATAAATTGTATTCCAAAAATTTAAAAGTTAACAAAGTTTGTACAGCTTTTGATGAATCAAAATATTCGAATTATTGAGGTAATCGCAGTAAATACACAAACCTTAAAGTTTTCAAAAGAAATCAGCATATATCTGTAGAAAAGGCACGTTTAGCAACTAGAATGATGACATATATCTTTAAGAAATACCTTCCAAGTTGTTATAAACAAGGTGGAAATAATAGCGAAAAGCACAAAATATCCGGCTCCGTGCGAGTGCCAGCTTTTAAATCTTTCAGGCTTAGTGAATAGTATCACTAAACGTATATTTCGGATCTTTTAAATCATGTTCTGTGCCATCTAATGACATTCGGATTATCAACTTACAGAATAATACACATTTCGTTCAACAAAGACTTAATAATATTTCAACGCTTAATTCATATTCAACTGTTGGAACCAATGGAGAGAGACGATGTTAATGCTTGGAGAAAAGAAGCTCTCCCAACCTTCTCTTTTCCTTGTGTAGTATCGTCCCTCTGTATTGGTCTGACCGTGGGAAAGTGTATTAATCGATGTATTAACTTTAATCGATGTATTAATTTAGTTACTAAGGTTAATATATCGATTGAAACATACCGTAAAATCGGTATTTTGAGTTGTCGTAAGCCAATAAATTAAAATAAACAGAAGTTAGAAAAATCGATTCTGAATGTTTGACGCCTATAATATTTTTGATTTGGAACGGGTAAACACTGACGCCGAATGTAATAGCTCTTGTGCTTCCATCCTACAAGAAGTTCAAAGCTACAAGAAGTCCAAAGAGGAAAATACTGCGGAATAGAATTGCATGGTGAGTACAGAAAAAGTAAGAATATTCCAGAATACATTCTCGAATTAGAAAAAAGAACTCTTCTGTGACTTTTCTGCATATTTTGGCCAAATGGCTTGCAATAAATAATAAGCTTTCAAACTAAATTATATACCATTTTATACACTAAGCTTTCAAAGTAAAGCTTACACTCCCACAATATCTGAAGAAAGGGATGTATTTGTAGTATGAACCTAGTGGAGGATATAAAAAACTGCTTAGTTACAAAGATTGTTGTGTTTCAACTCCAGATTTGCATAATAAATATGTATCTATGTGTATGTAAGGCGATAGGTTCGAATGGCTTTTGAATTATTTGCATTCACATGAAAATTGTTTTGCATCTGATAAAAATAACCCAAACTGTGACATACCGTATAAAATTGAACCTTTGTTGAATCGAGTGCAGCATAATTCAATTTGAAGGTTGAAAAATATAAAATAGTTTATGTGGGTTTTTAACCCACAAAACAGGGGCACAGAGTTTGGATGGAATGTGTTGACTTTGGATACTGTCTAAATTTTTATTTTTAGTAGAGAAAATTAAGAGGAATATTAAAAACTCATATAGGTGGAAAAATTGTGAAAAACTTTTATGCCTAAAGGGTTAAAAATTTAAAATGTATTTCGATAATTATTTCAATAGGGTTTGAGGCAAATATGGGCTTGCCAGACGGTCAAGCTTATTTCCAAAATTAAAAGAAGACAAATATTTACGAGGGGTGGCTGAAAAGTTTTGAGCCTAAGGTATTAAAAATGCTTAAAGATATGTACAATCAAATTATTTTTCAATGTAATCTCCCTCTATTTCGATACACTTCTTACATTTATTAAAAATGGCTTTTAAACCGGCCAAAAATATTCGCCGTTTTTGTCTTCGAAATGTTCGTTTACGGCCGTCTTCATATCTTCGTCAATCTCCGTCTTCTGAGGTATTTTTCAAATTTGAGAAGAAGAAATAATCACCGGGGACTAGGTCTAGATTGTAGGGTGGGTGGTTGATTTCTTCAAATCCTGTCTCAGCGAGGGCACGCCTTGCAACTCGGGCAATGTGGACGGTCGCATTATCTTGCAACAACAGGACTCCTTTTGCTAGTTTGCCTCTCCTTTTCTCGAAAACCACTTGACGCACTTTTGTAAACGATGCGGCGTAATAGTCTCCGTTCATTATAGTATTTTTAGGAAAGTAGTCGATGAACAAAATTCCTTCACAATCCCAAAAAACAGTGACCATGTGCTTGGACGCCGATTTTTCCACTTCGATCTTCCGTGGCGGCTTTTCTCCCTTTTCTGTGCACTGCATTGACTCCTCTTTTGTCTCTGGATCGTACTGTCGAATCCATGTTTCATTAACAGTAACAAAACGAGAAAAAACATCGTCAGGATTATCGCCACAGATGTCCAAAAAGTCCTGCGAAGTTGTGACTTGATGCTGCTTGTCTAACGGCGTAAGCATTTTCGCACGCACACCTTTTTTATGTGTAAATGATTATACAAAATGTTGCCGATTTGTTCTTTGCTAATGCCCATGGTTACAGCTATTTGGGACAACTTGATTCGCCGATGTTCGAGAACCAGTTTTTTTCAATGTTTTCTTCGGTAACGGCGGTGTTTGGGCCTCCCGACCTGGGATCATGTTCGAGCAACTCCATCCCGTATTTGAACTCTCGGCTCCAATGCTTTACAATCGCAAATAAAGGTGCAAACTTCCCATATACCGATGACATCTCATCACATATTTACGTCAGCGTTATGTTCTTCATTGTAAGGAATTTTATGACAGCTCTATACTCCAATTTCGTGCAAAGTGAGGATCACTCAGACATAGTGATGTTTATAGTTCCGTTACTGAAATCATAATGATGCTAATGACATGAAACTTGACATTTGTATTTCTTAGGATACCCGAAATTAGTGATGTGCTGCGCGAGTCATTAGTAATACTTAAAGGTACTTAGGCTCAAACACTTTCAGCCGCCCCTCGTAGAGAGAGGATAGCATGATTACAGGATTAGTAAAGAAAACCTAAGTGTGATAAAAAGTAAAGAAAAGAGATGCGTTTTTACTCTACTTAGCTAGATCCTAAAGACGTGAGAACAGTTATTTGAAGTAAACGTACTAAAGAAAGAGTTAAGACATCTTACCCAAATTCAGAAAAAATTACAACACCAACTTGAAGCTTGTTGACAAATATGATCAATTCAAAACTATCTACACCATTGAGAGATAATGACATAAATGGTGCCATTAAATGTTTGATTTGATTGCTTAATTGTCAACTATTTTTCTATAAGCGTAGAATTTCAGTCAACTTCTCCACAAAATCTTTGCAAACTCACCTTAAAGGAATTTCGCCGCTCTGTCTTTAAGACTTGAATCGGTATGCAGTAACCGCATCTCCGGAGTATTATATCCTAAGCCTATCGTAATAAACATGCACAAACTAACGTTTATTGAAGAGATCCCCCTTAAAAGTAGCCACCATCAATTCCAGTAAAGCTCATCAGGAAGTGCAGTATAAAAAATAATCCACTGCGTACGATTCGATTATGCAGCACGTATCAAATCCCCTTTTATTTGTGTAAAGGAAAGACATGCTTTCAAGTTTATACAGAAAATAAGTTGGTCTCTAATTTTCCTTGTAACAACTAAACTTTTGAACCTTTTAATAACAACATTCTTTTAGAAATGTTACCTTAGTATTATTTGCCATGCAGTCACAGCGGTCGTCGTAAATATCTACTATATCACTCGAAAGCCTCACCCTTGGTATATTTTTCATACTTTTTTACTGGTTTACCAACTCAAAATATTGATACTAAATTCAACTAAAAATATTGATACTATTATCTATATAAAAGTGTGATTGAATGAGATAAAAAGAAACCTAGAACGTTTCTTTTTAACTCATTCAATCACACTTTTATATAGTGAGTGTGACTTGGTCATCGAGAGTCACATACATCGATGAAAATAAATAGACTTCTTAGCGCAATAAATATTTAATAATTATCTATATATTTAAGTAGAGGTGTCACGTATATTATTGTGATCATGTCAAAAATGAAGCGTAGACTACAGAAAAAAATAATTTAAAAAAAAAATACTTTCTTATTAAAATACTTTTTATTTATTTTTTAGTAGTTTTGAAAATGGTGGATTAGGGCGAACATATATTTTTGATCCCTAAAAATACACAAAGATTATGAAAAAAAATTATAACAATACAAAAAGTTCCACACTATACCGGGCATTTAAAAAAAGCGAGTACTTAATTTGTCCCTAATACTAAAATTTTCATATATATATATATATATGTATATATATATATATATATGTATATACATATATATATTATTGATAAATGCGAGAGTTACTATGTTTAATTACCACACTCTAATTCAAATTAATAAAGCGGTTTAAACATTATTTAACAGTGTACTGATAGTCATGTTAAATATTATTAGGATCTTATTGATGTTATGCTTATTACAGCCACATATTAGAATTGTCGTCAAAAGGGTAAATCACTTTATAGCTGTAAATGTTGCTCATCAATGGATGGATCATCGATATTATTGTAACGTTACTATTCATATAACTCTTATCTATATAAATACTATAGTACTGTGTAATTTAGATACAAACTAAATGCAAAAACTTTCACAAAAGACTCTTCAAAAAAACTTTCGATATACATACAACAACTTCTGAAGGGTTCTTGACGGAACAGACATGAACCTAAAGTCCGCGTTGCATGTATTACCCTTCGATTCATATATGATAAATATTTTCAATTATTTCCATTCGAATGCATTTTACGAATTATGAGGTACTTAATATGTTGAAATTTTTCTCATTCTCATTCCATTATGTATTACAAAATCTAAGATAATTTATACATAATGTGAAAATGTAGTCTAGAGTTTCACATCGATAGCCAATATTTATAATATTTATAAATTACGCATTGAATATAAACATAATTATAATTTCAAGAAATTCACGAACATTCGAACTAATTGAATAAATTCGTTAATATTAAAATTAGTTTACAATTATACACATATAAATAAGCAAAATGAGAACCTCCTTTCTTGTTGATATAATAACCCGACATATTTGAGTACTTAGAATTTAATTTACTTCAAATTAACAAGTGCCCGGTCATAGTGACATTGACAGCTAAAAATACTGCTATCAGTCTGAAGCAAAGCAAACAATTTGCTTTGAACTTATTTCAGTTAATAAAGTTGTAATTAGGTACATTATAATACGCGTCAGTTCTTTAGCACAATTAAATGTAATAAAATTAAAATTTTAATTTTAAAGAATAAGTCAAATATTTTATAAATTTAAATTTTGATAATGCATTTAAATTTGTTTATCAAAAACAAACTTCAAATTAGTGCATTAGCTTTGCTAGCTACGTGGCGTTCTGTAAAATAACAAGCTCCTTAAAATAGATCTAAAACAATTCAATGTATTTATTATTTCCATAGTTACGTGTGAAATTAGCCAAACATTTTCTTAAACGCAAACATTTGTCTGTTTTGTTCGAATAATGTTTACAAAAAACATGCTCATATTTTTTTACCCAGAAAGAAAAACATTTTTGACATCAGTACATTGATAATATATTGAAGGTTACATTATATTCGTTTCCAGTCAATTTCCAACGAGACCATTTTAGTAAAATTCAAAACGCTTGACGCTTGATTTTTCGGCCTTGATCTTGGTTGAGGGAGAAAAATACTAAATTTTTTTAATTTGTCTGACGGTAAATTGAAAAAAAATATTTTTCTGATTTTTTCTACTATCATTTTCATTCATTTAACGCCTGGACCCGATACTACAAGTATACGGATTTTTGCCGACCTTCTATGTCATTTAACATCAAAAGTAAGTTCATTAGTAACGTCTTGTGATATGATTTCACTATTGCCATTCGTGCTTTTTTAACCGACTTCGAAAAAAATAGGAGGTTCTCAATTTGTCGAAACTACGTGATGTAGTATTATTTCTACTTCATTTAAATTCTTTATTACTACCTAGGTTTCGTTGTATGACAATATCTCCAGGTGGCCAATTTGTAAAGATTAACTCGAATCTTTACAAATTGCTCACCTGAGGATGGTGTCATAAAACGAAATCTAGATCGTGGTAAAGAATTTAAATAAAGTAGAAATAATTCTACATCACGTAGTTTCATTTAGTTGGAAAAAATAAAAATTCTACAAAATTAATGTGAATTTCTACAAAATTAACGCCAAATATATTCAAATTAGTCGGTGTTTTTTTATTCGTGTTCAGTGATAATTCTTTCCTGAGTGGACCGATTAGTATAATTCTTTTCTTTTATATAAAAGGGGATACTTTACCGGTGGTACCATATAAATATGATGATGATGAGATCCAGAAATGAACTAAGAAACTCCTCAACGAATATCGGTAAAATTATGATTCAAGGTCTGATGGTGAGTTCTGGAGATGAACAATGGAACTCCGTAATGGAATATTGAATACATTTGGCGTTAATTTCGTAGAAATTCATTATTCACAATTAAATGAAACTACGTGATGTAGTATTATTTCTAATATCTTTAAATTCTTCACCACGACCTCGGTTTCGTTGTATTACAACATCTTCAGGTAGGCTATTAGCAAAGATCTTTGCTAATAGCCCACCAAGATGTTGTAATACAACGAAACCTAGGTCGCGGTAAAAACCTTAAAGAAAGTAGAAATAATACTACATCACGTAGTTTCATTTAATTGTCCATAATGGAAATCAAAAGTGATTAAATATATTTGCTACTGGTTAGTTGTTATTTTAGTAATTACCTTGCAAAATCTGATATTCAACTTCGGATATGGAGAAAGGAACACCTCAACGGTTAACAGCTAATCACTGGTATCTACCACTATCGCTTTATTCGTGTGTGTTGTTAACAACCAATTTTCAGAAACCATACGATGTAGAAATTTGAAATTTAGCATAATAATATGTCTTATCAATTTTCATATTTTGAACTAGCTTTTTATTTATATTAGATTTAAAGAGGACGTAAATACAAATCTTATTTTTCTGTAAATTTGATATATCATACGGAATATCATTTGAAAAGTTTTTTTATGAGGAATACAAAGATATATTTTTTAAAATTTAAATTCCATATTTAGAATGATATTCTGAAAAATACGCGAAAATGGAGGATTCTTCCCCCGTATTGCAAATACTACTGACCGAAAAATCAAGAGACAGCCAGGTCTGGAAAATTCGATTAGAACATTACAGGGAAACTAAAATGATTATACTAGTTCTTATAATTTTTAAAATATGGACCGTGCTTTTACGCTTGTAACAGATATAGTAAACAATATATTTGCGTTGAGACAAATTTAAATAGTTTAATATAAATATATCGTACGCTTAAATTTATACATTGGTCCAATTATATACAATTATATCTAATTATATAAAATTAAAAGGTTTTTTTTAATATCAAATAGAGTTTATATTTGCATGTACAGTGCTAAATTAGTTACATTTCGTAAAGTATTTGACCGGGGTGCTGGTTTTTGTACGAAGTGATTTCTATCTGACCTTCGCAACAAATAAAGGTTAATAGAGCCTCTTGAGTTAAATTTCTTAGAACGACTATTATCTATCAACAGTAGCCAAGGTCACGCATGCTTCCCGAAGTAAGAAGAAGCTCATACGGATATTAATAAGATATGTGATTGATGATCACCAACACCATAGCGGACTTGTGCTTGCCTTGTGCAACTTTATTGATTTAGTGAAATCAACGGATACAATTATATTATGAGCCACTCGCTATGTATCGTGCATTAGGTTATTTAAATCATAATTATTTATATTTTGTATTTATTTGTTCGTAATCTATTAACCGTATTTTGAAAAACATTTCTCCATTCGAAGAAGGAGAGACTAAACTAAATTTTACAAACATGAATAATAAATGTGAAATGGACGTGTTTCATTTCGACACGTAATGAACGAAAGGAAGTATATCAGTTTCAAATAAGAAAAAGTGTGTCAAACGGTGTGTTGAATATGCATTAATGAAGGAATAAAACGTTTATATAGCTGTCTCATGCTATTAATAGGTGATTGTCATGTTCAAAGTAATAGTAAAATACCAACGTGCTACGAAGGCTGTTATTGACTGAGGGTAATCTTAGCAATTTTCTTCAGGTTTTGACATTGTATTTAATTAATGTAAATATTAAATTATGCAGAAAATTTCTCAGTCTTAAAAATATCGAGATTTGCTGTAGTTTTCTTTTAATATTCTGGTCAGTCCCTGTCAACTTTGTTAGTTTTTTGTTTTTTTTTATTTCTATAGTTTGTTAAGTAAAGGTGAAGGGGCAGGACAATGTCATTTAAAATTCTGATAAAAATATTTTTTGAGTTTCTAGCTCGCTAACTAGTTCTTTTAAACTACAGTCGACTTGATGCCCCAACCAATATATAAAACTAAACATAGTATTTCCAGGGTACAAATTATGCTCTCTAAAATTTCTGTATGTATATTTTTAAGGATACAGCAAAATATTCGAATTAAGAGGCCGTTATACATAAATTGAACTTTTTCAGTTTCAAATTTTACGCACTACTGAAAAAAAAATAACATATTGTTATTTTAAATATGCCAAATGGGATCCAGTAACTAGAAGTGTGATAAGTAAAACATTCTTTGACACAGTTTATTGCTGAAATAACCTCCATTTTATACTTATGTCATTGAAATTTATACTACAATAAACGCTTTAGTAATATGCAGCAGCTGGACTAAAGGTTTTTAAAATATTGAATAGTTTTCTGTGATAAAAAAAACTATTTCCATACTTTTGGATCTGAATATTAGTGCCGCTACTGAATCCTTATTGGACGAGATGCTCTCGTCATACGCCTATCGGCCTTTGAAGGAGGACGTTGTGTCGCAGTGCGCAGTACGAAAACATCGTAAAAACTGGCTAAATTACTTTATCGGCGAGATATTAATGCAATAAAGCATATATGTACGGTTAACTTCAAAATAATAGATTGTATCTGAGATATATTCGTATTAGGATATCGCGGACTTGTATGTTTTATTAACGTAATCAATTCCGCTTTATTACGCATATGTTTGTAAATAAATTAAAAAATGGTTAAAATATGTAAAGGTAAAACTTACTAAATAAACACTTGTCTTTGTGGATAGCTTTTAAAACTGCTTACACAGTGATAATTTTGTTTGAAAAATAATTTTACAAACGTATTTACATACTTAAATATAAAAAAACAATTAAATTAAATTTCTTAATTACGTAATTATAGTTCTATAAATTGAAACAGACTGTATTTTAGATGCCACGCGCGTTCTACCCACGAGGTTTTCCTTCCAACTGACGTAGCGCTTTACAGCCCGGGTACGTGCTTCATGTGATGACACTTATTGCAAAGTGGATGGATTAATCGACGTCTGCGAAAAGCATTATTGTCCCTTATATATTAATAATATGTGTCGTGAACGCAATAGTGCTGTAAGATTATTATAGAGTTATTTCAATTAGTATAATAGAGTTATTTAACTCTTCGACTACGGGACTCTATTGGCATGACATTTCATTAAATATTTTAGAAATGAACTTAAATATGCAGGTAAAAATTTTGAAAACTGATTTTTATTTACGAGGAAAATATTTACATAAAAGAACTAAAGTCCTTGTTTAAATAAAATATAAGTAAGGTGTAGAAATTGATATGAATTAATAAATCGAACCAACATTTTATTTAAGGGTGGTTCAGATCTAATAGGAAATTAAACTATTCACTTGTTTCATAATCACAACAGCAATATTTTTTAATACGCATTCTGCTTATTACATACGTAATATTAGATTCGATTTCATCATCATAGAAAGCCTGGCAGATGTGAAACATTTAAATTGTTTTCACTATAATTTTCATTATCGCTGTAATTCTTTTTAAAATCAATAAACGCTTTTAACGTTTTAATACAGTTAAATGCAATAAACCGATATAAACCAATACAGTTTCAAGCGATAGAAAATAAGAAACAATTCTGATACGCGAATCTATAAGTGAATTAACTTATGTGTAATATAGTAGAGAGGGAAGCGTTGCGAAGCTGGCAGAATTAATTCGAAAAGCTGGCCGAATGGCACGTCGCGACATGCCATCAGAATGTTTTATCTCCAATTCAAATGCGCCGTTAGGCGTTTCTAATCAATAATTAATTTTTTTCTTAAAACACGCTTTAAATATATTCAGTTTGATGCACTGAATTACCTGTATCTATAAGAGACACGTTATAGGAATTTTATTTCGTATTTAGTCTCTTTTATTAAATCAGTTCAGAATATAGTTTAAATTTGCCTAAACACTCTTAGTCTAGGAAAGCCACCTCCAAACTTATATAAATTCATGAAAAATGTAACATTACAATAATATTTTCCCTAAAACGAAAAATGTTTACTGAAACATGATTAGAGAAGGACTGAATTCACTGTGCAACGTATTAAACGTCTCCTGGGGGGATTTTACGCGAACGGTTGCTTTGGTGCAACTTCCGTAGTTGCTTCAAATTCTCGTCGGATCCACCGTACAGTGAGCTCTTCGTTTATTATTCCATAAATTGCAGATGCTCTCGGGGATGTGAAGTTGTAAACTAGCTGTTGGCACGGGAAACTTAATTAAATAAACACCAGTCGGTTCTAATAATATCATGCTGATATATACATACTCGTACATACACGATATTCAATAATTAATGGAACAGATTTGATTGCAACTTAGTAATGAAGTTTTCGCTCAAAGTTAATCGGTTAATTCATAATGTAATACTTTAAATTGTCAATAATGGCTTTTATCGAGGATAAAATCGGCAATACATTTAGAAATTTTTCTGCGAAATTTAAATAAAATAAACATTGACGAAGCCCGGGAAGGGCATCGTTTAAAAAATAAATACAAACAAAATACACGGCGAACAATTTTAGTAATAAAATATACATTTGTAACATTTTTTGTCAATTAATTTAACTCACTCTTAGCCAGATTGTGACTTTTTTATACATATGTAAAATAATACCGATTTGCCAAATGTTTTATTCCTAAATAAATTGGAAGGAGGTCTGCGACTTTGACGACGTGTGAGCGAATCATTTTCAAAAGTACAAATTTTTGGGTTTAATACATAAGACCAAAAAAATGATACATTTATCAAATATATCTTGAAATAAAAGGTATCAAAATGACTGGAAATGGTTATCAAGAATTTGTTTGAGGACTACATTCGTCTAGATCCTAATATTTGAGACAAACTTAAGAGTTCTAAAAGAATTTTAATTTACAATATATGTTCATTATTTCAAACGATTTATTCATGATGTCATTAAAAAGTTAACAATAGTAGTTAAAATTAATTTCTCATATTATTCTTTATTTATACTCACACATAGTAAAAGGGTATACGTGAAAAAATAGGCACACTAAAGTTATTTTCAAAAAAAGATTATTTCGACTATAAATATTTTCGACTTATTATATTTTTATATTTTTGTATGTTTGTCTATTTATGGAGAGAACATATTGATAGTTTTAAATATTAAATAAGAGGGGATTTTAAGAATAAATTGAGGTATATGTGAATATAGGTTAACAGTTTGCGAGTCCTGAATTTACAAAATAATATTAATTTTTCCTGTTCGTTAATGGTTAGGTCGTAAAAATATGTTAAATATTTTTGAACAAAATTTGAAATTGTTATGTAGAATCTTGCAATGAAATTGAAGATTATCTTATTTTATATTTAGTGAGGGAATGTAACAAAAATTGGTCAAGGGAATGTGTAGCTTGCGCATCGAGAAAATGTATACACAATTGTTTTTCAGTGTTAGCTATTGAGATATATGTTATGTGCTGAGGTTAACATATGAAGCCGTTTCTTATAAGAATTCTTATAACCGAAGGAAAGAAGTACACGTAATCATCTTATAATGATTCCGTTATTTCCCCTTGAGGTAAACTTTGAAATTTAAAAAAGCTTCAACCTACATACCACTATATATATATATATATATATATATATATATATATATATATATATATATATATATATATATATATATATATATAGTTATTAATATTATAGCCCTCTTCTTTATAATACCACCTGAGTGGCAAATTGTGTTAATAAATCTACACAAATGAAGAAGTACGATACAAAAAACGATTTTCTGCTAGTTGGTCATTGCAGACCTTGCATCTGCAATGAAAGAATCGGTGTGCTATTTCAATTTATTTACAAAACTGACGACAGTATTAATCCCAATTATTTTATTAAACAAGCGTATGGTTTGTGAAAATGGATTCGAGAAATATACACATGTTAATATAATCAATACGATAAGATTCAACTATAAATTATAATCCCAAGTTGGAGTATATTTGTACAAAAATGCGAGTTTTATTACGCTATTTCTTCACAAATTATCTTTAAAATAACAAATTATCTCTACAGTAACTAAAAAAATTGGTATTGATTAAAAAATAATCACGTGGAGTAAGAAAAATTAATTGGTGTCTCGGCTTTTCATTCAAATAATTAATCTAGTACGTGAGAGCGAAATGTCTATGTTGGAAGATTCCATACAAATATGTCTTGAAAACAAAATCATATGGTGTTATATATTTTCTGACATATTTGCAATAACTTATAACGCAATTTTTTTTTGGCGCTAATCTCTGGAACCAAATATTTGTTACAAAAAATGATTTGCATGTTACAGCGTCCATATTTTGAGTACGATTAAAGGCTGTATATCATTACATCATATTTTGTAGGCCAAAATAAGTCACAATATGTAACAGAAGTTAAGGAATATGATTTAAATGATGCAAGGTTGAGAGGAACCGGCCTATTGATTGACTGCTCATGCTGACTATTCCCACTGAAATACTCCTTTACACGATGAATGACTCCAATGATATTGCTGATTGTTGAACGGAGCAAAGGCGTTCAGTGGTCACGGATTTGTGAAAGTAACACAATATAATTTTTCGGGTGTTATACCCCAGGGGCACGGCTAGTCTATAATATAAAGTTAAACCAAATCAAATGACCATAATTAAATCTCGCTGAAAACAAACTACCGCTATTTAGATTTAAGAATATTACGGCGCTCATGAAGCTCATACAGATACTTGTTATTCAAGTGTAAATTTTTGCTTTAAAACAAGAGCAACAAAAAGGCGAACACGGTGAATAAAACATTCACTTCAATTTGAAAAATACTGAAGAAGTTTCGGTGTCAATATTATTTGGCGCGTTCGCTTTTGACCTTTAGAGACCTTCCAAACCCCAATTTTCTGCTTTTTTTCATCATTTGATATTTTGGCATTACGGACAGGTTTTCTTTCAGGATTTTTCATAAACCGCTCTCAACAAAGCAGGATGAGATTACTTTGGAAAACTATTATTAATTAATTAACATTACTTTTATCAAAATTCAAATAGAGATTTAATATGTATGTGTTTGTATGTATCCGTCCGTCTGTCATACCTTCACAGTTTTAGTTTCTGCGGGCGTAAAATTTTCCAAGTATAAGCTTTATAAAAAAATCTCTAGTGCTAGTGTATCTTTTAATTATTTTCCTATTTTTTAAGGATTAAGTAGAGGTTTTTTCCGTTTTGTAGCTCCTTCTATGAAATGTAATAGTCGTTTGCATTGTGTCTCAATCTTTACCAATTTTTAAATAACTTTCTGTAAAAATCTGGAAAAATATTCCTAAAACAGTTTTTGTCTACATTAGCTTTGAAAACTTTCGAGATAAACTCGAAAAAGAAACTCATATAAAGGAAAATAATGTAGATAGTAATTACTAGATAATTGATCTTGTATTTGAGATGCGTTAATATGAATTGTTCAAATTTGTTTTGAAATATTCAATTTAAAAAATAGACAAGATGACTGTAACAGCAGGTCTTACTGTGTGGATATAAGAGTCCTTATTCGTCTACTATAAATCCTTATGGGTATATATTACGATGTGAGAATTGTAAAATACATATAGTTATATATGTTTTAAAATGACTGAGAGATCCTCATTTACGTGTAGTCCAACGCACATTTGATAATTTTTAAACTATACGATAGCAGAAAATATTATTTATTAAAGCTCAAAGCAAATTTTGGTAGAACGAAAATATATTTTATTGAGCATTATATTTACCAAAGTAGCTACAATATGGTTTCATCTAAATTACACGCTAAAATAAATATTTAAAATTTTCAATCTTAAATAATCTCCGTTTATTATTTAAATGTTTGCCAAAATACGACTAAAAAGTACTAAGCCGATTGAACAGCGAGGCGTGCTAAACATATTTACTAAAGGTATTCACCACAACTGACTTCATGCAACTTCTGTCGTCACATCAAACTTTCATCGAATCCACCGTCGAGTGAGCTTTCGCCTATTATGCCATAAATTGTGGATGTTGCGGGTAATACCGAGCTTAAAGCTCGCAGTATCTACGCGGAGCTTAACTGAATATGCGAGAGTTGCTTCTAACGTTGTGCTATATGTGATAATGGATTAGATTTAGGGCCTATGTATAAACCGCGGCAGATTTAAATGTAAGTCATTAGTGGAGGTATATGACTCTTGCACGAAATAACTTAGTAATAAAATATTGAAATTTTTCTTCAATTTAAACCAACGTCTTCCAAGTTTCCTCACTTGAAATGAACTAATTCTAAGGATGGACTTATGTTTTGTGACTTACTATCGTACCCATAAATCAGTAAGTATTTTATTCGCAAAGTGATACATTGTAATTATCGATAGCGACGGTAACATTTGTATTTAAAAATAAATTCACAAAAATATTTTACATTTTAAAGAAACAAAATATTTTTTTTTCATTTAACCGTGATGAAATTATTTTATTGTTTGTTTAAAATATGGCAATATTTTGGTATTTTTAAAATTTAAAGTAATTTTGTAAAATAGTTTTATGAAGATGTAATACTGAAATTTTAGTATTTTTTGTATATTGCCTTAGGGCATCGGTTTGTTATTTATTTTTTTTTTCAACATACGAACATTTTGTCTCTTTATTGTGTATCAGAGGAAATTTTACATAAAAATATTGTATCAAATAAAGTTTGGCAAATGACTAATGAATAAGAAACGCACCGAAGACGATAAAATAACAAGATTACTAGAATTTAATTGAAACTTTGTGTTGAAATTGGTTTACATTCTTTCAAAAAGTTTGAACTTTCATTTATACGTCTTCCGATAGCTTGTTGGGTTACCAAAGCGTTAGAAACACACGAAAAATTAAAAAAATACTTCATTTATTGAAATCTAAACAGAAATTTCCGGTATTTCATGAATAACACTACGTTAAACTATGTTTACATACATGTATATCTTCGTATTTATCAATAGCATTTCCCTATTTTGGATTCAACTTAGCCAGTGCTTCCTTTGTATATGTATGCACATACTTATCTGTGTATCTACTAATATCCTGGTTCTTTCATGTATGTAATCCATATACGTACATACTTAAGTATATATATCCTAAAAGAGACGTCCCTTCAAGCCTTTGTACATTTCTTTTAAGATCTAAAAAATTTACTTTATTACTTTTTTAAGGCAAGTTGAACGAGTTCAATTAAGATTAGTTTACACCTCACAACTGAGAAGTTCCTGTCACCGCCTTTTGACTCTATCACCAGAGACAACTCACTTCTTATGACTAAAGGACACACGATACAATCATAATTATCCCAAATTTAATGAACCCGTTCCTTACTATAAAATAGTTCCTTGCGCCTACTTCCAGATCTATCATAAGAACCTAACTGCTACTTATAACCAATTACTCGTGAAGGCATACCTATCAAACGAAATCAAATTCAATAAATATACATATCGCCTTTAAGAAGTTCCTGTAGCCGACTATGGGTTCCATCGTAAAACCGTTATTAGAACTTATGACAAAACTCATTAAAAACAGTAAAACGAACACACATATGATGAATCTTTTTCTCACGATTGAGGAGTTTCTATCACCAACTTCCACCTCCATCATCAAACTCTCATCGCCATCTGTGACCAAAAGACTCGTAAAGACAAGTTGAATGAATTCAAATGGTGAATAAATTTTTTAATATTTAGGAACTTTATCATGGCTTTTGAGCTTGAACATCAGATTCTGGCCACCACCTATGACTAAAGTCCTTATAACGACATGTTAAATGGGTTCGAACTCGGCATCAGTTGCGGATTTCCTTACGGTATCTACATAGCCCATGGTCGGATTCTGGCCATATTTACATTAGGCCGATTCAAAATCATTTTCCTTTAATCAAAAAAAGAATCATGGCAATCGGGTAACACGTCTCTGAGTTGAGGCTGTATGTCAATTAAAAACAATATACGCGTCGAATTGAACCTCTTCTCTCATTGAAGAAATTTAATAGATGTTAAATAATATTATGCACCATAAAAATATTACATTGTATATGCGATAGACGGATAGCTCCAATTATTTTTGTCGTTTGGAAAATCATTAATTTAATAAGGGGTTTGAAATGTTCTTCTGACAAAGTGAATAAAAAAATTAGAATTTAATTTTAATAGTGTCAAATTGTATGATAATAAAATAATGTATCATCTATATATCATCAATAATATATTTTAGCCGAATAGATATATGGTCTTTATTTGAGGATGCACAGTCTGACGATTGGGCTACGATCTCATGTAAGAATAATATGGATAATATGGTGCACAATTTAACTTCCAAGATTTTTATTTGTTTAGAAATAGTCAATATCGCTTGTCTGGACCTTAGCAAGTGTTCCATGCCATTGCGAACATTCCATAAAGGTATCCATGTTGATTTCATTATCACTATATCCGTTTCCCTCCGTGTTAACGAGATTACGTCATCAGAATTTGATTAAGCGAGTCGCAACTGCCGTTCGATGGAGCGTTTCCTTTGGGATCAGTTCGGGTGGAAATTATTCGTGTTATTTATGTGCGCCCTTGAATGTGTTGATAGGAAAATAATGTAAATTAACAAAATTAGGTATAACTTTTGCCGTGTTAAATATCCATACCTATGTTTTGAAGTTGTTAAAAATAATTATTTCATACTTAATTAAAAATTATAGAAAATTACTGAATGAATCAGTAGCTTCATTAAGTTTTGATGTTAGTTAAATATTCATGATTAAAAAAAATACCAAGTCTCATAGAGCACGGTCGACACGATTGAGTGTTTCTGAAAATAATAATCAAAAAAGGGACAAGTAAGAAATTTGCAATTTATTAAAAGCATGTTTAATCTTTCCACTAATTCATGCCATCTGCCAGTGAGGTGGTTTTGCAGTAGAGCACTACGTTATGATGCTATTCATTTTGATACTGTTTCCAGTAACTCATTAAGATAGTGTTTCGGAATACTGCATGGATTTTAATCGATCACTATCATTGATATCAATACATATCCCATACCCTACTATTTCAGAATATTACAGTTGGTCCCTCAGGTGGCGAATAAAGTAAATTATTAACGAGTATAAAATAAAATGATAGTAAAAATAGGTTTTTCCTGCACTACAAATTAATAAAATCGTCTATGAATTTAAAGATTTTTGTCAAGAGACAAAGGAGGTCTCCGATGACAAAAGCGTGAGGTACTTCATATTAGTCGTCGTAAATTTTTCATCGCAACTATTTGCAAATGTAGGGTCATTTTGAAAATGAGAACCGAGAGCATTTCACGTTTTTCTAAATGAAAGTAATTTTTTTTGTCATCAGAGACATTTTTTGTTTTTGACCAAAATCTTTATAATTAAAGATTATTTTTTTATTTGTTATTCCATCAAAGGCGTATTTTTTTACTTTTTTAATTTAAATTTTGTATGTCCAGTGTTGACTAAGTTAATGATGTATGGAAAATATGACTTATAAATTCACAAACTTGCTAATCCCGCAACATGCAGGCCGCCATAATTGTAGACTTTTTCGACTCGAAATTGTTGCTTTATCTTCAGATGTTACCTCATCATACAGTAAATTTTGAAAGTATGCAAAATGTCTTTTACTTACTTGCTAATATTAAATTGAAAAAAAAAACACTTGTGGATAATACACATAGAACAACTTTAAAACTAAAATTTACTTAAGGAATTTGACTTTCCAGAAATTGATTGTTTAGAAAGAAGAAAAATTAGTTCGAAAATTTAGCAAAACTTAATAAATCTTCATGAAACATGGTATTGAGTTCCAGTCCGCGTGGAAGTTAAATATGCAGTTTACGATCCTCTGGGGCCTGGTACTCTTTGTTTCATATTATATAATTTCTGTTGCCGAGTTAAGAGAATTATCAAGTTCTATTGCTACAACTAGCAGGACTTTATGCTTCCGTTAACTCTAAAGATGTTATAGCATCAATATATTTTATTGATGCGTAAAAAGTACCTTTCTCCTTATGCAGAAATAAATGCTTCTAATAATGATGCTAAAAATTAATTAATTTCTAGTACTAAAATCTAATAATAATTCTAGAGATACCTCCTAAAAAGGATCTATCTATGCATTATTTGCGTATATATGTGGTTAAAATAATTAATGCGGACGTAGCAAAAATTAATTACAAAAACTAATTTTTTGCATCTCTTTTTTATCTTTTGCGTCTCGTTATTATATTTTCTGCTTATTAATCAAAAAAGTTCGTTAAAACATAAAAATAATAAAGATAAATCTCATAAAGATAATTCTTGATACTATTTTAGTGATTTTATAAAGTGTTTATTACAGCAATATTGCTGCTGAATATAAACTATAGGGTAAAAAAGTATTATTTTAAAGTACTAATGAAATTTACCAGGTAAAAAGATTGCTTCTTATTATTTACTGTCAATAAAACTGACTTTTTTTTTATACTGTTCTTATAATAGATTCGGTTAATAAATAAAACTAATGAAAAAGGATTAAATTAATATCTCCTAAAGTTTCTAATTAAAAAAGGGTTTAATTCTTTTAATTAGTTTCTTTCCTTGTTATACTTATACTTGTTTTTTTTAATTGACGTGATTTAATTCCAAAATATTTCTGATTATAAGTATTGAGTGAATGTAAAAGTATAAGCTGTGGTATACAATAAAATAAGTCTCCTTATTATCCATTAACTTCTGAAGCACGCATGTCAATAATACCAATTAAACCTAAATAGGTTAATATGAAATATCGTGACCATATCGTGAACTATACATAATAGAAAAAAGAATAAAATTATAAATCGGGAAAGTTGTGTTTTATTTATGAAGAAACCTATTCAAGGTTTCTTGTGGACATTCCCTGTTATATATCTGCAACTGGTTTAGAAATATCTATAATTTGCCCTTTTTGAATTTCTCTTTGAAACGGGACTAAAAATAAATACGATTTTTGAGCAATTTTTCTATAATTTTCCTGTGAATATTTTTGAGTATTAATTATTAAGACCTATTCTGGTTAATATGCTTTATTGGCGCATAAAATTCTGGTTTGTGCATTATTTTAGATTTCATTATTATAGTCCTCTACGTCGACCGCGTCGAATGCTGCATAGTTTCTGATTAAGACTCTAAAGAAAAGTAACCGGAAAGTGGATTAAGGATAACTTAAGTTTTGGTTTTAGTCTAATATAAAACTATCTACATGGACATTCTGGCGTCAAGAAGCTTTGTACTAGGTGGAAACCACATGATTTGACTAAAATTCAAAAACACGGTTGCGTTGATTGGCGCCGCGATATATACAAAAGTTCAATAGTGCAGAAAATTCCAGAGTATTTTAAACAAAATGATCATCTCGTCCTTCAGATGGACGAATTATTATGCATCGAGTGTCATTGAAGAAGTGTTAACTGCCTTCGAAAAGGCCGTGGAAGAGGCGTCCAAGGAAATATGAACCGACTGCTTCTTTCAATGGTTAGATCGAATGAAACAATGCATAAAACTCCACAGAGACTGTTTCAAAAAACGATATGTAAATTTCAGTCTTGTTAGGTATAAGTATCTTTGATAACCTTAATACTCGTCCTCACTATAATTTTTATTTGTTTCTGAAAATAATAGTTCGAACAAATTGTAAAGCTAGTATAGGTCTAATATGACGTACTGACTTCAAGTGCAGTAATTTACTTTTTATTTACGGTAGTCAATAACATTACTCACGCTTTGGCTTTATAAACCTTTTTTTCTTATAGAAACAGGAAATTTCGTTGTCCTTGTTTTTATTATTTTTATACTCCTAACTACATAAATAGTATATAAATGTTTTGACTATGATGGAACTACATTTCTTCTCTCTCTATAAAACAATATTACAATAAAATAATTACTTGTGGATTCATACATTATTTTATTGACATGGTGTGAGTTAGTTGCTTATATTATATGAAAGTGGTCAGTACATTCGGGGGGTTAATTGCACTTAATTATTGCACTTAATTACGTCATACAGTATCAACAATTTTTAACGTAGATACCATTTATGGAAGTATGTTTCATTTAATTTATTTCTGTATTTTAAAATTATTAACTGAAATTTTTTTTCTCCAGTTTAGGATAGATTTTAATTTGATATTGAAATCAAATAAAGATAAAAATGGTCAACGACCAGGTTATTTTTTTATTCAATGCAATGTATTTGTTGTCTCTCTTATTTAATTTTATCACGAAAAACAATATTGAAAAATTTGTTTTTCAGATTTGTGAAAAATTATTAAATGAAAGAAAAACGTCGCGAGACTTTTTTTATAAACTGATTCATTCGGGCACAGTACTAGCGCGTTCAACGCGAGAGTGTTGTTAAATGCTTGGTCATTTAAAATACACAATGAGGAAGGAAATGAAAAAAAAAATGCGACGAGCATTGAAATCTCCAAAGAGTTCACAGAAAGCTCATTGATTAACCGATAACAACTGGACCTACAACAGAGCCTACATCGTCTAACCCTTAACATTTTATTTTATTTGAATTTTTTGGACATCGAAAGCCATGTTTTACAGTACTAAAATTTTTAGGTTTTCGAGATTTTTCTTTCAACGATTCTCAATAAAGTTTTTCCTTATGATATGATATTTTTTTGTTATTAATAAATTTCTTTGCCACTTATTGCTTTTCATATACCTGCTTCCAAAATAATGTCGACGTAATTTGTTCACGTTACATCTTTTTTTCTTATTTCCAAATTACCACTCTTGTTCTTAGAACAAATTTCTTCTCCGACTTATTTCAATCAAATCGATTTAATTGACATATAAAAGTGTTAAACGTGAATACGAATATAATAAAAACCGATCAAGCGATAAAAAGTAATGTATAATTATTTAATTATTGATACAAAATTATGGAAAAACTTTCTCATTCAGGATACGTAATAAAAGTTTTATTATACCCAGTTTTAAACCATTTTATTTCAAATTTCTGAATATTTTTCAGATCACAAAAATGTTTCAATATCTTCTTTTATTGATCATAAGCGTATTAACTTATTAGTCTCTGTAAATCATAACACTTAATTGATTTATTTTACACAAAATACTACATCAATGCAATTCGACATTCCCATAGATCTTGGGTGGCGCGTACAGAGTTTATGTCGATACGGGATATCTTTAATAAGACTCACATGATTTTTCGTTTTTTTTTCTGCTGCGAATATTCATGAGAATCTGCGAATGTTCATGGAGTACGAGTGAAATTTTTTTTGTTAAATTTACAATCATTTGTACTTTACATAATTTTATATTTTTTTAACATGCGTTAATATTAGCAAGTTCAGGTCACAATTAAAAAGTAAATAAATTCTGTAGAATCTAAAAATGATTTATTTTAGGTACTTAATACAATTTTTAAAAGTAGAATTAGAAGAATGCAAAATTATTCGTTTTAGATTCTTAATATAATTTTTAACAGTGTGCAAGAAGTAAAAATGTTGAAGAAGTTGTTTTAAAAAAAATATTATCAGTTCAAAAAAATGTTGTTAATTTTTCCTAATAGTGTCTAGGTGGAGGAAAAAGAGATAAGTTTTTACGGATTTTGGTTGTATACCGTTTGGAATGGGAATGACTAACTTTTCTTGTCTGTATCAGTTATGTATTATTATTCGTGTATTCTCATCCATTATAAAATCTTTGTTTGATCCATTTTAGAATGATCTCATTGAATCATTGATCATAATGAATGATCTCATCCATTCTAAAATGATCTTATACCACATAAGTTCCCGGTACTCGTATTTCCATTATTTGAAATTTTTAAAAATACTTTTTAGTCAGTGATTATTTGAAGTTGGTTCAATTTTTTTTGTAAAAATATTTTGTTTTTCCATTTTTAATGGTTATAATTTTATCCAAAATGTCACGAATTTATGGTGCCTTTTGGCTTCCTTGTAGTTTATGATTCAAGCATTTACATACCTTTACGTACTATGTATCAAACTACCAATATTCCAGTTGCTATTTGCTTACTAACATATCTAGGTAAAAATGAATAAGTCAATTTATGCATTTGTTTATACCTGTACATCATTGCAACATTGGGCCGAAGAACTGGAATCCTGATTTTAATAAGAGAAACCTGCTTAAAACCACAATACTAATTTAAAAATGGCAGATTCTCATGTTTTAATCATTCAATGCCTCCGCAGTACGAAG
The DNA here is from genome assembly GCA_039881145.1 of Druceiella hillmani. Classification (NCBI taxonomy): domain Eukaryota; kingdom Metazoa; phylum Arthropoda; class Insecta; order Lepidoptera; family Hepialidae; genus Druceiella; species Druceiella hillmani. Next base: position 1,422,378 of record JAYKKI010000052.1, read on the forward strand.
ATTGAGGAATTGGAACCCAGTGTTAAATTTGAGAGTTTATGCTTTAGATCCTCAATACTATTTTAAAAGAGAACTCTTCATTTCCACGGTTTAAGCGGTTAGTACCCACATAACGTTAAGACTGAAATCTAGATTTCAATGGTAAAGACTTTGCCTGAGACGCAAAATATTATTTTTTAAGACAACAGATCACTAGGTCTCACTGTTTAGACAGGCAACACCACTACAGCATCAGAACCGACGTGTTGCAACCCGGAGTTTAATATCAAAGTTTCTGCTGAAGACCCAACATAGTAATTTAGAAGAGCTTGTCCTCCAGCCTCAAGATATAAACAAGCAGTAGCTCCAAATCGCCAAGATTGAGAAATTTGAAACCGGAGTTCAGTATTAAAGTCTCTGATCGATATCTACAACACTTATTTAAAAACAGCAGAATGGTTAAGCAAGCGTTTCCTCTACAGCATAGTACTGAGAAGTTGGAATTCAGAATTCAATGAAGTTCAAAGTTTGAGCTTGAAATTTACAATAAATTTCATGTACTTTTAGATGTAATTATATTGTCGTCAATATATATGGCAAAAAGTGTCGTTACAACTTTTGGTCTTAATTTTTTCCATCTAGCCCCCTTTCGCAACGCGCGATAAGGAACTTCGTTCCAACAGATCCTTAAATTTAACAGTTTAGGTGGGTAGCACCACTACAACATCAGGGCTGAAGAGATGGAACCCGGAGTTTAATGACAGAGTCTCCGCCTGGGACCCAAAGTACTAGTTTAAAAACAGCAGATCTACAAATATCAAGATTATGTAGGCAGTACACCTATTTTTTGCTGCGTCTAGGCAAGTCAATCAAGTCTAAACTTAATGGATTTGCCTAAAGGGTTTCTAACACCGCTTTCCGGCTCCATCTTTGCACCCAGATTTTGCTGAAGAGTATATTTATGTAGCCCCCTCTCCTGTTTTATTGGATTATCATTAAACATTAATAATTGAAATTTGATCACGGCAACTGTGATGTTCAACGTTGTCGAATTCTACGGTATATCTTCAAGTTCCGTTATTAGATATAGATGAGTTGGGATTGTTTAGGATTGTTTAGGATTGTTAGGTTTGTTATAGGTGATTGTGGGATTATAGAGGAGGAGTATACCTTTCGAAGTAGAAAATCCTCATCCAAATTGATTGAAAAATGTGGGAGATGGGCTGTAATATACATAAAAAAATACAGTCGAATTCAGGAGGTCCACCTTTCTTGAAGTCGGTTAAGGAATATTATGTTGGTTATTATTATTATAGCTCCATGCTTACAAAAAAATAGAAAAAACAAACTTTTGTATTAAAATAACTTTAAACATGTCTTTCACATGTTTCAAATTACTCCCAACATTTTTCTTCGTTAAAAAAATTGTTGTGGATTTACCAGCAATATGTCTTTCTACGCTGTAGCGGTAATGACTTAATTATATTTTTATAGTCTTGTTACTCATTTTTGCGATATTTGGTGAATATTTTTGAGACTAATCATTGAATTTTGTAATATACGTGAATTTTCTGGACTGAAAATTGATACACAGGAATAAAAATACACGCGGAGTAGCAACACCGCCTTTGCCAAAGCCCACATTGTAGCCTTTGCCAAAGCCAACATTGTAACTGAATAGTAATTTAGTCACAAATTATGAAGTATTACTTATTATATTTAAACCAGTTTCCTCAATGTTTCTATCACATTTGGAAAACATTTGTTTTTCTTCTAGCCCTTATTAAATTTATGGAATAAAATGGGAAAAATCACTTTATTAAAGCTTCTTTTCCGAGATAATGATATAGTCTCCCAGTTTATTTAAAAATTTTGAAACGAGACATTCTTTTTGGAATTTTTCTCTGCCAATTTTCTGAAGCAATCTTATTTTAATATCATTCGGAGAGATTACGGATGAAATATTTAGTATTTTAATAAACTTTTTATTTTTTTATTATAAGTGTTTTAGTTTTAACTGTGTTTAATTCATATTTCGTTTTGGGAATATTTTTGAATGTACCGATAACATATTTTCCTATTTTATGGTAAAAAATCTGTGGTTATTCTAAAAATCTGTGGTTAGTCTTGAACCACAGATTTTTTACCATAAAATATAAGGGCATTACTTTAGCTTATATCCTGGCGATGTTCTTAAGTTTTTTCATGAATCTATTTTTGGAGACTTGCCCTTTTATATTAGATTTTATTACACACATTAATGAGCTTCTTTATTATTTTTTTATAGCTTGTTATTTTCTGTTATATATATTTCTACCATTTATTTTGCAGCATCTTATATATTTTTATCATAAATTGCGTTCTTTTCATACAAAACCATATTGTTTAAAGCCTTCACGTTTTAAATAAATAAAAAGATGTATGAAAATCTGATTACCGAATTAAATTTGAACGCCAAAATTGCTTTTAAATGACAGGCCATATACGGATGGTCATAAAAGAATATCCCATTTAAGACTTATATGATTTCCCCATTTATGGTCAGGGAAAAAATTTATGAAACAACCTAAAATATTGAAAATAAATCAATGAGACTTGTATTTTAAAAATGTGTCTTATACTTGAATAAATAGTTTACCTTAACACTACTGTTTATATTGAATCTTTGCCCATAAATAAATAAAACCTGTAGCTTTTTGATGTAAATTCGTAAAATTTTAAAAAATTTGATGTTCACGTTGGAGAAAAATCATTCAAGTTTCATAATTATTATATCTCAAGTGATAGGGACATGAACATCAGGAGACTCGGTAGTTATATTACTATTACCCTAATAAAATAATATAATTACTGAATTATTTCTAACCGTATTTTTGAAATGCATCATCCTTCATCGCATTAAAAACTTATTTCTTCATAGCAAGTTCGTGTTCAAGTCAATACCTTCAATAAGAGGTAATAATGATTAGAAATCTGTCGTCTATCAAAGTAGGCTTGAAGAAAATAATTAAAAATAAACCGAGGTTTAAAAGTTATTAAAACAATAAAATATAACTAAAGATCTACAAATATTTACAAAATTACCAAAGTTATTAAAAAAATCTTTGCGTACCTCAAAAGTTTAAGACCAATTCACTTTCAAAACGGTTTAAAAATTATATATTGTTACGTCCAGAAAATAGACATTAACTAAAATTGTAACTTTCACCTTCATTTTTTAATCCATACTAATCAAAATAGTCTTCTCGCCACTTAGAATTATCATTTGAGATGATATTATTAATATTCTGGCCATGAGGGCATATCTTCCATCCAGAGATTATGTTGAGCAAAAGTATTATTACAATTTCATTCGTTGCTGTTATCATAGAAAGTTTCTTAGATAAAAGAAAATCATAGAAAAACATGGATATTTCGGACATGTTTAAAATTATGATTTGAGATTATATTATCAATCTTCTCATCGAGACGGCATACCCCGAATTTAGGGATTAAGTCGAGCAAAAGGATATTTTATTTGTTATCGTAGTCGCAGAACAGTGTTTTAGATTTAAAAAAAAACACTAAAACGCATACGGAAATCTGAAATAATCGTACTTAAAATCATCATTTAAGATCGTATCATAAATCGTCTCTCCATAAGGGCATGTTGTGTATCTAGTGATTAAATCGACAAAAATATATTTGATTCGTTACTTTCGTTGTCGTGGGAAGTTTACTAGATATAAGAAAACCACAGAAACGTATACAGGTATCAAACATAGTCAGACCTATCATCAGAAGTGATAAACGTATAAAAAATTTAGCACATAAGATTTTGTAAAATAGATTAAATTAGTTTGACCCCAAGTGACCTTAATATCGTGACATTTTTATTATTTTATTGCACTCTGAATTGAATAATAAAATTAGTTTGAAAAAAATAAATAGTCGATAAACAATAATTTGATAACGGTTAAGCCGTATAATATAAATATTAAGAAAGCTAGAAGTGGTAATTTATATATTGTAGATATTAGAATGATTTATAATTCATATTAAGAATATGTGCGTTACGTCTGTAACGCTATGCATTTCTATAGAAAAGTACTTGCAAAACGCATTTCTTAAAAGTCACAATACATGCAAAAACTGTTTTATAAATTTGTTGAAAACACCTTCTATAATCTTAAGATTTATTAAAAATTTTTGTCCTTAATTTGTATCGATTAAAAAATATTAGGATCTTTAGAGTAACTATTACTTGAAATAAAGCTACTTTTATTTTCAAACACAAATATGGTTTACGTAATAAATATTTTTTATCTTTGTGTATTGAAATCGTAATTGATTATGAATGTTACCAGAAATTTACTAATGCTATCTTTAAATAATTATTCCCTTGGATAAATGAAGTTTTTACTTAGTTAAATGATATTTTTTTTACCAATACTTTTTTATTCAGTATTGGTTAAAACAATAAACAAACGTCAAATATGTGATTCACAAAAGAATGAGTATTTTAGGTTTAATACCTTTACTTTCACAAATTCTTTACATTTTGTATCTTCTATACATATAATAAAATTGTAACAAAGTGAATTCTGTACATCAAACATATTTTAAAAAGGTGATTGATTTATAATATAAAATGATAATGGAAGCCAGAAAAATGTTTTCAGAATTTTTGTCTGTATGTTAATGGCGGGTGTCACGCAAAATCTCCTGGACGGATTTTGATCAAATTTGGTATGGTAATAGTATATAACGACATATAAGGAAAAGAAACAAAATTTTCTTTCTTAACTATATGCGAAGTCGTAGGTACAGCTATTGTCAAATAAAATAAAAAAATAACCTCAAAATTGTTAAATATCATTTTATTCCAAACAAAATAAGTTATGTGCAATAATCAAAATTTTTTTCTTTATAAATCATTCTAATATCTCCTAATATCTACAATATATAAATTACCCCTTCCAGCTTTCTTAATATTTATATTATACGGTTAAGTTATCAAATTATTGTTTATCGACTATTTATTTTTTTCAAACTAATTTTATTATTTAATTCAGAGTACAATGTTTTTGTAGTCTTGATATATGCATTTTCTTTCTTGTCCATGGATATTTACAAGTAATTCTGGTTAGATTTGTTAATTCGCCCGGCTCCCTTATAAATATAATAAGATTTTTTTTCATAACACCTCCTATTTTAGTTTCCTGGTGTTTGAAAACTTCCTTCAGTAATGTCAAACATTTTATTCCTATTTATTATATTCACTACGTACTAAATTAAGTTAGTGCAAAACTATCATTTTCTATTTGTTTCCATATTCATGGAATTCATCACCGAATTGTTTGTCAGTATATTTTATAATTCATTTTGGTATCGAGCTATTTTTTGTAGCCGAATATTATTTTATAAATAAAGTGCAATACAGAAGTAAAGTAAAATAATTAATAAATTCATTTCTTATTTTTATTTTATATTATGATATATCTGAAATTTACTTATTCTTCATATTCTATGAGTTTATCAATTCAACGTCTAATATGTAAATGAGATTTTGACAATGATGTGTTCATTTTGAAAACATATGTTTGTCTCGGTTAAAGTGATAACTTAGTCTAACGTATACATATCTACTGACTCCAAGTCTGCTTCATTTAGAAATTCTAAGGATGCGGAACAAATGACTAGTAGTGAACAGGTCCCACTGTACCTCCCGCCGCACAGACGTAGTTAGGTTACAACACTTGTGATAGATACAACTATTACTTGCGATAGTATAGTGTATTTAGAACGAATTTATGAAATAAATTGTGGTGATTAATTGGAAGTAGTTAAGTATTTAAATCGTATTTTTGATCGATTGTACCATTTGAAAAGTAAATGTCTGCAGAGTATGTATCCGTCTATATGAAGGAACCGAGGAACAATGATACACTAATGAAGGGTTTATTATGAAATAACATTCATATTTAGAATATCTAAATGGTGAATTATTAAAAACTGATTGAGTTTAGTCGCAAAATGCTGCCATAAAAGTATAAGTTTTCTGTGATTTGACTAATTTCTTCTAATAGTTTATATTTGATAAATAAATATTATGGCATTGTACATAACAATGCAATATATACAAATCGCTGATTTCCAAAAATGTCTCAAATCATTAGTAAATCGATATAAGGGTAGCGTACTGTGGGAAACAGGCATTTTAACAGAAAATAACGTGAAAGTTCCTGAAAGATAAAGTTAAGGCTCATGGTAACGGATTCGAATGTAGTCAACAAGACGATTGATAAATTGTGATACAAATAATGACCTTTGTCAGAATATTTCCAGTGTAATTTCAGCAATGGTTTAGACCTATTGATAAGTAGTTTCGATTGCAAAAATTGTTTTTCTACTTTAAAATATTCAAGTTAATAATATATTTAACGCTAAATTTATAATATATTTCGGTATTTGCTATTCTGGCGTTAATGTCAATACTAAATTTGTAAATATTATATTATCAAGGAGTTTTTACTCATTTTTGAATAAATCATTCCATTAAGACTTAAAAAAGTTAATTTGTTTTTCATTGACAGACACTTGAAAAAATTTCTTTTTCATCGAGTAATTGTAATGTAAGAAATTTGTTTTATTTATGTCAATAATTTTATATCGCATCGAAAATTGTTTACAGAATTTTCTTTTATTCTTAATTTTTTGTTAACGGATCAATAGAAGTGGATTAAGAAGAAAAAAAATTAGTTTTTCCTTTCCTTCAAGTAGTCAATTTTTGTCTTTAATTTTAGTAAATGAACTAAATTAATTTAACGTTATCAACAAATATAATAGCCGTTGCTCTCGGAGAAACCTTATGCCAGTGAGCTGCCTCACTTAGTGAGTCAATAAAGAGCGTTGCAAGCTAAGCCTTTACCGTAAATAATGAAGTGTTTGCAGTATTTATAGAGATAGACATTGTATTTTTGAGTGTACTCTTCATTTAGCGTAAAAATCGTTGCAATTATTGAAACGAAGTTGATTCATATTAACCTCATTTAATAAAATGAGGAATTTTTCACTGATTTTTACTAACTCCTAAATTTGCAGAATTTTAGACTTTATTTCTAATTAGAGAAGGTAGAGTAGATATAATCATGAAAAATCGTAATTATCAAAAAATATAGAACAGTAAGGTTTGTGTTGTGATTTTCTAGTATTACCGCTTCACTAGTATTTGGAACTTTTTACTTATTTTATATGAATTTGCAGAGAACCCAATAAATTTTTGTATTAAGTGGAAGATTGCTTCACTATTATTTGGTTAATTTTATGATTAAAGGAACTTTTTACTTTTTTCCATATGAACTTGCAGAGAACCAAATTAATTTTTGTAATAAATAGAAGATCGCTTCACTATTATTTGGTTAATTTTATGATTAAAGGAACTTTTTACTTTTTTCGATATAAACTTGCAAACAATCAAATTAATTTTTGTAATAAGTGGAAGATCGCTTCACTATTATTTTGGTAATTTTATGATTAAAGGAACTTTTTATTTTTTTCGATATGGACTTGCAGAACACCAAATTAATTTTGGTAATAAGTAGAAGATGCCACATAAATGGTGAGTTTGGATATACAAATATTCTAAATATCAACGTAAAGGTTGCCATAAGTTTGTTAATCTTTTTTTCTATCAAATTTTTGTGCTTTATATCTCCAGTAACAATATAACTAACAAATCGGACTATTCCGGTCCTAGTTGCATCTGATTTAATATTTAAGCAATAAATAACAAAATTACGCACGATAAATTGTGCGATGTCATATAGCGACATGATTTATAAGCGAAAACTCAATATAAATGAATGTTCCAACTTACGAATAAATTTTCCATTGAACTTATTACAAGGATAATTTGATTTCGAAATACGAGTTGCCCTCTTTTGATATTGGTTTGATATATACATAATCAAGTTACAACATAGAAAATATCAATAACGGTAGCGATAGTGACATTTTCTGCCACAGAGAGTCCGCAGTATCCGTATCCGCAAAATAATGGGGATACGGATATTGCAGATAGGATATCCTGTACCGGCCGCCTTCAGTGCCGTTTCTCGAATAGGTGAAAAATATTTTGTTATTCGTTATTCTTTATATTATTTTATACTATATATCTTATATTAATAGTTAAAATATAATATTAAAAAAGTATGACACAAAATATTATATTATTATGAAAAATAAGATGAGAAACAATTAAAGAAAATAAACGAGTAATTGCAATGGACTATTTAAATTGAATATAGTTTTTACACTGCATGTAACTGTTTGTTAGATGAATTTCACTTATACTAATTAAAAATATTAAAAAACTCGGACCCGCGCAGCAAGGGTTCCGTACCTCGTTCAAAGTAAGTTAAGTCATCAGTAATATAAATTTCCTAACGCAAAAATATTTAATAATTTTTAAATCATTAAGTATATATATATATATATATATATATATATATATATATATATATATAGTGTGTGTGTGTGCGTGTGTGTGTGTGTGTGTGTGAGTGTTACAGTAAATATTAAGATACGTAACTACAATTTTCTTACAACCTTGGGTAGGCTTCGAAAAATCTCATCTTTTCGTCATCTTAAGTGTAGTTTTCTAAATAAATCATTTTTGGAATACATTTTCGACATACTTTCCAGCTTTATTTACTTTTTTCATAGGATACCCCACGTTGTACAAGAATTGAAAACATTTTTTTTTGTTTTAACTACTCATATATGCGAGGATCTGAAATTTTATTAGTATGCAAATTTTAAGTTTCTGAAAAAACACACCTGTGATTGACGAACACTTGGATGTATTTATGAGGGTCCTATTTTGTAAAATTATAATCATAACCAAATATTTAAAACCATAACTGTAGAAAAATGCATGAATTAAGACTTAGAAATGGGGGAAGCTCTGGTCTACAAAGCCATAAACTCGAAAAAAACAAATTTTTACTTATGCGTTAGTGTAATGAAAATAAAGTAAATGGTAATTACTAGCTGAAGGTCCTCAATCTGAAAGCCCTATCCAAATACTAAAAAGAAATATATCAAAAGTGTAATTATATGATTTTCACATTATTCAGTTATTTTATGACATAAAGACAAAGCAAGAATCAAAATGCACCTTCTAAACCTGTTTTATTGAAAATTTATTTTCAAGAGGTTAAATCGATTAGGATAGCTTTGAAACGCCTATGAAATATTTTAGTTTCCAACTTATATACAATTCAAAATAAAAAATTCAATATTAAAAAATTGTTTTATAGATGAATAAACTATTAACTATACATAAAATAAAACTGTAGAACTGACTTGTCTGTATATCAAGAATATTTAGTAAAAAATGGTTCAGCAGTACATGATAAAAGTAATAAAAAAAATATCGACCGTGGATTTTCTTTACCTCGTCATTTTGTGTGCTTGCTCGAACACGCATAACGTAAAAACTACTGAATTATTGAGGGTGTAGCATTCGAAAAAGAGGTAGGGGTTGATTTTATATAATATTTAGATATTATTTCATCAGAATCAGTTAATGCAATCAGAATATACGCAATTTTATTAGTTTGAATAATTAAAATTTTTTTTAGTATAACAACCATAGAGAAGCACTCGACGCCAACCCGACTCGACTTGAGGAGTTTTTGTTTAGGTAAACAAATTGAATACGGATAGACGCATGAGGGCAGATTTCGTTATTGGTCATCTTTTAAGGATAATGTTTTTCTATGTTGTGTTTATTTGATATAAGCTTACTGTTTCATCAATTGGCTTAAAATTAGAATATGCTGCCTGTATTAATTACTTTTGTAGATTTACAATTACGCTTTAAATTTTTTGTTGTTATCCGCTTTATTATCTATACATATAACTGTAAAATTGGTTTCTATCTATTTTAAAACTATGTATGAAAAAACCATTTAGGAAAACTTAACAAAAGTGATACAAGATAACTATATTGCTTTTAGAATGCTTGTCCGTTTACCTGTGAACCTGTTCATTTGTCTCCGCATCACGCAAGAGCAGCTAAAACGACTTTTATGAGCAGTTTTTTTCTGGTAGATTCTGTTGGATTGTTAATGTATATACTATATTTTATCGCACGCATCTAATAAAAAAGAAGATATCGCAATTTGACTATATTATACAAAGTTTACTTATTACTCAAAATTACTTGTAATGAGTATTATTAATGCAGAGTTTGCTTATTTAAAAGAAGTTTTATATCATAATTTTTGTAGCATGATATTAAGTGTATTGACCTTAAAGTTAATAATGTTTTGTAAAGGTTCCCATGCGTATGAAATCACGAGTACAGCTAGTGAAATTGATAATTATTGATTATTACTTCTCTAATATAAAAAGTGGAATTTCTTTTGTTTCCTTATGTACGTTTACTTAAAGATGCTCGCGATTTTTTGTTTTATTTTCTGTGATAATACCAGTCATCCGTGGCAAAATGGAGTGTTTAAAAGATATATAAAAATAGTACTGTAAACAAATATATGCAATAAACAAATGCATGCACAGGTTACATGACGTTTTATATCGGTATATTAATTTTAATTTTACACATATTTATTGAAATAATTTTTGCAAAAAATAATGTGCTTTCCTTACAGCATAGAAAAATGAAGTTTTCTTTCTATTATTAGTAGATATTAGTTGATTCATTTGTACTCAATGTGGTTGCATACAATTTCATATTTTTGAAATAAAATATGCTAACCGGTTTTTAGTTTGCTGATTTTGTTGTACGACTTAGTATAAAAATATAATACAAAGAAATTGACGTTATTTCAAAATTAAGTAACTTAAAATGCACAATTAAATGAAACTTCGTGATGTAGTATTATTTCTACTTTCTTTAATTTCTTTACCACGACCTAGGTTTCGTTGTATTACAACATCTTCAGGTGGGATATTATCTTTGCTAATATCCCACCTGAAGATGTTGTAATACAACGAAACCTAGGTCGTGGTAAAAAAATTAAAGAAAGTAGAAATAATACTACATCACGAAGTTTCATTTAATTGTGAATAATGAATTTCTGCAAAATTAATGCCAAATATATTCAATAACTTAAAATGACTTTAATTTCACTTTTCAATTTCTTCTTCGGATTGTAGCTCCATTAACTTATTATACTACGAACTATGCAAAAACACAGGGGTGAACAATTCTTTCAACATATTTCTTTTGTTTTTTATATTTGTAATTTTTAAATTCAAGCTGAAAATTAGAAGAACTACTTGCTTACCAGGTGTAATAGAGCAGTCGTTATGATCTAATTTTAGTGTTTTATTAAGATGGAAGCAATATTTACTTATTACTTTAGAACATCAATATTTCATAACGCAGTTATGTATAAAATAAGAGTGTTCTTTTGTCTTTGTATATTATTTTAGACACATTAGGGTCTAAAAAATTTTGTATGAATTTGCCATTATTTGGATGGTATTACTAAATATATTAAAAATGGATGTTACAACAAATTACATATTATAGCGAATATAATCCTATAACATAACATCGCTCTGAGAAAGCCTTTTTAATAATAATTTTTTATAAATATTTAATAACACTGATTTGAGCTTTCTTCTTGATCTTCTTGGGCAAACCCCAGTCAAAATGTTTGACAACACTCCACTTTTCACGAATACCAGAGCGGCTGATAAGTATTGAGCCTAAAGTATTTACTGTTGGTCTAAATTCTGTACCAAAAAGTCACTACTTGAGCGATATTTAGTTAGTACGTGAGGCAGGTTATATGTCATGAACTTCATTACGTTTCGAGTAATTCAACCAATGTCATCACCATATCTGAGGCATTATAAAATTAACGAAATTGAAGCATTGTGCACTCCTAATTTACCTTGTAAAGAATGAAAAAATACTATGTAAGAAATTTTTGAAATACTGTCGAAAATTTTAGAACCATCGTCTGTCTCTCCGAGTCTCTCGAAGGCGACCTTTGTTTGTACAATTGAAATACCACTGTCATTACATAAAATAACACTAAATTCAAGAAACTGGTATTGGTGGACCGTAAGACAAAACTGTGACGGATAGCAGAAAAGTTGAGCATGATTCAAATTAAACTGAAGATATTTTATACCAAAATTTGCACATGATAAAAGTCAATGTGCATTGGATGTCAAAAATAACGATAAAAAATGGTAAGTTCATAATTAGTAAAAGTTTTGGACTTGTATAAGGACAATTTTAAGGAAAATTTATCCCCTATCACTACCATAGAAGAAATGTGCGATTACTCTCTTTTTTGTAATTTAAAAAAGGATTTACTTGCCAGAAAATTTAAGGATGGAGGTCAGTTGAACCTAAAAACATTCTGAAAGTAAAGAAACAAACTCTTTTTTTTAGTGGAATAAAAGCCCTTTAAAAATTGTTGAAAAATGTAGTGTACTTCAATGGGACTGTATTGAAAAAAAAAATTCCTTTTTTAAATATGTCCTTGAGTTTTAGTACCTTAGTTTCAGAATATTTACCTACCCTTCATACGTATGAAAAGAGTTTATAAAATTCTTCATCATTGCGGATCACCAAGTGAAAGTGACTCGGAATGATCCTAGTCTTTTTACTTTAGCGAGCAGCGTGACTAGCCAGTTCGAACATTTCAGCGGCCAAGTACTCCATAACGATGAAGGAGGCGGATTCGATGCTCTAACCATAGTGTGCCTTGCGTATCTATCACTCAGCTGTTTCAGTATAAACTAGATCACGTATACTATTTTAGAGGGTGCAAATTTACATTGTTAGGTCGGATTATTGTTGGAAACATCTTTTAAGTTGTTTACTACTATTATTCTGATTGAACGAAGTTATAAAAATAGCTTTAAAGGTGATATGAATTATTACTGTCTATTGGATAAAATATAAAATACTTAATATTAGTAAGTGTTGTCAGTGAAACATAAGCAGTTGTATAATTTATGGAAAAAAAAACTATATATATAATATTTAGGTTATATTGAAGTTTCCTATGATATTGTTAAAGGTCTGGGCCTACATGATGGAATTAAATTTTGCTGACACTACCACGGGAGACCAGTTTAATTTTCCAATTAAATGTACGAAAATATCCGTTCAATATTCTTGATAAAAATGCATAAAACTTTTTTAGTACTTTATACCCTGTTTTATTTAGAATAATTATACAGGTATGAGCAATTACCAAAATAATACAAGCAAGAAATAGCAGTTTTTCTAACGCAGTTTCGTGTTATTGTGTTCAGAAAAGGCTAAATATATGTTACTGCTGAGCAGTAAATTATTTACAAAAATCTTATTAATATTAATCAATACATGGGAAGATGTTCCCTTCGGAAAATATTTTAATGAAATCTGCTTATGCAATCTGTTGATTTATATTGTTTTAATATTTATGTCCTTTCCTTTTCGTATAAAATTTTTGGTTTGTTTAAGAAAAAGTATTTCAAAAAAGAAACTAATTATGAAAATGAAAATTTGATCGATTGTTTTGCTACCGCATTATAAATGACGCCCCGTGGAACGTAATGAATCAAGTTTAAAATAATTATATAGTGCCATGTGGGAAGACATCTAAATTCGATTGTATTTGATTACATATTGGACCTGCATTAGCAACTTTTACGTATATTTAACACAGTAATAAAAAGCAAGAGTGTGTAGACTTGCTTCACAGAATTCAACACTTACATGACCATACCTACGGAATCGTTGCAGATATCACGATGAACCAAAAAATATGCTAGTCTCCCATAATATATCCAAACAATGTAAAACTCACGTAACCAGTTTCAGTTTTTTCAAAATAAATCCTATTGCACAGATTGTCAAAATGACAAACTTTGCTTCCCACATTAGCTCTTCTCGGAAAAAGAATTTAAATACTAAAGTTAAACAGATCACAGCAAAGATACTTCAATTCTGGCGATAAAAACAGGTTGTCCCGTAAGGAGTGGATCAAATATCAGTGATAGAGTGGGTTATTGCACGTACGAAACAATAAATTTTATTATTCTAGGCCTAAGAGTTTTAGAGATATGATTGTTACGACGCATAAAAAAAATTATTAATTATGAAGTATGATCTTTAAGAAAATATTCGTCTTCCTAATTGAAATATTACTCATTCGTTATTATTGGCAATAAAAGAAGTAAATAAAAATTTAAAAAAATTATTTTTTTCATCGTAAGTCATCGCTAATAAGGATTTGTTAACGTGATAACATTCAGTAACACCTGTTATAGTACCATTCATGATTAAGTAGCATAGGGAGGACATATTGTTATGTCTCAAAATCTATGACATCTAGAATCATTTTTATGGTTCTCCTACAGCATTCGCCTAAGCTCCTAAAAACCCTGTCTTGTGAATAGATTTATTTAGCATTTTTGCAATATATTTTTAACTATATATATATATATATATATATATACTATCAAAAAATATTATACCTTTTCAATTCTTAGCTCTTTCAAACGATGTACGGAATTAAAAAGAAATTTCATTTTCCCTTCTCTTTAATTTCCAGGTGAATATATTTGAATATTAGTTACTCAGATATAGGTATATTAGTTAATATGATTGATTACTATGCAAACTTCTAGGTATTTAAATTTCATTTTGAGAGAGTGAATTAAATAAATTTCAGTCTCAATTAACATTAATGGGGAATATTGAATATATTTGGCGTTAATTTTGTAGAAATTCATTATTCACAATTAAATGAAACTACTTGATGTAGTACTATTTCTACTTTCTTTAATTTCTTTCCCACGACCTAGGTTTCGTTGTATTACAACATTTTGTAATACAACGAAACCTAGGTCGTGGTAAAGAAATTAAAGAAAGTAGAAATAATACTAAATCACGTAGTTTCATTTAATTGTGATTAATGGGGAATGTAATGGGGAAACCATTCCAGTTTTTTAAATATTTTGTTTTATAATGAGCAAGAACCTACATTATTTTTGTCCATTTTTCACAGTTTTACGTCTTCTACGCATTTCGACATCTGTGCTTTTTTGGTAAAGATCGAAATTCGCAGAAAACCTAAAACTGGAACAGATGGACAGAGCCCAAGAAATTATAAGGGTTTCATAAAATAAACTATTAAAATTGACCGTCTTTGGAATTTTATCTATCATACCGTCTATTTGTTTGTTTGCATGTACATCCAAGAAAAAACTACTGGAAAAATTTTAATGCAATTTACAATATTTCAGAATATCCCAGGAGTAATATAAAATACACTATTAACAGGACGCCACATTAGGGAAAATATATTTTTTTCCTGCATATTTTTGAACCGATACACGTAAAAACTTCTATCTCAATTAAAATAAAATATATCTGGTCGTATCAAATAATACATTAAAAAGAAAATGGATATCAATTTTAGATAAAATGTAAAACAGAAATGTTAAGAAATTAAAAATTATCCATTGCAACACCCAATCATCCTATTATCTATCATGACATACACAGTTAACCACTCTTATAAACAAATGAATAAATAAAAAAATCATACGAGATCAGGCGGATTAAAAAAGCCAGTATTGAAAGATTTAAGAAAAACATTAATATTCATCAGAGGAAAATTACAAGTATCGTGCGGTTTATCGAGATCCAACAGAAATCCAATAGCTATTAAAGATTGATAGACTTAACTGAAAGGAATTCAGAGCATATTCAAAATACAAAAAAAATTTTCAATGTAGCAGTGAGTTGAAGCTTAAGAATTCAGGGCATATTCAAAATACTAAAAAATATTTTATTTCAGTGTAGCAGTTAGTTGAAGCTTAAACCTGATACGAATGGTATACATTATAAAAAATATGTACTCAAAGGTGCTGTAAATTAAACATTCACAATGGTATTTTACATAAAAGAACATTTTTTCTCTCTGCATAAGACCAGAAAGTAAAATAAATATCATAAATAGAAAAGACATCATAAATAGAAGAGACAATCCTTAGACATTATGTTGATAGAGGTAAAAATATTTCAATTTATTACACTTATGGTGTAAAGTATTATCATATTGAGTCGTTTTCTGTCCACAAACTTAGAAAATAGTTTATTAAGTATTTTTCATCTTTGTGAATATTAAGGCAAACATTTTTTTTAGAATTTATTATCAGCCTTCAAAAACTTAGAAGAAAAGTATTTAAATTAAAAAACAACACTTTCTCTTACTTATTATGATCACCGAGCATTTTTTAATTTTAGGGAATACTGTAAAAATATTTATTTAATAATAGAATATTAATTCGCGATTTCAAATTTCATTCGAACGCTTAATTTTCAATGAATTTTGTTGCGACTATGCCTATCTTGCTTATTGTTTAACAGCTTAAATAATGAATTGAAATAAGCCAGGTAAACATATGTCTAAAGTAGAGTTATATAAACTAGAGTTATAGAAAAAAAATAGATTGAAGAAAAACTAATGTTTTTAAGAATATTAGAAGTCAAATAATATAATGATTTGAAATCAGGAAGGCATAAGAAATTAAGTAAAATTTTATACACAATTAAATGAAACTACCTGATGTAGTATTATTTCTACTTTCTTTAATTTCTTTAACCACGACCTAGGTTTCGTTGTATTACAACATCTTCAGGTGGGATATTATCTTATTTTATATATCCCACTTGAAGATGTTGTAATACAACGAAACCTAGGTCGTGGTAAAGAAATTAAAGAAAGTAGAAATAATACTACATCACGTAGTTTCATTTGATTGTGAATAATGAATTTCTACAAAATTAATGCCAAATATATTCAAAATTTTATATAAGAAAATAATAAAACAAAAAAGCTATAGTTATAAGAGCAACAGTAAAAAGCTGAAACAACATGTGAAAACTCTTTAGACACAATTACAACAGCCATAAGTATCATTAAAATTTTAAATATGTTATTATTAATATAAACTAAATGTAAACTGTTGAATAACATTTATATTGCCTTTTGTGCAAGTGAATATGCCTTTTAGCGTATTTTGAATTTTATGCCCATTTTCCATTTAGATTGGCAAGTTTGGTGGATTCTAATGATTTTTGTTGGTATTTTAATTCATATACATGTACGCGTGTATATATATATATATATATATATATATATATACACACACACACACACATATATATATATATATATATATATATATATATATATATATATATATATATATCCCGGTATCTTCCTATTTCTTGCACAAAAAGAATCTAGTATATAACTAGACATGTTACCAAAAATTCGCCTCCACGTTCCTTAAAAAAAATTAAGAATAAAATCCTTAGAGAAAATAATACTTAAATATTATGCAATATTTTGTCAGTATACTTTTCAAGTCATAGTTTTCTCCATACAAATAAGGTCTTCTTATAAAGGTTTTTGAATTTTTCTAACAGAAAACTTTTATCAAAGGTTTTTTGAATATCTGTGCTCAGACATAATCTTTTCACTCGGGTGATATGTCAATATCTTACGGTTAAAATATAATCCAGTTCAAGCTTTTTTTTTAGGAAAGTATTTCATTTATTCGTGTAAAAATTAAGCTGACATTAAATTTCATATTGGCGATTTATAAAAAGTAGTATTTCTAAATATGAAACGTAGGATACGTTTCCGATGTTTCATATTTAGAAATATCGGAAACGTATCCTGTAAATACTACTTTTTATAAATTTTATAATCTGTGTACTATATTTTTTTAATTTACGTCGTACAATTCAATCACACCACTTGACTTACCAATATTTTTATGTTATTATGTTACAAGAAATATTTAATTTCTGTTTAAAAAAATTACTTAAATTGAAATTGTTAACTAACCAAACCATGGAAGACAATTGAAGAGCTGTCTTTTATATTATCGGTCGAGAGCTCATATTTTTATTGGTTACAGCGAATAGGTTAAACCTAAATAAAATATGCGTAGAGTTGAAATGATCAAGCAGTTCAAGAAATACCATCACATATTGTAAAGGTTATAAACACCCCTGAATAAGAACAAAATTACGGTTGGAAGGCGGAATTTAGGTAATTATTCGAATCTTTGTGGTATTTGTGGGGTGGGTTCGTTATTGAAATTGGGGTTTCCATTAATATTATAATTAAGGATGCTAATTAAAAAGCGACAATGGCATAGACAGTTTTTAGTTATGAAAAAATAATACAAAATATAGTTCAAATATAATGTTGATACTAAAATGCTAAAAATGGGAAAAGTAAAATTTGGTACGGAAATGAATATAAGTTACTAGCGAAAATACCATTTATGGTGCATATATAGCCACCTTCATTTACTTAACTTTATTTATGAGGGGTAAAATCATATTCATAGTTAGCACATAACAATTTACACTGAATTTTTACACTTATTGTTAGAATAGAAATCATATAGTATGAATCTAATGATTTCAATAAAAATTAAAATATATGATCAGTGGATTCCTCTACATAGTATAAATGGTTTAAAAAGAATTTAATGGGCTACAGGAAGAGTTTTTAATAACTATAAAAAAACCTATTCATTAAATTAGTTTTAAATACTTTCGAGCACTAAGTTTTGCTGACTAAACAAAATTTTAAAGCAAAAAGAAAATTTTCAGACAAGACATGCTAGTTGATTTTATTGTTTGATAAAAAATAGATCGCAATATTAAAATAAAAGAAGGCAGTTAAGAAATATCCCACTTATTGAAATGAATTTAATTTTAGTTCCAATATCAATAAATAGATGTCAGACATAGGAATGGTCAAAATCGATCAGCAGAAATTCATGGTCAAAGAACGATTTATTTTTTAGAACGATATATTGCTCATATCGATATCTATCAAGTATCAGAAAACTGTATTCGACTGATGGAAAAATAAGCCTGCAGCACCCCGTGGTTACACAATATATCGGACTAACGCCCCTATGCACCACACGGTCAGGGCTGTCAGTCTAACTAATAGTTAGATCGACAGTCCTGGACTTACTAATAGTTAAAAACGTATTTCTGTTTCTCATTAATTGTCAGTTGAGTCGAAACAAGAGTCTACTTTACCGACCGTGCCCGGTTGCACGGTCCAATTGCTAAAGTACAAGTATCCATACAAAATATGTTTTTAACTGTCATTAAATCCGACTGAGAGTCCTGACAGTGCATACGAGCGTAATTCACACATACTCATTTTGATCAACAGGTTTTATAGAGAAAAAACAACTTATTTTGCGGTTGTCAGAGAATTGGTTGACAGAGTTAAATACATTTCAATTTATTTTAATGAACCGTTTACGCATATACTTACATCGAGTCTCTTAAAATAAAATTTTATGTGTCATCTATTAAAGAATACTTAGAAAAGACACCAAGATGTATATAATTCGAACAGAAAGTAGAATTTGATCGCCTCCGGATGCCAAATTGCATCCGTCTCCCGCCTCCCCCTTCATCGTCAATATTTTCTTTCAAGTTCATTGAAAGAACTTTCATTGACGCCTCACACAAAAGATATCTCCGGGCCATTCGTTAGCACCGGAAATCTTCAGTCGCCATTCGAACTGTAGTTCGCACTTCAATGAACGCTTGATTCAGAATGCAGCCCTAAGAGCTTCTGTGTTATAGATATTCTATTATTCGCTACTGACATTCGCGAAAAGACTTTTGTTGTTTTTCTGAAGATAGATAAGATTAAATAGAGTAGTCCATTGTTATTTGCTTATAATAAGTAATTTCTGACATTTTGTTTATGGATAATATATTTGAATAGGTTTATTACTATCACGTACATAAATAATAAATATAACAAACAGGTAGTTAATAATATTCTACTCTTCCGATTTTTTTCTGGAAATCTTAGGAATATTTCGAGCCGACCTTTAAAAATGTTACAATCCCTATCATTGTTCAGAGGTTAAAAATCTTTTTAAATAATCTGACTCGGGCTGAGTTGGATCCTGGCTTATTTTTTTCAATTTAATTTTTATCTGTTTGAGGTTGGTCTGATTTAGATCCGTTTTGATTTAAATTAAATTGTGTCCGGTTAAGTTGACTGGCACTAATTTGAACAGAATAAAATTATTCTCGCACTAATTTGTTGTTTTCTTGGAGTCGAAATGAATTTGTTTTATGGGGGAATTTTTCTAGAAAACTAAAAAAACGTCTAGTAAACTAACCTATATCAGTGGGTTAGTTTACTTCTCGGTTTTGTGAAATTTTCCGCTAGTCAAATTCCCTTACCTACTGCGAGTGGCGAGACGTAATCAGTCAATTATTATTGAAGCACGGAAAGTAAGCAAACTCGAACACAGTTTATACGTAAATGGATCAGTTTATGGTAACATTGGTTTACATTGGTTTTAATTTTTATATAGTATAATTAAAAAAAATTGTGTAACTAAATCTTTGACTAATTAGAATATTCAATGTGTTTCCTCAATTTTATATGATTGTAATTTACAAAGAAATTTAGGAAGTTTTGCGGTTTAACCGGAGATTAGAAGCAATTAAATGAATCTAAGTGATATAGTATTATTTCTACTTTCTTTAATTTCTTTACCACGACCTAGGTTGCGTTGTATTACAACATCTTCAGGTGGGATATTAGCAGAAATTGTGCATCTTTGCTAATATCCCACCTGAAGATGTAATACAACGAAATCTAGGTCGTGGTAAAGAAAGTAAAGAAAGTAGAAATAATACTACATCACTTAGTTTCATTTAATTGTGTATAATGAATTTCTACAAAATTAACGCCAAATATATTCAATATCGGAGATTACAACTTAAAGTAAATAACTTTTTTTATTTATTATCTTATTATATTACTTCTATTTATTAAAATATTTGTTAAGTTTCTCAAATCTTTAAGTATTTATATACTTAAAAACTTATTATTAATTACGTGTAAAACGCGCAAAATAATTATTTAAAACATGTTTCTGAGCAATACATCTTGTTTTCAAATTGTTAAATCTGCTCTTCCAACGTATATCTCATACGATGCAGGAAATTTAAAAATGAATTTAAGTTTTTTGTTTCCGCCCATCAAAATTTACATATATTTTTGTGTGCTAATCATTGAGTTATTCTGGCATATGATTTATCACTATGTCAAATTTCAAGTTTCAAAATCGAGTGGTTTCTGAGAAAAACAGTTGTGACTGACGAATAGACGAACCAACGGATGCACATTTGAAAAACCTGATAAAGGTTCTGTTTTTTGCTTTACGGAACCCTCAAATTAAACATCTGATCTACGGTTTATTTATCGGTTCCAAATCCAGCTCGATAATTTCCAATCTAATAATTAGCTTAACGGAGTATTTCAAAATTAATATTATATTATTACGCATAGCGAAGTGATGTCTCCTCCATTAGAATAAGATTCATTTCATTTAGGAGGTATTATGTTCATCAACTTATGTATATATTTATGCATGTGGGTATATTCATGTGTTAGTTTTAAGAGCTGGCACCGGTAATACGATTTGAATTCGATTGTATATATTTGGCGGTAATTTCGTAGAAATTCATTTCCATTTAATTTTTGTTAACCAGCAAATGAAAGTACGTGATATAGTATTATATCTTCTATATTTAAATTGTTAACCACGACGCAGCTTTCGTCGTGTGAGTACATCTTCAGGGGGCAATGTGAAGACAATCTCTTCACACAACGAAACATAAGTAGTGGTTAAGAATTGAATAAACTAGATATAATACTACATCACGTAGTTTCATTTACTGGTTAACAAAAATTAAGTGGAAATGAAGTATTTTTGGAATAATTTTAACCTTTCAGGTATCCATAGGTCGACGGCGTTGTGATCTATTCAATATGGTCACTGAAACTCGTCAATTTGACCAACGTGAAAAAATAAAAATTCGAAGAAACCATCAAGATGGATATCGAATTAAAGCTCTTGATGAGCTAGTTTTACAAATATACGACACGTTGTATAAATGAATTCGATATTTTATATATAACAAATAGTTTTAAAACTCATTAATCGGCCTTTTTAATTTGCATCTAGTTTTTAACTTTAAAGCGTTAATTATATTCTCAATGAGTAATAAATCTTACGAAAATCGGAAAAACATTATTTATTCTATCAATGTTAAATAAAGTAAGAATTCAAATTATATAATTTAAAATAGACAAAGAGGGGGTATAAAATATGTAGTTGCAAAAATTATAATATCAAAATAAGACTGGCAGAAAAATATAGATTTATTCGTTTACATCATATTTATAGATTTATTTGTTTTCAGGGACAATGTTTATATGGAATTGGCTTTTCAAACTTCTATAATAGAGTAGTCGGTTTATTAAACGATCAAAAATAACGTACTGATATTAAATTTTAATGGGAGTTCCACATGTTCCTAAATGACAGTAATTAATACCTAATAGAATACAATAAATTTAACACAACTCTCATGGAACCATTGTGTCATGACCTTCCATTTTTTACTTTCTGTAATGCTATTTAATTTTCTGATATTTGTAATTCAATGGTAAGTTCATATAACTGTTCATTATCAAGAATTTTGTACATATTTTATACTTAATTTTACCATTCTGAAATATGATCTGTATCTACCAAAATCTTATAAAAAATTCTCCAGTAGATAATCTGTTTAACTAACTCCTTATTTTTTTATTGTAATTTTAACAAGCACATAAAATAGACTAACGTACCAGTTAATGTATATCGCTTAATAAATTAAACATCAAAATATTGCACAATACTTCTAGCATGGAAAAAATTATGTCTTACAAATTATATTGATCAGGTGAATTTATATACCTCACACTAGGTTAATGAAAAAATGCCATTTTTATATTTTATGTTCCTCAATAATATTTATCAATAAATAAACAAAAGACAAATACATTTTAGTGAGAAAATAAAACTTAGCTATCTAAATGTAAAATATGTTTGTATAAAATTATCTTCAAATAGAAACCAATAACTTAAATTCTTTCACTTAAAGTTGAATCACAAACATTTTCCAAATTGCAACTCGAACTAAACTAAACAAAAACTTTAGATTAAATGGTAATCTTTAAAGTTATTTCAACACCTTTGATTTTGATTATATAAATATATATATAAATATAATAAATTATTCGAATAAAAGGTAATCATAACACAGAAAGCTAAAATGCGGAATGTTGCCATATTTTCGAAGGAGAAAATTCTACTTAAAAGCTTTTTGTAATATTTGAGAATTCTGTTGGAATTAGTGAGTAAACCTAACAAGATGGATGGAGTTACTGAGAGCTTTAGCTGACGAATGATTCGAGTAGTTCCCTCCTCTCTAACTTCTCCCTCGACGATGCTATTAGAACTTTTAACGACGTCTTTTAGCTCCATACACTTGTGAGCAATTTTATTTCGATATGTTTAGATAAATGTATGTCAAGTACTTTCGCTTCAAATGTTTCCGGCATATTTATAAGTTCTGACTTGATACTACTAAAAATCGAATTTATGAGCATGGGATGTCAGGAAATTTCTGCTTATTTTGGTGCGTTTCGGGAAGCTATGCTATTTCGATGCGTGTTATATTATAATGAGCGTAGTGGTATTGCCCAACTAAAATACTAAGCAAAAGCTTATGACAATGGCTCTACGCCAATAATATTTCAGAAAATCTTAAATTAAAGTTTTTCTAAAGCAAGCCAATACTCCTAAGTAAAACGTCACAAGGTTCATATTTTTTTTTTCAAATACCATTAATGGGCCGACAGTTGCGTGTCAAGGAATTTTATTTGTAATATTTTTATCAATTCACCTTTTCAATTCATTTAAATTTATTTCAATTTCACGAAATTTATATTGAAAAAAATTATTTTTAATGTTTTTGAAATTTTATTTAATAATTTCTTTTTCCCGTGTTACACCTCAAAGGTGAAAAAAACGAAGCTCTTCTAATATCTCTTACCCTTGTGGACCTATCTGTCCTTTGGTTCGCAAGGGTTTTTCTCAAATAGTGTTTAACGTAAAGACTTAAAATTCCAAATAGTATTAAAACATTTAAAGCCCCATATAAAAACTAGTAACATTAAAAATATTTACATAAAATTGCAGAGAGGAAATTAAATAATGAAAGGAAAAATTACCAATTATAAATAATACAATATAATTTGACGTATTTTAATTCAACTGAAAGAAGAAGGGATGCAAATTTTGAGAATTTCTCCAGAATTTAAATATACCTGATATTCTCCCAATAGTTCCAGAGACATTCTGGGATATGTCCTCGCCATTTTTTTTAAAAACCGTTTGACGTGGAAATTTTAAAAATGTCAGAGTAATATAGAATATTATTCCGTATATGTTTGGCAATATATAATTCTTCAAAATATTTTGCAGGTGTTTGTATCAATTGAAAGGGCAAATTATAAGAATCACACAATTTTTTAAAATTACATTGAGGTAGTTATGGAAGTAATATTGAAAATGTTTACAAATATATGTATTCTCTCTCTCCCTTTCGTTACCGAAATTACCAAAGTCAAATTTACGAAAATAAAATAGCATGATATTTGAAGGAGATATAACTCAGAATCATAAATTTTATATACACCCAGATATCATAAAATTTATGAGAATTAACAGACTGGATCAATGAATGCTTACATTGTGCGAATGGAATTTTCAAACCCTCTCAAAAGGATCTTTTTGACTAAACTGTACGCACAGAGAAGAAGAAGAAGACCTTAGATGAGATGGAAAGATGCAGTGGAGAAGGATTCTACAGTTTTGAAGGTCTGTTACTAGAAATTGGTTGTCACACAGAGGGCTGCATGAAAGTTAATTCAAAGGAAAGCCTTGGCCTATCCTGGGCTGTCGAGCTACTGATGATGATAAAACTACATTAGTAACGCAAATATTAAAACTAAGGTTCTCTATTATCATGGAATGTTTAAGAACCGCGGTATAAATATTCGTAAGTTGCGTGAGAATATTGATGTAAAAAAAATGTCGTGTCACAACTTTAAGGAAATATAATCATAAGATAAATATTTTGAATCTGGTATCCAAATTTATAAAAAAAGAACTGCATCGAATTATTCTGTACCAATTATCAATAGCATAACTCTTGTGCAAATATTTTTAGTCTTTTAGCTTTTTTTTTAGAGGAGCTTACATTCTTCGCATTAAATCTCTATTTAGAATTCAAGCAAAAATAAATATGAGTTTCATATATCTAAAGGTTTTGTATCATGGAATTGATTTGGCTTTTATTTTGTAGAAACTCGTTATTTAAAATTAAATGAAACTACGTGTACGTGTAGTATTACTTCTACTTTCTTTAATTTCTTTACAACGACCTAAGTTTCGTTGTATTAAAACATCTTCAGGTGGGCTATTAGCAAAGATGCTAATAGGCCACCTGTGATTTGTATCATATAGTATATTAGTGCAACATTAGTTATAAATTTCATTTGTCATAGTGTCACTTAAAGTAAATTTTAACATAATAATTTAAATAACAATATTTTTAAATACGTAGATATCTGACTAACCTAAATCGTCCTCAAATATCAACGTTTAATTTTAAAACATATCATATCAATCAGTAGCGCATCCTATTCAAACCTGTTTATAAATGACGGTTTTTTTGACATGAAATCGACCTTCACACTTCCACATTTCTATATATCCAACAGAATCTTTTCGTTTTATAAACTTCGCCTATTATTAGGGTTCTATCTAGGGCTACCAGATGACCTGGAAATCAGCGAATGTCCAAGTATTGTGCCTCAGGTACAGTGTCCAGTTATTATATGTTACTTCTTGGAATGTATATCCTTAAATGTTTTCTCAGATACGAGCGTTCGATCAACGTATATTTATTTTACTCGTAAAATAGCACGAATTTAATATCGACCGGAATATTTTGAGTTTAATTCTTCATTTCAGTTTTCATAATTGTCATAAAGGGATACCATGATGCTCAGTCCACTTCGGTTTCTCTTCCATAGTTTCACAAGTAGCTAGATTTGTGAAGTGGTATTTTTAGAATCAATTGTGTGCCAAATTCAATTACTGTATGTTTCTGAATAAATAAGTACAACTGTTGTTCTAGAAATGAAATTTCAATGAAATGAACCTATCTTTTTATTGACTGTCTATTTTGAAACTCGCATTCCCTAAAATTTTTTAAAATATTTATGTAGCAAAACTGTAAATTTTGCCTGTCTGCTCTTTGACAATAGTTTCATGTTTGTGTGTGCGTATGTGCGAGCACCACGTAAATATTACTGACTCAATTGAAATGTAGTTTCGAGAAAAACAAAAAGGTCAACTTAAAGTAATATTTCTTTATTGTTTTATCGCGATCTATTCACTCATTCAGAAAATATGCAAAATTGGTGTTTAACAAAAAATAATTTGAATTGTATTAACTCAATAAGTAAATGCCTAGCTATTCATGGTAATTCCACAAATGTATAGTGAACAAACATAAAAACGATAGATGGCTCTTTGTGTATTTTAAATCGCGCAAATAAGTTTATCACCCGGAACTAAATAGGCCAAACGGGCATAGTACAGGTGAATTATTCAGTGGTGCGAGAAGGATAACTGCTTAAATAAGCAACCCGAATGAGTGGATACGGATAAGAGCAGACTTCGTTATTGATCGTTTTCCCACACAAGGATTTTTAGTGTTACATATATTAAAAATAAGTTTATTTTATTTCTCCAATTTATTTAAAATTTGAATTGATTTAAATGTTGTTAATATTAGTAATTTAATTATTTTGATAAGTGTTACATAAGGCTATCTAAATTAAGTTGTTGCGTACATTATTGTGTATGCGTGTAATAAAACTGTGTAACTGTTTGTACAAAAAAGTATTTACTAAAATAAGATTTAGGAGAAAATAATGTAAACCTAAAAGGATACAAAAATATCGTTTTGTAATTTTAATTTTTGGTGTATGTTTGTTTGTTCGCGACTCATAAGCAATGTGTCATGGCATTAGATTAATATAAAAATAATCGATTAAAAAAATAAAACATGGTAATTTGACATTTCGAAACAAATCGCATTTACTGTACTTACGTTACCCTTAACTTAATAATACTCGTATATGCAAACAGCCCGCGCGAATAAGGTTCTTTGTACAACTAGTAAAAAATAAGACATGGATATAATGGATAAGATATTCCAGTATTCACTTTTTATTTAATGTCTGCGAAAACTGATTTGTGTCTTTGTTACAGTAAGATATCCTATTACAGTAAGATATACTATTACCCTTATCAAACCAAGTGCAAATCATATTTAATAAAACTAACAGTAATTAATATGTCATGAATTATTACCGTGAGCTGATACGCGTACTGCATCAAAGCATGGGTAACCCTTTTCGGAAAGAGGGGGTTGTTTTTTGTGTTTATATTCGATATCGTATTCTTTATCTTTGATAAAGTTGCATATTCTTCTTATCTCTTATAAAATAAGCAAACGTAAATAAAAGTTAAAAATAACATGGGTAACATTTATTCAGTAGATATTTGAATGTATGGATTCTCTAGATGTACCAAGAAACAAAAAAAAAAAATTTTAATT
Organism: Druceiella hillmani; assembly: GCA_039881145.1. Taxonomy (NCBI): domain Eukaryota; kingdom Metazoa; phylum Arthropoda; class Insecta; order Lepidoptera; family Hepialidae; genus Druceiella; species Druceiella hillmani. Next base: position 1,449,997 of record JAYKKI010000052.1, read on the forward strand.
GAATCAATCCAGACATGAGATATTAAGTTTTTCTGTCTTTAATAAGGAAACTGTCTCATAAATCCATGTTTCCATAACTCAATTGTAGTGACGTTACATTACTTATTATAAGTCATCACTAACATGTATTTCCTTTCTGGAAACTTTACTTTGGTAATGAACTTTTAAAGTCGTTTCAAATAAACATTTTAAATGAAAGAAAATTAATGATTCTATTTTTATCAGTCTAAATAGCAAAGGGTTAAATTAGTCGCTGGAAAAATATACCCTTCGTTTATATTCCGTGACGTAATGTGTGAATCAGTTATGTCATGGAGAGTGAGTCAAGTGGGTTAAGAGGGCCGTAAATCATTTAGGCCCGTACGTTCTTCACAGTGCTTGCAGGGAGGCAGGAGAGTTTTGCGTGCAATGTCCGGAAGGCGTTTAATTTTTTTTCTCATATTTTAATGTTTTTTTATAAATGACGTTGATGTTATCTGTTTTACTTATATTGCAAAATAAAGATTACGGAATATGGTACGAAACATTAAATAATAAGAAAAAACTGTATAGTCAAAATTTATATAGGCGGACGATAAAAATAAAAACGAAATGGACTTTGACACTTTTTTTGGTATTCTCGGATTCATTTCTTTGAACAAAAATTATTCAAGAAATTCGAATCCTCTAGTTTGGAAGGCCCACTCAATTTTTTGTGCGCGGGTTTTTTTTAGTGTTTATATTCACTACTCGACTCCTGCAAATTACAGCGTAATTGCTGATTCATAATGCTAGTAGCTCTACTGCTTAGTGAGATGCTATGCAAACTTAATAAACAAAATTTATATTAATTAAAATATTAAGTGATATGATATTTTATGTCCTAAAAATAAAAGTCTAAAGATTCCTAAATTCATTACATATTTGACCGCACAATAAATAATACATTTATCGTAAAAAACTCGATAAACTCTACAGAGGTGCAGATAATCCGTTATTAAGAAACAAAGAAAACTTTTTTTTGGGAAGGAATTTCTTATAAGAATTTACAACCGATTTAGGCTAGTTCCCGCTAGATCGAATCGCAGGATCTAGGCCGAGCCGACTTGGCTGCTACACTGGAGCAAAGTAGTATATCTTCCCGCAGGCAACTTGACGGTAAATGACGCACGGAATTGTTTGAATATTACTCGACAGCACTTGAAACACATTTGCCGCATTTTTATTAATGTGAAATTTTTGGGAGATTTCCACATGTGAAATCCGCATGCAATACGTGATTTAAAGGATTAAAATATTTTAATTATTTTATTACTATTTATATAATGTATTTAACATGCAATTAATCAGTGAACAAAATTTACAAATTAAAATAACAGATAATCATTGTTAGTTCTTATAACAATAATATAGTAGATCCATCATGTTTGCGCTCGTTTTATTATTTTGATGAGTCTTTTGGTCACGTGTAGGTGCCACAGTCGCATAATGAAGCCGAAAGGTGGTGGCAGTATTCTTTAACAATGAGGAGTGGTGTCACCGAGTTTAGCTTCATTTGAACTAGTTTGAAGAATTCTTTGATTAAAAATGGTGGCCAAGATCTGAAGATGGACGCGTAAGGCGATGACAGAACCTGTTTAATATTGAGAAGTAGAGTCACCGCATTTGGGCTTGTTTGACTTGTCTTGACGAGTCTTTCAGTTAAAAGTGGTAACCAGGAATTGATGATGGAACCTAAAGATGATGATAGTACTCCGCCAATATGAGGAATGGTTTTATCGCTTTCAAGTCCCTATAACTCGTCTTGGCGAGCCCTTTGGTCATAAATGATACCCAGGATCTGTTGGCAGAACTAATAGACGATGACAGGAACTCCTTAATGGTGAAGAGTGGATCCGTCTACTTTAACCAATTTTGACTTTTCTGATTTATCTTGACGAGTCCTTTGATCACAAGTAAGAGCCAAAGTCTGATGATAGAGCCGAAATGTAGTAAACTCACGACGATTACACTTTTTTGCCTTATCTTGACCTGAGCAAGAATCAACTAAGTAAATAGGTAGGTATTTACGTTCAGCTGTATATTAATGCATAACACTCCTACAGCACCTAACAGACTAGAATACAAAAAGAAAAACTTATCAAGACAACTTATTTAAAAAAGAAAAAAACAATGATTTTCACGAGTATAATTTATATAATTAAACACTACAAATAATATATCAAATAATTAAAATTTTCAGTTTCCCAGATGCCTATTAATCAGTTTTAATAAGTCAATTAAAGTTTTTTTGGGTTCTTTAAAAACTTTAAACTGATGGCTTTCTTTGATATGTACATAGGTATCGTTCAAGAATTTCCTTTTCTTTAAAATGTTCAACTTTTTTCTATGTGTAATGAAAGTAACTTTTATTATTCGACTAACTTCTTATTTCTTTGTACCCAATCAAATCCCACTTTCTTAATTTTCATTTAAATATTTTTATGTTCTGGAATCCTACTCATCACTCAAAAAACCATACAATTTTATTATTGTTACTTTTGATGTTAAATTAATTTTTCTAACTAAATTAGATCCGAAAATATGGAAGACAAATCCAATGTAATGTATACAAATATTGAAGACTTTTCCAATATTTTGTTTAGTTTATTTATTTCTACAAATACGGGACCGTGTCACTCGTTGATCTCCGGAATTACCAATCAAAACAACGTATAATATTGGAAGTGATAATTTACCAATAGAACTACGAGCGATAAGACGATTCCAAAGAAAGCGAAACAATTCATGAAAAAAAACAGGATAATTTACGTTAAGAAGAACTGGTATAATATATTTAGAGCTTAACAATACTATACAACGCTATCGGCGTCAAAAAACATATACATATAACTCGCATCCTGAAGTTGCTTCGACTCTCGTCCACATGTTTATAATCATCGATTTGTATTCAATTTATTGGTGTAGTCAGGGAATTATTTCATAGTTCCACAAATAACTAGAAAGCATCTCGTATCTTTTGAAATCAACAAACTAAACAAAACATTGGAAAAAGGAATGAATTTGTTTTTTTCTCGGAGTTTATTTATTTAAAAAAAGTAGTTTAATATAAAAAATTAACAATAATAAAATTAAACATTTTTTTGGGTAATAAGTAGAATTCTAGAACATAGACATTAAGGTGAGGATGGGGAAAGTATAATTTCATCATTAGAAAAAAAATATGAGAAAGAAAATCAAAATAACAAGTTAAAGAATTGCTATGGCTTTTTAAACACATCAGCAGAACTAGCAGAGAAAGATAGACGGTGAAGCCCAGTTCCACTGTAAAACGTATATTCTTTAAAATACATGCGTTAAAACGTTATTTATGTAAAAGATTATAAATAAATTTCTTTTGAGAAATTTATGCCGTAATTAGAATAATTATTCTATGGCCATAATTAAATAAAATATAAACTATTATGCTAATAACCGTATTGGCGGCATGTTTCTCCGCCGATTAATAATATATTAAGTATATTTAAATTTATTTTTTTAAAAGTATTAAAGTAAATAAAGAAATTTATTTCTTTAAATCACGTGCTGCGCACGGATTTTACATGCGGAAACCTTCCAAATACGTCACATTTTCCTACTAAACAAAAGTTGAGTAAGGTGCTGAAAATGTGGCAATAGAATTGTTCGAACGCTATAGATTAACACTTAAACAATTCTGTGCGTCGTTTATTGCCACGTTGCGCGCGGGACGATTTACTAGTTTCCCCTGGCGCGGTAGCCGAATCGACTTGGCCGCCACCCAATATCGCGCTCGATTAATCTAGATCGTGCAGTTCAGTCAAGTGGGAACTTTCCTAAATCGGTCGTGAATTCTTCTAAGAGATTTCTTTCTGAAAATGTTTTCCTTCTAACATTTTCTTACCAACGCCCGTCGAGTTTATCGATGTTTTACGGTAAGTGTATTATTTCTTATGCGGTCAAATATATAACAAATCTATTAATATTTACACTTTTACCTTTTGAACAGTTTATATATATATATATATATATATATATATATATATATATATATATATATATATATATATACATATACATACACGAGTATATACTGTCCACAAACATCACGTAGAATTGTAACGAAAAAAAAAATTGTCCGTTAAGGTTACATAGAATCTTTACAAGCAGCGGGACTACTGCATTACGAATTCAAAAACTGTGAAAATTACGTTCATTACATTTAGTGGCTTTTCAATCTTATGTCATTACTTCGTTTGATTATTTCGTGTTATGTACTTTGCATTAGTAAAAAGAAAAAAGTTGTACTTTATACAAAGTTAGATAAATCTTACATATATATGGCTGTTTAACTATATTTTTTCAGTAGTCGCTTCCAATGTAGCTGATATTGGCCTCACGCTGGATTAGAGTTGAGAGTCGTTATTTAATGTAAATCGTATTGTTATATTATGAATCTTGGTAATAAAGTAATGGGATTGGAAATTGTAGAAAAACAATCTCAAATTGCTCACAAAATTATATGATTTCGTTGCTGTTATAGTTACTTTTTATTTCTCTTGCAAACGGGATAACCGTTTTATATACAACGGAGCCCACCGACAAAAATAGGTCTAGACGTCTGAATACGCGCTAAGGTAGGTGGCAGATGTTTGTTTCGCAGTGTATGCTGTTGAACAACGAGGTAATTTGGTGGATAATTGGCCACTGAATTTCTCCTACTAAATTCGTCCACCAAACTTCTCCCCAACAGTCGGAATTTTTCCGATAACAATCGACAGTTGTCGGTTACCGATTAATTCTACACATTCTCACCTACAAAAATCTTTCATCTGTATTACGTGCTACGCATATTTCTTTTCCTGTTGGCAAGTGTAGCTAGGTATCGCTCGTGCGCGTGCGATTGTGTGCATGTGTGTGTGCACGGTTGTGTAATGTGTGTAAAAAAGGATATTCAGTATAAATATATCACCATACTTCAATAAAAATATTAAAGAAAGGAATCTGTTTACAGTAATATCTACATGAATGTATTTAATATGAAACAATTTTAAAATAGAAGTAACAGATTTCTTAAAAAAATATCATTTATATGAGAAAATAAAACTAGGTATAATTAAGCAATTGTGCCAATTCTACTTTCAATAAGTATTCTTATAAAAAAATCAAAGTCATGGAATTAAAGTCTATAAATTATAAAATAAATCATATTTATATAGCATTCGAGTCATAATACTCAAAATATTTAGATAATTTCAGTGAGTATACAATTTTTAAAGTATTTTGTAAAAACCAGAATATATATATTTGCGCTATTAAGGTATGTTCAGTGAATATGCGATTAGCTTTAAGTGAAAATCAGCATATATGTATTGGCAGCATTAAGGTAATTTATGAGAATATACAATCTTTGAAATATTGAACAGAAATCCGCTCCTAAATATTTTAGTGAATGAGATAATTTCATTGAATAAGCAATTTAAAATTTTGAACAGAAATCTTTTTTCTTCTTATTCTCAAGATTTTGTAAAAAAATTGCCTTTCGTTCGTGTGACTACTTTTTCACTAGAATCACAACTACACATTTCTTTAAAACATACTTTCAAAGTCGATATTAAAAACATAGTAATTTTAGCAATGAGCATAAAATATATGATACTCTCTTAATCTTAGTGATTAGAGTCACTAACCACCTATATCCGATCTTTTAAAATATGTTCGGTGCCATTTAAAAACATTCGGTTGAACTTACATAGTAATACACATCTCGTTCTATAAATACATAGTAGTACTTAAACGCTTAATACATGTTCCACCGGTGAAAGCAACTGAAAGGGACGAAACTATGCTTGAAGAAGAAGTGCCCACAATCTTCACCTTCCCTTGTATGGCGTTGGCCCTACCGGTTAGACTTAGTTGCCAAGGTCAATACGTCTATTGGAATATAACGTGGTGATAGAATTTTAATTCATGGTAAGAAAACAAATGAAAATTAGTAAGAGACGTGCAAGAAATCGATTCTGAAGGTTTTGACGCCCGTAATCATTTGCCTTTGTCTATTTTTCGATTTTGAAGTAAGCACTAGCAGTAAGCACTAACTCCGGAGTAAACAGCTCTCATTCTTCTACCAGCCAAGCGAGATGGAGTCCACCGGGTAGGAAACCACAGAATGGATGGAATTCGCATGTTTTGGTCAAATAAATTGCAAGAAATGTCAAGCTTTCTAATAACTTTCATGCCACCCAGCATCGAAAATCTTATAGGTCCACTACGTCTGAAGAAATTAATGTATTTGTGGTTTTGAAACTGATGATGGATATAAAAAAATGCATAGTTACAATGCTTATTATCCTCTAATTCGAGATTTGCATGATAAATATTTATGTACATATGTATATATATATATATATATATATATATATATATATATATATATATATATATATATCAGTTAATAGAATTAGATGGATTTTGAACTATTTGCATTTGTGTGTATAAAACTTGACATTATAAAACTTGACCTTTGCTGGATATAATGCAAACAAATTTTAAAAAAAAATTTTGCCAAAATTATCTAATATCTAATATATCTCCAAAATGCGAGTACAAACTTTGAGTAGAATATGTCAAATCTATATACGGTCAAGATTTTTATATTTACATGTGCAACCTAGGAGCAAAAGCAGAAACTTACCTCACTGAAAAATTGTGAAGAACTTATGTGAAAGCCTCAAGGGTAAAAATTAAAAATTAATTTCAATAACCATTTTGATAGTTACCTTCTGCAATTTGCTCTGGAAGAAGGCAAAATATATAAGCTTGTGCAAGGGTCAAATTTAATAAAAATTATTTCCAAAGTTGAAAGAAGATAAGTATTTACAGAGAGGACAGCATGAATACCGGATTAGTAAAAAGATCGTGAGTGTATTGAAGTGGAAAACAAAGAGATCAATTCTTATTTTATTAAGTATCCAAATTCTAAAGATGTGAAAATAATTACTCGAGAGTAATATATTGGGGAAAGAGTTGAGATGGTTTCCAAATTCAATAAAAATACAACTTTCACATGGATTTTATTAATAAATTTGACCAACTCAAAGAGAGCTCTGTGGTATCTACAGAAAATCCCATAAGTGGTGTCATCGAGTTTTCTTTACTTTCCTTGGTTCTTAAATTGTCATTACTTTTTTGATTTGCAAAAAACTTCACAATCTCAGTTTTGTTTACTCTATAGCCACAATGGTCATTGTAATTATCAACTTTACTCTTCGAAAGCTTTACACCGGACAGTTTTTTGTATTTTTTTTACTGGTTTACCACAAACCAAATTTTGTTATTATTGTCTACATAAATTTGTGACTGTGAGAGTTAAAAAAACCCACCAAGGGCTTTTTTAACTCTCACATATATATGTAGTTTAATTATTTGATTTGTTCCTTACCACAATAAATATTCAATAATATCTAATATAATTAAATAGAAGGAATATGGATATTATTGTTATAATTGTTGAAGACTGCGTCGACTTCTAAAAAAAAATATAGGCTTATAATTTTAGGTTAATTAGTTTGGAAAATAAGGGATTAGGGTGAATATATTTTATGGCATATTTCAGTATTCAGAGACATACTATGCATTGTCTAAGAAACATTATATAAATAGCCCTTTCGTACAATACTCCACACTATACTGGGCATATAAAAAATCAAGTATTTAATTTGTTCTTCATTCCAAAATTTCCATACGTATTATTAAGATATGTGAGGGTTACTATATTTCTTTACTATGCTCAAATTCAACTTTCTACGTAAAGCGGTTTCTGTGAAATATGATTGTGATAAACAAATGGACAGATACAAAACCCTAAAAAATACGAAAAGAATTTTAAATATTGTTTTATAATCACTCTGTTGATAGTATTAAAGATTGCCAGGGTCTTTTAATATTATATTTATTACAGCCACTTATTAGAGTGGTCGTCAAAAGGGTATATCATTATCGATGTTGCTCATCGATGAATGGATCATGTACGTTGCTGTACCGTTACTGGTCATATAACTATTATTTCATAAATACAGTAATAATACTCTGCAAATAATTTAATACTGTGTAATTTAGATATAAACGAGATGTAAAATCTTTAACATATTGCTTTTTAAAACAAAAAAGAAAACCTGAGTGCTTGAATTACATACATGGCGATTTCTTTTAAGCAGTTTATGAAGGTTCCTTGGTGGAACAAACATGGACGCATAGTCTGCGTCACGCATATTACCATATAACATATAGTAGATTAATAAATCTACTATATGTTATATATTTTGAATGGACCTCGATGGAAAATCTTTGTCCATGTCTAATGCATAAACATTTTCATTTATTTCCATTCAAATGCGTTTTACGAACTCGGTGCTTAATTTGTTCCAATTTTTGTCATTCTCATTTAAATATGTACATAAAAATCTAATGTAGTTTATAGATTACGAATATTATAATCAAAGATTTCATATTGATAAGGAATACCAATACATTATAATATTTACTAGATTTCCAAATAATTATTCTTTTATTTAAGTCACCAATATTCAAATTAATTGAACGGTTTTATTAAATTTATTGATATTCGAATTAATTTACAATTCTACAAATATACGTAAGTAAGGAGTGGAGTCTTTTTTTGTCGGTTTAATAACGCGATATTTGAAATTCTTTACCAGCACTCGGCCATAGTTATATCAACAGATGGAAATAATATTATTAGCCTGTAGCAAAGCATAATCAGTTTCGAAATATAATTTGAATCTACTTCAGTTAATAAAACAAAAATCATGTGCGTTTAAATATTTACCTAATGCAGATATGCATAAATTCTTTTGCGTAATCAAATATAAGAAAAAAAAACTTTTATATGCAAAGAATAAGTTATATGTTTGATAAATACAATTTTGAAAATGCTATTAAATTTGTTCATCCAAAAAATGGTGTATTCGTGTTGCGTATCGTGTTGTACGATAATAAGCTACTTAAAGTCCATCTAAAATAACTTAATGTATTTTTTATTTCAATGATATACGTGAATTAGCAAGATGATTTCTTAAACGCAAGCACTTGTCTGTTTCGTCAAATAATTTTGGTAAATATGATTTTGATAATATTTGAGAAATAGACAAAATATCTTGTTAATCACGGACAGTACATATTTTTATATCAGTTAGAAATCAAGTGTTATCTCCAGTTAATTGTAACTAAAGTTTTTAAGCAGAATTGTTATTATTTATTCTGAATTAAAAAAAATTAAATTGAATATACGGATTATTAAAAGTTCATACTACATTAATAATTTTCATACTAAATTAATTAATTAACAACTGTACGGAAATATGTAAAACAAAATTACATTTTTTAGATTATATAAGATTTTAACTAAAATTTTTCACCTTCAATTTTGTTCAACGTAGTGTATAGAAGGTAGTGTCTACTTCTTTATGTAAAATGTAACTTCCTTAATATTCTTAGGCACAATATAATAAAACAGGTACTTTGTAATATACAATTTTACGGTTTTTGCCCAAATTTTCTGGCATTACCAAAAGCTTTTACTGGATTTATACCAACTTTTGGCCATTGACGTATTATCTGCTCCTGTTCAGTTTGAAATTATCAGAACACTCTTGTTGTCTTTCCGTTTCGTGAGGGCAAGGTTGTCACACACATATTGTTGTGATTCTCCTCTTTTCATTTTATTACCCGGCTTAAAAGCTAAGATTTTTCTTCTACTCACACGGTTCAATGATGGTATCTGTTCCGTGTAAACCTAACTTCTGTAGCCTTTCTATATGAGCAACACTGGTAAAAAATGTATCAAAATATAAGCAACTTCCAGTAGAAGTTTTGCGATCTAAATGTTAAATGAGGAAGGCACCCACACCCAGATATCGTTCAGTAAATGTTGTTCTGGCGCCTAAATAAATATCAAAATCAATCATTAGTCCTTCATTTGTAGTGGTAACAACATTTTTTAACCCAAGTGGTCTAGGCTCATTTTTAACCACTTTGCGTAAACTACATCTACCAATGAATGGGATCAATCGAAAAATTTCCTGGCACTCGCTCCAAATTGCGACAGGCTTGTTTAACTTTACTTATGACAGGTTGTATCTTTCATAGAGGGTTTAATCTGTCTTCTGGTAAAGTTGGTTGATCATCGGAAAGAAAACGTAATGCTGTTCTTAAAGATATAAAACGATCTCGGGTCTTGATATCAGCTATAACTGCTAATCTAGTATTTTGGTGCCAGAACAGATATAACCGAGGAAAAGGAAAAATACCCAAGTACACATGTAAACCAAACACGCATTCCCAGTTTAACGCACATAGCAATTATTAGCATATTCTGCCCCTAACTCATAAAAATTATCATCAAAACTTTCTTTAAAATATTCCATTGGAGTCCTGACACGACGCAATGGAATTGGTTGGTATTTATGTTCTTTGTCAGAATATGTTGTTTGTATCCATATTCTGCATCTGGTTTGTCCTCTTCAACTAGAAGTGATTTGTGGAGTTGACGGTATACCTGATTGATTACTTACATTAGGTGTAGGTATGTGAACGGATTCTTGATGTACGGGTTCAATACTTTTAGGCACATCTTCTAAGAGAAAGTTTTCGTTAAAAAAATCTTCAATGTCGTGACTTTTTCTACCTTCAATCATGATTTCAAACCGAGGAGTACCTTCGATCATGCGCAGTAATTTTACCTCATTCAAATTAAGTAAAAATTATAAGATATGTTTGTAATTTTAATTACATTCGTTACATTTATTCATAAACTCTATATTATTAGATAAAAACAATAGTTACTTTCATTAAAAACAAAATATTTTACTTACGTGAGAGATGGCGCCAAAATATAATGTCATCTTTAATGAGACCTGTGGCCAACTAACTACCCGCGTGATGTTTACTTATTTATAAATATTCGCTTTACAACCCGTACGTTCGAAGTATATAGGTTTTGTTCCGAAAAATGCAATCATAGTAGTACAAATATTTTTTTCTGAGGATTTGTGCGCATCAGCTTGTAACAGTTGGGTTTGAAAGGGCTAGACGGCGTGGTTGTTCAATCGCCTGTAAAATCGTAGACAGTCATCGATTATATCGATGTAGACAGCTGATGTCCTAACATCATTGTGGATATGGAAGGTTATTTACCTTGGAACTTTGTGATTATTTATCTTATTAATTACATGTGAGATTCCACTTCGTCTCGTTAGTAAAATATTAACACATAAGGATATTATAATAATATGTCAGAATATACGCCAAAGGTAGACGACACGATAAACTTTTTGAAATATAAATTTTAGAAAAAAAAAACAACTTTTTTCCTTTTAGGAACTCAAAAATATTCGACGTAGTTTTAAAATAATTCCTCAGCCGGTCAATTGCAGAACACATATAAAATCTTTATGCATAGTAACAGGCTGCCTTTTGCTAAATTTAATTCCAATTTTATTAACATAATCATTTTTTTTTCAAATTGGATATTTCAGAAAGCAGATGTTTGCGATAATTATATCTAATTCTTAAACATTTTTACAATTTTTTAGTATACTATCCATAGAAAAAAATACAATGTGCTTTATGTGCATATATTAAATGTACATGTAGGTGATTTATTTATTTTTAAAAAAAAAATAATCTTTTCCAAAATAGTCGATTTTCAGGTCTTCCTTTCAAAAAACGTCATCATTTTCAGTCACTTCTACCAACATTTATATGCCCGAAAATAATATCCATATAAAAACAATATTCTCCATCAGCAAATAAACTACATCAACCAATACCCGATTTTTGATATAATTTATGTAATGCGACTTGTATAACTGCCGTGACTGCTATGTTTTATGGATAGTACATTTTCCAATCGAGAACCATACAATTAGTTTCTAACGAGTGGAACATAAATGTATGTGGCTGTTTACATTTTTTGCCAACAAAAGGAGCAGTCAAAAATGTTTGTCGTATTTCCGCATGCGCTCAATTATGCTCTTCGATAGCTGACAACATAAGAGGAAACAATTGAAATGAACTGAAAGAAAACCGTCAGACAGACGCAGTCAGGAAAGTATAACTCTTTTAACGATAAGTCAATATATTAAATTTACATGAACGGTTTAATAAAAGTCAGTTTTAATTGATACGCATACAAATTAGTTACTTTAATACATTTTGTTGTAGGATATGAATTAAAGAATATCCAGCGGCTCCAATATTATTCTAACATTTGAATAGATAAACATGTTCAAAATAATGGAGCTTGGTGTTATGTGGCTTACTTCAGCTTGGAATGACACATAAGCTGAATTGTGTATTGGTATCAACTGCAAATTTTTACTATTTTGGAAATTAATTTCGTCCACACTGAATAAGAAAATTAATAATTTGTATAACTTAAAAAGCTGCACATTCCATTACCAAAAGAGCCACGTACTGCGGTAAAGCTTATGTAAATTAATTTCATTTCTCGTTTGAGCTCCACCAAAACGCGAGAATTTTCAATACACTCATAGTTCACAAAAACTTTATAAAATTAAATACCTCTATGTAGTTTCTCTTTCTGTCTCGAGCATCTTGCGGCTAAACCATGCAGAAAGTAAGAATGAGCGATATAAAGAAATGAAAATCTGTACCATATTCCTAAGAACGATTGCCATTAAAAGTAAATTTTCTGGCAATTACAACAAAACTACGTGATGTAGTATTATTTCTATTTTCTTTAAGTTTTTTACCACTACCTAGGTTTCGTCGTATTACAACACCTTCAGGTGGGCTATTAACAAAGATGCTAATAGCCCTCCTGAAAATGTCGTAATACAACAAAAACTAAGTCGTGGTAAAGAACTTAAAGAAAGTAGAAATAATACTACATCACGTAGTTTCATTTAATTGTTAATAATGAATCTCTACAAAATTAACGCCAAATATATTCAATAGTAATTTTTTTTTTAATATGTGTTATAAAGAATATTTTTTTTAATATATATTTTATAGCCTTGTGAATTTTTAGAGTGCGTCAACTAAATCTCTATTGGGTAGAAGCGTTTAATGGTAGATAGAGGATACTGTTAGGGAATATTCGAAGATCTCTTTTATTTTATGAGGGACGGTTTCTGGAAGGGTTCTTAGACAACCCGGGCTGAATGTGGAAATAATATGCTGACTAAAGGGCTAATCGAGTAAAATTACAAAATTTTCTGATTAAAAATAAGAGTATAAATTCCTACAAACGTGAATTTCTGATTAAAGATATAATTATGAAATTCCCAGAAAAATTGTAGAATGGGGGGAATATTTATGAAATAATTTATTCGTATAAAAAAATTGTGGAAATATTTCGGGGACTATCGCAAGTACACATAAATTAGAAAAGTCGGTTTAGGTACCACATTGAAATGTGTATATGTGATATGAGAGAATGTTGAGAACATGGACTTAGTTCTTACATAATGACGATATTGATAAAGTAATAAATAAAAGTATAAATAGAGTAAAAAAAAGAATGATTTTAAAAATAAAATGTGTTTATACTGAAAGAATTTTTTACGACTTGTATTAGTCACAATACCATAGATAGAGGTATGTTTTTTTCTAATAAGCAACATAAACAGGTTTAAAATATTTACATGATTTTATTAAAATAATGGATTTTCAAGTAAATTTCATATATTGCCTACATATCTTCACACGCGTAAATACATTATGTTTATTTTAAAAATCATAAAATTTTATCAAAGTCATCTTAGATTTTATAAATATTAAATTTAATTTGATATATTAGATTAAAAAAAATTTAGTTCTTTAATTGCCCCCTCTTCCGTTCTTATATAAATAATTTAAAAAAGTGCTAAAAGTAATGGATTAATAATGTATATCATTAGCCCCAATTTCAAGTTTTTACGTCGCATGGTTTCTGGAACCCAGAAAAGAAAGTTATTCGCACTAGCGAAAACGAAATAAAACCTATATCGTTGCAATTCATTTTCTCCCATCATGAGCAAATCCTAATTCTAACAAAATATGGCGATTATAATGGATCCAATCTATGATGGCGGGGTTTAACTCGCAACTTATTCTTGCGCCTGCTGTAAGAAATTATATTCCCACCATGTATGGAAAACACCACAGGAATTTGTTTATTTGCTTTATTTATTAGTAATTTTATAGTTGACAATATGTATATCTTAACAGAATATTTTTGGTTTTCATTATGTATATTTCTCCTAACTAACTATTTTTCCTCTCACAAATGTTTGTTGTTAATTGTATTATCAAATTTTTATTGGGAAAAATACTAAATATGAAATAGATTATCTGTCCAGTGGTACCTTTATTTACCAATATGAATAGAAATAAACGAAGCGTGGGCCAATTATAGTTTTATGGAAAAAGATTGATTTCTGGAATTATCGGTGATCAATATTTGACCTGAAATTTTAACGATGAAAAAAATTCTACTTAAAGTTTTCTCTCTAAAATGCTCATTGATTTGTATGCCTGTTAGGAATAATTTATTCCTACAGGTTTCCATGAAGCGTTGCAGTTACAATAATATTGATATACAATAAAATTATTTATATAAAACGAAATTGGTCTTCAATGTTGTTTGCTCACACAACAAATCTTCGTTACTTTGATATATTTAATATTTCTCTATGGATGCGGAAACATTGCAAAATTTTAATAAGATTTAAAATATTATGAATAACATATGTTTTTTTTAATTCAATGCGGAGACAGATGATTCCCATTCCGGAGTCAAGCGTGTAGCCATCAATAATTTGCAATCAATTTATTGTTATTATATCATATTTAAAATAATGTTTTTAAAAAGATTTTATTGTTGAGAAATCTAGATTGAAAGCTAAGTATAATGCATATTAGGACATAGTGACATCCATACAAATTTTTATGGAAAAAATATATTGTAACTACAATAACTACGCTCCAAAAAATTTCACTGAATTCAAATATTAAATATCATCTGAACACATATATTTAGTAATAAAGCATAAATATTTGTTAATATTGCTTAGTTTCTCACTATATTTCAAAGAATTACAGTTTTGCGATGTTTACTTTATTGTAGCTAAGGCTGTAATTGTTTTTTGGAACAAATAAACTCATCTTAATCTAAACCAAAGTCAACTTATTATTTGCGATTAATACCACATTAAATGTCAGAAGATATTAAATATGATGTGAGTTATATCAACATTCCAACAAATTGCAAAAAGACTAATGATTCTCCATTCACCGTTCTGATTCAAAAAATTTTACAAAATAATGAGATTTCACATTATCGTATAAATGTGTAATAACATTTTGTCTTGACTAATAATTCAGGCTCATTAATGATTTCTCCGTAAGTTATTAAAACTTAATAATTGATATGATTATGACGCTTTCCCTTTTAGAAGTAAAATATTTTGTAGTTTTGTGGAATGACTCCGCAACCCTGAAACTCACTACAAAATCAATAAAGATTTTTAAAATGTAAAATATTGGTTCTGTCTATCGTCACAGTGTTGAGAGTTTCGATCAATGTGGATCACATCGCCTAAAAAAATCTCTACAATATTGAACGACTTATGTTGATATAAAACCTAGGTGAAGACTTTAAAGTCGAAATAAAAATACATGAAAAAACTAACAACAAAATGCGGTAAATTTTGGAAACCATGTCACATCGATGCAAATGGGGCAACATAATCCAATATTAAATTATATAGAGAAAGCCGATATTCAGTCACTAGTCGCCAATATGAGGAGTATTGATAGTACAAATTATTACTATTATTTAGATGTGCTGTCACATTAAGTAATCAAAATAACTTGAAGATGTCGTGTTCTATCTTATACTGCATGTCAAATAGTCTGATATAAAATGAGTTTTCATTTGTTTCTTATCCTGCTTTTTTGTTCTTAATTCACCCTTCAACGATCTAACGGATTTCAATAAAACTATGCATATAGATAATATACGTACTATGTTAAAAATAGGATTTATAAATATCAATTAATTGAATTATTTCATCTCATTTTTATCCAGAACGGCATGGCATAACTAGCAGAGTGTCTCTAGTAGTCTCTAGAATTTTTAATGAACAAATGAAAACATTAAAATAATTATTATTTATTTATTTATGATGTGTTCATTTATATTTCATTGTGTTTATTTATACTTATTTTTTATATTACAGATAACGTATTCGTAAGGATAAAGGAACAGTTAATTAGCAATATTGAAATTTATACTTTGAACAAAGAACTAGTGGAAAGATAAAAGTTGCAAGTATAATGAGATTTGGACACATAATAATACAAAAACTATAAGAGGTAATGATGATATATAAATTTCAACTTATTATAAACAAATCATACCCTATTTGAACTACGATCCCATTAAGATCAAATTATTGAGCAGCGGAATGTCGTATTAAATTAGGATTTTTTATATAATTTAGCCCAAAATGGTGTTATGGCAAAAAAGTGATGGTTAGGTGAGCACAGGAAGTTGAAAAGAAGTTTACTTATTAATACAGAGCTAAGGATTTTCCCTTTTGACAAGTGGTAAATATCATTTCATAAGTGCAATGTTTCTTCTGAGTTGCAAAAAATGGCAACGTAGCAGTACCCAGGAGGTCCCTGAAGATAATCGCTATGAAATATATTTCATTCTAATAATATTGGGATGTATTACTCTCATCCTAATATTAGTTCCACTCGCATTTCTTAAAAATACAAAATTCGTTCCGTTCAAAAATCATATTTTTCATTACTCTATCCGGAAGTAAGTTATATTGTATGAGATATTTAATATTATAGCCTTATAAATAATTTCTTCTCAATGAGCTAAGTATGCGTATCTTACCAGTGCAGTACGCTTCCTGATACGCCTATTTATAGTGTGTATTTACACACAACCAACAAGGTAAACGAGTAAGCCTGCCACCCATTTACACAAAACCAATAGAGCAAATAGTTGCCTCTTCATACCATCGTTTGTACTTCAACTAAATTCGAACATCAAAATCCAATTCCAAATTACGAACAAGCAGTCAAGCGAATCATAACCGACTCTATTTGAATAAAGGCAATACGCCATGTGGTGCGGAACGTGACAGTATTTGCATAGTTAATCTTCCACCGTTCGAGAAATAACGAGGCGCGGGGTTCTACGGAGGATTTGCCAAGTAGAGAGGCTATAGAGTTTATATACTGAAGTCACATTTGCCCAACGACCACAAGGCGCGCATGGGCAGAAAGGAATTACATTCTATGCCGTACGTTCCATTTGATTTTGAATCTTAAATGGTAATATAATTTGCTGTAAAACTGAGATATTCTTAGAATTCTAAATCTAATAAGGAGAAAATGGAAAAATATTAAGATCACTTACGGGCCCTTTATGTATGTGTCTGTTACGTCCATTTTTCATTAAAACCAATTGACTTGGATAAAAAAAATTCAGCGCACTGGAAAAGAATATTAACCTATATATCTTAATAGACACTCAAAAGTACTTACCCGACACTGAAAAATATTTAACGTAATAACATAAATAGGCAAATGAAGAATTTGAAGTTGTGGTTAAGTTATATGACTTATGTGTTATATCATTTAAAAGAATAAGTTATATATTAAAAGGATAGTTACAAAGTTCCATTAATCAGCAGCGTCTGACGACAGTAAAGAAAGAATAAGCCTAAACACGTTACTAAGCAGCTTTTGGTTATGAAATGTTATCTTGAAAAAATTACTTTAGAATTTTAACTACAAGCAATTTTTGTGTTTGAAAATTTATTATAATTATCTTTTCTTGGACCGTCACAAAATATAAGTGTATTAGCATTACTACAAAAAAAAAATAGATTCCTCAAAATGTATTTCAATTAAAATGATTTGGCTGATGACTTCTTAAGGGTTTCGTAAACAAATGGGACGCTTATAGTTTCATCACGCGCAATCGTCTCCTTCTTTCTGTAATTGTAATTTCTATAGTTTTAGACCTATGTGCATGAAATAGTTTCTTATTCATACCCAATTTTCTTCTTGAGAATGTTTCAATATTCATATCTTTTTCTTTCCCATCAGCAACGTCATTCGCAAAAGTCAGGTATCTGTTTATTAAATTATTTAATTCTTATTTCTATTTACTGACATAATTTCATTATTTTGTTCCCAATCTATTATAAACATAAAAATAGTAACACATAAATAAATTATTTGATATATATGAAGAAAATGTGCACCATAAATTCGCCAACTGTGTTTATATAAATAAAATAAAATAGAAGGTTATTTCCTGTTGCGTATTCATATACTTCCAACCAACCCTTTCCAATTTCATTCTATTTTTTTGCAAATAACACAGAATTTTTTTAGGCATGGCTTTTAATTTGATGAATTCCGTAAATTATTAATTGCAATTTTTTTATAATATAATATTAAATATAGTCATAGCATTAAAATTGATAAATAGTAGAAATATGGTAAAAAATAAAAGAAACATCGTAAATATGTCGACGTATTTATCATTTATCCTCTGGTTTGCAAAGGAAATGACAAGAAATTAAACAAGCTCTTAAATGTTTTGATTTATTTCACGAAATAGGGATAATTAAGGTCTGTTGATTTTAATTAAAAGATTGTAGAGAAAATTAACTTTTTGTACGCTTTCGTATATTTTTCTTCCCTCCGTCTTACGTTATTATCTTTAACAGTAATAAAGACACCTGAAATATAATGGAATACGTTGGAGATGTTTCTTATATGACATTGGAGATATTTATATATGACGTTGGAGATATTTATATATGACGTCTATATATGACGTTGGAGATATTTACTGGGGATTTGTAAATTATTTATTAGTTCTTTAACTACTATGACAAATTATGTTATTTTAAATTCGTCGAATAAAATATGTCGATATTGTCATTATTTATGAAAAGAGGTTTTTCCGCTGGTTTAAAAATAATGATTACTTTTAAACTTCATAACTTGATGATATTGCAGAACATATAGAGCCACAACATAATTTAATTTCAGTTCGTGGTTTTTAACATAACACTATACAATTTTTTGATTCCATTGTTTTATGGTTTATTTAATTACCAAACAACTTGCCGAATCATTTGTTTCTAAAATATTTATTAATCTTTACAATACTGTGAGATTTAATATTACTCCATTCGGTTCTCTGTAGGGCTAATTATTTTCAAAACTTTAAAATTAAACTAGTTAGTTTTCAGTTCGCCCTTAGGAGTTTAAGGATATATCATCTTCACGTAATACTAAATGTTACAAATGTATGGCCTCTCAGATCATTTCAAAATAATATTCATTCAATATCCTAATTACACATAAACTTATATAAATATCACAAAAGCATGAAAGTATATTAAGAAATGGGAATATATTTAATAAAAAAAATTATAGATATAATATGAAGGGAATATATACAATTGAAGAAAATTATAAATTATGTTTTATAATAAAGGGTGCGCATTCTTAAAATAAGGTGATACAAGAAATATATTTAAAATAATACACACGTATCAAAAATAGTGGTTCTATAAATAATTTTATGAATTTTACGCGAAATTTTCACCATCACAATATTTAATATTCAAAGCATTTTTTATTTAAGCAATAAAATGGTTTCTAACAAAATCTTGGAATAATTATGCCCTGACGTCGTCATATAAACAAGGGAGGCACCCTCATTTTATATGAAAATCCTGCCCGATTTAAAACGAGTAAACAAACTCTCACGCACAGGCAGGTAACTTAAACAGCTTGGAACACAATATAACGCGAAGTAATGGAAGACCGTTCACGTAGGAGGATTGTTATCACGTCGTCGCGGTGGTGTGTTGGATTGATCACAAGGCATACAGTTTTTAACTTTGCATAGCACCGCGGGGACCCGGATTTGATTCTCGGCCGCTCGAACGGGGCTGGACTGGTATTATGATTGGCTGTAAGAGATTGCTCTCGTAGCAATAACTTTGCTATATGTATCAATTAGATACATAAATATTTTTGTTTTTTCATTACCTTGAAGTCAATGTTCTGATACAGAACCAAAACCGCACTCAAAATTAGCTCTAGTAAGGTCGTTGCAGTGGGAAATTATTTCCAGCTTGCACTAGACTCTGTTGCTTTTATTTTTTATCTACTGTTCGCCGTCATGTAAAGTATATTGGAACTTAGGAAGTATTAGGGTCCCGTTATATTAGGGAAGTGTAAAAATATTTTGTTTAAAAAAATTTAGGTCATTACAATCAGACCAATTATATAGTTACGAGGTAAGTAATGATTTGAACGAAGACCGATCTGAATTTTAACATTTGTTGGAATGGAGAGCGACGCGGCGCATGAGTTATGAATTGAATTATTGTTTATTAAAATGGAGATTAGATAAGGGAAATGAAAAAAAATAAACGAAACAAAATAAAGAGTTAATCTTTTTCGTCGACATGGTCGCGGGTTTTGAGGTTGACAAGGTTTATAATGAATGGAATAAAAATAATTTTACAGAAATCATTGTGATTATCGCGGGTAGCTGTGTTTTGGGTTGGTATAGGTTGGGTTGTGCTGGATTAGCTTGAGTTGAGTTTTGTTGCATTGGGTTAGGTTGGGTTGTGTTGTATTTGATTGCGTTGGGCTGGGTTAGGTTGGGTTGGGTTGAATTTGGTTTTTCTTGGATCGAGTTGGATTGAGTTTGCTTTAAGTTAAGATACGCCTGGTTGAGTTTGCTTTGTGTTGAGGCAGGTTTCATCGGGATCAGTCAGATTTGCTTTTTCGTTTGAGTTTGCTTTAGGTTTGTGTTAGTAGTTTTTACGTAATGCGTGTTCAAAAAACAAAGAGATAAAAAGAAAAAAATTACAAAAATTAAATTTTTGTATATTGGTATTTTAATTACACCTCCAACACTTTTTCGTAAATAATCTCAATGTTCAGACACGCCAACACCACAGTTTTATTATATCCACTATATATTGGCTTTGACTTTCGTTTTGATGCAATAACATTTTTTATACCGCCGTTTTTATAGCATTTAGGTCAGATCTTAAACTAAATAATAGTTTAAAAATATTGTATGTATAATTTATAGTTTCCAAGGAACAGCCGATGACAGACAAGATAATTTTGTCTTAACTTCCTCACCCTAAAAATGATGTAAGACAGACTTTTATCTTGAGGTGTAAAATTTTTTTATCATTGTACTGGTTTAGGCCCACGTACATTTTTTAAAAAAATTGTTATGGCAAAGCTTTTCTCAAATAATAATGTTTTAATTTCAAAACAACACACTTGACAGGAACGAAATTATGTCACATCTCAGATTGAACTTTAGGTTAAATCGCTGTAACTGTTTTGACAATTTCTATTAGTCAGTTTTTAATTTACGTACTTAGTTTTGCTCTTTACTATAATGAATCGCTGTGAACGTTCGTCAAAAAATGGACTTTGACGAGAAAAATTAGTCTAAATTTGAAACATATGTCCTCCAAATATATCACATACTCGCATAACAATACTTAGCCCAAATCACTAATGATGGAAATTTGGAATTTGTTATTATATATATATATATATAATATGTAAATGAAATAATACTGGAGGCATCGTTTAAGTAGGAACTTCTATAATGAAATTTAAGCATTTCCCGATTGGGGATTGGTTTCAAAGCTTTAAGAGACTAACTTATTTGATAATATTAAATATATTTGGTTCGTATTCATTATTTTAGAGCAAAACCGCGAACAAAAATTTAGTTTCATAAAAGTAACAGAGAAAAGTTTGTTTGAGTTTCTTTATTTCTTCTAAAATAAAACTTATCTGATCTTCCCAGTAAATTTTTATAGATCATTTCAGGAACAAAGGAATACAGATGACGCAGTAATATAGCTTTTTTTATTTAAAGAAGCCGTAATTTGGATTTGAATACATGTTTTAATGAGCAATATCTCGTTCCCGTCATTTTAATCCTTCTGCCTAAATATTTTGCAAATAATTATTTTGCAAATATATCTATTCTGCAAATAATTTTTGCTATTCGTTATTACGTTCATTTTGCTTTTTTCTTCTCTAAACTACCGCCTGTATTAAGTGATTTTAATATAATTCCTGATTCTTTTGGTTTTTACATAGTGTTAGTATATTATTAGCGAAGCGAAATGGGTACAAATATAATGGTGAGTTCGTATTTATTACGGTAATCTAAAAGGATATGCATCCTGTCCCTAAAAAATGTGCTAACCTGACACTTAAAATAGCTACTAAATGTATTTCGTATTTCCAAGATAAAATATTACAATAAAATGTTAAATTAGGAACGAGTTTTCTATTAAGAGTTTTCATGCGTAAGCGGAAAATTTCATCCTGGGGTTGCGCTGTTACTATTTTAGGAGTAAAATAAAAGTTAAATCGTTTTTAAACTATTTATGTTACGTTATCACATAATATTGAAATTCTTTTATTAAAATGTTTTGCTTTTAAGTAATCATTTTAAGTAAATATGGCATAGCGGTCTGTGGTGCAAAAGAAACACTTTTCTTGAATTATATACTTTTCACAATATTTTTAGTCAAAATTAGTCACGTTTTTAAAAATCAAACAGTTCTATAACTATTTGAATCCCGATATTTAATCAGGCACTTCAACTGCTTTGTAAAAGCTACTAATTACACTTATTGAGATTAATTATACAATTCGACTTTGAAAATAACTCCAGCTGCATATATTTCTACATCCTATCCACTAAAATAAAACACTTTAATATTTTATCGTTTTATTCAGCTTACGTGTCGAAAAGTGAAGTTCTATCTCTATTAAGTTTCTCTCTATTCGTTCATAATGTTGTTGGAAATTTAAAGATAAGTTTTAAATTTATAAATAAGAGTAAAAGAAAACAAACACAAATTACTTAGAAATTTACGTACATCCAGACACCAGGGGCACTATATCTCACAGGGACATCAATAAATAGATAACATTAATGGTAGTTGAGATAGTTTCAACTGCCATTAATGTTATCAATACTGATCTATCAATTGTCAGTCAGTGTTTAATTTTTTATTTAGCTATATTACAAAGATTTGTGCTATACAAATCTTACCTAAATCAATCTAATTTGTGTATAGTCTACATCTTTTGAATCATAAGATACAACAGATACATAAATTATCAGAATATGTAGATTACGACGCATTTGGTCATACGTCACAATCTCTTTATTATCTATCTTTTTCATAACCTGCTAAATAAAACTAAGTCTCCTATGCCTTTACTCCAGATTTACCACCCTACGTACTTATGGCCTTACATTTTAATAGCCGCCCAATTCCGGCATCTAATACATCATTTTACGAATGCGGTGTTCTCGGTTTGCGCTATAAATTTGTAAAATAGATTGAAGTCTACAATATACGAATTTTCCCCCAATGTTCAAGTTAATATATTGTCTCAAAAAGCCGTAAATTTTATAACGCTGTATCATTATTTGTCTCCTTTCCGTTCCTTCAATATTCCATAATTACCTTTTGTGCCTTCAAATGTTCACAAATACATACGTACACGCACTTATGCACTTTTAGAATTTTTTTATATTAATTTTTTGAAAAAGATAATTATAATTATTTTTCTACATCGTTTTCCACGTTAGAAATATATTTTTCCCAGCGAGAAGGTAGGGTTTACATCATAGCATCGTAAATGAAACTAATTGCGTCAGGAGCAAATTACGCAAGAATTCCTCCATAACCTCGTCATCTTCAAATCGTTTACCTCTTGGAGTTTCTTAAAGCATTCCAGGCAAATGAAAATCGCATGGCGACAGGTCTGAGCTTTAAGGAGGATGAACAAATTGAGCCCAGTGCATTTCCTGTAGTTTGGAGACCATTAGAGTTGTACTATGGGGCCTCGCATTTTCATAGAGGAGGATGAAATCTCGAATTGGTTAATCTCGTCTTTTGCGGCGATGTGCATCCCTTATCTTGTTCAACACCTCGCAGTAGTAAGCAACATTAATTGTATATTTCTCATGCAAAAAATCAATCGGGAAAATGCTTCGCCGGTGGAAGGAAACGATTGAAAGAACAGATTTTGGACAATCCATCCTTGGCTTTCACTGGGGCAGCTTCTCCTTTTCTCCTCGTCTACTTACTGACTTGATTGAATTGAGGAGAGTCGCAGTGGGCCCAAGTATAGTCGCAAGAGATGATGCGAGCAAAAATGCATCACCTTCTTTAGAAAACCTATATATAAGTCTCTCTGACAGACGTCCAAACGTCTCAACTTCTGATTTTCGATTAAAAGGCGAGAGACTTATCTGGCACATAGTTTACGGAACTGTAGGTCGTTTGTGATGATATCTTGACAGCTTCCATAACTTATGCCGTTCTGCTCTGTAATTTCTGATACTCCCACTTGTCGATCGTCTTCAAAAATGTATCAAACAATACGAATTTTTTCGCCTGTAATGATGGTCCGAGACTGGCGATCGTTTTGCTGACTTTCCACACTTTCGTTTCCTTGAACTCTTTATGCATACGCAACGCATATAACACACGCAACCTTGAGAATGTTTGATCACCGAACTGTGCAGTGAATCTTTAGAAAATTTCCGTTGTTTGAATTCCTTCGCGAACATGAGATCTTATGATTATGCTACGCGTAGCGGAGGGGTGCACCTGTTCCTCCGATATCGTGAGCGTTACTGCCGAAGTAGTTGGAAGTGTGGAACGGCCAGCTCTTTCCACTCCAAAATATACTAGAAGCGCGGGTTGGGTCCTACTAACTGTAGATGCTCAGGAACAAAAATCTTGTTTATATTTGATTTACTCTTGAATTTTCAGTGGAGTGAGGAAATGTTATTTTTTAATATTTCTGATGATTTATTTACTAATGCCGCCTTTCGTTTTATTATTAAAATATTTTTGATCTAATTTTATATCGGTGTTACGGATTACTAATATTTTATCAACAAAAGTTTATATGGTTGATACGTAATAATTCTGGCACCAAGCGACGTATCGCTGCCAAATTTAGCGTGCGTGAATTCTGTGCAGCAAAGTAACATATAGGCTATGCATTAACTGCCACCTTGCACACGTGGAATTAAAATACCATGAAGAGTGCTGCAATATTTGTTACGTGATATTTCTGCTATCGAGCAGTGTATCACTATTGAATTTAGTGTGCGTGCATTTTGTTTAGCAGATTACACATTGACTATCTATTAATTAATACTATCTATGCGTGAAATAGTAATACCTGAAGATTGTGCATCAATATTTGTAACCTCATTTTTCTTCTATTAAACAACACATCACTACTGAATTTAGTGTGCGTGCATTTTGTTTAGCAGATTACACATTGACTATCTATTAATTAATACTATCTGTGCGTGAAATAGTAATACCTGAAGATTGTGCATCAATATTTGTAACCTCATTTTTCTTCTATCAAACAACTCATCACTACTGAATTTAGTGTGCGTGCATTTTGTTTAGCAGATTACACATTGACTATCTATTAATTAACACTGTCTATGCGTGGAATAGTAATACCTGAAGATTGTGCATCAATATAAGTAACCTCATTTTTCTTCTATCAAACAACACATCACTACTGAATTTAGTGTGCGTCTATTTTGTTTAGCAGATTCACACGAAGGCTATCAATTAATTAACACTGTCTACGCGTGGAAGAGTACTACCTGAAGACTGCGCTTCAATATTTGTTACCTGATATTTCTTCTATCAAACAACACACCACTACTGAATTTAATGTGCGTGTATTTTGTTTAGTAGCTTAACACATAGACTATCTATTAACTACCATTGTCTCTGCGAGGAATAGTAATATCATGAATAGTGTGTTTGAATATTTGTTAACTGATATTTCTTCTATTAAACAATATATCACTATTGAATTTAGCGTGCATGTATTTTGTTTAGCAGATTAATACATAGACTATCCATTAACTACCATTGTCTCTGTGCGGAATAGTAATGTTATGAATAGTGTGTTTGAATATTTGTTAACTGATATTTCTTCTATTAAGAAATATATCACTATTGAATTTAGCGTGCATGTATTTAGTTTAGCAGATTACCACATAGACTATCTATTAACTACTCCTGTCTACCAAATTACCCTTAAGTGACATTAGAACAAAGAAGAAAAAAAATACTCAAAAAATATTTAATTTTACATGTAAATTTTCTCAAAGTTTTACTCACCGCCAACTTTGTTTAATGATGTAACCTCTTACTATTTTATGTTCATTATATAGTTTAAAAATGCAGCCAATATAAAAACAATATTTTTGTGACAATTCCATTTAAAACAAAAATATCGTACGTGTAATCCCCTAATAAAATATATTAGGAAATAAAATAAGGGCCAAAGCTTTCATTAAATATAAATTCGTAATTCCGGTACCAAAAGGTAATCTCAAAAACTCAAAGAATACACCTCTTCTCTCCTAAATTGGTCACTTAAGTCAATCGTAGTATAATATAGCTCTCATTATTGAACTCCTTGTTACCAAACGTTAATTATTATTATTGGTGGAGCGAAAAGATTGGACGTAAACTAGATGAAAGTTTTTAATGAACCGACAACCTACCTGTCAGCTGCTTGATCACGAAATAATTATTTGGTTAACGATTGGTAGATCGCCGTCGTTAGCCGCTCATTATCGCCTCTCCTAACTGGAGCCCATATTACCACAGTCGTTATTACGAGAGCGTTAACTAAAGGATGTTTTGTTCAGTTCCCACCACACCTATGTTCTTAGCATAACCTGACTTGAGATGTTTATATTCAAAACATAAATACAATTCGATATTAGTTATTAAGTTTACATATGTAATGAAAAACTAATTTTTTTTAAAGATTCTAGAAAATATATGAATAGGTCAACTTCACTCCAGTTCCTAGTAATTATGGCTTTATATACAATTTTACAAAAAGAGGATCAAATATGAGTCGAGTTCTAATATCAAGTATCGTGTACTTCATATAAAGTGTGCAAGCCATTATATTATAATCTTTTTCAACCAGAAAATCACTGTAATTTGAAATCATTTTCAAAAACTCCATAAAATTTTAGATAAAACAACAAAAAATGGGTAAAACTAACAATAGATACTTTGATCCACAATTAAATGAAACTACGTGATGTAGTATTATTTCTACTTTTTTTAAGTTATTTACCACGACCTAGGTTTCATTGTATTACAACATCATATTAGCAAATATTGAATCTTAAAGATTGAATCGTAAAGATCATCACGTAGTTTCATTTAATTGTGAATAATGAATTTCTACAAAATTAACGCCAAATATATTCAATATTCAAGATACTTCGGTATTGATAAGTTTGGATGGTTAATCAAAAGGTATTATGACTTTTTAACAAAGGCTCTATGAAATTCAAAATATGCTGGTTGAACCTAAAATCTAGATGTAAATTCATTATGTGATTTTTTCCAATTCCTTTAAATTCATGATTGTAAAATTAGGTACGGACAGTTGTACTGAACTTTGAAAATTAATCCTTTGCAAACTAAGGTCAAAAATAATAAAACTTAAAAGTGCGAGCAGGGATGGTAGAATGAAAGATCTATAAGTATTTAGACACACGTAAACATTTAACTAAAGGATTAGAAATTTTGTTGAACTGAGAAAATTTGTTGAAAGATTATAAAATAAGGTCGTGTTTGAAATGTCTAAATATCACGTGCTTCCTGGGTTTTATTTCTGAATGTAATTCGCCACATATGCCATAAGGACAAATAAAAATTCGTGTTATTTTTCGATTATAACTCTATAATCAAAGAAAACAGATTAGACTTAACAACAATCGTAAGTTGTATAATTTGCTCAATTGATAATTGCAATCTCGAACATGAACTCGGTGAAACATGAACTCGGTGTCCAGTTTTTCATCTCGGCTGACATGAAAAACTGGAGTAATATACTACGACGTTGATAGAAGCAGATCCTTCTCAAATTCTGTTTTAGTTAGTATTAATATTTGACGTTAGTTTCGAACATGAACTCGGTGAAACACGAACTCGATGTCCAGTTTTTCATCTCGGCTGAGATGAACTGGAGTAATATACTACGACGTTGATAGAAGAAGATCCGTCTCAAATTCTGATTTAGTTAGCATTAATATTTGACGTTAGTGTCAAAACAACAAGATTAAAAAGTTTCTATGTAAATTTATATTTTCAAATATTTTTTTAAAAACATCTTATAAAATGTTGTAAATTAGATAAGAATTTTAAACTAAGTTACATGACAGCATTGTGCTCCAGCCCGCCTTATAAAATTTGGTGAATTTTCGAAAACTTTTAAGTTTTGCTTTTATCCAGTAAAAGTAATAGTATATCTATTGGCGTGAGTTCATCATTTTTCAGAGTAATTTTGTGAAGTAGCCATGATGATCTGGGATTAAGTAAAAGCACAAGTTTACGCGAGAAATTTTGTTTCACTGATTAGTAAGAAAATATATATATATATATAATCTGATTAAATTTAATTTTATTGAAAATTTAATACGATAAAAAATATTTTTGGTTTAAAAAGTACCAGTCAGTATTTACTCCAAAAAATGATTTATTTTGGGTACGATTTTTTTAGTAAAATGTAAAAACGGTAAAATCCTACACGTTTGTATAGAAAAATACGTAATAATTTAATGATCTTCACAATTTTATGCTCCCTTTTTATTGACCCAAAATTGTTTATATATATATAATATATATATATATATATATATATATATATATATATATGTATATATACTTATTGCCAACAATTATATATAACCGTGCAGTACGTTTGTAATAAATCATATTATTATTTTATCTATCATTCTATGTAATCAAATTAATATTTTATACTGTTGGTTCGTATGTTGTGCAATATATTTTGAGGCATTGCTCTCTTCATTTAGTTCTTGCTCCTGATTTAGTTGGTTTAATACTCTAAATTTTAATTTAATTTTAACAATGATTATTTCGAAATAACCGATTCAGTGAAGCACACATAATAATATATGTAATAAAATGCTGCATATCTTAATTTTGTAAACCAAGTAAGGTGAATTGATACATGATGACCAGAAAAATAAATCTTAATCCAAGGATGTAATTGAAGTAAAAAGTTGTTTATCTTTTCGTCGATAATATCACTATATAAATGTTTCAATGTATCCAGGAACTTGCCGTGATTTTTCACGTGACTTTCATTGGACTTCTTTTCCATTTTTCTTTCGTTCCGCTTCTTTTACAGATCCCGCAGTGCTTTCACCCAGTCTTGTCAAGCGTATCGACACTTTTGTCAAGTGCACCTATCAAACGTTCAAGATTCCGGAATTATTTTAAAGTGGGCGTCATGATTTTAAGACAAATGTTTCCATTATTTCAAACTTTTTTCCTGCAGAGCTTTTCACTGAAAATTCGCAGTTTAGAAACTTATTCGTAGTTTTTGAAGTCAAAATGGTACGATGAAAAAAGTTCTGGTCACGGAGGATTTCAAGGTTCAATGTAATGTACAAGATTTCAATGTAATATACATTTTTATATAATTTCTCTGTCTATTTATGAAAATTTAATTTGTGTTCTAATTTTTCACCGTGCGAAACTAAGGCTCTATGAAATCTGCCAGCCTCCTTTCGCAATTTTAAGGAATACGGATAAATTTACTGCGAATGGCTATAATCATAAAATGTATCATAAATTAAAAATTATATGATGGTTATTAATGTATTGAATTTTTTTAATTCACTAGATTTTATTGAACTTCTCTCTCGAAACAGGTCGATAAAAGTAGCTAAGTCTCGAACAAATAAATAGATGTTAAAATTTATTTTTCTTTTTCAAAGTCGTCTTCCTTTGAAACAAATGGCAAAAATCTTAAATGAACTGTTCCTCCAAACTTTTTTATAAAGAAGGAAAAAGAAGTAAAAATATGAAAAGAGTGGAGTAAAACTGAAAGGGGTGTGAACTAGATCACGAAATTTAATTATTAATAGTTCAAAGTTGCTTTTAATGCTTTTTACATACGAGTATACTTACCTATTTTTATGTACGAGTACTACGTAGGGTATATTGATCTTGAGAACTATTTACTTTTTAGTGTCACCAAAACGGAACCCTAATATAATCACTTTGGTGTACGTCAGTTCATCCGTTTATCACAGGCAATTTTCAATTTTGATTCTGGGGTTTATTTCAGGGGGTAAATTTGGGAAAATAAAAAAATAAATTCAACATTGTCGCGTACGTGTCAAACAAAAACTTAATGAAACATGAGTTCAACAACACATGTGATATATTTTTTAATATGGTTAAAATATATTGTTTAAACCTTTTTCACCATATATATATATATATATATATATATATATATATATATATATATATGTGTGTGTGTGTGTGTGTGTGTGTAAGCAAAAATAGATTAAACCAAAATTACGAAAATGGAAAAATTCTTGCCCGATTAAAAACAATTAGTTTATTTACTTGCTGGAAAATTGATTACAGAGAATAAATGTTTATAAATATTTCTCACTAAAACAAATATGCAATAATATGAATTGAATAATATGAATAAAATAATATGAATTGACACATTAGAAGTAAATATAATAACACGATGGTGGAGGAAAGACGTGGTCGTAGCAATTTCTCAATATTTCCTATGACTACATATTGTAACCGGGAGAATCTGATGACAAAACGGGGGAGATGGTCAAAGGAACCTCTCGATGGCTAACAATAAACGCAACGAGTTTTGGTTCGTTTTATTTACTCCAACGTATCCTTTGGTTTCAAAAGTGTTTTTTTTAGTTTTTATTAAAAATATAAACTTTATTGCCTTATTTCTTTACAACCATTATTTTATATATTAATTTGAAATATAATTTTCAAATTGTGAGAAATTTCGATCTATTCATATATGATTGCATAATCAATTATTGACAAGACTGAAAATTAAATTATTTA
The DNA here is from genome assembly GCA_039881145.1 of Druceiella hillmani. Lineage (NCBI taxonomy): Eukaryota > Metazoa > Arthropoda > Insecta > Lepidoptera > Hepialidae > Druceiella > Druceiella hillmani. The sequence goes on from JAYKKI010000052.1 coordinate 1,481,097, forward strand.
ATTTTCAATCTGGTCTTTCGATATACCATTGAATCTACTTTACGGATTTCTATAAGATATTCAAAATTATCTATTTTAAAGTGACGATTGCTGTATTACTTGACCCACACTATTTTGATCGACGTTGGTACTGCATATATGTTCACTTTTAATCCGTGGTCTCATAATAAGTACGTAGATCTTTAATTGACGCTCTCACTGTACGTACCTACGATCGATATTGCCACTATACATACCTACATTGTTAATCAACAGTACATATAATGGTAACTATATGTACCTATATCGTTTATCGACGCTACCAATGTACAATGTACACCGTTCCGTTATTAATGTGTTTAATTATCATATACAACATTTTAAAACTTTAAATAAAAACAAAAATGTTTATTCAGTAAAGACTGCATACATTAAGAAGTTTACAAGAAAACTACCTGGAATAATTATAATATACAAAATGTTTACCTTCATAATTTTTCTCATGGACATGGTGAAATTATTAAAAGCCTACACAAAGCACGAAGGAGAAACTTTCACTTTCCACAATAACTAGTTGTTTGGTAAAGGAAAATTGAACGGAACATATTGTGAAAGTTTGCATAACACGATATGGAGCTTAAAATAATAATATATAACTTCATGTTGTGAAGTATTTCTTTGAAAGAATATTATAATATAAAATTATAATGTAAAGTGCAAGGTATGTATAATATTTTATTCTCCATTCCAAATGTTGTATTATAAATATTAGGTATTAGTAAGTCTGATATTTGACTTTAAAATAATCATATAAAATATACGTATGTATTTGCTTTTTGTTTTGGAGAATTAAAAACTAAGGTAAAAATATTAGATAAATTTGGAAAAATGTTTAGAATGTAAGCTTCTAAATAGTATGAAAGAAAAAAATAATAAATTCAAATATTTATTTCTTTTATAGTACTTTGTAAAAATATAAAAATGTGAAAAAAGACAAAAAATTCTTATGTGATCAGACGGCCTGGAATTGGTTTTATTAATATACATAAAAAATGTAATTTAGTGACTGACATTTTTGAAACAGACAGTGTGTAAAGTAGCGAACTAACATTTTATCCGCGGAAGCAAACATTCTTCCAGAATCTTGGTTCTACGTTTATTATCATTGATATTATACTCTTTTTAAGATTTCAAGTTGCCTAAAATACCTTCCCCAAATAGGTCGTCAGCGCTCAGACTAATCATGAGACATACACGATCCGAATATAACGGGAATGTTAAGTTTACCTTTACGGTAAATTATTCGATATTTAATATTCATACAACATTCATATAATTAAAATATTCATATCAAATATATGAATATTTTAAAACAAAAATCTACGTCATCATAATAATAAGCAAAAATTATTATACCGTACCAGTCAAACTTTACAAAATATAATTACATAAATATATATATATATATATATATATATATATATATATATATATATATATATATATATATATGTGTGTGTGTGTATATATATATATATATATATATATATGATATAATTTTACGTTATAATAAATATTTTTCAACAGAAATACTTCGTAACAGGAAGTGGCGTAATAATTTGTTAAGGTCCATATCGTGTTGAGGAAAACTTTTGTAATTTTTATTTTAATTTTGTTATCAGAGCAACTATTAATTACGACTAGTGAAGATGTTCTAGCTTTTCGCGGGTTTTCATCATTTTTTTCATCTCGATTTAAAAGGACAGATAAATAATCAAGGAAATTGATTTTAATTTTATAATTTTGGCGACAAGTTTAATAGCAAGCTTATTAAAATAGAAAAACTTCATTGACACGTAATCATGTTATTATTTATGAGGTCAAAATGTTACATGCCGAATTTAAATCGATAAATATAAATATATATATATATATATATATATATATATATATATATATGTATATGTATATATATACACATATACATATATATATATATATATATATATATGTATATGTATATATATACACATATACATATATATATATATATATATATATATATATATACATATATATATGTATATACATATACACCAAGCACGTACGGTAATTTTAAAATGTATTATTAATATATTGAAGTTAGTTTTCGAGTTAAAAATCATATTTCACATTAAAATATTAAAACAATGGGAATGAAAAAATAACATTTGTGAATAAAAACTAGAAACTCGCTTTTCTAACCAACCCCTTGAGATATATAAAATGAACGCAAACTCGATAGGTTTACTGTTATTTCATTAAAAACTTGCAATTGTAAATACCTACAAAATTTCATGATTGGAATATATTATGTAGCAGACAGCAAAATAAAAATTCGATAAAAAATTTTAAAGTAAAGATTTATTAAAAAAATAAAAAATAAAACAATTTAAGAAGATTTAATTGAAATTGCCAAGGAATACTCTTCAAGATTCGAGAACAAATAACATAAACACCCCGGGGAATGGTTTATTACATAGTTTTTACTTAAAATTTACATTTATAAATGACTGATTACTGTTATAAGTTTGAGCTGATTAAATATTTTTCTTTGTCCTCTAGTTTTCTCTTTGTCCTCTAATTTATCCTTTGGAGTCATTTATCTAATAATTGAACACGAGGAGTTCAACAAAAATATTTCTTTGTTTAAATGAAAAATAAGGTGAGCTAAGGCAAAAATCATACCGTTTTCCTCGTCTGTCTGTATATCTCCACCCCATAATAGAATTGTATTCATGAGACAGCTAATAGAGTATACTTAAATACAATTTACAAGAAAAATCAATAATATTTTTTCGTTTCTTTCATTTAATTCCATAAAGATAACGAAGCACGATAATTTATTCATGATCATATAAAATTTCGTATCGTAATATAATGACGAGATAATACTTTAAAAATAAAATATATCCAAAAAATTCTTAAATTATTAATAAGCATAAATATAGTACCTTAACCTATGAAACTAGTACTTAATCAGAATTGTAAATAGGCGGGAACATTTATTAAATACTTTCCTACAATATAGCAGCATCTACTCTTCTCAAAAATTCAGAAACTGTTTCAAACATAACCATAAACCCCAAGTCATTTTCTCTTTAACGCAGTGAAATGACCCTACATTTTCATTTAATAAGGAAATTATTTTTGACTTTGTCAGTTAAACCTGATGAACCCCACAATTTTGCCGTTTAATTGACAAATTTATCACCTGGCGTATGTTCATTTAATCTAATTTATAACGTAGCGAAAGAGCAAAGTTGCTAGACAAATGTGATAACAGCGCTTTTTCACTTTTTTTCGTTAGCCAGTAATACTTTTTTGCCATTCAATTACAGGAACGCAGCGTTGTGGTTACGAACCGAGAAATGTTATTGGCTACTCTTCTGCTGATTGGCCACTAAACAGGCCCAGACGGGATGAGAAAATTATATTATAGAAAGTTTTTATAACAAACAATTTTCAAAGCGAGCTTTCGCCTGTCTTGACTATACATATCATTTTAAAATCAGTTTTTTAAATTTTATTAAATCTATAACAAACTCATGCAAGCAAATGCCAGAAATCCAAGCTGTCATTAAAAGAAGCTTGCATTACAAAAACGAGTCTGGCATTACACAAATAGAACAAAATTAAAAAAAAATATTTTTTTAAGATGAAACAAACCAACCAATTTAGCGGTTGACAAAGTAAATGATGATCTTCAAAAATATCGTGTATTACATTTCTAATATATAAAGAATTATGAATAAAAAGAAAAAGTAAACATAACGATTTAACAAAGGACACGAGACTTTTAGAATTGCTTACAAAAGATAATAAATGTCGGTCGGGTTTTAAATGTGTGGCACTTCCCAAAGGAATTAAAAATTAAACTGGTATACTGGTAATGCCAGTGTCAACTGGTATTAGGTCTATTATTTTTAAAATTAATGTCCACTTGACTCTATGAATTTTACGTGGTTGGTTATATCTTTACTTTTCTGTTTATAACCTTATATCTGTGGACAAAGAACAAAACCGGACAAAATCTACATTTTCTTTTTGTCATGCTGAGTCAAAGAGTTCTGTAGATGACGATTAAAATAAAACTTATATGGTATTTATTATTTCCCATTTTTTATATTTGTAATTTATAATATAGTCACAACTGGGTCTAATACTTTATAAAGTTTTATCGGTCATGCTTTGATGTTTATTTTGCGTGGATTTACAAAAAGTAAAGTTTTTGGAAAATTAAATAAAAACTTAGAAACCTCGTACATCAATGAAATATTAAAGACTAATTACTTTTTAATTTTAAATGTTCATTACCGTTTCGAAATTAATAATTTTAACATTAGCCATGTATATATTGTTCTATAATAAATATATTGATCCGTTACAGGGAGAAAAAATTCCTGTTTATATTTTAAAATGTATACGACTTGTACTTATCAATTTATATTAAACCTTATTTTGACGTAATCAAATATAAACTTGCATTTCAAAACAGTTTTACTTTATATTAAATCTTAAACAAAATTCCTAATTTACTATTATGTTTTGTGTGAACCTTCGTCAATTGTATAATTATGGCCTGTTTTAGTTGTTCCATATTTAAGAGAATTAATAATTCTTGATATAATATTTTTTTTAATCGACGGATCCAAATCCATCTCGGTTCATCGCTTAATGTGTCTCGATTCTCTTGCTAAATCTTGTATCGATTCTCAAAATATTACATGCGGATTACAATAAATTGAAGAGACAAGGAACCCGGTTTGCTAAGGAGCCGCACCTGACGAAAAATTGCTTTCTACATAATCGATTAACGGTTATGGATGTATAAGAGACCACGAGAATATTCAAAACCTGTTCAGGTTTAAGATTATATTAATAGGAAAACAAAAATTTTCTTGAAAATAATTTTATTTCCAACACATCGAATGGAAACAAAAATATTTAATAAATTTACCAATGTCTTTTTTACTTAATATTTTATAAATTTTGTCTAAATATTCCAAATAAATTTTAAGTAGTAACTTGTACAATCTTCTGCCAACATACTTAATATTTACTATATTTTAATTTCTGCCAACGTACTCAATAATTCTGCCATTTTACTCAATATTTACTATAATTTAATTAAAATTTAATTTCTTTAAGTGTAGAATACTGAGAGAAATTAAATTCTAAATATTTAATGTGAAGTTGGAATTCTGAGATACAGGTATTTTTAGGTAGGCAATGGTTTTATAGGAACATTTGCTAATTGATTTATTAATTTGTATATGTTATATTTCAGTCAAACATTATTCAGTAATTTTATTTCAAATATATGCACTTTGCTGGTTCGTTACATATAAATTAAATCCAACATACTGTAATCCAACAAATTGTTTCAATAAAATATTTCTTCACAATTTCACAGGTGATCCTCTATTTCGTCTCTGTTATTGACAAAGAAATTATCTTTATCTTATAAATAAATCGTTTAGCTCGTCCTTCATTTACAAAAATATCAAATTGGTAACCAATAATGAGTTTGAGATGAAAAAAAAACATAATTCAATAAAAATTCTCTAAAATGTTTCCCAATAACTAAATGCCTGAATACAATAACTAATTTAAACTGGTGAGAAAGTAACAGTATTGCTTTTAAATAGATAATGTCACTCATCCTCTATTTACAAAAACAATAAATGGGCAACTAATAATAAGCTTAATACAGAACAAAACCACATTTCTTCAAAAATCTTCTAAACTTTTTTACTCTTTCATCTAGACGCTTACAAACAATGAATAATTTAAACTGTTGAAAGAGTATTTAGGTTTTAATTAGATCAAGTGACTTGTCCTCTTTATGAAATTATTGGATTAGCAACACACAATTGGCTCCAGATGAAATAAAACCTATAATTCTTTAAAAATCCTATAAAATGTTCGCTCCAAATTACATAATTTTGGTAAATATTCTTTAAATATGCAGTCTTTACGTCAAATAAATAGAAATGTTCGATTTATTAATTACACTTTGAAGTAATACTTAAAATTATATTTTATTGCTGCTAAAAATGTTTTCCATTATCAATTGCTTTTACCAGGAAAAATCCATATTCCACATACCTTTTTAAAGTAAAAGCTCATTTGGTGTTGTTTTCTGACCCGATCTTTCAAAAGCAAATCAAATCTGGTTTTCTTTACGTACAGCCAGTTTTTTTTCTATGGCTTTGGACCAGTGTTATGCTCTCGACTTTTGGTTGCCTCTTCATAACTTGATAGTAAAGTCGACTCTATTCAAGGTCTAGCTTCTTTTTCTAACAAACGAACAGTTAAATTAATTACTCTTTGTTGTTTTGAATTTAATAATATTTACGATAAATAATGACTTCAGTGCTTTGGATATAACGTTTTGTTATCGTTACTAATACAGACATACTAAGCATTCTTCTCAAAAGTTTTAAAAATTCATAAATATATTACATATATTATTAAAGGAGTATCTATAGTATATATATATATATATATATATATATATATATATATATATATATATATATATATATATATATATATATATATATATATGTATATATGTGTGTATAGTATATATATATATATATATATATATATATATATATATATATATATATATATATTTATGATAAGAATGTTGACCATTTTGAAATTACGATTTGGTCGCTCCGTGGAATTAATAAAATTGTGTAAATCACTGGAAAGTTAATAATGGCCTCCAGTCCATCAAATGATACTTTTTTCAGTATTTTGATCCCAGTAATATTGGAAAACTTATGTTAGCAGGAAAACTAAAGGCATTAATACTTAGAGATCATAATATTTAAGATACAACCAAAATCAAGAAGCGTGAAATTCTGGAAGCCACCTCATGTTAAGTTATATGGTGCAATATAACCCAAAAAATATTATATATATTCCCGATACTTAGTTAAGAATGACCAACATGAGGAGTGTCGATAGTAACGAACCATTTACTTGGAACAAAAGCTGCAATATGTACGTTAAAGTGCCCTAAAGGTATTGTATTCCATCTAACGATTCACACTGAAGAATGGAACATAAATCTTTGTATCTCATATCTTGATTAGATTCTCTCGGGGCTTTAACGCCGTGTATATTTTACTAAGGCAGTGCATTTTATCTTTAATGCTATCAAACTATGGCAACACTTCTCTGTAAATAACAAAAACGTTTTGCTGTGCTCAGTAGCAACATGAAAGTTTTGAATTAAAATATATTGTTAGGTCAACAACTGATATGCTCTGGTTGTATTTAAAATACATTAAAAAATTAAGTTTTGTCATAAACGATTTATACTATTTTATAAATGAATAAGTAGTCTGAACATTCATTGTAATCCTGAAATTAATCTATCCAAATTTTCATGGAAATGTGTCATGCCCTTTAAGCGCGACCAGTTATAAACTTTCAAGATTTTCGTAATGTTAGTATGCCGGTCATGCTAAATTAAAGAGAAATCTAAGCACTATTCATGTATATCTTATTCTACTATATTCATGCTGTATTTAATAGTAATTTAAAGTTTAGCTCTAGACTTATTAGGTAACAAACAAATGAAATAACTTAAATATTTATAATTTGTTTACTTATTTATTACATATTTACTCGGAACGATAAGAAACCAATTGCTTTGCTTTGCTTTGCAAAATTTAAATTAACACGTTGAACAAAAAAGCATAACTAGATGTTTGAGCTGTTGAATACCACATTTAACTGAAGAATTTCTGTACAATTCAGCTTCATGATGGTTGTGTGAGCACAAGAAATTAACGGGCACGACAAATGAAGGCTTAAGTACGACAAATAAAAGCTTTTAGCTTTTATAATCTTTTGATGATAAATGAATAAATTTGAGAAACGCATCGTTTCTTCTAAGATCCAAGAAAATTTCGAGGTGCAAGACCGTAACATACCCAAGATGAAATAATTTCCATTTGAATAATATTAGAATACTAGCGTGACCCGTGCGAAGTCTTCGCATTATTTATTCCATTATGAAGCTCAGATGACAGATAAAACAAATATTTTACTAAAATTGACATATAGAGGCGCAAGTATCAAAAGCATTGAGCTAAAGCGCCACTTTATTTATACGTGAGTGGATTTGAAATTAAACAAAAAATTTACCGACCGTCAATCATATTGACGTTGAGCCGTTAGATGGCAGCATTGCTGTTTTGTGTATATAATTTTAATAATTAATTAATTTGCAAAAACAATAGCAATAATACATTTTTTAGTTGTGGATGCCGGTAGAGCAAGCAATTATCTATAAAATGATATATAATTTATGTGGATTAGTTGTGAGGTTTTTTCTAAAAAGGGAGAATAACATCTTAATCTTAGCGTATTAATATATGTGATGATATTATTCTCATTGTCAAATTATTTTCAATATCATTTCTGAAAGATACAAAATTCGAATCGTTCACATAACAAAATGTTTATAGTTCTACTAAAATATCATTTCAGAAAGAGGGTCACGTTTTGAGAAACAGGTAATATCTTTATCTTCATAAATTATTTTCTCGTTGTGTAATCTTACGACTAACTATTTGAAATGACTATTAATAATGTGTCTTTGCACACTCAAAAAGTTAGACTGATGCGCTTGTCGCATATTTACGTAAAATCAACAGAACAAAGTAATACATCACTACACTGTCTCTACGTTTGCACCTCATCTAAACCAATTCCAAAATAAGAACAAGAGCCGAGCGTTTCATAACCGATTCCATTTGAAGAGAGGCGCCACGCCATGTGGCCCGTAACGTGACTGTATTTGCATAGTCAATCCTCGATCCATCGATAAATAAGGGAGCGAAGAAATCTATCGGCGATTTGCCAAGTATATAGAGACTTTATGCTGACGGCGTACTTGCTCAACGATCATAAGACGAGCATTGGCTGAAAGTACAGGTGGCATTAGAAATGTACATTTCGAAACAAAGCTAATACGCCGTAGCACATCATTTGTGTTGAATATGAGCTTTTATGATTATTTAACAAGAAACGAAAAACATAAAAATTATTACAATTGATTATTCCATTTCCAAAATTCATAATTTTTCACTATCGAAACATTGTGATAATTGATACGCAAATATACTGTGTTTATTTCAATCTGCGTATTACTTGCACACATACTATTTAAAGATAATTCATTTTGGCGTGATACAGAAAAAAATTTAAAATAAAAAAACTACTTGTTTGTAATATAACTGTAATTTTATATCGAATATATAGAACAGTATTCGACATTTGTTCAAATTAACATGATTACTCGAAAAACATCAAATCGTTAGGCAATTTCGCAATATTATAAATTATGTGAGTTTTGTGTCCTCTAGTATTATATACAAAAACACCCTATCTTCACATTGAAGCTTACCAATTTTCGACAAAATTATTTGCTTTTGTTTTTAAACGATTTTCTTTAATTTCACACTTGTCTAAATAACAATGAAATCATAAAGTCGAATATTCACTCACTTTCTGTTAGCTTATTGACTTGAAATATTTTGAATGACATTACAATATTAGGGTTAGATGTAATTTAGATGACTATAATATTACGTTTACGTTGATATTGAAAATGGAAGGTAGTCAAGGAAAATGCAAAATAAGTTTTACTGAACTTTCGTGCTTAGTTTCAGCTGAACTTTTTCGTTTTGGTTCATGTCAAAGGAGACTTCACTTCTGGTTAAGCGGAGACTATCATCTATAGACTGTCACCATAACTCCATTAAATGGTATGTGATAATTGGATATTTAAAAAATACTGCCGGTGTAGCTCAATACTGTCATTGTCATTGTATTCATGTACTGTGCAATATTTCATGTACTGGATGTATATTATACTACGTGTAATTTTGTTTAAAAATAAAGTTATAAATGGCAAATTAAAAAAAATAATTGCAACAGGTATTTACTTCTAAATTTGTAATTAACTGAACAATTTTGAAGGTACTATTTTGGTTTAATATTGAATTCTAAATGACCTTAAGTATATTTACATAGTTCACTATGAAACCTCTATATTTTCACGATTCCTAACCTCAAAATATTACCTATATTATCAAATCATTTACGCGTATATCCATCTATCTGGTTAATATAATAGTTTTTATCAAAAATCATTTAACTCAGATACATGAAATCTAGCATAGTGGTTAAGGATGTTAACGCACTTATATCTCAGCAATTTAGCCTGAAAAATATTAATCTGGAAGCTTTTGAAAGGTCAAGTGAACTATTTAAAATTGTTATTTAATTTCTTGTCTCACGATATCATTAGGAATGATGAGTTAAAAGGATTTCAAACAGTTTACGTAAGAATTTATTAAGAGTTCTAGAGATGTTGTTAAAAACGTCCACAAAGAAACAAATCCGTCTGTCTTGATTTCAAAGTTTCTCGAAGTAAAAGAAGAAAGAAAAATTGTCCTAAAATTGCAGAGATAACTCACAATTTCATAATTCTTGTCAAAATCACGGTATTCATATATTTATGACGGGCAATATATCATATGGAGAAAAATAATATTGTAAACAGTTCGATACATCGATATAAATATCTTGTAAGTACTCTTGAAAATGTTTATAGCCGATACGCCTATGAAACTCTCCAAGTCTGAATTCTACTCTTACCTTACTACCTTCTACTTTACTCTTACCCTAAGAGATTTTTTCAGTCCTTTCAAGCTATTCGCAACATTTATTTGACTGCGTGCTTTTTTATGTGTATGCTATAAATTATGTAACCTATATTTCACTCACTTTGGTTGGAGCTTTAAGTTTTTCAATATATACAAGTATACTTGTATCTAATTATAACACATGATGATATAGTTCGGATCAAATGATGGAGATGGAAGTTGGGCAAAAATATCTTTAACGGATAAACCTGTCGAATATTAACTCAGTTTCACTGGACCTTATAAATTCTTCGTTTGGGCCTTTTATTTTTAGATGATTTAAAATAAAAAAAATGATACAAAATTATGTCTTTTTTTTAAATTTGTTTAATTCACATTTCATCGTGAATGAAAAGCAATATAAACGAATTATATTCGATTTAATGTTATAAAATTCGGTCTGGGGTCCATCGATTTTAGGCTTTTTTCCCTGGTCTTGATAATTTCTTTATTTATGTATCTTATTTTGGAACATTTAAAACTAAACCCTTAATTTGGTTTTTTTGACAAACTTCATTTAATTTAAATTATGTACATTTGATAATCTTTGTTCTTCGGACCCAAAACAATGGCTAATTGATAATATTCAAATAGGTAATATTAGAAGCACAACCATCTTAATCCATTACAGAGTATCGTTCGATAATAACGTCAAAACTAACAAGTGAAAAAACTTTATTAAATAGCTTTTTATTATGATTTCATAATAAATTTTTAAGTATTTAAAAAGAATCAGAATAAAATATCTAAATATAAGTTATTGAATTTAAGTCAAGAGGAGAGGCAGAAGCTTCTTAATCTATATCTGAGCAACGTCTGACGTTAGTGTCTAAAAAAAGCATAATTGCTTTCTATTCTGGTATTTTAAAATCCTATTGCTATTATCGTTTTTCATTTACTTGAAAAAATATGAAAGTAGATAAATAGGCCTGAAGGTAATTAATTTTTAATCTTCTAATACGTGGTTTTGGTTTCATATCCAAATGGTAAAAAAAGAAACCAGTTTCTTGGTGCTGTCTGTCAGTTTTTCCGCTAGTTAGAGGGGGGGCCTCTGTGACAACCCTGTCATTTTCATTGTTTATACCTATGTGCATGAAATACTACATGTACATCAAACAAACAGATACTTCATAATAAGATATCAATTAACATATAGGAAAATCTTTAAAGTTTGTTTTATTTGCTTTTCCTGTAGGTGCAAAACGATAAGAATTTTTTTCGCACATCCTATCGTTGGATTAGTATGCGATAGACTTTTTTAAAACAATATTGGGGTAATTTTTAGCATTGTTCAGTTTTAAGCTTTACTTAAGATATATTAAGCTATAAAATAGACTTTTATTAAAAAAAATAAAAAATTACAATAAGTGAGAAGATATATATATATATATATATATATATATATATATATTTACATATATATATATATATATATATATATATATATATATATATATATATATATAAATATAAGATTAGAATAATCAAGTGAAACTATTTCCGATAAATAGCTTCAAAATGCGATATGATGTGGATATTTATCAGATTTATTTTGTACCCATACAAAATGGGTTGGCTTTTAGAATTTAAGAAAGAGCGTAGGATAATAGGAATAATTATAATAAATGCTAAAATTTTGCTGTGTTTTTAAATGACGTGCGTGAAAGTTAACCTTTAAAAGGGAATTAAATAATTTTAATAAAATTCATGAAAAAATTTATAAAAATAAAATAATAATCAGAATTACAAGACCACAAACCAAAATATGTATTAACAATTTATGTAAATTCGTTAATAGTATTAGATTCGTCATGCAAAAAACAAAACCAACCAACCTTTCAGAGACGTTTGTGTAAGCCAGCAATATTTGCAGAATAATTGAGTATACTTGCTAACCACCGCAAGAATTTATGTATTTAGGGTTATGAGTTTTAAGCTTTATATGGTTACTTTAGCTCATCAAAATGGAATAGCATATCTTAAAAAAATGTGGTAGCTGTGGGATTCCAGTATACCATTAAGTGTGTGATTTTCATTAGTTTCAGTTGCTCGTATTAGTCTTTAGGAATAATTGATAACTGGATATATACAGATACATTATAACATGTCACACTAATGACGAATGTATATTTTAGTATTTGAGTCAGTTCATGTCACACTAATGAAGAATGTATATTATAGTATTTGAATCAGTTCATGTCACATTAATGAAGAATGTATATTTTAGTATTTGAATCAGTTCATGTCACACTAATGAAGAATGTATATTTTAGTATTTGAATCAATTCAGAAGCGCAATTCTATTATATTTAACATGCATTTTGAAAACGCTACATTTTTTAAATTTTTTCTTGTCTATATTGTTATCAACTCTTTGCAGTGAAATCTTATGACCCTATTTATATAAAATTCAATTAAAACCTTATTTATTTTCAGAATAATTGGCACAGATAGTACAATAAAAATAAACACCGTATTAATAGTTAAAACGTAAACCACTGTTAAGAAATTGAATATAATAGTATTTCTTATGCAGTAAATATTATTTTAAAATATATAATATAATATATCAGTGTAATAAATGTATAAAATTTAAATTTTTTTGATCTGAAGTAACGACAAATTTATCACGAATTACAATTAAAGTGATCTAAATATCTCAAATATAAATTACTCAATATATAGATAAAAAAAATATAATAAAATAATGAAATCAATTTTTTGGTACTAAAGACAATATATTTTGAAAGTGATGTGAGTTACGTTGTACAACAACTTGGCATGCTTCGTGCAGAATATCAAAATTGATTATAGTTTAAACTCATTGAAGCTATCTAAAATATGGAAGGCAGCATTAAATTTATTCATGTTTTCAAACACTACAGACGATCCAAACAGATGTTAAGTCTTAGTAGTTAAAGCTGGAATAATCCATAATATTATCTGAAAACAATTTCCAGACAGCTTGGCGTATATCATGTTTTCCAACTAGACTTATTGAAAATTCGATAAATCTAGCCGAAAAATTTATTCATTTATCCGTCAAAAAAATTATTCATTTATCCTTGCACCAAATAAACTTAATCGAAACACTACGTATTTTTGACTACAAAAAGAAAAACTTTGAATATTAATTAAATTCAGTACATATTTTTGGCGTATTTACAATTTATTTATGTTTTCATTATAGGATTTCAAAATAAAAGTAAAAAGTATCATGTTTTCTACTTACCCTTTTATTAATTTGTCATTAAAGTCGAATAAATTTTTATGCAATGTGATTATAAATAAAATATATTCGTGTTTAAATGATTCTATATAAAATTTTGAATAAAACCATTGCTTTTTTTGACTGCTTGTCGTAAAATTAGCTCAGTATGTTATGTATCTTTAGATTATCTTGATGATAAATTATTAGAGAACATTCTTCTACATTTTCTATAATTATTGATAAAAATTTAAAATTTTATATTGAATATATTTGGCGTTAATTTTGTAGAAATTCATTATTCGCAATTAAATGAAACTACGTGATGTAGTATTGTTTCTACTATCTTTAATTTCTTTACCACGACCTAGGTTTCGTTGTATTACAACATCTTCAGGTGGGATATTAGCAAAGATCTTATCTAATATCTTTGCTAATATCCCACCTGAAGATGTTGTAATACAACGAAACCTAGGTCGTGGTAAGAAATTAAAGATAGTAGAAACAATACTACATCACGTAGTTTCATTTAATTGTGGTTAAAATTTTATTTAAAAAATTAAAAATTTTATCTTATATCCATTAATTTTTTTATCACACGCCACATCTTCCTAATTTGTTTGCCAAATTAACATAAATTTCCTCATACGTAAACTAATATTTTGATATAATCAAATACAATGTGCTTAAATAGGGGTAGAAAGCTTTCTATTCACATATTAATATATAGATGTTTGTAAATATATTTATGTAAATACTACCTACATTTAAGTAATTACATATTTTTGAATATTATTAAACATATTTTTTTCCTAATGTTTTAGATTCCGCTTCGAGAATACTGAATATTTTTTTTGCATAAAAACGGAACGCATCTCAAATTACATTCACGTAAACTTGACTACTGTGTTTCGCAAAGATCAAAGAAATTACAGAAATTTTATATAATTGTAAGAAGTTGTGGCCTCATGAAACATTATGTATAAAAGTAAAAATTTATTTTGGAAGACAGTTTGAAGAGATGAGAGTATAGGCTACATATTATTACAAATATTTTTTTCCTTTGATATTGAATAAATCTTTATTATAAGACGATTACGAAAAAAAAAGCTTTTGGTATGATATTCTTCTAAAAATGATTTTAACAAATTTTTGAGAAATTGCTTTTATACTCATGATGTTTTAAAATATCGGAAACATGTAAAATGTTAATGAGCACGTCAATATGAACCAAAAATTATCAATATCGCATTAAGTGGAACGATTTTAGGGTTCGTAGTCAAAGTTCGTTTCGTTTTCAGGATTTTGTCTTATAATTTTGTTGATTTAGGTAATGACTTGAGAAAGTTCATTCCTTATACCTGAAAACAGAAAATATTATACACCATTTACGATATTAAAAAATGATCAATATTAAGTAGTGTTAATGTTGAGCATTTTGTTAATAATTTGGATGTAATTAACGTAATTTTATATAAAAAATCCTAAATTATGAAATTATATTGTTTTTGAAATCTTTTGGTAGTCATTTTTTTATACAGAATTATATTTGTATAGCAAGTTATGTAATGCACTTGCTGCTGAAAACTTATTTTAAAATGCCGACGTCTTCCCAGAAAACGTTCATTTACTAAATCATTAAATTGCATATAGCGTCGTAAAGTAACCCTAAGTTTTCAAAATCATACCTTTACCTAATATGGTGTAAAGATAAAATTCACAACATAACTTTGATTAAAATGTGACAAGCGTATAGTGCTGAAAGTAAACATAACTTAAAGCAACTTTAAAAATAATGGGAAACCACGGGTAAAAGTAGGGCGGTCGATAAATTCGCCCAAGAAAAAACTATCGAAGATTTGCACAGAAGGGAAAATGAAATGAAAAACGAGTGGCGGCGGAACTGTCTGGAGTATGCAAATAATCTTCGATTGGATTTTGTTATCCACTATTGAGGCTTTATGAAAATTATGGATGAACTTGAATGACTGTATCGTAAATATCTAGAGGCACTTTCTTTTTAGCACGCTTTATTTTAGCTTAATTTGTATGTGAGTATATTTATAACGATGATTTCAATTAATTTTCACCCATTTCCAGGCATCTCGATTATTTCAATTTTGCGTACTTTTTAAGAACAGATAACAATACAATTATTTTGTAATTAGAAATTTAAATAATAAAATTGAAGTTTAAAAAAAACAGAAAAAAACATTTTCGTAGCAATATGAACTACAAAATAAAAAATAATCTTTTTATACAAAGATTTTGGTCAAGAGCGAAATGTGTCTCACAACTCGGTATAACTTAATTTTTTTTAATAAGCTTAAAATAAGAGTAAAGTGATTGATTTTTCAATTAAAAAAAAAGCATGTCTCTTAACTTCCATGTCGAAACCAACTGATATTAAGAACTTCCAGTAAATTTTTGCTTATCTTCTTTTTTTAACTTTACAGTTAAACTTTATTATCGTCACAGAATCTTTTCTAACCTATAAACCTGTTCACGTTAAAATTGTCTACGTATTAAGCAGGGAAAATATCTAATTGGATTACATGGTAGTATAAAAAGATGAAATCAGCCACTCTTCGATTTGATTAAAAAACTTGTAGACAGAAAACACACAAACTCGTGCTGTTAATAGCTTTTTAACATATTCAAGATTTTTGCTCTTTTCCATTAGCAAATTGTTCGGTAAAGCCTGACAACTGTCTCGTAAGGTGTTTAATTTTTATTTTTATTTCTTATCATAATTTATTTACTGTATTCCAATCTATTATAGTTATCTATCAATAACATAAAGAAACGAATATATCTTTGCTAAGTACGCGGAAAACGAACCCAATGAGTTTGCCAAATATGTTTATCATTACGCTTATTAATTACGGTCAGTATTAAGTCATAATTTTCTTTGACAAGGGAAAATTGATCAATAATTTAAATTTTGTTTGAAAACGGCGAAAATTAATGTTAATAACGATAATGTCAAATTAAGTTTTGCTTCCCTAGGTTATATTTCGTTTTTTTTATATTAGCCTCTCTTACGATAATAAAAACATAACAAATAATATGGAGTATTTTGGAGATGAATCTCATTTATAGATGATAGAGTCAAGCGCAACAAGATATCTTTTTCGGAACAGATTTGCTAAATTTTTTTATTGAAATTCTACAATCGAAAATAAAACGTTTATCCTTAAAAAATTGTCACTCGTTATATTTTTTTCTTAGTATCATTCCATTTAAATTATATTGTACAGGGTAAAGGCTATATTTCACAGTACTGATTATACTTTTTTTTCTGGAGAATTTTACTTAAATCTTTGAAAGAAGGTTGTAACCTCAGAAAGGGGAAGGATATAAATCGAATATTAAAGTTCCTCCTAAAAAAGATATCAATCCAGCTTCTCTGGTACCTACTCTCGATGCGGCTTCAAAGCGTGGAAAAGAGTGTATCTACAAATACAATTAGAGTTGGTATAAGATATTAGACGAATGGGTATCGATGAGTTATGAAGTCCTCCTACAATTAATCCTATAATCTGCTAAGTTGCTTGAACTCATCGCCAACAATGTCTATATATGAAGTCGCGTTGAAGAAAGTAATGCGCTTAATTCATTTCTCATTTATACATTAAAAATTATTTGTTTGTAATTTTATGGTTCTTTGCTACTATTTGTTAATATTTTTTTACTTCAAAGTTAAATAATGTGATATTTTTAGCAATTTTTGAGTTTACCTTAAACTGACTACCGACATATGTTATATGGCGGCTGTTATTTTTTAATTAAAGAAAATAAAATGTTATGTACCCTACATTCATAATTAACAAGCTTAAAAGATATTTAAATCTTACATTTTTTATTATTACGTTTTAAAATAATTTTTTTAACAACTTTTATAAAAAAAATGTATCTAGAAGTTTACTAACTTAGCGATAGTTTTAAAAAGCTAAACTTTTTAGGGTGTAATATTGAGAATCCAATAAAAATCGATTAACATTTACTCAGCACAAATACATTCAACGATTTGAAATTTTTTCGGGTTTATTTCACTTTACTAACACACACATGTAAATCACTCATTATATCTTAATTACGATGAACAATTTGTATTTGTCGAATATAATATATCGATATATCTAAAATTCGTTGGATGTTTGTATATACTTTTTTGATATTGTTGAAAAATAATTTAAAAAATACCGATTTTATACACATTAGGCGCTTATAAAAATTTAAAGTTAATTCGTATTTCCATAATTTTTTTTATATATTGTTTTTTTACAAGGTAAATTTATTGCCTACTACATTCTTCTCAGGAGAAGAAACAAGCGCATAATAAAATGCATAAGGTCTATAATAATCGCTCTAAATTTCCCGTAATCTTCTATTTCATATTTACCAAGCCTTTTATTCAGATTTACCAACCCCGTTGTTCTTGTGATTTTTGATTCAGCAGTTCCGGAAGTAAGGGGAGGGAGGAAAACTTTTAGAGTGCTATTTTCCATATTTTCAAGATTCAAGCTTTAAATAGGCAGTTTATGATAAAAGAAACAATATTTCTATATTCCTAATAAGACGTACTCTCAGATAACACTCCAGATGATATGTAATATAAATAAAGCGTTGAGTGTTTTATTAACAACCTTTTAACTTTTATCAATTTATATACTTATTAATTTATATACTTTGCTAGTGCAAAATATATAAATTGATAAGATGCATTACTATGCCAAATTTTATATTTCTTCGTGAATAATTAAAAAAAAAAACAGCTGCAACAGACGGAAAACAAATATTTAAGTGACTTTATAAAGGTCCCGTTTTTTCTTGAGAGACGTAAACCTAATAAAAATTTTTTCCCCCATTTTTACGAGACGTTCGCATTCAGAACATATCGCAAAAGAAAATTACATAATTTACTTTATTAAAATTTGCAAATTTATAAATCATCTTTATGTTTTACTACAACTGAATAAAATTTAATTCAATGACTTATGATTATATTTAATTTTTTTAAATTTTACTTTGGTTTTATCAATATAAAATATTTTAAAAAACCTGAAATAGACGTATATTTCAAAAATTACTTTCATAAACTCAAAATATAATACCTGAAAAAAATTAATTTTTTTCTCTTCTGTACAGGCCGTGTATGCTTAAAAGAAGATTAAAAGAAAATTATATTTAAACATAATATACAAGTGTCAAAAATTGCGATCACGAAAATTAAGTAGTCCATTTACACGAAAAATCCGAAAGGGTTTTATTTCTGAAATAAAATAATTTTATAAACAATTTTATTCAAAATTGGTTAAATAATTTTTTCCGACCGTCAGTCTAGGTATAAACAGGGGTGGAATCCCTTATTTTATCCAAAAAGCTCGCCCAATGCATAACGAGTAAACGAACTCTCACGGACAGGAAGGTAACGTAAACAGCGTAAAACACAATGAGACATAAAGTAATATACGACCTCTCACGAAGGAGGATCGTATTTTAGTTCCTTCCATTACATTCGACGCAGTCAGACGTGATCGTGGCATAGAGCCAAAGCCACGTTCAGAATCGTTGCAGTGAGAAAGTACCTTGTGCTTGAATAACCTTCTGTCGCTTTTGTTTATTGCCCATTGCCAATCGCCGTGTCAAATATATTTTAGTACTTGCTTTTTCCTTGATTTTGTTTACGTGGATTTTTGGTTTTGATTAGACAGGTTAATTAAAAAAATAACGAAGTAAAGTATGAGCACATTGAAAAATATAAGGATTTTACTATTACACCATGAAGTGTAACTGAAATGTAGATATTTTTCAAGAAGTGAATAATAGATACTAATCAAAAAGTAATTATCTGGTACCGCATAAGAACATGTCTAGAATCTACTGTATTTTATACTTGATCTGTAATTTATATATTTGACCGGCATCGGTTAAACAGTATAGACCACGTAACATAAGTATCTACCCACAGTCTCAAAAATTAATACTGTGTGGACAGGTTTCACGGAATTTAATCCTATGCGTAAGCTGCTTAAAATACCATGCAAATAGCTTCCGTAGTATTCGTGTTAAATGTGTACGTACAGTCAGATACAAATTGTATAACATTAAATCCGTTTTACTAAATACGTTAAAATGAAAAGAACAGTTTTTAAAAGCTGAACATTTGAAAATCACCAACAAAATCAATTTTAATCCTCTCGGTAATTTACATATGATGAACAGATATGATTACATCTGTGAAAACGTCATTTTAAAATGAAAAACTTTAGGTAAACACTTCACTAAATTAATACAAAATGAAAAACTTTAGGTAAACACTTCACTAAATTAATACAAAATGTTTTTATATAGAAATATAATATTTACCTCTAATTTACAAAGAATGATTGCGATATTCATGTTATTATAACATCATTTTTGCTCGCTCAGTATTAACTTTTATTTAAAATAGCTGCCTTACGACATACAGATTTAAAAACGTAATGAATTTACTGAGTCGAAAATTATTTTATGACATTAAATATAATTTCTTTTTTTTTGCTACTTTTTTAAAGTATTGTATAAATTTTATTACGGAAAAGTGATCAGTCAATTTGGGAATGACGTAAGGAATGGAAATGGTGAGAAATTTATGTAATTTCTGGAGCAATACATAATAATGTTGATCGAATATTTCATATACTGCGACCAATTAATAGTATTAATATTTATATGACAAGGTAAATATCCGTTGCTGGGGGTTTGCTCCTTAAAGAGCACGACAATTACTTTCTTTACAATGTTTTAAAAAAAATCTTTTCATGTCTCAATCGGAGATCAAAATAAATTTCAATAACAATTTTCATAAGTAGATCCTATGGTCATTCGAAAAGGTTTTGATGTAGGACATGATATTTGGAATCTTCAAATAAATTCTCATTGCTTCTTAATACATTTAAAACTTTTTTGATAAAAATTCTTTTTTACATTTTCTCTGTACCGACTTTCACAACCAAATATGACGTGACAACGTCATTAGATGAGTAAATCTGGTAACTATTTTTAGGTAAAGTTTTCCTTTAAGTAACCTCTCTTCATAATTTATGAGTCGATATTCCCGTTGGTCTTGTCATTGAACTATTTACACAACCTTTGCACTTAAACTTTTTAGGAACTTTGTTTACTACGTAGCCGGATACAGGTGTAACAACCATCATAGATGTTTGAAACAAATTAGTGGTATTATCTATTAGTGCCATTATGTCACTAAATATTTAATTAAAATTTAATGAATTGTAGACTTTTCAGTTGCAGTAAGTTTTAGGGCAATCGTTTATATGCCACAAAAGAATTTCTGACAATTTATTTTTTGTCACATCCCCCTTTTCTTTGAACAGCTCTAAACAACGTTTCCATGTAATCTTGTAAGAGTTTAAACAATGAAAGAAATTGTAAGTGAACGTTTTTTATAAAATTTACATACAACCATCTTAATGAAATAGATCCAAAAATCTTAAAAAAATCGAGCATCTCGGAATTCCCGTAAGAAGCTTACCATCTTCGCGTTTAAACGAATGTAGTAACAAAATTTTCACACTTTTAATGATAAAAAAACGACTTGTAATAGTATTTCTCTTAAATAAGGCAGTAGTGAACAATTTTACCTACATTTATGCAAAATGTATTTATGAAGCTCAAAATTATAAATTGTAATTTAATTAGATGTATTAGTAATTTAATTAGATGGTAAAATTTCTAAACGGAGCAAAAGAAATACTTATTTACCCTCTATCAATGGCGAAACATAGGATCTAACTACAGAAGCTCAATTTTCATCCCACGCAGTCTAGAAATATATTAAACTGACATTAAATTAATATTAATTTCAAAATGATTAAACGTATTCTACGTTTCAATCAGTCCTTTATAAAGTAAATTTGATTGATTGTAGAAAGTTATTTTCTTGATTAAGCCTTCAAAAGTACACAAGAGAATTTTAAACTTTTATCAAAACGCGCTAAAGGAAGGAAAGACTTTTTCAATCGTGACAATTTCTTTTAAATTTTTTTAAAGTTTCCACTTTTATCTTAAGTCGGACGATACAGAAACTGAGTAACATAAGTAGTTTTAATAAAATATGTTTCCTTAAGGATAATTTCATTCTAATTTCCAAATCAAATTAATACTTTCAACCGTACATCCGTGGACACCTTTTACCTAGGAAAAAATAAATAATAATATCGAATTGGGGTTAGTTTATATCTAATATATTTAAAAACAATACATGCTCCGGGTTCCAAGCAATTTCCAGGAAAATTTTTGCTCTAGGTCCCCCTATATGTAGTCTTTAGTAAGACTACAATATATTGCTTATACAATCTATAATATGAACAGACCAAAAAAAAAGAATTTATTGATTTTTCAAAATGAGCAAAATTTCGAATTTGAAAAACGAAAAATTGCGGAATTAAATATTTTTAAACCATAACAAATAAATTATTTGACAATCAACCATAGAAGACAATGAATTAATATATTTTATCAAATAACTTGATGTAACCGTGCCCTTACCCGTTTGTATACTTTCTCTAGTTCATCCAATAGTTAATAATTAATTACAATCAATTTTATGTAATCCGTAAATAAATATTCCTTAAAACTTTCCTTCCATTCTATTTCCAATGCAGCCTTTGAGTTTGAATTATACGTTTGGAAGTCTTCAATCGATTGAGAAATTTTCGTCAAATTATTTAAATTATTAACAATTTTAAAATATTAGATAATGTGTTGAAGTAGTGTTCAAATAATTTACAACAATATTAAATATTTCACTTTAAACTTTCAAAATTATTAATGTTAACTCAATTCCTAAGCTTTACATGAAGTTTGTTTTTCAGGCTTAATTTTTACCCTTAATGATAAATATAAAGAAAAACAAACTTATAATTTAGTGACTTCTTCAAAGCGTTTTCTTTATTTTACTTAAGAAGAGTTTTTAATAGCGATAAGTTCCATAACTACAATATTTCACTATACGTAATAGAGCGATTTTGAGCCCAAAGAGGAGAAATAATATCAAGTGAAAAACATGTATAGTTCAAAAATTAAAAAAAACGCATGCTTTAATTATTGGGACACGGACACAAAGCACGGCTAGCACAAAACGTGATGGGTTTAGGTTTAACCATTGAGAAGTTCGAATGATCATCGACCTACCCTATCATCACATTGGCTCGATTTTATCATATTTTAGTTTTGTT
Organism: Druceiella hillmani; assembly: GCA_039881145.1. Classification (NCBI taxonomy): domain Eukaryota; kingdom Metazoa; phylum Arthropoda; class Insecta; order Lepidoptera; family Hepialidae; genus Druceiella; species Druceiella hillmani. Next base: position 1,504,307 of record JAYKKI010000052.1, read on the forward strand.
ACCAGAATGGCATTAATTTGCAAAGTTGCAGATCGGTACAATAATTAGAAGAGCATGAAGATTTACTTATTAGATTTGATTAGGTACATAGTGACACACAAATGAAGCTGACAAAAACATGTTAATTAAACTCTTGTGCATATAATTTATATGTGACAAAATGTAAGCGATACGAGAGTTTAGAATTTTCTGTAGAAATAGAATATCGATAGTGAAGGATTTCGAATACAAATAAAAAAAAATGAATGGTTTGATATAACCAATTTGATTATCATTTATAAATTTTACAAGAATTCCTTACTTCTGATGCAAGTATATGTTGGTATAAGTTTCAATTTGTAATTGAAATCTAAGCTAACAATTATGAAACTTTTAATTGCAAAAAACGGATTCTTGTTTTGCTCGATTCACTATCGATAATCAAGTATGTACTTATGGCAAAGTAATTAATTAATATTTTCCTCTGAGTTCAGAAGGAGAAGTATATAAATAGATGAAATGAAAATAAATATTAACTGATTGAAAACAAACTTCAAATATTAACATTAATTCCGATTATGATTTGAAATAAGTAAAATTCTAAATACAATATCAAAAAGAAACGTTTAATTTTCCGATGCGTGAAAAATTTAAGTTCCACCATTTGTATTTATATAATTTTCAACAATATCGGGAAATATATAAAGAATATATTGCTTGTTTTTATGGTGTTACGAGACTAAAACTAAAATAACTATTAATATAATTGACACATAACTTTCGAAACATCGTAGTTTGTAATATTCGGATTGCCGTAGGTTATATAGTGTTTATATTGTACGTTCTGTAATTATTGAGACATATTTAATAAGTCCGTGTAACTGTAGTAATGTAGTTGGTGTAGTAGGCGTTTCTACTAAACTAAAATTATTACAGATACGCTAGAATTAAGGATTGCATGTCATAAAAAAGTCTACAGAGAAGTTTGTGACAGCATACATCTATATTTTATAGATAACACACAGTATTTTTTATTTATGGTTCATTTCCCCGATAATAAAAAAAATTAATTTTTATTTTAAGACCAAACTTGCAGTTGTGTGGGTATAAACTTGCGCAGAGATTGGTAACTATTTTTTGAATTAAAATAAAAAGAGAAAAAATAATGAGTACATACTGTAATTAATTTTTATATGACTGATAAGATCTTTTTATATTATTTTATTTTTGTTAATTATAAAAAAGGATAACTACATTCTTAAATTATATTCATATCAACATTTTCAAGAAAAATATTGATATCAAAAAACCTTCATCAAAAAATGTAAATCGGGACGCAATGATAAGTAATAAATGATGAAATTTAAAATTAAATCCATGGTCTCCGTAAAAATTGTAAAACTTTCTTCAAAAATGTATGATCAGGTTATCGTTTTCTGACTGAATGGCTATCAATGTAATAAAAGATATGGCACCGATCCATAAAGCTTTAATAATAATTTTTTTTTTGCTTTTATAATCTTTAATTTACAATGCTGTTATTCTGGTTACATCAACGAATTTGGGTAATCTATACCTTGATGTCATTGACTACTATGGTAATGTGAAGAGCAATAACATACGTGTGATATCACGTAGCGATATACCTGACGTCATGAAGTTTCCTATTCATGGACTATGATTCGTTAACCAGTTTACAATAAACATAATTTAAAAGCTACATTATCATAAAAGCTGTCGTTGTACATTAGACAAATCACTTGGTGAAAAATAAATGACAAATTTTAACCAGCTCCCAAATGATTAAGCAGTTTAATTCTTATTACTAACGCTTATTGAACATCATATTAATTACAATAAAATAAAAATTCGGAAAATTCCAAGATACAATAAAACATAGTCACTCTCTTAAATTACTTCCATTTTGCAGCTATCCTTTAATAATATTATTGATATCTCAATTAAATAAAGAGCAACAATTATTGAGCTATATAAAAAACGTCAATTCTCAGATTGAAACACTTTATTAGTGCAGCCGTTTTATAATAAAATTATGTGTGTACTGACTCTGTTCTTTCCAATTACTGCATTATGGTCCCGTGACAATTTTTGTTAGTTGAGCAAATACTATTTGGAAGAAAAGTTTTAGTCATGGTTCCACATTTTTTAAATAAATTCCCCATCAAAGACAAGAGAAGTGTTTATATTATATTGTACTTACACAACATTGTTATTATTAATTACAAACAACATTATTTTCATTATATGTATATTTTCTCATAAAGTTCTTAAAGTTTTTGCTTTGTACGACGCTATTCTTAATTTAATTGGTTTGTTTATAATGGGGCAGCTTGTTTTCTCTCAGACATTCTTAGCACCATTAGTTTCATTGTGATTTATACTGCTATCAATGTTGGGCATCGCGAACCCGCTGGGAGCTCAGAGCCTTAGTCTTTGTTCTGTGTCCATATTCATGAAGGGTTTAGATTTATTAACTTACTCGCTTCCTAAAGGCGTCCTGGTGAGTGGGTAATAATCCATCTAATTGGGGATTTGGTCGCTACTGTTGGTCTCATTATTGATACTTTTCAGCTACCTACCCTTGTAGGCCGCCCTTTTCTGATAGCCTGGAACAAATAAATCATAAAACGCATTATTGCCCCATCCTCCCCTTTTTCCCTAGTTTGTTTGTCGACCTCGGTTCTCACTTGGATTTACACCACAATCTTAAGTAAGGTTACTTAACGTAACACAGTTTACCGTGGAAAGGTGAGAGCGGTATTGTGGTGCAGGGGCTAGAGATCCTCATTCAATAATACTCTTGTATTTCTTATGCTATGCTCTTCAGGGCTCGTGATGTAAAGTAAAATGTACATTGGTAGGATAACAACAATACAGCAATAGTAGTAAAATGGTTGGAAAAAGCACAAAATCTAAGAGAGTGGTATAGAATGAAGGAGGCCTACAAATCTGGGGTAGAACATGACTAAAGAAGATATAAACTTATATATGAAGAACTTTAATTTGAGATATATTGCATGCGGAAATGTTATTTGTAATGATATATAGTTACAAATAAAAATATCGACGAATATACTGTATCCTTGAGATGTTCACCTGTACTTTAATTAAGTGGTTAGCTACTTCTAAAATTTGCTGGTACAAAATCTATAGTGAAAAATCATTAAAACTGTTTGAAAAATAATATAGTTTAAATAAGTTAATTTATAACCTATAAATTGTAAATTGACTATCCATAACTCGCTAATAATTAGCGAGTTATAGTTAATAAATTTAACTTTGGGGATAGACTGGGAAAATCTTCCAATTTCATTCGCTTTAATGGAATACAATGAGTATTGGCCAAAATAATTCCACTCTTCATTATTACTATTCTCTCCTAAACGTTAAATTTAAAGTTTTAATAACTTGTTATTTTTTTAAGATTCCTTAAAACTTACTTCAATCATAGTATTTCATAAAAATTAGTTGAACAACTTATCGTAATAATTGGTGTAATTTAAGTAATTTTGGGATTAAATGCTCTAAAAATATTAAAATAGGTACCATTGAGACTTATTCCACAGTGAAAATTACAATTGGTCACAAAAAACATATAGTCACAAAAAATTAAATCTAATGCCTGACGTATTATGCAACTAAATTTTTTTTCATATCGACAATCGGAACAGCAAATTTAATTTGTAAAGTTTTATGTTTAAATGATTGATTTTCTATTGCCTTTTATTTACATATAATACTCATTTGGTAAAAAAAAAATAAACGAAAATATAAAAAAAATTTCCAAAAGAGAGTTCCAAAGCAAGTAATTGAGCTTAAATAAGTCACAATGTATTTGTCCCTTTGGAAACGAATATAAAATCAAAAAATAATTTTTAACTAAATGTCCATAAGCGCCGCCCCATTTTACGAGGTTTTGAACTTTTAAAAATGTTTAAGTTTTCTACTTGTTAAAGCTCTTTTTGAATCGGCTGACGTAACTTTATAATTGTCGATATTTTTTTTAAGAAGCAATGGTGCACTATTCTTAACATTTGTGTTTCAAATACAAAAAAAATCATATAGAAATTTTTGCTTAAAATACTTAATATATTTTTAAAATAAATATAATATCTATTATTTTTAAAGATAATTTTGATGAAAACTCTTTTTATTATAATTGTTAAAGCTATTCTAGGCAAAATGGTAATTTAATTGAGATGATTCGCAACCATAATCTGAATATTCAATTTAAAAAAAAATTTAGTTCCTTTTTATGTTAAATATTTTTGACAATAGGCAAATTCTGTGCAGTTTAGATTTTAAAACTTTCGCAATTAATTTTTAATGGTGATATTTACGTTATGTCTCATGACTATTGGATAATAGTGTACGTTATATTTTAAGTAAGCTTTTTTAATTTATGATAACTTTACCATTTCAAAAACGAATTTTTTATTCATTATCACCTTAAATCATTTAAATTAATCAAGATCCCAATAAAACATTACTTTAAAAAGAATCAAGTTCCGCTTTAAAAATTTACTAGTATAAAGTATTGATGTAAAAGCAATTAGGTTATTGCAGAATTTTACTTGATGAGCGAGTTAAAGCTTAAGATAATTGGAAAGTTTACTGTCAGTTTCTCTTTATAAAGAGTGTATATAACCTGTATTATAATGATGTGATGTTTTATAATTTATATCGATCCGTCTTGAGGAGTATTGCGTTTTGTTGGCTATTTGAAGATTGCATCTCGATTTATAGTAAATGTGCATCAATGTTGTACGGTTCCATGCAATAATAGGTATAGGTGTTCATTTATTCTCCAAGGACAGAAAACGTTGGAAGCTGTGGGAAATAGCTTTGTGTCGGAACATTTTAAAGCAACAAAACACTCGAGATTTTGTCTAGAGCATTTTAGTTCCGAAGATTATATTAAAGAAGGTTTTGATAGACTAATATATGAATATTACATATTTTATTCCTTATTATATACTACTAAGTGAAGACAAAATCCATTAACCAGACATGTGGGTACAACAATGAATATTTCTGCATTCCTCAAAGGAAGATGCCAGCTGCCAGGCATCCCTGTTATATAAGGTAGAAAATTAGCATCGAAAAGAATTAATATTGAGCGATTAGTAAAACTTATAAAATCATTTCGCTTTCTACAAAAGCCAATATGCATTAAATATTTAAAATCACTGACCAGAATAAATTTTTTTGCTAAATTCTATGTCGTTTTAAAGAACGTATTATAGTTATTACCGTTCAATAAAATGTATAGAGGGTTGCACATAAAAATATTTTTATTTTATTTATTTTTACAATGGATTTATTGAGCTTATACATATTATTAAATAAGTATTTTAGTTATGAAATACAAACAAGCAGTCTGGCTGCGTAAATGAACTTTGTTAGAATTAAATAAAATATAAGTTTGGAACAAAGTAATAAAATGAAGTCGGGATTTGTAGACATCAAAGATTATACATATTGTTAAATCAGTCTTTCATTTATAAAATTTGAACAGTCAGATTGCGTAGGTAATTTTAAATGAACTATTGGAACTAAATAAAGTACCAGTTGGGAAAACAAGATAAAAATCAAAAGGATTTGAAATCTTCAAGATTACGTATAATATTAAATTCGTCTTTTAGTTCTAAAACATAAATAAGCTGTGTGGCTGTGTAAGCAATTTTAAAACAAGTTTTATTAGAAATCACAAGTTTGAAACTAAGAAATGATATAAAGTTGATGTTTTTAATAAACATATATTTTGAAACTAGATTGGGCTTCGGACTTAATTCAAATCTAACCAATAGATTGGGATAATAATAATAAAATTGTTCCTAAGTTTTCTCACAATTCACTTATGTTTTGTTTCAAAAAAACACACACAATTTGTTGTCATTATTTAAAATACCTCAGGAGTATAATTTAGTTTCATACCGTGTTTCAATATTTAAGAAATGGCATCCATCATTTTGTACACTAAATCAATACATAATCTAATAAGTAATAATATCTTCTCAGCCTTATTTAGGCCTAATTTTAATAGTTACTTAGGTTATTTTGCTGCCACCTTTATAAAAACATTTTTTAATTATTTCAGCCAGAAATATTTTAAATATTAAGATTATAACAGTAGTTCTTATGAATTAATAAATTACTGATTTCGAGGAATATCAAGGATTTTCCAACTGACATAAATAAATATAAGTTTGCATATCATTGACAAGTGACCATCAATAGACCTTGAATTTGATAATAACGTGGCTGGATTCTTTCCAAATATCATTTTTCAAGCTCATTTTTTTAAGTAGTAGAGAGATTACAGGTTTAGCGCCATAACCATTTCGGTTATGGCGCTAACCCTGTAATCTCTCTGATTAAAAAGAATTCCACTTCCAACCAGTTCCATGATCTATAAAATTATTCGGTGAAGCTCTCAAAAAGATTTTTATTTTATAAGAATCAAGCTACTGAACTATAATACGAATCATAAATAAAATGTTCTTTAACGTTTACTCCATAAGATTCATATAACTCAATTTCTTTTGGACATAATTGTGTTGAGTATCAAGAATTCGTATAGCGATATCGATATTTGCTGCTGTGTTCTCACACAGTTCTGCAGATTGCGTCGAGATTGAATGCAGTTAAATGAGTATTTTTAATTTCATGTAAAGATCCATTTTTTCTTGATTTAGTCATTAAATTTGTCTTATATAATTGTTAGTGATATTTAAAAGTTTTAAATATTGTAATATTCTGACTTTGCAGCTAAATATATAATCATGGTTATTTTTATAGCATTGAAGTTTGCTGGTGCATTTGTGTATTTGTTTCATTAATGGCCAATACACTTTACACACTTATTGCGAGCTTTTCCTGATATTTTTTAGCATCAAAATTATTCACGGGGTTGAAAATGGTGTTTCTTTTGACCATTAAGACGAACGAAATTCTCTACTTTTACAGGAATGATTTTCCGAAGATTTTTTTTGAAGTTTCTACAAATTTTAGAGCTTCTGTCAAATAAAATTATTTCTATTTATCTTCAATTATAATATATACAATATACAGCTACCACATGCTTGCAGTAAGCATTTTGTGGTTCACCAATACTGCAGTCGCTCTGACAAGCATTTATGAAACTATGCAACGATACATAATTAATTATGTTATAACAACTTTTTATAGTCTTTGCACTATGCAATAAAATAGTACACATTATCCACAAGTGGAAGAAAACTAAGTACAATATAAAAATCGGTACCTAAATAATTAAATTTCGCAAGAATCAAAGTTCATAACTGATTTCTGCAAATTTCATAGATTTTATTTTACCCTGGCTGTATGTGTATCATCTGTATATAGTCACCTTTTCAAATAATCGAGTATATTCGAAATTGCTACAGGACGCAAATTTGAGTCTGCGTTCAGATTTTTAAACTTGTCAGCATCTGGCACGAATAAATATTTAAGTTTGATATCCAATATATCAAGTTATATGGATGAAAGGTGGATAGTTTCATGAGAAATTGTTCTTTGCATCATTAAAAATCATTGTATAAGTAAAGTAATAATTCAATTGTAAAAATCAACTAAGAACAATAATACTTTTTACTGCTCAGAATTACTTTAAAAGTTTTATTCCATATATTTTTCGATAAGGTCCTTTTCCCCCTCTTAATGGTGCTTCTCGTTATTCAAGTTGATTTAAACCCTTTAATTTTTAATCCTCATATTGTTAAAAATATGTAATTTCTCGCCATATTTCCCTCTCTTTAAAATATTTAATTTTATGCGCCATGAAAGTCTATCGCTTTTTCATAGCTTATTAAGCTTACGTCTTACTTCTCTTTGTTATTTTTGCTTAGCTTTGCTTAAGATTCCTTATTATTTGTCACTGCTAAGTTAAATGTTGTGATAGAAATAAGGTTCAATAAATCTAGATGTAAAGCTCCAACTCTCTTATCTACATTTCTTGAATAAGGACTTGTCAGCTTCTATCTCAATAATTTTTACGGCTTAATATTTAAAGAGAAAAAAGGACCTTGTTTCTCCGAGCTTTTTTAAACCTAGTATGCCTGAAAAATATAAAAAGAAGATGAAATATACAATAGGGTTTTTTAAACTATTTAAAAAATGTATCGAGACATATTGCAAAATTAAAACAAGTAAGATCGGTAAGCGTTCCTTAGAATAAAGTACATCTGCAAATATTCTTTTTAATGTTTATACAAAGAAAAAAATATTCATTTTTACATAAGTGATAAACTTCTGCCGCGTCTACTCAATATGCTCAAATGCTCATCCCTCTCCTATTCCCCCCAATTGTCCCAGTACAAATGGGGTTATAAATAAAACTTGAATAATATTTCATTTTGAGAAAACCGTTTCGAATGTGGCTAAAAAACAATCAAATTTAAATTAAATGTAGGCCATTGTGTGTTTCGATGTCTCTTTTGGTGAGAACCAGCAAATCTACTAATAGTATCGTCTTAGATCTCAATCTCAAGATCGCTATGGAAATCAAAGTTACGGACATACCAAGGCGCGTCAACTACACACTTAAGCACTTTATTTTGGAATGTTTGTATCACTTGGATATTAGACTTACTGGTGCAGCCCCATAACTGTCTTCCATAATACTAAATTGGGCGTAGGACTTGCTTATACAAAATAAGCTTGTTGTATGTTGAAAGCTCTGAATTACGACCAAGCAACCAATACATTTTTCTGAACTTGATATTAAGTTCGTCGCGTTTCTTCTTAATATTTTCTTTCCATCGAAGCTTGGCGTCGCGAGTCATACCAAGGTATTTAGCGGTATTTGCATATACTAATTGAGTGCCATTAATAAAGACTGGTTGTTGTGTTATTTTCTTATTTGTAAAGTTGATATGTGTTGATTTGGATTTTTTTATTGAATGCGCCATTTTTTGTAATTTTTTGTGTTTGAAAATACAAAACTGGGCCTAGAACACTACCCTGAGGAATCCTAGCCTTAATCAGCTTCAAGCCTGAATACGAGTCTTCGTATTCAACCCAAAAGTATCGATTAGTCAAATAGGATTTTTAGAGTTGGTAAAAGTGATCGGGAAGAAGTAATATTAATTTGTGTAGTAGACCTTCATACCAAATTCTATCAAATGCCTGTGCTACATCCAAGAAGACAGCCGAAGATATATTTTTGTTTTCTAATTCTTTTTCAATAATATCAGTAATACGAAGTACTTGATCGATTGTTGAGTGGTTGTTTTTGAAACGAAATTGATGTGGTGGTATTAGGTTTCTTTGATCAAGAATAGGTTTAAGACGCTTTAAAATTAGTTTCTCAAATAGCTTTGACATGATTGATAAGAGTAAGATGGGTCGGTACGATTCAACTTCACTCAGATTTTTGCCAGGTTTTCGTATCATAATAACTTTAGCTGGTTTTCACGCATCTCGGGCATAGTTTAGCCGAATACAAGCATTGATCAGAGTAGTTAATTTAACCAGAGCTTTTCTTTGAAATCTTTTAAGTATGTCACCTGTAATTAGACCAAATCCAGGTGCTTTCTTGACATTGAGGTTGTTTTTAATTTCATCAGCAACTTCTTTAGGCGTAACTAATGGAATTCTAACAGGATAAACATTGGGATAAAAAGGTGGTAGAGCATCGTCTCCCTCATTGGGATAAAATCTTGCTTCAAGATGTTGAGCAAACAAATCTGCTTTTTCTGAATTATGACGAGCCCATTTTCCATCAGTCTTTTTTATAGGGGGTACTTCAGCTAACGGTCGTTTAAGATATTTTGTAGCTTTTTATAGTGAGTATTCAGTTCTGATAGTTCTGTGAGAAATTTTCTGATTGATAATTGTTTGATGTTTTTTATTTCTGTAGTTAGTTGTCTAGTAGCTCTGTTAAGTATAGTTTTATCATTTGGTCTTCTTGATTGATTCCACTTTCTTCTAAGTTTTCTTTTTCTGATATTAGGACTCTAATTTCTTTCGGATAATTAAGACCTTTTAATTTTCTTTTAATAACCGTCGTCAGGGAGCTGACTATTCCAGGTAGCTCTCTGAATAGCTGCGGTAAAAGCATTTATTTCTTTTTCCAATTGATCAACAGTGTTTATCGGCACCATCAAGTTGATGTCATTTTCTAATAAGTAATTAAAATAAATCCAATCTGTTTTTTACTAAAAGTTAATGTTTGTTCTTTCAAAATGATTTTGTCACTAACCGTTAGGTAAATTGGAGAATGATCAGAGTTTATGTCAAGTCCTTCTTCAATTTTAATATAATTTGCTGATAAATTTTTACCAACATAAAAGTATATATGTGTTCTGGAGTTTTATTAGGATCTGTAGGGCAATATGTTGGTTTACCACTTGACATAAATTCGCATCCATAACTGAAAGCAGCCCTGTATAATTCTCCCCCGTTATTATTGATTAGTCTTGAGGCTAGTTTAGCGTTGAAGTCACCTCCGATGATGAAGCGACAACTAATTTTTTTGAAAAGTGTGATATATTCATCTGCTTAAATGTTATATCTAGGTGGGCAATAGATTGCACTTACCCTGAATTCTTGTTTAGTTGTCTCAACCGTTACAATTGTAGCTTGGATATTGCAAGTCACATATTTTTCTTCTTCAAAGTGTTTGATGCAGTTTTTAAGAATAACAGCACTACCTCCGCGAGCCGAGTTAGCAGGATGATTTGAATAATAGGTTGAGTAGCTTTTGAATCTAATAAAGGGCTCTTTAGTAAAAGGCGTTCCTGATATAAGACATATATCAATGTTTTCTGTGTATAGCATAGCTTGCAGCTGATTTTGGTGCTGTAGCAATCCATTGGCATTCCATTCCATAATTCGTAGGGAAGTCATTGTTAGTTTCTAGAAACTTTTATTTTGCTCTCAATTTTATTGAGTCGCAGCTTTTGATCTTTTAGCATCTGTATAATTTCTAATAACATATTTTTATTATTAGGCATTTGCTTAGTTACACGGATATTATAAGAAACAGCTTGACTGTATGTTCTTCCGGAATTTTGGGGATTTTATGGTTTTGTGACCTCAATCTGAGTGGTCTCATTCTGAGTGAACATTCTCATCAATTTATTAGTTTTTACTTATCGTTTAGTTTTGTTTTTGCTGTCTCTGAGTTTTTTTTCATTTATTGCTTTTAATTTTTTCGACAGTAACGACTGCATTACAAACTTTTTTAATGCTGTATATTTTTTTAATGTCCGTATTCTTCTTAAACGTAACAATAAAGATATCTAATGGTTTCTTTATTTTCCATTTCAATTTGCCTGTAGAATTCAGTGCTTCCAAACCTGGAGCTTTTAGATTATTTATGACATCTGTTGGGCTGAAAGAATAATGAATATTTTTGATCATTACTCTGATATCTCTATCTTGTTTGTTTTCATAGGAATGCCAAGACATTTCATGTTTTTTCAGTTTGTAAGTCAAGGCTCTGTATGCATAATCACTCGAAATATTTATTTTCCTAACGTTATTGTTCATTAATTTAGTTTAAAAATTATTACTATCAATTGTTTGGTTTATTAGCACAGTTAATTCATTAATGTTTTCAACGCCGGTTACAATAATAGGCCGTGGTTAATGCATTTAATTTGGTTGTTTTGGTTGCAGTCACAAACACAGAAGGTTTGGTATTATCATTTACTTTGTTTATTATTTGTCGGCCATGTTTCGGTGATTTAATATCAGCCAATTTTTTTTTTCTTGTCAGTTTTAACTCTTATCCATTCTGTGTCGACCGCGAGGTCATTATTGCTCATCTGTTCCTTGTGACTTTAATTAACTCAAATTTTAGTTTTAAATTTTCGATTTTTAATTTCATTACTTGTTGTTCCTGAAGATCAAAAATATTTTTTTTCATACAATCTTCATTCTGTCTAGCTTGGCACCAAGTAGAACAAAGTAGTTCCTCATTTTGTGTTCATCGCGAATTTTTTGCTAAGAGTATATTATTTGATTGAAGCAATTGTGCTTCATTAGCTGTAGGAAGATAATATTACGTCATCACTGTCTGTGATTGTCCTCTTGAATTCTAGTTATCTATGCTCTTTCACACGCTATTTGATGTCACTTGCATACCATGATGATTTCGCATTCCAACTCAACGCGTATTAAATGTGATTACAAATGCTCAATGCTTGATGGCGGCAGTGGTGTTGTTTAACTACGTACTAATAAACTACAAAACAAAGAATAAAGCGTGCTACTAGATGATCTCGAACCCAGGGAGCTCACGCTGTCCGCTTTACGATGCAGCGACGTGGGCGCTAGCGTTACACGCTGTGCCACGAACGCGCTGCGAGGAGCCTCGAAAAATAGCGTTTTGTACATGACGTGCGGTTGTCAACAGATAAAGTTTGTAAACACGTTACTATATTTTGTCTATGTAGCGGGCACCGATTGAGAATTACAAACAACCCACTTTTTTATCAATATATAAATTTAATAATTTATTTATAGCATAGTTTACGAGTGACTGATTTTTAATATAGCTTACGAGAGATTAACACCACTTTTACACTATATGTTTTAGTATGAATAGTAAAAATTAAACATACACTACTACTTCAAAAAAATCTTACTTACGTCAACGATTGCTTCAGTACACGGACGAACTATTCTTGAAAATATCTAAACTTTATTTTTGTTGGAAAATACTTTGTCATTCATCAAACAGCATATATTTACGTAACGGTTAATTATGAAAGAAAAGTATGCGGCTAATAGAACAAGAAGAATTCTATATTTTTATTCGATATATACAATAGAAAGACATAAAGATATATTTTGCATCTCAATATATTCGACGCGACGTTTAATTAATGTTTCCGAGGTATCGGTATTGAATTATTAAATTCTATGAGTGAACTCCCGTCTCAAAAATGATTATTCAATACCTAGTATAAGGTATTCCCACCTACATTTTTTAACCTCAAATGTTTGTTTAACTTTAAACATTTTGGGTGTATTATTGGGGCTGTGAAAAAATGCCAATCCGAGTGTATTAGTATAAACAATTTAATATTACGGCCAGAAATGCCGCAAAAGAATTTAAATTTAGGCTGAACATTAAAAAAAAAGTTGTGTCAAAAAATAAGTTCTATGTAGAAAATATAAATATTGTGATTGTAAAAAAGTAGAAAAATATATATAGATATTTAAAAATTAAACAAATAACATATTACATAACTAACTTTTAAGCACAAACTATAGACAAATTATATTCGTTTTTAAAATTGAAAAAAATAGCCAACACGATTTCTTCATACAATGACACTGCTGAGACTACACATTGTAGTGATTTCAATTACACAATTCAACCGCAAGAAAGATTTATACAATTCAATACGAAAAATGAGTTTTAATTACAGTTCCTCATATTATGATATGGCACCTAGACTTAAAAACGTTTTTCAACGATTTTAAATAATTCTTTTGTTGTTGTCAAATAATTTTCAATTAAATATTTTATTAATAGGTATATGTAGTTATTAAAAAGTTCTTGCTCATATGAATAATTAATTAAATAAATAATTATAAAAAATTGTAAGCGTAAATAAACTGTATAATTTCTAAAACTGTTTCACAAAAAGTCATCTTATCAAAGTTTAAATGTTCCCTGCTAAATAACGTTGCATTTTAAGCAAATACCAAATACATCGTTTGACGGATAAGTCAAAAAACCATTAAAGTGTGTTGCGAAATCTTGACGACTTATAAATGACCATATAATTCGTGATTGTACTAAGGAATCTATACAAATTTCACAATGTATATATATTTTTATTTTTTAACCTTGAATCTACCTATATATTCGACAAACGATTTATTAAATTGTTATAAGCCTTCAATTGTGTTAGATACTTTGCCTAATAATACCAAGGAAACGTCATCAATATCGCCTGGATTTTCATTTTGAAAATTATCGTTCAACCGAAATTTCTTTAAAATTTTATCATATAAGGTTGCAGTATTAATGCGTTTTACGGTGGAAACTATATCGGAAAGAATAGTAATTTTTTTTTCATTTCCAAGCAGTTTCCATTTTTACTCAATTTTAACTCTGCATGACAAAGTAACATTTTGTATGCAGATATAAATTGTTTAATAATTGGGTAATTATTAAAACTACACTTAGAACTTAGGGTACTATAAAATATTTCAAAACGGTCTTGTAAAAAGGTAAAAATTGCAAGTGGCCTTTTTGAACGTAGTTTACTTATAAATATTTTAGACTTGTCATGTTTATTAAAAATCCAATTCCCACAATTTTAAATATTGTAGAAATTTAAAATCCACAAATTTTAAATTTCTACAATTATTTGTGTATTTCATTGATTTTGTCTAATTTCTTGTTTGTTGTTATTAAATTTTAATTCAATTTTTGTCGTATTTTCATCCATTAAAACTTTTTTTACAGAACGTATTTCTTATACGTTCCAATAAGTGACACAGATCGAGTACAATATAATATTTTAGGCTTTGTATGTGATATATGGGGTATTAGGTTAGCTGTTTAATTTTGCGCCAAGTTAATTGGGCTCGTTAAGATTCGAAGCGATTCCATCAAATGTAATTGAAATACATGCAGTCTCATTAAGTGTAATTGAAACACAAGCAGTCCATTATGGGTAGCAAACACACGCAGTCTCATTAAATAAATGAAGGCAAATTTTTAATAAATTTTTCTTTTTGTGAAGCCATAAAACTTCTTCCTGGAAAGAAACCAACTGGAAGTTTCCAAAAGCTATTCGCAGCTATAACCTTTAAATACCAGAACTTGAATTGCAATTGCTGATTCTTCTCCGAGTAAATCATTACCTTTATTAATACAGCCAAAATGTGTTTTGCCAATAAATTCAGTGTATTCCTTAATGCTCATTTCATCAAAAGTGATGTTAAAAAATAATAATTTTTTAAGCCATTTCATTTGTCTTATTGAATGGTGGTAAAACCCGGCTCGCAATTTACTCTCTGATATAATTTCCTAAGTTTGTTAACCTGAGAGAAACTTTTCATGGATATAATTATAAGATAAAACTTTTCATGGCTGTAATTGTAACACCTTGTACTATATAAATGGAGAGATTATATAGTACAAGGTGTTATAATTATTGCCAGATATTGAATATATCTGGCGTTAATTTTGTAGAAATTCATTCAAAAATAGTGGCTGCGACAGTGATAAAATATCTCTATGTATAAGATGACATTGGTATTTTTGGCATTAACTTTATCTGAAAACAAACATGTTAATGCAAAGAAAGGCTAAGATAGCTACCAATTTTATTAGTAATAATTCATTATTATATCAAACGAAACAGGTAAATAATTACAAAAATATCTTGAAACTAAATAAAAAGAAATTTTTTTTTGTTTTAAATAAAAATACACATGACGTGAATTTTCTCTAGAGTCATTATGTTATCCGGACACGGCATAGAATACACGCATTGTTATACCCTTCCTCTTTATAGGTTAGTGCTGATGACCACTTTACCTATTTGCACTATCAGCATCCAAGTTCACATTATCCACTTGCTCTGTCAGCATCCAAGAGGAAATTAACAGACGCTCACCAGGAGCGTCAGTAGTATCTGGGCATCTCAACTAGTTAGTCGAGACTCCATAATGGTTAATTAACATTTTATGATTAAAATTAATTAATTAAAGTCGAATACATAATTGTATCAATTAAATAAAATATTTTTTAAAAACTATAAGGTCTTATTTTGTAAAACAAATGTAGTAGCGAAAAAGGGTTAAAATCCCCGATCCGTCTACGTATACAGTACTAGCGGCCCTGCAAAGAGTAAATTGTGAAAATTATCTGTATTTAAAGTACATCACACCAGCTATACCACTACATAGTCTTGACGTTGGATGACATCCTGTAATATTCCAAGAAAATGATAATACCCTATGTCTACGGCTTGACGTTACCCAATCGCCCAATCTTTATAACGTCCTAAATCCGGGCGTAGCAACATGAATCAGCACACAATCTTTATAATGACCTAAGCTGAGGCGTCGCAACAACGAATATGAAATCAAAACGGTTTCCGATTTTCCCATATATGTGTACAAAAATATGTAGATTCCCTGTAATTCATAAGGCGGAAGTGAGGAAACAAATTCATCAAATGATACGAACAAAACATAATAGAACCTTTCGTATTTCCGTGGTCTTCGCCCATTTGGGTTGGTCCTAAGAAGCTAGATGCTTGCAAGTAAAGAAAATGGCAAGTAGTTATGAATTACGGTAAACTAAATGACGTGACGATAGGTGACACTTACTCCATTCCGCAAATCGCTGAAATACTTGATCAGCTTGGTAACTGCAAACATTTTTCCACTTTAGATCTTCATCATTCGAATTATATTAAATTCCTATCGACGAAGTAGATGCTCCAAAAGTAGCTTTCATTGTATCCGAGGGACACTTTCTGAGAGGGGATGTTTTTCAGCCTGAATGGGATTCAGGCAGTTTACCGAAAAAAATCTACGTTCCAACGCCTTATGAACGCGGCCTTATCCGGTTTGCAAGTCATTCGCGGTTTCATATATCTCGACGATAGCTTTATAAACTCGCATGACCTGCAATCTCACATGTCCAATATCCAATACATGATAACATGTCCAGTGATTTTTCTGAAATTCAAAGAAGGTAACTTAAAACTTTAATCCGATAAGTGTGACTTTCTGAGACAAGGAGTGGCGTGTCTTAGCCATCTTATAACTGAAAAGGGTGTCAAACCGAATCCTGCGAAAATTAATGCTGTCACAGCTTTTCCAACTACCGATTCTCCAAAAGGAATCAAATTTTTCCTGGGATTAATTTCTTACTATGGAAAATTTTATTCCCGAATTTTCTAAAATAGCTAAACTTAAAAGTAATCTTCTGAAATAGGATAGCCCATTTAAATGTAAAAACCAACAACAACTAGCCTTTAATACGGTTTAATCAGAAAAAACAAACCTGTAGCCTATGCATAACGTACATTAAATTGAGGAAAATATAGCCTGAGTATAACCGAGAAAGAGATGCTTGTAATCCTATTCGGATGTAAAACCTTCCATCTCTACATATTTGGATACAAATTCCCAGTTCCAAACTGCACTGTTAGCGTTTTAAATTAGTGGAATATGACTACGAAATCATGTTCCTGAAAGAACAGTTCAATACCGCTACAGGCGCTCTTTCCATATATCCAGTAAATCCAGTACTTCCTAAAAGCCAAAATCCCGATGAAAACTTAGTAGATCTTGCCCCCATAGACTTCAGTCTTCACTTCCAAGAAACTATACCTAGATTTTGATACATTAAATATTCCATCCCCTGTTGAAATCCCTAAAAATAATAACCCACCGAATATCCAACCCTCAATCGACACGAATATGCATCCTCAACCATCACTCAGAAGTGATCCGAAAATAACTACCACTATTCCTAATCCATCCATTCCTGAAGTTCCATCAAGATAAGAATCAAGTAAAAGTCACTGCAAATGTAATATTCTACCAACTTTAATTGATTATTCTATTATATGTTTAAGATTTCGGCTACACACATATATATACATATATACATACACACACACATATATATATATATATATATATATATATATATATGTATATATATATGTATATATGAAGCCGAAATCTTGAACAATGTCAAAAATGGAGCTGAACTAATGGAAAATGAAAAGCAATTATATTCATAAACAGTTTGATGTAAGAAACAAAACCATTTTTCTATTCTCCATCAAAGTTCATCATTTTGACCAATTTCCAATTCCAGAAATATTTGAAATGTTAAATTGATTGGAAAGGAACTATGTAAGACTAAAAATATCAACGAGATTCTGACTTCAGATTTTAGAAATCTTTTGGAAAGGCTCTCATTTACAAAATTATATAACATGATCACCCTCCTTTTCCATGACGCCAATATAACCGTAAATATAAATCAGAATAATATAATTTACAGATCGTTAAAAGAAATAAAGAAAATGATGCACGAAAATCATGACTTGCTCGTTACTGAGCACTTAGGCTAAGTAAGAATGCTTAATAGAAACCACGAAAGATACTATTGGTAGGGCATGCACAGTAATATTGAAAATAATTTCAAGCAATGTACGTCCTGTTAAGAAAATAAAGCCTTGCGAAAAACAAACAGAACTCCTATGCAGATAACAACCACATCCCTAACTTCCTTTCAGCGCATTTCACCTGTGTTATTGTCGGCTCCTTACTATAGTTCGGTATGGCCATATTAAAATACATACTGACGATACAAGACGACCTCACACAATTTTCCACCACCTATCCCGTGCACGGCTTGTCATCACAAGAGACTAGTGAATATCTCATTCATTTGATTTCCCTATTCGGCATATCCAGAATTGTTCTCACTAACCAAGGAATCAATTTCACCGCGGATCTATTCAACAATTTACATTTTTCAAATCACCTATTAATATCAAATAATTATGGTCTTTACCATATCGCCCTCAAACCCAGGGCGCGCTCGAGTGCAGCCGCTCGACGCTCAAAGAATATTTTAAATTATTCATTAACCAAGACCAAGATAACTAGCTCCGCTATGTGTACACAGGTATGTTAGCGTACCTAGTGTCCACTGTACACCACAATTTACGTCCTATGAATTTCCAGTCATTCAAAAGCCATACTTTCCTGATTCAATCCATCGGCCCCTTCTCTATGTAACATATCCTGAATAAACGACAATATTATAGCATAGATTAAAATACTCAAGAGACAAGGCCGTTGAGAATATTAACAAATCTAAAAAAAGGTCCAAGACGTATTATGGACACACACGGTAACGCCCCGTTAATTATAAAGTAGGCGACTATGTATAGTTTAAAATCACTTACGGCAGAGAAAAGCCTTATCGCCTGTTTGAAAAGGGCCTTATAGAATAATTAAAGTTAATGACAACAATAGGGTAATGCTAACCATTAATAGACGAAACTTATGCGATATAAGTATATATGAGTATATATGAGTAATGTATCATAAACATGAATTAAAATTGTCAAAAACTCGATAACATAAAATATATTTTAGTTTAAAATTACAATATTGCATACTATTAACAAGGTATAATACTAAGACGTAATACTTTCCTTTAAACTTCGTCATAAAAAAAGAATAGCAGTAAAATAAATAAAGATTAATACGGAAACTATTATAATTAAGGGTCGAATGGAAATTTCGCTTTTTCACAAATTTCCAGCTTGTTTTTTTTTTTTTGTACCAACAATACGTAAGGCCAACTCTTATTTTAGGTATTGAATGATTTGGGTACATTCATTTGGTTTAAGTTTTAAAACATCTTTCTGATTTGTGCCTGGTTTGAACGCACGCCTTTTTTCCTAAAATATATTACTAAGCGCTTACATTGTAAATGATAATAATTTTTTTCGTTTTATTTCATCTACTAAAAATTTCTATGGCAATTTACATTTATTTTCACTGCAGAAAAATATCGATGTGACTTGTCGATAAAATAATGCTATCCCTATATATCAATCCATATAATGTCAATCCCTATGTATTTTTCACGGGTATAATATCTCTTATTTGTATTCACAAAACTTAAAACCAAACAATAGAACGATAACAATAGAACATATTTACTATGATATTTGACAAAGTCTAGTTAATCAATAATTTAGCAAAATATAAGTAATAAAAGGGTAAATATGTGCATCGATTTGCCTGTGAAATATCTCTTTATTTGGATTATTCATATACGTCACTTCACAATACAATACTGAACAAGTCACTTTTGCTTATTCTAAAACAATATTTTGGAAATTTAATATGAAAATACACGAAAACACTAAAATGCAGCGGGACACTACCGAAGCAAGACTTTTATCAGTCAAAATAGTTTTATTTATACACGTATTTTCATCACTTTTTGCTGGCAGTAATGACATAAAGAGTATGTTCTCGCTCGCACGATTTGTTCGTCTATTCCTAGTATATTAAATCTATAGTCATAACACAGAATATATTGATAATTTTATAAGAAATACAGAGAGAAACATAAAATTAATTAGGAAGAATTTTTCTTCGGTGCAAATTTCGGATTATTTTTTGGTCGCATGGTACTTTTTCCTTACTATTGTTACGTACTGTATCCTTCGTATATTTTTTTCTTTATATTTTTTTTTAGAAACTGTCAAATCTCCGCGCGGCAAAGTATATCAAAATAGATTTTATTTTTATTACGATTTTTTCCGCGGTTTATGAAAATAATATCGTTGAAGTGAGTCACTATTACCGAGCGTTTGCATTAAAATTATTACTTTGTGTCTTACCACTTCCTTTTTTATCAATTCTAGGGGTACAAAATTTAAGTTTCCAGTTTTGCTCATATTGCGCTCTTTGCAGCCAGTTATTTCCCGCCATTTTTGAATTTTTCTCATAGCGTCTCGCTGGCTGACGATCAACGCTACTAATTGCGTTACACGGTCACTAAAATAATTTCTTTGTGTAATACCGCATACAACTTCGAGGTGTTTGGTAAATCTCCGAATTTTTAAAGTTCCCCATTCTATTTTTAGAGGTAAATGACTTCATTTCTTTATGGGCGAATTATAGTTGGTAAATATACTGGCTGGTAAGTGTTCACGTTTCTTCTCTACAAGAAATCACAGACAGGTTACAATCTCTTTAAGCTCCTTGCTTGTGGTTTGTTGATATATTTTTACGTTTGAGATTCGGAAACTTTACTGGAAGCACCTTAACCTGCGTTGTATTTCCTGTCTTTGTCTTTTTTCTCAAAAGCAGTAAACCAAGAACATACAGGTACTGGTCGTCCTAGTTTATATTCTTAACATTGAATAAAATCTAACGTGATTTTTAAAAATTTTAATTCGTAAATCAATATCTAATGAAGGGTCGTAGAGTTCCTGTCCATGATTTAGATGTTAATTATATTCTATGTGAAGATAGTAATAACATCGGCAAAGCAGAGGTGGGTAAGGCGCTCTTCATTTCCCTTTCTGGCTAGTAGAGGAATTTGAATATGTCTTCATGGTAGGAAGTGAAGGATTTTGGAGAGAGATCTCTTTTCTTACACCTTTTTTATCTCAACACACGCGAAGATATCGTACACTTTCCTTTGCTCGATAATCGTGCTCTAAGTTTCTTTCATGATTTCCGCGTATTTGTTATTCATTAGGTTTCTTTGGAGAGAGCATAATATCGCCCGGTGTTCGTTTAACAACACATAATGTAATTAAAATTTTGTAATATTACTATCTGTTTAAAAGCTATGGTCGAACACTTGAGACAACTGACATTTTATGAACAAGTGTTTTAGATATTATCCAGGATATCCTTAAGATAGCAAAGAGCCTGCATGGTGCAAGTTTTGTGTTACTAAGTGTTCGATCATAGCTTTTAAAAATATAGTAATAGTAAAATACATATTGAATGTAACCTGCCAGCGTTGAACTAATCTAAGATTTGATTCTAAATAATTGTCAAAATATACGTACCTTGATTATATAAACAGAACTGGTTGAAAGGCACTAATACTTGGGATTCTAGCTGTGATTATTGTTATATAGAGTTATCTATAAAAATAATAATATGCACTTCTGTCATTTAAACATAGCCTACAAAAAGAAAGAAACATTATAAATTTAAATTATTTGTATTTAGTAAATTAATTGAAAATTACTAAAAAATAAAAACAAAATAGAAAAGGTATTAAATTCTAAATAAGAAAAAATAAAAGAAATTGTTTAAATCTAAAGAAGGCTACCTTCAACAACAACTTAGCATGTGTCCCGCGTTAAAGCTGAACATTAAGATAAATTTATTCATCTAAATTCCCACACAGTATACGATGTAAATAGATCTAAAGAGTTAAGCACCACAAATAAGCAATAATAACCACCATATGTCTATATGATGAAAAAAATGATGCAAATTTAAAGTTACTGTAAACATAAAATAAATCCATTAATCTGACTTAAACTACAATATTTTCTCCAAACTGACGTCAAGTGTGGTTGACTTAATTGGTTGAGTCTAAACCGTAATTTACATATTACACATATTTTTACACTTAACTTTTGCAGGTAATTCAGAATATTATTAACGTTATGAGATAAATGATTAATTAAATGTTCTTTTATGTTTGTGTTACCTTTTTTTCATGCCACTGTAAAATAAAGGTAATGAATCTGTACATGGTAATGAGAAATACGTGCTCATTCTGTAAAAATAAATGGAAAATATTGATTATGGAAAGGGTTAGAAACAGTATTCGAATGATCGTATTAGATATCTAATTGCAAAATATAATCTGTATTTTTCTTACGAAAACATCTTTTACAATGCAACATGCATTCCTTTGATGATACATTTATCTCGTTAAAACTTTGTTTTCCTTACTGCATCTGTTTCTGATTAACAAAGTAATTTAAACTACTGTCCAAAAACCAGTCTTTTCGTCATCTTCCTTCTGTGGACAAAAACTTTAAAATAATATGATATACGTAAAATGTATTTGTAATACATATACAATATGTTGCTTTACGTGCCACAAAAGGAAAAACGGAATCCTTGTGTGACAACTCAGGTGTCTGTGTATCTGGCGGTCACAAGCGTTTTTCTTAGAAACCGCTTGACTAGAAACTTGAAATTTGGCATTGTAATAAGACATATTAACTCGCACATGTATCAATAGCTAAAGCTCAGTATTATTCAATTTGAAAATTTTTGCGAGGGCAAATTAAGTTCACAATATTTTTTTTTAATTCGATATTTGTATGTGGTATTACTTTAATGGGCTAGTTATAAAAGTTTCCAAATTATTTTTTTATTATTTATGATATTATACCTCCGAAGAATAAAAAAATATTTCAATAATTTTAGATAGAGTAAATTGCGAAATAAGATATTATTTTCGAATTTACTCAATCTGAAATTATTGACATTATGAGTTTGAAACTCACGTAACGAGTTTAGGAAAACTCTTTTTTATATGTACCATGTGTTTTATTTATAGAATATATAGCAGGAAAATCATGCAAAAATAGGCTTGGTCAACTCTAAACAAAACATTATAAGAAAATTATGGCTATTATCCAAGATTTTATCTTTTTTGAAATATGCGCCACTTTTTGCCGCTGTGAAAGATATGGTCGACAATATATTTAGGTTATGAAAAACCAATATATGTAAATAGTTTAACAGAAATGCTATGTTTCCTTAAATGTTAACATTTAAGGAAATAGTACGTAAATATGTATGTAGCTCTCTTAATGGGAGTTCCACTTGTGCTTGGTAGGTTATTTCAATGTTAACTTATACGTATTCATTGAAATGCAGTTGCATTTATTGTTATTTTTCTACTTGCAAGACATTTTCTCAATGTTATCTCAGACTTAGACATATTTTTAAATGTATTTAAAAGTTAAGAATTGCGGGTAATATATGTAAATTGTGTATATATATTACCTAGAGCTTTAAATTTAACACCCATGAAACTTCTATTAAGATTTTATTAATAGCTTTCTGTGACGAAGTAATAAATAAAAAAGAAAACATTACACATACAAATTAATAAATTGGTTTGATATATTATTTCTAAATAAAAGTAATTACTCTCTTTTACGTATGATTATGTATTTCCTCCATTTTTATCATTTTTATAGTAAGCATCCCATGGTGGTCAAATTTACATCCAGTTTTAATTAACGGTTATTATATTAAAGCTCAAATATTTGCCAATTTCATACTATTGAAAGAAAATCCGTCCGTGAAATTTCATACGATTGGCAAAACATCATATATTTTAGTCTGTATTTATACGGTATAAATAGGGCGAACGAATTTTTTACCTACAGCCATGAATGTGGACGAGCAATACGCTGCGAATTTATTTTGAAACGTCATATTTTGTACTTGTACTTTTTCTAAATGAATTAAGTCAATTGAAATAATTACTTGTCAATGTTTATAATCTTTACAAAGTATTAGTTGCTATAAAATCAGTCTTCTTTTAACCAACCAGCATGGAATAAGTTAAATATTCAAGACGAATTTCCTTAATGAACATATTAATCAGAAGTTCCAGAAAGTCGTTTATGTGCAACGTGGAAATTTATTTATGAAAGTCGTAGGAAAAATCTATAGGAGGTATTCGGTACAGGCCATACGATATTAGGAGGTATTGGCAGTACTAATATCTTAATATGCACAAGTCAGAATTTTTAAAAATCTGCAATGTTAAGATACAATTTTAAAATTATGCTATATACTGCCCGATATTATAAGCTACTATCATATAAAATTTCAACAAAATTCGTCCAGCAGATTTTGTATAATTTAAGAACAAATTAACAGACAGAGAGACCGATAGAAATACAAAAATTGTAAAAACATGTTTCCTAGTTTGTATTGTAATTCTATACGCTAAATTAATCACTCTTTTCAAAGTATATTGTATGTACAGAATTCACTGTTACAGTTTTGTAATATGTACAAGACTAGGGGGAACCTGCGACTTCATCCGCTAGAAATGAAATTGTAGTGTTTTAACGCATTTATTTGTTGTTCTTATATGAGGCATAAATATAATTTTAGTATAAATCCCACGCGGGTCGGTTTGTGCTCTCTCCTCCCGTTCCCTTACCCTCTTATGCGTGTACCTATAGTTCGTTACTGTCCTCAACTTCCACACGCAATCTTTTCCTCATCGTATTTTCGAAAACTGGCAGATATCGCGACGAAATAAAAATTAGACAGGCGTTGTTATCTATAAATTATCCATAGAACTATATCAGCAGCTTTAGTACTTTTCGTTTTAAATCCATTCGTGTTTCGAGTTAGTCTACAAATAATTTTTAGATTTTGTTTTCGTTTTAGTAACCAATCATGGAAAGAGGAGAAGAATTTAGAAGCTGTTAATTTGAAAATCACAAACAAGTCTTCGATTTACGATTTAAATTTCTTCTATATTATTTTAATACCAAATGTGTTTCTTAACATGTGGGAAGATTTCAGCTTGTCAATAATGTGACCATAAAATTTTCATTCAAAACTCATCTCCAGTAATATTATATTTTAAATTGCATAGTCTTATACTCCCGCGACCTCAAGAAGTTTGCAACGTAGAAAGAATAATTATTTTTTGAACATTAAAGACATTTAAAATTGGTAATACTTTCCAAAGAGAATCAAGTTTGTTTCAAATGCTGAAGGTTGGATTTCTTCCAATCAATGAAAAAGAATCAATCTTTGAGGCATATCGACAGTTCGCAAAATGCGTTTCCAAAAAAATGTAGGTACAGATGTGATCACTGTGCGAGGGCAGTTTTAAACCCTGTTGTATGAAAATGCTCTATTATAGACATGGGATACAATCGAAGACCTCCAAAGATTCCTGCATGTTTCGTGCACGTTGTCAGTGGATCATAGAGTATATTATGTTTCGAAATAACACATTCGTTTTGCTTTTCAACTGAAAAATAACATTATTCCTTGAGGATGAAATACTGTTTATTGAATATTAAAATTTAAATACAGCAATAATCAATAGATGGCTTAAAGCACGCATTTTAATAACATTATTTACAGATATATTTTAAGAATCTATCATTGGGCCAAAGACGAATCCTACCGCCTTTATTAAAAATTGACGCTAAAAATTCCGCGTGCGAAAATAATGTCACACCAGAGGCACTTCTAATTATAAAATTAGATCAAAAATATTGTGTAAAAGAACCTATAAAGCAGCTCTTGCATACTTTCATCACGATAATCAAACAGAGTTGTGTTTTATTTGATCTTGTGAAAATTTATAGTTGTTTTAAGTTGTATGCTTACAAATATATATATATATATATATATATATATATATATATATATATATATATATATATATATATATGTATACAAAAATAAATATATATATATTTTTTTATATATATATATATTTATATGTGTGTGTGTGTATATCCATAACTTTGGTTTCAATTATTTTCTTTTATTTATACAGCCGACTCTATTTTATAATATGCAGATTATTACGTTAAATACAACACTATATATTTTACTTAATAGTCCGTTTAACTGTAAGAGATTGTTCGTAAAATAAAAATAAGAAAAAAATAATTATATTAAACTACTTCAAAAATATGTTTCTTAAATTTAACTGAATATTTAATGAGAATTTATTTTATTTCTGTTAATATTACGCATGTTAAATACTTTTATAAAAAATTATGAAGCAATTAATATATTATTTAGTAATTACTTGCATAATTAGGTAATATCATGTTATCAAAAGAAAAGAAAAGACACATAAAAACAATGGTAAATAATTTTTGTTGTTTGGTTTTATTAGTCACTGTTTTCAACAACCATTGAAAACAATGGCACATAAAGCCGTGGCAATATTACAATATTTACTTATGATATGATCATTTGAGACTTGATATCCTATTAGAAAATATAATTACTCAATTAAACGAAAAATCATGGAACTGACAATATTTTATTTTCCCAAGATAGAAAATTAACAAAATGCACTGAAAAATGCAATGAAAAACATACAAATTTGAAAAATAAAATAAGGAGGAAAAAACGTAATAATATCAAAAAAATCCCAAAATTTTTCATATTTCTAAAAATGATAAACCTGGAAGGCAATATGAAAACTTAAAAAAAAAAATTTGTCATAAAAAAGGTATTACCTTCACGCTATATATATTTCAATACATTAGTTAAATAAAAATGAAAAATATTAATAATCTAAAGATGCTGGTACAAATATAAAATACCTCCCTAAAAATTATCTACAATTACTCTACAACTTGTGATGAAACAGTTCCAAATTTTTTAACATTATTAAATTACCTATTTTGTCGAACAATATATCTCAACCATTATAATTTAATAAAACATTTTTTTCGAGATATCACTCAACGACATTCGATTATCTACGAAATGAATTTGAATTTCTTCAGCTGAATATAATTTTCCTTTTGGTTCCGCTGTTCAATTAATGAAGTTAATAGCTCGCGCACATTCAATTAGTTCAATTCACAACTCAAAGAAAGAGCAAATTTGCATGAAAAATATGGCAAAGGCGCTTTCTTCAACATTTTTCAATTAAAGAGGGTTACGACATAACTCCAACTAACAGACGGTAGTTGTTATTAGCCTCTTTTATATGAATTTATACCTAACAAGACCAATTAATGGCTAATTCTTGACATGAAAAATCTGCAAAGCAACGTCATTTTCGACTGCCCTAAGTATGTATAATTTTTTTTCATATGGAGTTTGTGAGACTTTTTAAATCAAAATTTTTTTTTTGTCTTCAAACATTAACTTCATAGCAATTTGTGTGTCTTATTTAAAAAAAGTTCTTGAAATATCTTTTGAAAATAATTCTGCGGGCAGAGAATTTTTTAATCTTAATTTTTTAATCCGTATTAAAATTATTTTAATATTAATTTACTATTTTCATTTGAAAATATTTTACATATAACAAACCAAATAAGTATCTAAAGAAATAATTAAAAACCCAGTCCAAGTTAAGTGCCGTAAAAAGTTCTCATACTGTAAGTAATGTCGTTTATCTTACTGTTAAGACAAAAAGTCCGAAACAAATTGATCTTAGGTTTGACTAATCCTAACCAAACTAAATCTAATCTAATTTGACCTAACAAACCCTATTTAGCCTAATCTTACATTTTTTGATATTTTTTAGGATTTAAAAAGAAAACATGGTACTATTATAACAGTGGGATGTCCATTTATCTATTTCGTACAGACGTTTGCTTCAAAATTATTTGACGTAAAAACTTGAAATTTATATTATAGTATAGTCGTAAAATATAAAATCTTAGGAGCTAACCCTAAAAAATATTTGTGCAAAAATTATAAAATACAACATATACGGTGGGGATATTTGGATTTATCCTTTAACAATATTAATAAGGAAAAAAATATTTTTGAAGGTTTCAAAAATATTATTTCGTTTTTTTTCGTTGTTTATCTTAAAAAATCTACCAAAAAATATGCAAATAAAATATATTCGCCTCCCCTATATGCAGAAATTAATTAACAGAATAAAAAAATTGAGAAAACAACATTATGGCTAACCTCATTATGAATAATCACGAAAAGTCTATATATTCCAGTTGGATAGTGATTG
The DNA here is from genome assembly GCA_039881145.1 of Druceiella hillmani. Lineage (NCBI taxonomy): Eukaryota > Metazoa > Arthropoda > Insecta > Lepidoptera > Hepialidae > Druceiella > Druceiella hillmani. The sequence goes on from JAYKKI010000052.1 coordinate 1,532,568, forward strand.
AGATATCATACAATTAAATCTTACTTATGTATAAATTTATCTAGTACACGATAAATGTTGATACTGTTCGGAATCGCCGTTCAGTTTTAAATTACTTAATTTCGTACTTCAAAATTGCAGAAAACTTTGAAAGGTTGTCATTGGCTTTAATACAGCCGACAGGGATATACTCCATATAAAATGATTCTGAAAATTCTTGGCAGCTGTATATGAAAACAAAATTAGTATTTAAATATTTATATAACATGGCCTACTAACTATGGCAAGACAATATATTTAGGAATACTTTAAGGACATTAACTTAAACGAAAAAAAGTTTATTTTAGTATTACTATGTCTGCAATTGAATTTTCTTCTAAATTTCACGCCAAAACACAAAAAGGAAATGTTTTCATTCTTCGTCTCTTCTATTAAAACAGGAATCTATTTAATGCGCTGTTTAATTTATACAGATTATAAATTCAGATAATATAAAAATACTTATTTCACAATAACTGCTGGTAAAAGAAAAATACCTTATAATCTCCTCATAAAATATATCAAGAAATAAAGCAAAGACCAAATTCATCCACAAAAATAAATCCATAATCCCGACATTAAGTTGTAATTTTAAAAGCTCCAGTTTCTCATCCCTCCTCCCTCAGCAATAAGCAGCCTTAAGTCCCTCACTGTATGATTTTAACAACACTCATTATTGAACTCCTCATCACAGAATATGAATGGTAATTATTGGTGGAGTGAAAGTATCGAACGTAATGTAGTGAACTGACAAAAGTGCCACTATCACGAAGCGTATTATAGCTTAATCACGAATTAATTATTTGGTCAACCATTGGCAAGTTGAGGTCGTTATACGCTCATTATTGCCTCCCCTAACTGGAGCCCATATTACGGCCGTCGTTAAGTTAGTGTTAACTGAAGGAGGTTTGTCCAAGCGATAATTCTATTCTAGCAAGTTTTAATTTGTGATATTTGTACTTATAATATAAATATACTTCCATATAAAAAATTACATTTTTTTGCCAAGAAATCAGCTAAACTCTCTATAAAGAGTCGATAAAAAATGAAATATGAATCGAGTTCTATTATTGAGTATCGTCTACTTCACATAAAAGAGTTTACGTTACGATATTATTTTATTGATGACGAAATTCGTTGGGAAGCTCATTACTGTATATGAAATCTCTTTTAACCCGCTAAAACACTGTAAATTAAGATTATTTTGGAATATTGCCTAATATTTTTGCTTAATAACAGAAAATCAATCAAAACGGTAAAATAATGAATTGCATGTTAAGAAATTTCAGTTTCCCAAAATTATCTTGCATTTTTACAAGGATATTTGTACATCCCATTATCAGAATTTTCTAAAAAACCTACAAATTTAATGAAATTCATATAAAAGTACCATTCGAATATTACATTTCTGAATACAAATTGTCCTAATTAAAATATTTCACAATTAAATGAAACTACGTGATGTAGTATTATTTCTACTTTCTTTAAGTTTTTTACCACATTGTAAAGAACTTAAAGAAAGTAGAAATGATACTACATCACGTAGTTTCATTTAATTGTGAATAATGAATTTCTACAAAATTAACGCCAAATATATTCAATATTTTAAAATTTATTGTATGGCCGTATTCCGATTTGACGGGAATACAGATACATAAAATAAAAAGTGAACCGGGTTCTAACTGTATTTGCAAATGTTTTTAATAACATACAATAGTCAGAAGATAATATTGTGTTCATGTCCATGATCAACTTTTTTAGGTTTTGTTTAGGAGTCAACCTCATACCATATGTTTTTACAATTTACTGTAATGGTATGTCAGATATCATAAAGAATTAATCTTGTATGAATTTATTGAGGTTTGTATAAGTATTCCACGTTATCGTAATGGGAAAAGCATTTCAGTTTTTTTTATTAGTTAAACATATTAATTATAACACACGATAAATGAGAACTTTACAAGCTTGAACTTTACCAAGAAGAGATATAATATTCTTTCTTAAAAATTCACACCCAATAAATTGAAAATCTTGTATTTATTTAGTATTTTACCTATCAATTTAAACTTTTTTCCAGAAGTTAAAAGTCTGTTGATATCATCCGTTATAGACAAATCAAGGCAATGATATTTGCTGACCTAATTCAAGTCTAACGTGTTAAATATTGCTTACAAATAATTATGAATATTTTTCGGTAATATTAAAAAAAAAAGCATTGTTATCAATTAAGACGTATGAAATGATGTCGTCTAAATTGTGTAAAGCATGCCAATATTTACTCTTTTAAATATTACTCTGAATCCTTATAAAAATTAATAGCAAGTGGCAGAAAAGTAGCGTTATATTACAAGCGTTTTGTCTATTAATACAAGAGAAAAACAAAGCAGTTTCTTCAAGTGAGAGGACGTAAACGAGAAGCTAAGCGGAAACTGTGGCGTCGCATTGCGAGACAAGTCTAATATTGTAGAAGTGATTAAACCAATATTACGATGGCAATGATCCGAATGGGTAAACATATAAAGCCATATGCTACTCTGCCATTTTGTTGTCCGGCAGCTTATAATTGGGGATTATTTAGAACAAGGCAAGCATTTGGAGCTAATTTGGAAATCTGCAAGCGTAAATATTATATTACGTCTTTATTAACATAAACCATGGGCTTTTTGGAAGTCAAAATACAATGCATCAATCAGACCTATCTTATTTTTAAACTGATTGTTGGAAAAATATTAGATTCCTTGCGCTTTACTTTGAATTAATTCTTTTATTAAACCTATTTTTGCTTAATTCTTTTATTAAACCTGTATTCGTAACTCACACATCAAGTTTTTTAAAATTCAAGCAAAGTTCAAACTAAAAAGCTTCTTGTAAACAAAGTTAAGAAATAAGAAACTTTAATAGGTTATATACAATAAATATTTTTCGAGTAGAACTCGTTCTCCGAGGACTTCGGTAATATATAATATTACCGAATAAAAACTGACACGGATATGGCCTCAATAAAACCGACATGGATATACTCCAGATAAGATGCTGCTGAAAATTTTTGCAGCTGTACATAAAAACAAAATTAATATTTAAATATTTATATATCATGGCCTACTAGCCTATGACAGGACACTAGATTAAGAATAATCTAAAGATTTGAACTCAAACGGAAAAAAAGAAGTTAACTTTAATATTATTATTTTCGCCTTTGAATTTTCTTTCACGCAAAAACACAAATATGAAATCTTCATCTCTTCTATTAAAATAAGAATCTATTTATTACGCTGGTTAATTTATACAGATTATAAATTCAGATAATATAAAAATACTTATTTATTGACCGCAGATGAAACAACCAAATTTTTCCACAAAAATATATTCATAATCCCGACATTAAGTTGTTATCTCAAAATTTCATAGTTCCCATCCCTCCTCCTCTAATCTATTTCTTAAGTCCTCCACTGTATGACCTCAACAAGACTCATTAATGAACTCCTTGTTACAAAAATTAATGATGATTATTGGTAGAGCGAAAATATTGAACGTAATGTAGTTGGATATTTTAAATGAACGGACAATTGTGCTTCTACCTATCAGCAGCTTAATCACGAAATAATTATTTGGTTAACGATTGGCAAGTTGTTAGGTGCTCATTATCGCCTCCCCTAACTGAAATTCATATTACTTCTGTCGTTATCTTGAGAGTGGTAGCTGAGGAGATTTTTCCCATCGATAACTGTTCTAGCAAGTTCAAATTTGCGATATTTTGTATTTAAGACGTAAATACACTTCTATATAAAATCAAATTTTCTAGCCGGAACTCAGCTAAAATTTCAGTAGAGTCTACAAAAAAACACTAATATGAATCAAGTTCTAATGTCGAGTATTCTATACGTCGCATAAAGGAGTTTAAGTTGCGATATTATTTATTAGTTTATCGATGTTCAAATTCTTTGAGGAAGCTCACTAGTTTATTTGCAATTTCTTCACACCGACTAAAACACTGTAAATTAAAATTACTTTGGAAAATAGCCTAAAATTGTATGTGTAATGACAAAAAAAAATTAAACCGGTAAAATAATATATTGCATGTTAAACAATTTCAATTTCACAAAATAACAATCTCATACTCAATCTCATGTCAATCATATTATATATTTTTAAAATTTATAGTAATGGCATGTCACATACCCTAAAGAATTACTCTTGTATGAATTTATTGAGGTAAATATAGGTATCCTACGTTATCTTCATAGGGGAAAGCACTTCAGGTTTTTTTAAATAGTTAAAGATAGTAATTATAATCCACGTTCAAATTCGATCTTGCCTTTACCAAGGAGGGATATAATATTCATTTTCATAAATTCGGATTATTTTTTATAAGTTCTATTCGTAGCTAATATATAATTCACGGGATGAAAATATTGTAAATTTCTTACATGCTATGAGATTTGTAATTATTGCTATAGTGTTCTGGTTAATTTTAGGTTTAATTCGAAATATCTAAATTCTACATCTAAAACAATGAAAAGTGTCCCTTTTTACATAATTAAATGATAACATTCTAATTGATTAAATTGTCTAATTATTCTATTTTTACGATAAATGAAGTACGTTAATTTTTACAAAATATGAATTACATCCTTAAGACATTCTTGTCATTACAAGCTTATTGAAAGCAATTATTTACGAAGTGCTGGCAAGATAAAGAGGAGACTTGCCTCCAATTTTAGAAGAACAGATAGAGCAAACACTACTACACTACAGTCTTCATTTGCACCTCACCGACTTACTTTAATATAAAATTATGAATAACCAGGCAAGCGTTATAACCTATCTTGTTTCAATTAAGGCACTACGCCATGTGGCGTAGAATGTGACAATATTGCAAAGTTAATTTTGTACTTGCCGAATAAGGAAGTACGAAGGTTGGCAAAACAGAGAATTTCTTGAGTGTCTACCGAAACTTTATATCAACGACGCAATACTAAGTGAACACAAGGCAAGTATTGAGTAAAGATGGCGAGTTGCATGTACGCATAAGAGAGTAACTGCTACGCCGTAGTAGATCGACTATAATGCGTAGTAACCCTGATCACCGGGATGTTATTATTAATATTTCTTTAGGACTAATTATTGGATATATCCGTGTTTAAATTAAGAAGAATGTCCAAGCTCCTAATGTAGATTAGCTAAAAATTGCATTGAATGATAAAATATTTATTTGTCGCATAATTCCTGTTATATTTCCGAATGAATTTTGTCATAATTGCCATTATGGAGAAATTAAAAATTGATATTTGTTTAACACTAATTCTGTTATTAAGTAAAAGTAGAATTAATTAAAAAAACAGAAAACTGAAATGTTTTCAGTTTTCATTCTGAAAATATTTCAGACCTAACCCCAGCCAACATCCAAATATTTAAAAGTAGAATAATCAATGAAAATGCTAGTAGAATTGGATTTATATTAAGTTATGCGTTAGTTAGCAGCGATATGTGACGTTTGTGTCAAAAAACAATAAGTTTATGAAAGTTACCGAGCAGATGTTTGTTTTGAAGTAAAAAATTACTTTTGTAATATGATATAAATTAGATATGAATTTTCAACCAACTTAAGCGATGTCCGTATACCTCACCTTGACTTAAAATATGTGGTGATTATCTTTGAATTTACAAGTTTTGATTTTTTCAATAAAAGTACTTTAAAATATCTAGGCGTTATTTTATTAGTTTTGATAAGAACTGAAAAACGAGGATGTAAGGGGATACTTTTAAACAAGTTGTTTTATAAAAAGACATCTCGTTACAAACTAAAGCGAAAAATATTCTAATGCGAATTATATAACTACTTAAAAAAAAAGCTAAGCTAGAACTTAATTTAAAACTTTAAATTTACATTTTCATTTGATTGTTTGTGTATTCAAGAACGCAAACAAATATTTTAGAAGACAGAATTTTAAAATAATTCGCTCCTACTTTTTTTTCTACATTTACTTTTTTCAATTTGTAATAGAAAGATTGAAAAATACAAACTTCGCATCAGTCAGTTTTAACCTAGAACCATAATTTTCCATAAAAGTTGGTGCGTTTGAAAATCAACAAGTGTCGCTGAACGTAAATTAAAACATGCTAACAAATTGCAAATTTCAAAAGGAATTTTGGATTTCGAGAGTTCATTGTGTACGCTTTGGTATGGTCTTTAGTTTCTTAATTTGTCGTTGTCAAACTAAACTGTGGGTTCAGATTATCTCTTGGTTTGCTCGTTTAGTAGGAGTAAGGAAAAAATAAGAGGTCAAAGTTTTTAGAACTAGTCTCCCGATTTTGTCTCTAAATATAAATAAGGTAAGAAACAAATTTAGAGTTAAACATTACCTTACTTTAATTTTTTTATTCTTTTTAAAATGCTTGAGAAAATATTATAAAGTTAAATAGTACCTCACTTCTAAGAAACGTGGTCATCCTAAATGTTAATAATATCATTTCGATACACAAATACTTTCAAAAATTATTTTCGTTAGTTTATACTTCAATTTATTAAAAAAAAGCTCGACGATAAAGTTCGTTCGTAAAATTTTTAATTATCAACATATTATTTATCCTTGACGAATAGTCACCTGACTATCTTAATGTCTATATTATTTGGTTTATGCCATGTGTTCACCTCTGTCTAATTTTATGATGCAAAAATAATCCCAGCAATCCACTTCCTAAATTATAATCTATACCAAATTTCTAGCGATAACGAAATAAATTGAATTTTTTGTTATGGTATCCCCAAGCTCAAGAAAGTAAGTAGAGCAGTTGAATAAATTAACTTTCGGGAATCAGATATAGTTATTTTTAGTTTTTGATACAAATGAATTTTTGGATAAGCTATAGTATTATACTAATGTGTGCTAATTTATTATTACACTGAATATATTTTTCAGTTAAACCTAGTTTTATTTTATCTTATAAACTTGTTATGTTTTACAACTTTGCGCTTTATTCGTTTGTGTAGTTCGTGCTTTATTGTATGCATATTAAATTTAACAGATTTTGAATATAGATGCACAATACATTTTTATAATGAAATTAAATGTATCAAATATGGTTTCAGCAAAATATTTCGTATCAGTTTCATAAAAGGCAACATATTCCGCATACATAGTTGATAGAGCAATAGCCTTTGCTTTTAAATCGATCGTGTCACTAATTCGGGAAAATATTAAGTCGGCATGTAATTAACGACTTGAGATTAAACAAAACCCTATTTCTTTAAAATACTGAAACATTTTAATTGCAATATCTATATGCTTGCATGTAATGATTAATTTGAAACTATTTTGTTTTTTATTTTATCTTTAAAAACTCTAAATCTAACGTCCTTATTAAGGTCATCATTTAAAATGGCAGTTTTAACTTCCATCTTTTGAATTTCTTATTTATATTTAGCTGCAATACTCAAATTAGCATTTCCTTGGAGGGGAAAATATTGTTTTTCTAATAGTGACTTAATCATGAAAATCCACATACAACAGCCAAGCTCTACACTATCTAATTCTTCCATCCACTTTCCTTTCAAACAAATTAGTATTAATTGCTCCCTGATTAAATATTTCACTAGAAATACATATGATTTTCTTCATGGGCAGCAATTTATTTTGCTATGAACTTGGATAATTTTTGCGCCATAGTTTTTCACATTAATTTATATATCGTATCTAATATCAAACTAACTCTAGAACTAGTTTTTTGATACGACAAACGAAGAGTTAAGTTGATTACTCTTTGTAGTTTGAAATATAGTATATAATAATACTTACCACTAACAATTAGCAAGTGATGTACGTAAAGTTTTGTTACAACATCTGTTGAACTAATATTTTTACACTTGTTGAGAAAGGATTGTAAGCTTAATGCATGCTAAGTTATACAATTAGTCTCTGATATTTCAGATTGCTCTTTGTTTATATACTAATTATTTATATAATATTTTTGAGTTATTGCACAATTTTCCAATAGTGGAATTTTTTTATATTCATTGCAAAAGTAGTTATGAAAATCGGTTTCATCATCATGGTTAATGTACAACCATTTTTCTAATAGTGATATTACCTTTCGACCATAATCACTATATTTGAAATTTCCACGAAAGTTTTTTTCATGAAATTTCTCAATATCACTAATATTTTGAAATTATTTCCTGGGTGAACTGTGGCAACTGACAATTGATTTCTCGTCCTTATTCCTTTATTTTGTCTTCAATTTCTTGTCTCCTGGGTAAATAACCTGTTCAGATCAATAAAAACACCGAGATTGTGTAAAAATCATTTTAATTAGAACATACATTCGAAATGTTAAGGTAAGAATTCTAGTGCTGCCGATACCTAATATTATAAATCCAAAAAAAAGCAAATTCATTCGATCTTATTTACTACTATATTTGAAAACTATATTTTAAAATTTTGTCGTAATAAACAGAACCAGAGAAAAATACCCGATCAGTAAAGAACAATTACTTCCTGTTTATCAGTAGTCGTTAATTATAGTCTCTTCATTATATTATTGCAGAAAGGAATTATTATACTGTACCATATAATACAGCTCTAACATAATTATTTTGTTTTGCCCTATGTCATACACCATTTTTTTCTTATTTATACTTTTCAGCAATTTTTCGTCAACTAAATTAATTTAATTTAGCAATTTTATTTTATATCTCCTAAATTTATCAAGATAACATTTTGTATCGATTGACTTTCTTTAATGAATTGAGTAGAGAATGAATTTAATTAAATGAATTAATATTGTTCATAAAAGTGATAATAATTGAAGAAGTTATAATATTTATCACTTTTCTCATTTTTTTTAAATATACGTTTATACTTGATGTTTGTGGATTCTGTTGAGACAAATATTTTATCGGTATCGACGTACTAAAAACAACAAAAGTAAAAGTCCACAGGCAAACAAACTCACGGGCATAGCCAGTTCTCAAATAATAAGTTTCAGCCATACTCTGGACACGATAAAACTTTAACACTGAATTTTCCAGAATTGAATAAAATTGAGATATTCTCATTAAACACTTCACTAATTTATTCATTTAATTATAGGAATTATTAAATAAATAAAGTCAGTATTTATTCAATTTAAGTTTTTAAGTAATGGAAATGGAAAATAAAGACTATGCAATTAACAAACAAAAAATTATTGAATTACATTTTTATATATTAAATAACACAAATGTTTCTGAAAAACGTTGTAACTATAGATATATAAACATATGCATATATGTTAATACATATACATATATATTTAAACAGTGCTATCGTTAACCTGATTTCACAATAGAGATAATGTGTTTAATGTTATTATTTTCTTACTTATATTCACATTGATTTTTAGATTCGGCAGGAACACTAAAGATTTCTTTATGAAGTTTTCCCAGTGCATAATCTCAAATGCGATCAAACCACAGTAGAAAAGATCTTGATATACAGATAAATGATTTATGTAAAATGGAGTGAGTTTCAACCGCAACTGCTTAAAGCCTAAAAGCAGAAATAAAAATGTAATAGAAGTTGTTTTTTAAGTTTTGGATTTGGATATTAGGTGGCAGAACACAAGACATTTTTTTCCGAGTAATGTTTGAAACTTTCATTAATATTCCCGGTGCGAGTACTGCGTTACCATATTGTCTCTCTGTTGTATTTTTTATATTTCTTGTACCCTTTCTTTTAGAGATAAAGAAAAGTGTACAAGAAAAACACATATAATCTGGAAATATATGGGCGGCCTATAAAAATTCATTGGCAGATTAATACTTTAGAAGAGACCTTTTCGAGTAAAGAAGGAGAATATTGGTAAATAAATTGCCAAAAAAACCGTCATATTTTTTTATGTGCTCAACATAAGGCTGTAATGAATCGGCCAAGAACAATTCTGATAATATGTATGTTCACATCTCATTTAATTAGCTTCTCACCTTTTAATATAATATATGCTTTAAATTTGGCTCGATACTCATATACTAAATGTTCACAAAATCATAAATAATATAAATATTTTCCGGTTATATGCAATATTGTACGACACTAATTTTGTTTATTAAACTATGAAAACTTTTACTTTCTTGTCTCAATATGAATTGAAAGACTTCGGATTCTAAAGTCAGTCTTTCGGTATAATTTATAGCCTGAAGCTAATCTATCTATAGTTTGCTAACAGTCATTTCTTGTAATAATAGAAACCAATAAGTATAAGTTTTTATCGTAATTTGTCTGAATACAAACCAAAAAAAATAAATATTGTTTCAAGATTATACTTAAAAATTTTTTATTGAACCAAAAACTATTTGCATCCACTGCCTCGAATTCAATATCATAAACGAAAAATCCACAAATACGATTAAATTCACAATGGTGGAAAATGCCGATAGAAGAAATATTATACTCCAGAAAATATGACTGAATCCATGTTTTATATTATCTGAATATATATATATATATTAAGTAAAAATAATCACCTTCTTTTCTTATTGCAATGAATGAATGATTTATAGTATTAACTGTGTCATAGCTATATACAAAAGTATATGTCGTAAGTGTTTGAACCAAATAAATTCTTCACCAAAGATAAACTGTGAGGAAATCAACAATTTACAATCAGTAGAAACTACAAAAGTAACATTAGGTAGCATTAAATTCGACATAAGTTATTTTAAAAGTCCTAAAAAATAGCAATGTGGCTAACCACTCTCCATTTGCTGTTTTACTAGAAAGTTTTTCACGAAATAATGGAATTTCGTAAAATAATATAAGAGTAACATAATGTTTGGTGATATATGGTTATTCATATTTATCAAGCACTTCTTTGTAAAGTTTAAGAATGGTTTTGAAACTACAATAATTGTATTTTTTTGCTTTGTGGGATGAATCCTCAAAAAGATTAAATTTGTACATCACTACAAAAAATATAAGTTACAAAATTTTGGTATAATCTACACTGGTGATACTTGAATTAAATTGTTTGTCACATGCTTTCACAGAATCCTGCGCTACATTGATCTTTATAACCTTGGAAAAATAATGTTCAAAACTATTGTAACATCGACTCATATTGTACAACATAATCCAATATAAAATTATATATATTCCGGATACTCAGTCATAAACCACCAATGTGAGGAGTGTTGATAGTAATGTTTTATGGCTCGTGCTTAAAACAAAAGCAAGATTTACGTTAAGATGACGTAAAGACGCCTCTATAACATTGCACACTGGAGCATATAATGTAAATATTTTTGTCTTATATCCTGATTAAATTTGCTCAAGGCTTTGAAGGCGTGGATATTTTACTTACGTAGCATAATTGGTCCCTGATCCTGGGAAACCCTCACAATACTTCTACGTAAATAATGATTAAAATTTTACCATGTTCAGAAGGAATGTGAAGAACTCAAATATACGCTTAGGACCAACTATAGATATGCTCTAGTTACTATATATTCAAAATTTATAAAAAAAAATCATATTTCACCTTAAAAGTACTACATTTTATGATGAGTGAACAAGCAGTACTTATAACAAATGTAATCGTGAAAATTTAATTAAGTAAATTTGTTCATATATCCATGTTAATCTGTCAATTCGCTTAGGTGTGACTGAGTAATGAGCTTACAAAACTTTTCATGATTTAGCATTGCATTCTTGCAAAACTATGACTAAAGGTCTATGTATTATGCAGTTATGTATTATACTTATACTATATATAATAGAATTTATTAGGAATTGTCAAATTCAATTAAACAATTGCGTTGCTCTGAAAACAAGGTTTCTTTATTTTAGTACTGGCAGTACACGTAATAATAATTGTACAGTTTAACTTAAATAGTACTATACTACCTGAAAACAAAGAAACGACATTTAAAGTTTATTATTTAAATTGTCAATTCCTTTTTTATACAATTCTTTTAATATAACCGTCATATATAACAGTCTGAATAACAATGTGAGTTCTCTCAACCAATAAAAATCTATTTTGCTGACAGAGTTAGCCGCCAATACTCACAGCACCATTTATGGGGCACATAAGTGCATTTTTGTTTTTTTTGTCACCTTTTGATAAAATAATTTGGTATTTCATACGTGAAATGGTTTCGTGATAGATCCATAAACTTTATTCGTCGCGAAACAGCTTAGATAGTGAGTCTGAATTTTGTAAATTTCAATTATTCAGAAATAGAAGAAGGAAAATGAGCTACTAAGTAATTCGACGCTTTGATGATTTATTAAGCAATTTGACTCTCGCCCTATCCATTAATTCTGGGTAATCAAGATGAAGCAGTTTAATATCCAGTTTCCCAACTGGATAGGATTGAATAGGATTACCCATTCCGTTATCCCGGTATGTTCAATCACAAAATCGATCTTAAAATTTCTGTAATATTTACCTACAATTTTAATACCCCAAAATTTATAATGGTACAAAACTCATAGTAATGTCAATACAAAGAAAAGTTGTCGAAGATAGAATTTTAACTGACTCAGAGAAAGGAGGCGTTAGAATGCTGGCATCGACAAAATTTAACTTAAGGTTGTTTTACCACTAACCATTTAGCGTGTTCATAATACAAATCAGATCATTATTTTATCAAAAGATGGCTAAGTATATTGTAAATAGTTTTATTTTTTTTTATATCAAATATAAAATACAATACTGTGAAATAACAAATACTTAATATTGTACGAATACAAAAACTATAAATAAAATATATATACAATCTCTTTCAAAACATTAACTACAGTCTTTTTATAAACATTAATTAAATGATTTAACAAGTATTTGAATGGAAGGATACGACTAGATGTTTTTGATCTTTCGCTATAAGGTCACACGACAAATATGTTTATGTACCCGTTGGGGTGAATTAAGTCATTCACCAGCCCAGTCCCGCATAGGCAGCTTATTTTCTCGGTTCTTTTGTAGACCAGGTCAGTAGATGGGTAAATTAAAATGATAATTAATTAAAGTTAGGGCTGGGCTACTGACTGAGACTAACCCAATATGTCAATTTTACATTAGTGATTCTACTCTAGAGAAGGCATTATCAATTAATTTTCCCAAGTTATTAAGTTATTTATATCTATGCAAAAAATTTCTACTAAAATAAATATAAGGGTGTAATTTTCTTTGCATAATGACACCTACAACATTTTGTCTCTAGATTTCTTTTGATTTTTTTTTATGTAGATGTTGGTATTAGTTTTGTGATGTGAAAGAGATTCGACTCTGACTTATTATGACCTGTGTCAATTATATCAATTGAATTTGATATTTTTTTAACAATTTTAAATGGACCAATCTTCAGCTCATCTAATTTATTTCTGTTTACTTTGTTCCCATTCTATACAAATACCATATCCCTTGTATTTAAATTTAATTGAGTTCTATTTTTATCAAATATTTATTTATTGTAGTTAAGTGATTTTATTGAATTTTCAAATGCTATTTTCCTAACTTTGATCCATTCAACTTCTGATTTATCTTTTTTTACTTCAGTTGGCAAAAAAGAAACATCTGTGCCATCTAACAGGTATTTTGGTACAAAGCCAGTAACTGTATGTTTTGCATTATTCTATTTATCTACACAGTTATGAGCAATTGCCGTCCATGCTATTTTATAACTTTTATCATTTATTTTACATCTAATTTTGTTTACAAGCGTTTGATTCAGTCTTTCATTTAACCCGTTAGAAAACGGGGCATTTACTGCAGTAAATACCATTGGTATTGATTTTTTATATAAAAATGTTTGGAATACTTTTGTGTTAATTCCTGGGTATTGATTAGTGAGAAGTATTTCTATTGTATCAGAATATGTTACGTTATTGATTAGTTTAACAAAATCATTAGCACTTTGTGTTTTTGAGGTAAATATGTAAGCATATCGTGTAAAGTGGTCTACTAAAAGGTGTAAATATCTTTTTGTTGATCATGAGCCTCCAAAACCTCCAATTGTGTCTATTGAGACTATTTCAAAAGGTTTTGTGGCAGGACCTAAATGTGACATTAGACCATACTTATCTTGTCCTCTCGTTTTATTATTTATACATATCTCACAACTTTTACAGCGTTTTAATATTTATCGTTAAATTTCTTGCTGTACATAACCGACTAATTTTGTTTTGCATTTGTTTTACACCTATATGACACATATTTTCATGTATATCTTTAATAACTTTCTTACTGAAGTCTTACGATGAAATAATTCTTTCACGATTTCTAAACTTTTTATAGTAAACATTGTATCTTGATATTAATTTTGATTTATTATTTTGTACCTCTGCATTGTTTTCTTGATCTGTAATAATGTCGTCCAATCTTAGCACGTCAACAATTTTTAAATGCTCATCTGCGTCCTCATCTGCTTCCAATACTGGATTCCTACTTAAACAATCTGCCTCTATATTTTCTCTTCCTGGAGTATACTTAATTTGAAAATTATACTGTGATAAGTAATATGTTAAATCTCCTAACTCATCATCTAGCCTAGACCTAATATTTAAATTTTCTAAAGGTTTATGGTCTGAATATATTGTCAACGATTTACCTATTAGCCAGTATTGCAAGTATCTTTTTGCTTCTTTAATAGATAAACATTCCTAATAAATTGCATTTTTTCTCTTTTGGATTTGATTTAACTTTTTTGAAAAGTATGCCACTGGTTTTTCATATGACAGAAGCTGCTGTACAAATTAAAGAAATATAGTTTCTTTACATATATATATACATATATAAAAATATTATACCTATACTACCATACCTATACTACAGATATAAGAAATAAAGTAAATTACTTAAACATATATAATTTGTTTATATATTCGTTAGAATAAACGAGAAATTGCTAAGGAAAAAATTACATTTCAATTTACACGTTGAACAAAACTATTTAAATGATCTAATAGAAAGGCTAAGAGATGCAATCACGTTTTGGGCATTGCACTATAAAAAAGCTATAGAAGAAAAAGGACGATACATTTCTAAAAAATTAATGTCTTTTATTATGAACATATCACGCTCGTGTGCACAGGCGATCGGATGTTGAGTAGTTGAATATTGCACTAAGGTGGAGACATTTTGTATAATTCGGTTGCATAATGGTTGCATGAGCACAAGACGTTATTGAATATGAAAAATGAAAACATAATCATTAATATGACGCATAGGTTTTCCTTTAGACAATTGGTACATAAATTTTATTAACACACTGCGTAAGAAAATCATTGGGAAATAAATTCCAACAGAATGAAATTCAAATTTATTACTCTCATTTTTAAATCATTTCCACTGGCATTACTCAAAGACACAAATATCGACTCATTTATGTAATTAAATTTTCATTAATTCTACTAACAGATTCTCTCATAAAGTGAATCACACTGTGAGAAATATCTAATATTAGAAATCATTTTCTCGTTAAGTAGTCGTACAGTAACTAGTGTACTACTTAGTGTACTACTTAATACGCTTATTAACAGTGTATATTTACGCATATAAACAAGGTAAACTGTTAAGCCTGGCGCTCATTTACACAAAATCAACCAAACAAACAGGTTCAATACTTCACTACCATCTAGGTTCGTACCTCGACCTCATCAGGAACCTATTCAAAATTACACAATTGAACAAGAAGCCAAGCGATTCATAACTGACTCTATTTGAATAATACTACGTCATGTGGCGTGGAATGTTGCAGTATTTGCATAGTTAATCTACGACCTGTCGAAAAATAAGGAAGCACAGAGATTAACGGAGGATTTGCCAAGTTTACGGGTTAAAGAAGTTATATGCTAACGGCGTGCTTGCTCCCGACCCCAAGGCGCTCATGGAATAAAGTGCTGGTTGCATTACAAATATTCATGCCGCAATGTAGCTACTACGCTGTAGCACATCAGTGGTGTTGCTTGTGAGCGTGTTATTATTATAAAAGTAGAAAGGAAAATAAATAAATATAAAGTAAGAAATATTAGATTATTATTTAGTTTAAATATTTTAATTTTTTTTTGCCACCACACGTTTACAAGATTTCGTGAATAACTTTAATATAGGAAGGAAAAGCATCTTTGAATTTTTTTTTACGTACGATTATTTCAATATAATTTCAAAATTATTTCGTTTTAGTATAATGTATTAAAAACAAAATATGTAGTGTTTAATGTTAAAGATAATATTACATACAATAATGTTATTTCTTTTTCGATGCAATTGAAATTTTAATTCAAATGTGGGTTCATTTTAATAAAATTTGAAGCAATTACTCAAGAAACATTAAAGCGTTAGAAAATTTGGCGATGTTAAAAGTAATTTTAGTGTATATCGAATTATATCATGTCAAAAAGTACGTCGTTATATTCACAAAAAAAATATCAATTTTCAACAAAGTTATGAAACAATTAAGGTTTTATTTTAAACAATTTTACTTAGTTTTAGACCAATTGGTAGTTTTCCACAATACTTGATTTACTCCCCTTCCCTTCAACCACTATTCGTGAAATCACGGCCGTGGAAACTCATCATAACAAATTTTGTATTTGAACTTTCACCCGCTTTACCTTAGCCGATTAAATTGTAATTTTCCATATATATATATATATATATATATATATATATATATATATATATATATGCAAAATTATTTAAAAAGAAAGCTCTAACTATAATACAACAGATATTCACATTTAATTTGCAGATTGACATGCAGAATAATAAATAAAATATTATTCCCGTTTAGCGTTGTATTCCAAATGGGGACATATTTTACTACTGGGAACCATTTTATTTTAAAAGAAGAACACTCACCCCTGGCAAGATTATTTCGTTGTCCATTCATCTGTATATCGCAGCTGTTTTTTTCATAAGCCGTTTGAGTTGTATTCGTGAAATTCGGCATAGTGATGAAGAATTTTAATTCACGTATATCAAAATATTTAATGCTCAAAAATATTGACATAGAAAAATGTGACTAGTGAAATAAAGTTTCAAAATCGTTATTCAGTTTTACATCTCGTTTAGCATATAATTAAAAAAGGACGAATTATAAAAATGTTACTTGCTCAAAATATTCACCAAAGTGTTTCCGCCCTACAGAATTTGTCGAGTTAAAATTATGAAGGAGCAGTCTTATTAGAAGTTAGACTAAAGTTTAATGGAAAACGGTGCCAACGACATTAACTTATATAATTATTGAAAAATACACGATGCTCATACACCTATGATAAATATACTAGGCAATATGTTTGCGTGGTATCGACGTATCTGAATAGTTTAATAGAAATAATATAAGTGTCCATTAATATATTTTTAAGGGGGGAAGCTCAGAAAGGTGTATGGCTCTGTACTAAAATATAGTCTGTTATACGTTTTACGTGTTTGTTATATTTATAAGTACCTTTAAAAATAGGATATGGAATTACTTCATACTTTGGAAGTGAGATTTATCTTCATGTTATTCGTATGTGAGGATAAAAGAGAAATATTAAGTCTACGAATATAAGTTTTAATATACAATAAATAAAAAAGTGATTGACAGAACACCATCCTTTCTTCAACTTATATTCCACAATGGCTCTCACCCTACCTTCGTAATGTAAAACCTAAGAACAAGTGTTGTTACAAGTTGCCCCAGAGCGGTAGATATATTGGTACATGCATTTTAAACATCTAATCTAATTTAAATAGTTTAATCGTAGTAGAAGTAATGATTTGACTGAATAAAGCGTTTTCGATGCAAAAAGTAGCGGGTACGCCTAGGTCCTTATATATATATATATATATATATATATACATATATAGGGAAAACAAAACACGTTTGGCTTAATGAGTAATTTTCATATCATTTTCCATGTTTTTATGATAGCAGAGCTACTGAAAAATTATTGAAAATAGTTTGCTCTAAGATAAGTTTTTATTTAAGTTTTGTCACAAGCTTACATTCTCGATGTTTAAATTCAATAAATTTCTGGTTGGGCCAAAAGAACACTATTGTGTTTTAGCATTATAAATTCTAAATTTATCTTAGTAAATTCTAAATTATTCCCAAAAATGATTTTATTACTACTTGCTCGTGAGAGAGATTATTATAGAATTTACATTATTTCCAACACTTACGAAATACAGAATATATTACCAATAATAACGATGCTATTAAAAGTAGTGGAAACTACGTTGCAACAGGCCATCCATAATATATTTTTCTGTTCTGTAATTATATTCATTAAGTTATGAAACTGATGTGACATGAGGTATACGAAGCCACTATTTAGTGGTAGCATAGCCTTGTCTAGTTCAATAAATTCAAATAACGTACAATAGTTTACGGTGTGTTATTTCTGAACTTTGAAAAATGGGATAATTTGTACGTAAGGCATATTCAACAAAAGATTACATGTATAAGTTTAGAATAAACAAAAATCATCGGTATAACCAAAAATAAACACCCAATTTTTTTTAACACGTTTGTGTTAAATATCTCTTTCCTCATACATATGTGTAAATAACATAATAATGTATAAGTGATGTAAGATAAGTTTAGTATAGTAAAAATCAGTGAAACACATAGTCATCAATAATGCTTTTGTTCATATACCTAATTATATGAACAAAATATAATATATAAGTTAAAAACTTTGAATAAAACGGCCTAGAGAAGAGGCAAAGATCCGTACAAAACGGAGGCCGAAAACAACCATTTGACAGTGAAACTATTACACTAATCAACGTCAAAATCAATAGGCCGTTGTTCAGATAGGCAATCAATCGATAAAAGAGAATCATCAATATCGGTTACCAAAATTGCGACCTATACCATACCTTCCAATATATATATGTATATATATGTATATATATATATATATATATATATATATATATATATATATATATATATATATATATATATATATATACACACACACACACACATACATACATATACAGATAAAGGAACAGAAAAGTACTCTTTTTTTAAAGGAAAATTTTAAATCATGACATGTATTTCAAGAGTATTTAAATATCCTTTTTCCTAGCTAGACTAAAGTTATATTAGAAGTTTATTACCCGAATTATAACTATTTCTATCGTCAGAATCTCGCTAGCGATAATAAAATACATACTAGCTGACTGTCCAATTAAGTGTACGACGTACGATTAGAATATTAGCAATGATTAGTTCTGTTATTTACATAGTTTGTTAGTTGAAGCTCTGCAAGAAGAATAATGTTGGATTATGAATAAAAACTTTTCGATCAAAATGTATCAGTTTCTGAACGTGAACGCCGTTCCACGCCGAGATAAAACCAACGACCGTAACAGCACGATAGATTGCACTTTCGTGGGAGTTCAAAACTTCGCCATTTCGCGGGGATACATTAAGCCACGCCTGTTTTCTCGTTGCGGTGCAATATGTTCGATAATTGTCTCTTTGTAGTGAGAAGTAACATCATGAAACAACATGAGAAGAAATAAATATTATGAAACTAACTTAGCCATTACTTATAATTTTAATAATAACATAAATAATATTTGTTGAATACCTACTGTGATACACATACGACAGGTGTATACATCTCCTTAGTCGTTAAACTTTGCAGACTGGTTATCGTGTTAAATGTGTTGCAGATGAATAAGGCGCACATTGATTCCTCTCTGGCAGTTAGTGTCAGAGTGCACTCGTGTAGGAGGATATCTCTGGAAGCCTTGACATAACGCCTTCGTCGGTGCTCACCTACATGCTTTAGTCGTCCGTCCTCTTTCATTTTACACAATACTCTAAACATTCTTCCCCAACACCGCATTTCTAGGGCGTCGATATTTTCTTCGCTCACGTAGTGTCCATGTCTATGCGGTATAAAGAAACGGACGGGGGGAACTTTGAAATCCGGACCAGTGGGATTTTCTTAAACATATTGGGTATATGTTATTTTTTTGAAGGAATTATAAGAAAAATTAGTATACGTATATGAAATAAAGCAATTCTTTCCCATCAAATTTAATTTACCTACATTTTTAGATATTTACTTCAGATATAATTATTATTAATGGTTTATAAGGCTAAAAATAAAATCTGAATGTTTTAACTTGCTTACTAATTATTTTGCAATTATTTCCTAAAGGTGGTATGATTTTGTGACCATATCAATATAAATAAAATTGAAACCTAAATATACCTTATTTTCTTTATTTTAAACGCATTGAAAACATTTAAAACATCAACCAAAATACTAAATTTGTACACGTTACTCCAACATAACAGACAGTCTAAACAGATGTTTCGATAATTATAGATATAGAAAATATCAAAATATTACATGAAAACGTTTTCCCGACGTTTTCATTTATATCGTGTTTTGGAACTAGACTATGTATAATCAGCGTGTAAATTATTTATTTTATATTTGTTATAGGATTAAAATATTTAATTTAACAATGTGATATTTTCTATTCAAACTAATATTAATTTAATTCTATCTTAGGATATATTAGAGAGAAATATATATAGTGTGATAATAACAGAAACATATTCAAGCTGAAGATTATTCAACATAGTCAAGTTGCACATTGTACAAAATTACAAAATTCGATTTTCGAATGTCAAGCAGTTACAGAATTTTATTGAAAAATCAAGGTATTACTGCGAAAACGACGTTTGAATGAAATATAAAGATATGAGCATAAATAATAAACATACAAGTAAAATAATATAAAAAGCTTGATACTTGGTTCAAGTTAAGAAATTTAGGTACGACCATTTCATCAGAGTATGACGCGCAGCATGCTCACTGAATATGATTTTGATTATGACATGTGAGTTCAGTATCGATAGCTCAGAAGAAAGATGGTGCTTTGCTCTGAGTTGTTTCTTCCTGTTTAAATATATCTGTTTGAAGCAATAATTATTTGAATTTTTAATTATTTGTATTTTGCATAGAAAGTGATAAAAAATATCTCTTTGCTACCCACAGCTTTACTTTGTAGTCTTCGTTTGAGGGAGTTCATATCTCCATAGAAATTTTCAAATGATAGTTAAACCGATTTGCAAACAATCTTCTCAACTTGAATTTAATTTTTGTTATATTATTATCTGTGCTTAAAAACTCAGCCCTGAATATCGCTATCCTACAAAATTAACTCTACTTTGAATGACTTGAAGAATGGTTTTTAAGTAATAACCCTGGAGAGGTTAAAACAGTGATTGAATTTTAAACTATTCGGTATGACAAAGACTGTAAATATTGATGTAAGAAATTTGAAATTAAATTTTAAATTTGTATAATAAATTAAACAAATGCTTATTTTATCGTCTGATGAAATTTTCGGAAGTAAAAACCTATATGTACAACTTAAGCGTTAAGTCGACAATCTGAAAAGGCTGAAATATTACTCTTCTTTCACTTATGTATACATACATGTTATTATACATAAGTGAAAGAAGAGTATATATATATATATATATATACATATTACATGTGTATATGTATATATATATATATATATATATATATATATATATATATATATATGGCTAATAAAATATTTAGCGAAAATCCCACGGAAAAATAATTTTGGCAATAATAATACTGAGTATTAAAATAACATCTTCAAACTAACCCTTTGTTTCCACAAAAAAATAAATACGTTTAAAAATTACTCACGGAAACGTAGATCTCTGAAAAATTTACATCGGTTTTCAAAAATTAAAAGAAACACTTTAAATACCAATACAAAATAAGCATAAACAATTTATTATTAGAATGTCGTTTCGAAAAAAGGAAGCCGGATATTGTAACGCGAAAATTAAAACTTACTATCGTTTGACTCAGAGAAAATATGTAAATGCACTGCACATCGGCCAATCTCTTTAGATTTTCTTTGGAAGTGACTTGCTTTTTCTCCGTTATTTTTGTTAATTTGTTTATGTGTAAACCTTTATTGGTTTACACATAAACAAATTAAGCGTCTTACCTTGCGCCTTGTTTAGTATTAATTTAAACAAGGCGCAAGGTAAGACGCTTAAAGATATACTATTATACGTGCAGAGCTGTTTGTAAAAATTTGTAACATGTAATCGTCAGTAAAAAAATAAATGTTAGGACGAAGTAACAAAGATTATCTACCGTGACCAAGAAATATTTTATAGCATATTTCAGGTTCCTTTTCTTCGAGTATATTACTTACATGAAGAAATAAGTTTACATAAAATTATATATAATAATATTTCAATTACAATAACCACAGACTTTCAGTCTGAACCCAGTATGTTTCTGTGGGTGCCCTTTGATCCTAATTCGGAATATTTAGGATCAAAGGGCACCTACAGAAAAATACTGAGTGAAGAGAGCCTCAATAAAATGTCAGCTAGGAAGCAAAGCAGAAGAGAAGACTTGAAATTCCTGTCAAGGATTAATAAATATAAAATTATATAAAGCTTAACATAGATTTTCAAATACTATTACAGAATTTCCTTAATTATTTTGTAAACTTCCTCATTCCGAGAAGAAATTCCTTATCGTCGATTTAATTATCCCTAATAATTGGTGTTTATTTATCGTTAAATTGTTATATTCATAAAATAGAAACGGTATTATTAAAAAAATCATGTACATATGTATACCACAATCTGCCAACTTGTGGAAAAATTATGTTTATTCTGCAGTTATACGTGATATAATTTCTTTTCAAATTTTTTAATATTATCACAGTTTTATGAATATTATCAGCATGAAATGTTCAAAAAACTGTATTATTCGTAAAGTTTATTTCATTGAACACATGAGGGATATTAGGATAATTATCTACACAGTATGAAAAGAGGCACAGTATAAAAATAGTTGATAGCAAAAGAGCATATCTTTGTAAATTCGCCGAATTATATAGCTATGAAATTTGGCCGAATTCCTACAATGCAAAAAAAAACATGATTTTCGATAAATTTCACTTAAAGTGATAGAACTCAAAACTTATTTGTCAGGGTTAGCCTTCATGGAGCTTATTTATTTAATATTCATAAATTTATATACATAGATAAATTCTCAAAGAACTGAAACTGAACTAGACAATATATGCAGAGATGAAACTATTTTGACAGATAAAAGTCTCATCGTATTTTAAAATTTTTGTGTAATTTCAACTAATATTTCCAGAATATCATTTAAGATTAAGCAACGGTGTCTTGTTCAGTATTGAATTATATAGTAATATAGGAATAGTTCAAATAAAGAGACATTTCACATGTAAATGCAATGCACGCACTTACTTCTTTATAACTTAGTTTTCGCTAAATTATTATTTAACTAGACTTTAACTAGAAAGTGTGTTCTATTTTACGTTTTATTCTTTATTTTTAAATTTTGTGAATAAAATTATGTGACATAATGTCCGTAAAAATTACATAAGAACTGAAAATATACGGATTGATACAAAGGGATTAACACTATGTTATCGACAAGTTATATCAATATGTTAACACAATATTCAATTGAATGAAGATCTGAAATTGAAGAACAAAATTACATTTAGGTACATTAAATATTTCAAATAAAAAATGAAAGAATATCGCAAGGTTGAATATTGATTTTTTTAACTCATTTCAAAATAAAAATTTGGAAGCCATTAGGCTATTTGTTACCCTCGTCAACGACATATTCATTATTTTTAATTCCAGGAACTTTATTTTCTTTTGAATTTTAAAGACTTTTACGCGCAATTATTAAAATAAGAGTTTTAGATAAGTTTTAAATAATATAAATTCTACGAGATATTTAAATTTCGTAGAGTTTTAATAAATATGACAAGTGTAAAATATTTGTGGACTGCATTTAAAAGGTCACTAGAAATTTCTGCCTTTTTATGAAATAAAAAGTAGCAAGCAAAGCAACCGTTTCAAATTTAGTCTATAAAAAGTCATATGGAACTGAAAAATATACCGAAATGTCTTTCGATATATTGTTCAGTTCCATATGCATGTATTTTTTCAGAGTGCACCCAAATAATACAACCAAAATATTTAAGGCTAAACTAAGAAAAATAAAATGGGTAGAAATGCCATACAAAATGGATTGCATAAAACTTCAATCAATAATTAATTTTTACGAGTTACTCGTATAGAATTTATTAATCTTTAAAAACATGAGCAAGTTAAATTGTAGTCGAGTTCTCAATTACAGAAATAGATTCCAAATTGCACACAAGTTCAATTCAATTTCTGAGATACTAAAAAAGTAAAGTACGTTCGTCTATGCGTAGTATATAGTCTATGATTCAAACCGAGTTCTATAATCAAATAATGAGCTTACTTGGAGTTTCCTGATTAAATTTGTAGCAAACTGGTACTAGTGGACATGAAAAGAAAAACAGTTTTCACTCCTTTACCGCCGTCGTGCTCTGAAACACGTTGCTGGGTTTTCGTGCACTTGATGTAAATTGGTGAATTCAATCAACGTTACTTCTTATATTGTTACTACTGTCAAAAATAAGCAGGATTTTGGTCACGACTGAAAATCGGGACATATTATTGTACCATCTACAATTTATATCAGTGTGTATATTTTTTTAATTGAATTTCCCTAATGAAAGTGGTACTGTCGATAATATTTTAATTAATTTTCCATCTAATGAGCGAGTATTAATTGCAGGCAGAAGAGAAAAAGAAAAGTTTTACCTCAGTGTTTGACTTGGCTCTTAATTAATCTCACCATCATTAATATCAGGGAAAGAAAACGTAATAGAAGATATTGAAACAAAATTAATTTTTTCTTTAATATTATTTTCTCGGATTATAATTATATAGGGAAAGGGATTATAATCATTCGGCATCCGGGAAATATCAAGGTCAAAAAAATATTCGCTCATTAGACGGAAAATTAATTAAGATATTATGAAAGTTTCAGCAAGTAGATAAACGGCAAATAGGATTGAAATAAAAAAAGTTCGGAACGATTTTTGTTGTTAAGTATTTTTGGATTAAAGTATAACATGTTAATAAACAATTAGAGACGAATTTTTATGAATTTTGTATATCAGTAAACTTAAATGTTAAAAAGTACTGTTGTCTTTTTAGATTAATATAAAAATTGTGCTTACTTTGTACTTCTAATTTCTAAATTCGATTAACGCACATCTTTTCGATTTTCAATTTACGTACATTGTTTTTGTTATTGTCGAGAAGATATTTCAAGTATAGCAATACAACTGATGAGTAATCTATTTAATCATAACTGAAAATTTATCGTAAACACGTAAATGATATGCTTAAAATATTTAAAAAAAAATATTTCCATTCATTATAAAAAATACATTACTGTTACTATGCATTATTGGAGATAAAATCCTTTTATGACTGAACAATTTTTCAAACAAACTACACCAAGTTTATCACCAAAATTATCTAAAATTTTTGAATTACGAAAATATAAAATTAGTAAACACATCAAACTTATAGCCGTAACGAATATACAATATGGCTATAAGTTTGATGTATTTGTTTGGTACACATAAGGTTACAACAATACGCGCGTACCTCATTTAATATATTTCAAACGCAATAAACGACCTTGTCTTATCTTATATTTAAAATATTTTACACTAGCTACATATGTCGTCGACTTGTTTTGCGTGAAATTTACTGTTGATTATTGTTTAAAATAGGTGAAATAGATGGCGTTGGCAGAACATATCTTAATATATCTATAATCACAAAGTTTCCTAAAAACGCTTATAGATAGCGTTGATAGTGCCAATATCATAATATTCATAAGTAAGGATTTTTTCTTAAATCATTAATATCTAGTTAAAATAATAGTAATTATCCTATATGTTTCTCAAGTATATAAACTATTACCATATAAATTTCTCTGTTCAGTAGTTTTTGTGTGATTGAAGAAATTGAGTGTTAAACAGATAATAAAACTAAAATTTTTTTTATGGCTTCTATTATATTTCCCATATGCAGAATTTATTGTTATATTTTTTTATATGTATATCTATACTTTAAAATTGTTCATTAAAACTTGTTGTATAAAGTTGTTTTAATTTGTACATTCTTCAAACCTTTTACTTCTTCAAAATAACTTAATAAACTTGGTGCATTTTTTGTTCTTTTAAACGTAAATAATCCCTTGAAGAGATGTATGGTTTCCACTATTTCTATTACTTTAAATTACACTAAATAAATTTCCGAATTATATTTAAGATTCAACATCAAAATATATATAATAAGATGTTAGTAAATGTATAGCTTACTGACTGAAAGGTTAATAAAATATATTTGAGCACTTTTTCCATTGTTCATCGATTTACGAGGTAATTTTGGGATGAATATTTGGGAAATAAAAAAAATTTGTAAAGCAGAAATAAAACTCATAATATGAGTGTTTAAGGCATATTTAGGTACACATAAACACTTAAAATGTAAGTATATTTTATTTATATTCAACTATACACCAATATAAGAATATAATATATATATATATAGGTACACATACACACTTAAAATGTAAGTATATTTTATTTATATTCAATTATACACCAATATAATATACAATTCAAAATGTATAACATCTAGGATAATCGCTATACCTTTTCTACAACTATCGTGTAGGTTTCTAAAAGCATTATTTTTGTCACAATATTATATTGAGTAGTTTTGAGAACTGGGCGGGGGGCATACTTTTGTGCAATTTTTCACTATATCTTTGAAGATACCTTACTAAAAATTTTTGAAGTACAAAAATATTCAGAGCTATATAAATCTCATTATCATAATCTCATTATATATTATTGCATTTTATTCTTAGAAATGGCAACTTTGACAAAGATTTTTTAAAAATGATTCAGAATTTCTACATAGTTCTGTATAATTTTCTGTTAAATTTTATGCACAATTAAAATTGTCGAGTTCAAACACAAAAATTACATTAAATACTAAATAATGTTTATTCAAACTTACATTTTAAATTTAATTTTTATTTTAATACCACATGATAAAATGACTTAGAATTTAAGGCTTTATTTTGATTCAAATTTTTTTCAAGTAACTAAAAAGGGCTTCGCCAATTAATGACATTTATTTTTTTATGGAATAAACTAACAATATATACGCTCACTAAGATATCCTTCTGCAGTTTATGTGAAGTGAAGAAGTGGAGATTTTAGTATTAAGATAACACAGCCGCATAAGGCAACTTATGTGTATCGTCAGGAACACAAGACTCAGTAACAAAGTAAGATGAAACAACTTATTCGAACATTTCAACCGCATCTCACACCCATATATTTTACAACTTAATTAAAATATTGTCTAATTGAATTTAATCTTCTAAATTTACTTGCCACAATAGGTAAGAAATTCGTCTACTATCTTTTATTCACAAGAAGTAACCATCCATGACGTTTCATAATATGTGTAAGTTGAAAATATAAGCGACAATAACATAGTATTTTTCTGATGTCATTTATAATATAAATATGATGTATCTCGTCAAGCGTTTAAGTCGAATTCTGTCATTGTACCCAAATCGGTAATCTGGTCAACAAATTACAATCTCAAGAACTCAAATCTCCTCACCTAAATCGTGTCCTGAAGTTTTGTCGATATAATCTTAATAACATTTGTTAATAAACTCATCATTAACGAATCGCAAAAAAGCAAAAAGATTGAAATAACCTCGCTGGAAGTTTTAAATGAACCAGCAATCGTGATAACTGTCAGCGCCTTAATCGCAAGTAATTTTTTTGGCTAATGGTCTGATATAACTGACAGGTCGACGTCGTTTGACATCCATAACATTTTTTCCTAACTATTATTGACGGTTTCGTTATTTCGAGAGGGTATAGTAAAAATTATTATTATTAAGGATTCAGCATTCAGGAGGTTAAAGTTAAATATTTCTTATAGTTTGAAACGTAGTAATGTTATATTATGGTGTTTATTAAAAGATAAACAAGAAATTAATTAGAAACTAACAAGATTTTGCGAATAATTTAAAAAAAGAAATTGAAATTTTGGTTACGACTTCTGTGACATATGAATATATATAAATATAAATCAAACTAAAAAAAATGGTTTGGAATGTTATTCACAATAGACTAGATAGGCAATTTTCCAAGGTTATTACCAAAATCAAAAAATTATATTTTGAAATATAAATACACCTGCGTACGTATGTAAAAAACCAAGTACCGGTTGAACTCACATCATGAGAGTTCTGCACATATTTATGCATTATAAGCATTATATTAAACTATTTCTAAATATTATTTTTGTCAACAAAAATCAATATATTTCCTGCTATGTATTTCACAGGCGTAAAAATATGTATTTATTTAAACAGTATTATTTTATACCATGAACATATATAAATAATAAATTTGTAAATCTTTCACAAACATAATAAATGTACACTTTAAAATGCAAAATAATTTTTTCAGTTGATTAAGTCTGTAGTTTTAAATTACTGGAGTTTCACTGAATTTTACCGACATAAATACATTTCTTAAATTGATCGACTGTTACAGAGAAACCAGTCGAGCCTTCTTATTAGTAATAATTTTTCCCTTTACTTCCTTATATGCACTATAATTTTAAATAATTGTTATTATGTACACAGAAAAATCCGTTAAATTGGTAGTTAGTGACGACACGTAACTTTCAACTTAATTGCTGTTTTAAACTTTAATATTTCATAAATCAATCACCGTATCAAAAAATATTCATGATGTACCCCAATATTTTTGAAAGACAGCTTGGGAGGTATCCTAAAAAACTTATTATAATCTACTTCAAATAAGTGAATACAAAAATATCATTCGTAATAATTTGCTTCTGTTTGTCTTTTAATTTTTTTTTAGAATTATTAAAATTATTATAATTATTTGATATTAATCATAGATTTTAGTCTTATGGCTTTTATTGGATATAAGGCAACAAATAGATTTCGTATCAGAAGATATGGTAACTAGAGGTTTCAATATGAAAATTAATTTAGTCGAAAAAGTTTATCCTTAGTGATTTCAGATTGCATGTATTTTAACTTTCAACCTTCCATTTAAGAATATTTTTCTAAACTTCTACATGAACGGAGTCATGGACGCAGCTTCTCATTACTTCTATATCAACTATTGCCAAGTAAATTAATTACAGAACATTTACAACTTTAATTCAATCTTAAATTTCTGAAAACGTACAATGTCTTCGGGACATTGCACTAATAAGAAATTTCAAGTGAAATTTCAATCTACGCTCGTCTATTAAAAGTTAACTCATAATTTTATCAAATAATAACTAGATTAACATCGACCCCATGCTGCTTATATCTGATGATATCCCGCACCTTTATCAGGCCATCTATCCACCTACCGAGGGATCGTTCCATTCGACGTGGTCCAGTATGTGATCGCTATTCGAGAACCTTTCCCAGTGGGCGATGATTGCCCGAGCTGCATGTATGGCTTGTCCGTTATTACTTCACTCTATCATCCTATGAATTATATTGATAACTTTAGTTCTCTTACAGGCTCCGAATTGTACGTCACATTTAGTAGGAAACCTCGAGCATGAACCTTTTCGTAGCGCACTGAGTGACTAGGAATTGTTTTACGAGGCCAATAGTAAGAAACTACGTCTCACTTTCATGTGCCATCACTGGTAACTTTTACTGGTTGAAGACGGATAGGACGATAGGTCCTCAAATGCTTGTGTATTTTGGATAAGAAGAGGTAGTTAACTTTATCGAACAAGTTGTATTATTTTACTAACCTTTGAATTATCTGATTTAACAGTTAATATGTAGGCATGCAAAATTCACTTATATTGTTTTTACTAAGACTTTTATTGCTTGATATTGTTTTTACTAAGACCTATTCATATTTAACTTACGTATAATTAGAAATAATATTTGCAATAACATTTTATACTGTTTTGAAAAATATAATTAATTATTACGTAAACTTCGGGTGTGTAAATAAATTCCAAGTTAAGTTAAAATTTGTTTTAAAGTTTTACATGGGATAAAATTTTTTTAATACACTTTTTCTTTAAAATAATTTTGGATAAATAATGTTCGCGCACAGTCTACTTAACTAATGTGTTTGATTAAAATAATACCAAGAAATACACAAGAGCCGTGATAAATTATAAGAGCGAAAGAAAAACCTCTCTGGCTATAAAATATAATAATGAAATCCACAATAACATAAAAACACTTAGATCGTGAAAAACTGAGCGCTAGTTAGAATTGCTGTATAAATAATATCCCAATGAAATAAATATTTTACTTGCCTTAATAACTTCCAATTTTAGACATGCAAGAGGCGTCGTAAAAATACATCGTTACGCATTTTATCCACAGTTCGTGATCAGCTATTATTATCAGACGAAATTAGAATTCTGGCATTTACTATGAAGTTTTTTTAGACCTGGTCAAATGACCCGTTCCATTAATAAGAAAAAGTAGTGTATATAACTACGTCTATGCATTATGGGAAAATCATCATGTTGGCTTCTCCGTTAAAGTTATAATCAAAATTATTCTTGTTGCAAACTTTAATTATTAAGTAATATATATATATATATATATATATATATATATATATATATATATATATATATATAAAGGCAAATTATTGTTGCAAAAGGAAGGATAATGGATTAAAGTCATAAAACTTTTCATTATAGTATCAACGAGAAGTGTAAATAAAGCTTAATGTTATAAACAATGGTAAAAGCACCTTCCCAATAAACTATATTTTTAATGATACTGAATTTATCAATCAATCATCCATGACGAATTAAGCAATGAAGTTTGAAATTAATTTATTTATAAATCTATCTACAAGCAGTGTAAGGAAAACTGATAATTACGCATCCTCTATATTAAAAAGAAACCTTCTCATAATGTTGCGATGTTACAACGGCTAAATAAATTAAGTTTAACATTGTTATAGTACTGTCATTCTCTGTATTAAGGTAGGATGAATGAATAAAAAATTGTTATTTTTTAAGTTTTACAGAATTAACATTTCGCTAATCATTTTGGTATTTCTGGAATTATAAGTCCTTCTGGAAATATTTGGAGTTCACCAATTATTTTTTGGATTTTCTAGCTTATTATTTCAGAAATATAAATGTTCGAAAATTTGTTAAACTTGTTACAAAATCAGTAGCACACAATAATATTAAAAAAAATATTGGGTTTATGTCTCTTCTTCAGTTTGATAGATCTAAATCATTAAGACTACAACATATTCATACATTGACGAGAGGTATATATCATGATCCCTCTAACAGAGCGCGCAGAATCAAATTTAATAAATATTTCTCCTATATATCTCTGACACTCATATTCAAGGTGCAAGCGAAACCAACTTGCGTTTTATAACTTTAAATTTTTCAAATAATTAAATATTCTAGTGCTTTTAGTAATATCATGTTTACTAACGACAAATAAATTACGGTACTCTGTACGTTATTTTTTCTTTAAACTATCTTAATAGATCTCGATTAGATTATTATCTTAATAGATCGAACAAACACAATGTGCTTCCTAACAAGATTATTGATGGTATGTGTTTACCCAATGTCAACAAGGCAAAAGGGAACACCAGTCGATTTATGTAGAACCGTACATTATTACATCACCATCCTCATTTGCAGCTCGACTAAATTTCAACGGCAAAAACCAGTTCTAAATTACGACCAGCAAATCGAAAGTACAAAGCGGTCCATAACCGACTTTATTGGAATAAAACCTACGCCGCGTAGCACGTATCGTGAACGGTATTTACATAGTTAACCTAAGCTTTGTTGAGGAACAAGAAGCCACGGATATTTTACGGATGATGTGCGGTGAGTCTATCGTGATCAAATGCCAACGTCATGGTTGCGAGGCGAATGCAAAGCAGGTATGTGCCAAGAGCGCATTTAGCATTCGGTACTTATATCTTAGAACGTAACTGCTACGCCGTAGCAAGCTGACTAAATTGCGTAGAGGGGTTAAATATAAGAGAATAGTTTACACAATAATTTAGAATATTAAATATCGGTTACTAAATTGAAAAAAAAACACGGATTTTAAATGCAAAATTATATAGAGATTAGACGTTACATGCAACGGAACCATTAAAAAAAGCTCATAGTTTAGAATTTTTTAAGCTCCCAAATCACATCAATGAGCCGAAGGGAAAATAAAAAACATATTTTGGTACTTAAAGTTATAAATTAATGTAATGCTCAACACGACAACCTGTTATTGTATTATTACTCATATTTCAGCACTTAATTAAGTACCAGAAGCTGAGCTAAACTGAGTGGAAATGGTAATGGAATTTTAAGGACCTTATTCATTGAGTGTGTTCCATAGGAGTACGTATTGAGCACATAGATTTACTGCTAGCAGTTAT
The DNA here is from genome assembly GCA_039881145.1 of Druceiella hillmani. Lineage (NCBI taxonomy): Eukaryota > Metazoa > Arthropoda > Insecta > Lepidoptera > Hepialidae > Druceiella > Druceiella hillmani. Next base: position 1,565,016 of record JAYKKI010000052.1, read on the forward strand.
ATCAGTTATCTACCAAGCTTACTTAGCTTGGTAGATAACTGATATAAGTCAAGTGAAAAAGGTTTTACGAGACGAGAATGAGACGTAGTTTCCTCCATGATAAGGCTTAAGCGTGTGCTGCAAAGTATACTTGTCAAAGCTTACAGGAGTTGGGCTAAATTGTACTATTATATCCATCATACATGTATATATATATATATATATATATATATATATATATATATATATATATATATATATATATATACAAAATATATAAGAATATTTGAAGTATACAGCTTGTTTTACTACTCTACTCAATCGTAGTTTGATTTACGGAAAGTTTATTTTAAAACGAGTATGTGAGAAAGAGATGTAAATTACTCCTTAAATATAATATGCATTTAAATATAAATATGCATTTAAAATGTTTCAAACCCTATATACTCATGAAATATTTAAAATTTCAAATAGCTGGTAATGCAGAAAAGTAATATCTCGCATTCAATGATATGAAAACAATACGAAATAAATTAAATTTATTGAGTATCCATCGTTCCTTGTCTTCGTAAACGGTAATAAACCCTTACAAAGCTAATGGTGGTTTACAAATGACATATTGATTCTTTTCTTTAGAAGCGGAAGCATCAAACGTTTTGGACCCCATATTATTTTAATCAGTCGCGATCCGATGAAATAGAAAATTATTACAAAATTAGACGCTTGTTCCAAATCCATTAATGCTGAGTTTTTTTGCAACCTACAACACAATGAAACACATACTAAACTTTTTGTCAGATAATTACTCTGAAGTAAAAGAACTACTTTTAAATCAAGTTTATGACGTGTGCTCCAACTTAATTCAACGCATGTATGCATGAATATTAGATTAAACGCACACATATTCATCTGCAAAGTAAAGCACATTAAAATTTGGTCGCGTAACTGAGCGAATATATTTCTCGCAATATCTAAATATTGGAAGGTATGGTCAATTTTCTGTTATTTGTCTTAACAATTTATTTCTAAAGATGTTAGTTTTGCACTTAATAATGTTAAGTCTAGATATCGTTCTATTTAATTTTATCTCTCTATTACTGAAAATAAGAAATAACTAACACTAAAATAATAACACTAAAATATCCTCGTTTTAATGCGATAGGCATTAAAATTATTCTTCGCAATATCGTGTCCTAGAAATTAATACTAGCGCAACTCGTGTTTCAATGATAATCCGCCGCTCAATTACCTAGCTGCTGTAGCTTTCAAGGATAATTTGGTGGGATTGAGTTAAATTGAATTTGTAGCAACGTTTTATCGTAACGGATAATGCATTTTAATTTCATTCATAATAATTGAAATGCAAAATTGTCCATGTGCATTAATAAATAAGAAGCATTCCTTATGCATATTCGCTTTTGCAATCCACTATCCATTTTGTTAACATTTATATTACAGGTAGCAATTAAATCTAAATTATATTTTTCTACCTCTGAAAATTTTATGAAAACGAAGTACTTAATTAATGCTGTTAACAACAAAGGGGATTTAATAATACTATCGGTCAGCTAGAGATCAAAGTTCGATCATAATTTATTAAATTTTTAGGTTTGAACGTTTTTGAGATTCTTTTGTTAAAGAGCATATGCAGTGATTCTCAACGGTTATTGAGAATCACTGCATATAATTTTTCCTTATTTTTATTCTGTTTCGTTAGTTGAGAACGCGCACAAGTACTTCAAATGTATCCTTCAATATAATTTCATCTTTTTTAAAACTATGTACACAATTTAATTTGCATTTGGCCTAGTCGGCCTACTTTCACGCGAATATATATCCCTTCTTCGTTGTCTCTCAATCCAACCCGTCAATGTTTTACATCGAGGCATAATGGAAGTAGATGCGAATATCTGAATAAAAGAACATATAGTAAAGTTACTAAAACCCCGAAATAAAATAAGAAAACAGGCTTTAAATTGAATAATAAAATGTACTTACCTACTCACTTCGTTGAAAACAATAATGAATAGACGAGAGTAGGTCAGTTCACATTACTGCCACAAAATGTTCCTTTTGCAACAGGTGTATATTAAGCAAACTGCATTTCACAAATATGTAAAATACAGATATCTGTTACGAAAAACATAAAATAAACCCTCTTTTTTTTGACATACACCGCACAGATTATCAAAAAAGGAACATTTGAAATCACACAAAATTCAAAGCTTCGAGCTTTGAATTTTGTGTGATAGCCAACCTAACATTTTATAATTCTACGCCGACAATCTCTGTTCTACGCGACTGTTTGAACACAGAATATTATGTGTCTGACATTAATAGTAGAAACAGAAAAATGCCTAATAGTGGTGCAGAAGCAAAGGAAGGTCTCAAAAAGACGTTTTCGATGCAAAAAGTACCAGGTGCGCCTTTGTCGTGATATATATATATGTATATATATATATATATATATATATATATATATATATATATATATATATATATATAGGGAGAACGAAACATGCTTGGCTTAATGAGTAGTTTTCATATAATTTTCCATTTTTTACGATAGCAGAGATCATGGGAAATTATTGAAAATAGTTTGCTCTGAGATGAGCATTTTTTAATTTCATCATAAGCTCTTATTTTTGATGTTAAAAATTTAATAAATTTCTGGTCGATGCAAAGAGAAGTATTGTATTTCCTTTAGCACTGTAAATTCTAAGTTTATGTTAGCAAATTCTAAACTATTCCAGAAATAATTTAATTACTGGTTGTTCGTTATATTTGATTGCTATGGAATTTCCATCATTTTAAACACTTTCAAAGCATAGATTATTATATATAACCACTTGTTATTGCTTATTCGACACTATTAAAATGAGTGGAAATTATTTGCAACAGGTCATTTATCTAATCGTTTTTTGATCTGTAATTATATTTATTAAGTTATAATTTCATAATATGTGATATGAGAACAGTATACGAAGCCACTATCTAGTGGTAATAAAGCCTTATCAAGAAACTTACAATTATTTATAATGTGTTATTTCCGAACATTCGAAAATGGAAAATTTTTCACGTAAGGAATATTTAACAAGAGATTACATGTAAAAGTTTAGAATAAACGAAAATCATCGGTACAATCAAAAGTATACACCCTGATTTTCTTTATTACTATAACTCTTTCCTCATACATATGTACAAATAATGCGATAAGTTTACTATAGTAAAAATTAATGAAACGCATAGCCATCAATCAAGTTTTTGGTCATATATCTAATTTAAAAAAAAATATCAGATAAAAAGTTAAAAACTTTGTATAAAACAGCATAGTATAGAGAATAGAGGCAAAGGTCTGCACAAAACGAAATCCGAAAAGAACCCCTTAACAATGAAACTATTACACAAATCAACGTGAAAATCAATAGGTTATTATTTAGATCCATCGATAAAAAAGAATCATCAATATCGATAACCAAAATTGCGACCTATACCATATCTTTCAACACACGCACACACACACACACACACACACACACACACACACACACACACACACACACATATATATATATATATATATATATATATATATATATATATATATATATATATATGTATACATGTACATATAAATAACATTTTTCTGCTTTATTTTAGTTAGAATAAAAGTTTGTAACATGCAAAATTACTCGAATTATAATTATGTCTATCGTCAGAATCTCGCGAGTGATAATAAAATACATACTGATGGAGAGTCCAATTAAGTGTAGGACGTATGATTAGTATATTAACAATGAATAGTTCTTTTATTTATGTAGTATGTTAGTTGCAATAACTTCTGCGAGAAGAATAATATTGCATTACGAATAAAGACTTTTAGATCCAAATGTACTAGTTTGACATAAAATGTATTGCTGTTTCCTTTCTGAACCTGTACGTCGTTCCACGCCGAGTTGAAACAAACGACCGTAACAACACGATAGATTGCACTTACGTGGGAGTTCGAAATTTCGCCATTTCGCGGGAATACATTAAGACACGGTCGTTTTCTCACTGCGGTGCACTACGTTCAATTGTTGTTTCGTCGGAGTTAGAAGTTGTTACTTCTCTCCTCATTATATATTATGAAACTATCTTAGTCATTACTTATAATTTATTTAATAACATAAATAACACTTGCTGAATATCTATTGTAATATGCAAACGATTGGTATAGACACCTTTTTGGTCGTGAAACACTTTGCAGAGTGGTTATCGTTATAGTGTCAAGTGTGCTGCAGATGAATAAGGCGTACATTGACTCCTGTCAGGTAGTTAGTCTCAGAGTGTCATAGTGATATCTTCTCTTTATCACCAGGCATTCAATACAATCGTCACTTTGCTAGGACAGGTGTCGGAATAATTTTACGATGCAAATTTATACGGTAATGCCAACGCACTCAGATGCCTAGTTCTTGAAATAAAGATGCATTAGCACGGAACTTAGCCCACGATACTTTAAACATTCTTCTCCAACACCGCATTTCTAGGGCGTCAATTTTTTATCTCTGACGTAGTGTCCGCATCTTTGCGGTTTAAAGAAATCGACGCGGGGAACTCTGAAGTCCGAACGAGTGAAATTTTTTTAAGCATACTGGGAAGATGTCATTTGTTTGAAGGAATTATGAAAAAGTTTATAGTATACATATATGATATAAAACAGTTTTGTTCTATTCAATTTAATTTATCTACATTTTTATGTATGTAATTCAGATATAATCAACATTAGTGGTATATAATGCTAAAAATAAAATCTGCATGTCTCAACTTGCTTACTATTTATGATGCAATTATTTCCTTATGAAGATTTGATTTTGTGACCATATCAAGGTAAATACTACTGAAATGAAATATATCTTGCTTTTTGTAATTTATACCCATTGGAAACATTTAAAATATCAAACTTAACACTAAATTTATCCACGTTACTCCAACATAACAGACCATCTAAACAGATCTTATGAATTCGATAGTTACAGATAGAGAAAATACCATAATATTATGTGAAAACTTTTTCCAGACGTTTTCATTCAAGTCGTGTTTTGCGATTAGACTAATTGAAATTTTTAAATCTTATCTAAGTTAAGAAAATGATTCCTTTAAACCTTGCATCAAATAAATTTGAGGTATAAAACTAAACGAAGCAAGATTTAAGTTCATAAAGTTCTCAAAAATACTTGCTGAGATTAGTTAATTTTCGCAATATTTTTCTCATTACCTACTTGTGCTGAAAAAGAAGAAACTTGCAAAGATTAGTTAAACTCAATTCGTACGTTCAGCGTTTAAATAATTTACTTTATCTTTGTTATAGGACTAAAATATCTAATTGAACAATGTGGTATTTTCTAATTAGACTACTCTTAATTTTCTTCCATCTAAAAACTTATTAGATAAAAATATATATAATATGAGAAAAAAGGAAACATATTCAGGTTGAAGAGTATTTAATGTATTCAAGTGCACACTTTACAAAGTTACAAAATTCAAAGCATTACACGAAAAGTGAAAGCTCGCATAATTGTTCGATTTTCTACGTTAAGAGTGATTTAAATTACTAATGTCAAACAATAAGACAATTTTATTGGAAAACCAAGATATTACTGAGAAAACGACGCATTATATCGTATTCAATGAAATATAAAGATATGAGCAATACTGAAAAATAATAAATATATAATTCAAAAATAATATGAAAAGCTTGATATTTGGTTCAAGTTAGGAAATATAGGTACGAATGTTTCGTCAGCGTATGGCGCACGCAGCATGCTTACTAAACATGCCCGATAATTATTTATATGAATATAGCCTCGGTAGCTCAAAGGAAAAGTGAAGCTTCGCTCTCGGTCGTTTCTATCTATTTAAATATGAGTGAATGAAGGAATAAATACTTGAATTTTTAATTATTTATATTTCGTATAATAAAGTGATAAAAATATCTCTTTGCTACCCAACGCGTTGCTTTGTAGTCTTTATTTGAGGTGTTTCATAGCTCCATAAAATTTTCCAAATGATAGTTAAGTCGATTTGCAAACAAACTTCTAAACATGAATTTAATATTTTTTTTATATTATTATCTGCGTTTAAAATGTTAGCCCTGCATGTCGCTCTCCCACAAAATGACCTCTGCCTTGAATATTTTTGTTTCATAATGTGGTGTTCATAACAACCATTAATTTCTTAATATTCTCATCCACCTTGTTTTCATAGACATATTTTTTCGTATATAGTTACGTTTCATTTCTGCGTATATATAAAAGTCATGTGTCTTGTAACGCATATTCAAATTAAATACCTTGTTGGATAGTTCAAAAACGTAAAATTTCCTTGACAAGTTTTCTATCCTTGATAATGTCGATAAACAAATTTAAGAAATATTTAGGTAAAACTAGAAGGAGTGACATTCACTCGCCGTTCTAATTTCTAATTAAGACGGGAGTATTAAATGTGAATGTTCCTATGGAACGAAAATGAAAGTTCTTTAGAATTTGGGAAAAGAAGTGGTTGAGTACAGAAAAATAATAAACAACTTTTTTTTTAAATATTTTCACGAAGATAATAAATTAAATACAATATTGCATTTAAATTGAACGAGACGTACACATTTTAGATATCAAATGACGTTAAATTACTTGAATATTAAAAAACATCTAATTGGGATATTTCAATGTGAAAAACGGAATAAGAAAACTGGCTTACAATATTCCCCATGTTTTTGGAATAGTTGAGTCGTGTTATATATATGGTGGAAACTACACCTTTAAAATTAAATGAAAAAAAGTATCTTCAATAATGCGATTTCTTTATTAAATTACAATAAAGAAATCTTATTAACAAATCTGTCACATTTGTGTTTAGCGTGCTTCAACCCAATTGCAACCTTTCTTGGATATAAAATAAATGAGATCAATTAAATATATTTCTTAATCAATTTTGAACATTTGATTTAAATTACCAAAATATTTTTTTTTCCAAATATGGACTACTTAGTACATGGGATTTCTATATATAATTTCAAACGTGTAAATTTTGAAATTTAATTACCTAACGACAGCAGTTCCACTACGCCAATATAATTTGTTTAATTTGATTTATTTGGAAAGTGAAGCAGCGCTACGAAACTCTCACAGTGACACATCACGGTAATAGACAAACTAAATTACGAACCGAATGAATACAATTCTTGTACTTCTGTGGTATTAATAGATTAAAACTGAAAGAAGATAAAATTATAATAGGAAGAACTGAAAGTATGGCAAGGTGAGATAAGTACGCTTTTCTAAATTATACTTTTATGTATTAAACTTGTGCAGGGTGGTTGACTGTGTGATTCATACATGTACATACGAAATTAGTGAAGAGTATTTGAAGTAAAATGCATTAGATTAATAAAATTTATTAATAGGTGTCCTGTATCAAAATTTATAATTATACATTTTTAGCATTATTGAATAGTGTCCTGTAACAAAGTTTATAATTATAAATTTTTCAGCGTTATTGAAATATTGTGTTATTCAAATTTACAAACAAATTTTCACACATGAAGTGCATATGTATCTTATGTGTCGTGCATGACATTTCAGTCTAGGATATTAGAAAAACTGTAATATATTAATATTATGATAACGTTAAAAACAAATACATTAGAATAAAAGGACTTATATTTTTGAGCATTTTAATATAAGGCATTTAAATTTTTCATAATTTATTTATTGTTCCCATTATTTTTTTTAATACAGGTTTAATTTAATATATTATGCAAAATAATAACAAAAATTTTTGGTTGATGTTGACTTCGTTTTCAATATTCGAAATATTCATGTTAGTATTTATCCGATTAGTTATTTTGGAGAATTTTCGTACGAATGTTTTTTTTTAAATTTTTTACGTAATAATTCTTACCCCAAATCCCGAGTTGTCCCAAGAACCCTTCAGGAATATATAACGATCCGTCTCATGCCAAACAAGGGTGAAATATGAAATTTATTTTTTTAAATTGTTTAACATAATGGTAAAGATATTGCTAATTTCATATTGATAATATATTATACTCCAAAATATTCATGTTAATATAGTCTATGTTATAATTTTAAGTTTTTATGTCAAACATTTTCTTAGAAAATTGAAGGTGACACGAAGAGATGGATACTTGAGTGATTTTCTTTTTTACGTGTTTCTCTTTTTAACCTAAGAGTCCCATTCCTTTTAAGTTCCAAGTTTAAGTTAAGGTGTCATTTTTTTTTTATGAAACGATATTTTTAATATAATATTTTAAAAGTAAAATGCAGCAAAGATCTATGCTTTGACCACAACCCAAATAAAAATAACTCGCATAGAACTTTATGAAATGCGGCCCTAACATATTTCACCTCAGCATAACAGGGTTTCTTCACCAATTTAGAGACAAAGGACTTTCTCAATTCTGTTTGTTAATTTATCACTGTAACAACTTAGTAAAATATACAGTTAAAATATTTCTGGAACATTACAGCAATATTTATCACCCAAATCAGTTCCTTTTTACATATACACCAAATAACTGCAAAGCACGTAAGCAGTACTAAGTTACTTTTCTTAAATTCAGTATTTTTTAACAAAAAATTAATAAATGGCGTGGATTCAAGCATCATGGGTTACAAATAATCCAAAGATATAGATAAAGTGATCCATATTTGAAATATATGGCAACAGAACTCTTCCTCGACATTGAATTACACTCACGCAGCATAGCAGTTTTTGGAAACGTATTGACTACGTAGCGGTCAGTTCATAGGACGCTCTCGTTTATAGGAGAGTGTCCTATGAACTGGCCGCTAATAAGACTCAAGCAAGATGGAAAAAGTATCGCGACGCAGCTTATGAAAAACTTCTATTACGAACAGCTCTCAAAGGGAGCCGACGTATGATATATTGCCAATTCTATTCGTTGCGTGATGTTTTTTGAATATGTTTTTGTTGTGAATGACGACGAGTTGTGAATGGGAATCAAAAGTGCTTTTGAAATTTGAATTTACATTTAAAATATAGACAATAAATTTGGATATTAATACTTACGTAGTAATATTGATAAAGCAGTCGTAAATTTTACGTCGTCATGTACTGATTTAGTGAGGTTCCAAATTCGATTCACGGCCGCTCGTCGGGCGAATACGCAAATTGATAGAGATATGTCTATCAGTAGACTAGGAGGTACTTTGGTAGATAGTAAATTATTATAAATAGTATAAATATTAATATATTTTGTGGATAGGAAATTAATATAGATTGTATAATACTGTATTAACCTAATCTACGGTTTATAGGGAATTCGTATATTTTAGTTGTTTCATATTGAGTGACGTAAGCTGTCTAGATATTTTTACTTCTTCATCAAACACAGACACGTATTCGTCGAAAGCTTATTTTTGTGTATGGAGTTTAATTTATTGTGAATTTATTATATCCGTTAGTTATGTCTTACATTTTTGTCCTATTTCTGATATGTAGTTGTTTGCTTGTTTAAACAGTATCAAAATAAAGGAAGCAATTAAATACGAACAAGGTAGTCGTACAAATAGGTATTAGTTCTCTCACAGTTAGAACTTTTCATATTTTATATTAAGGTAGAAGACAATATTCTTATTTTTTTTCCTTTTTCTTTTATTATTAAAACGCAAACTTCTATTCTCCCGAATTTCAAAAGTATTAGTGCTGTATTTATGTATTTTGAAGCATTATACTCAGTCCTGTTTTTTTTTTTTTTTTTTCTATCCGCAAAACCTACTCTGTAGTAGGTTTGAGTTGGAGGTGATGAGAATTAAAACTTGCTATGGTTGGACTATCAAAGAAAATATGTAAATGCAGAATACTTCAATCAAAACATGTGGGATGGACTGTTTGCTGTTTTGCCTTTATTGTTGCTGCTTTGTTCAAGTATTTATTTTTATTTTATATGAAGATTAAACAAGGCATAAAGTAAAACGTTTAAAGATAGACAATAAAAGTTGCAAAGCTGCGAGTAAAATTTAATAATATATACAGGTGATAAAAGTAAAAGAATTGGTACAATATAACAAAGATTGTCTGGAATAACCAACAAATATTTTATGTATTATTTTAGGGGCCATTCCCTGGTGGGATGCTTTATTTATGCAAAGATATGGTCTTACATAATATTACATTTTCCATAGATAATTACTTGAAATTTCTTTTTTAGTAAGGACAATTGCCATAGACTTAAAAGGTGTTCAGGATATTTGAGATCCGGTGGCACCCATAGGAAGATACTGTTTTGGGTCTAGCCTCAATGTAAGCTAGAGAGTAAAGAAAAATGGAAGACTTGAAATTCCTATCAAGGTTTAGTAGGTATAAAATTACGTAAACTTTTTTGACGTTAATTTTTAACTCATATTTTGCAATTTTCCTGCTTATCCGGAAAACTTCCCATTTTGAGAAGAATCCTCTTATTGCAGATATAATTATTCCTAACCACTGATGCTTTTATATCTAATTTATGAAATTGTTAACTTTTTTAGATATCCCTCTACAGAAGAATAAAAAATTAAGTCATTAAAACATAAAAAAAACAGAATCAGAAAATTAAACATATTTTCTACAATCTTCACTTTATCATTTTTAATCAAGAAAATAAATACATGGTTCTTAACAATAACGGAGTGAATTCTGTACGTGAGAAACATTTTAAAAAGGGTTATTAATTTAGCATGTAGAATGATAATGAAAGCCAGAAAACTGTTTTTTGGAATCATTGTGTGTCTGTCTATTAATTTGTTTTTCAATCACGCAAAATATATTAAAGAAATTTTTATTTAATTTGGTTTGGTAATAGTTTATGCCCTTAAGCAGTATATAAGATATGTGTATATTGTAAATTAAAAAAACATTACTTGCTCAATATAATCAGATTAGTACTGCCAATGCATTAGCATTTTATTTAATTTTATGCTCATTATATTACTAAATGGTGCTGCCAACGCTATCTATTAGCGCTTTTAATAAACTTTATACTCAGAGGTCTGAGAGAAAATTTTAAGAGAAATTGAGATAAATTCAACAAAAACGTTTTTTAAAAAAGGTAATTAAAATTTATGTCATTCATCACACCATGTGTATTGCAGTGTTATTTACACAATATTATTAAAACTATCTAGTAATAAATTGCATAAGCGGAAGTAATAGTTTCCGTCTTAAAAAATTACAGCAATAATGACACAATAAATTAAATTCGGCCGAATTTATTGTGTCATTACTGCTGTAAATTTTTTCAATATAGACACAGAAAAAATATGATCTTCGATGATTTTTACATAAAGTAAAAGAACTTACAGATTTCTGGGTCAGACCTCATAACTCTGCAGGTAGTTACTGTCTACAAAATTCTATGTAAATGTCCATACATAGAAAACATAGACAGAATCTGAAAGAGTTGAAACATCAAGAAAGCCAGATTAATTTAAAATTTACTGTGGATTGTGGTATTAAGAAGTAAGATTTATTTCAAATTAATAAATTACTATCACGGGAAAGAAATTCACTTAATGCGACAAATTATCCATTATTCAAATCGAGTTCTATGATTAAAATGCCTGGGTTTCCTAATCCATTTTCCAGAAAATTGGAACTAGCGGAAATGTGAGGAAATACAATTTTCATACAAAATATAAACGGAAATACATTTTAACTCGATGTAAATTGTTGAATTCAATTCTCGCCAAATTTTAAATCGTTAGTAGTCGAGAAATCGGGACATTGGGTGCGCCGCCTAACGTTTACGCGGACCGAATTACGTTGCGCCTGAAAATCGGAACGTCTAATTGTACTATGCAAAATTAGTTCACATATTCTTTTTAGTGAATTTCCTTTAGGGGAATGATATTATTGATATTACTATGATGCCGGAAATAATTAATTACGGTTAATGATATACAAACAAAGCCATAAAATTAGATTAACATTTAAAATATTAAAATTTTTCCGAATACATTAATCCTTGGTAATAATGGTGGTAAGATTAATTAAAATCCAAATCCAAACTCTGAGGACAGACATCTTTTCCTCTCTCTACGATTAAAACTAATTAATTAGACTGAAAATTAATGAAAATCTTAAGCTAGTTTCGGCAAGTAAATTAAAGGCAAATAAGTTTGTACTAAAAATATCTAAACAAGTTTTTTTGTAAAGTATTTTTGTAAAAGAAGATAACATTTTATTAGAAAATTAAGGATGAAATTTTATGATTGTTGCACTATTTGTATAACAGGAATACTAAAGTTTTAAAAAATATGTGAGTTTTGCCTTTTAAGATTATTATAAAAATTGTACTCGTTTCGTACTACTGACGTGGATTAACGCAAGTGTTTTACTTTCAATTTATGTATATTGTTTTTGCTATTGCCTAGAAAACATTTCAAGTGTAGCAATAAGACTGATAAAAGTTCTCTTTAATTAAGGGAGAATTTTAATTTTAAATACGTAAATTGCATGCTCCAAAAATTTGAAAAAAATGATTTCCATACATTATAAAAAATACATTACTCTTACTATGTGTTATAGGAAATAAATCATATCATTTTATGACTAAATAATTTTTCAAAGAAACTACATCAAGTTTTAGCCAAAGTTATCTAAAATTCTTGAATTACAAAAAGATCAAATTAGAAAACGCATCAAACTTATAGTCGTAAGGAATATATGGCTCGGCTATAAGTTTGATATATTTGTATGGAATACAAAAAGTTACAACAATACGCGAGTTAAAGTTAAATGCAAACCGAAAGTTATAAAAAAAATAAATTTATTTAAAACAATACAATATTTTTATTGATTTATACAATTATCTCTTATAGTTCGTTAGGACGTTATAAAGTGTACGCAATGATTGAACTCTGAGATGCGGCTCGCAGGCCTTTTTATATTTTATTCTTATCTACTAAATTTGTGGGTACAGTCTGCTTACTATCTAACACTCAGTTTGTGGTTTCCCGATTCATGGAATGACCGATGGGGTGACGAAGTTGTCGGTATTGTTCTTATCAGCTTCTTCCATATGGCAGTTACTTTGACTCTCCCCCCCCCCTAGTCTGAAGTTATCCCTTATCTTTTTAGGGATAAACTGTGAGACGACGTAAATTATCGTCAAAGTTATCATAGTTCCTAGTATCCATATGGTTATCTCTATTTTCTTGTTTTGGGAACTATGCATCATCAATGTTTTTAGTTGGTTATATAGCAAGTGGTTCTCGGAATGTATTATTAATGGGTATTCATTGACAGTTTTAGTCTCCTGGTATTGGAACACTTCAATATCTGTCTTATCTTCGGAAATGTTACATTCTGATGTATCTTTAAGGAATGATTTTTGTATTGCTACTTCTTCACGGTTGCATGGGTCCTGGATTCTTACTTCGTCTTGCTCGTACTGATACCATATACTGTTTGTAATTTTCTTCGCTAGGTATCTAGGGCATATTATTAACAATTTTTCACAGGCATTCCGCTTGTTGATGAGGCTTTCTTGTAAACATTTTTTCACAGGTTCTGTGGTACAAATTTTTTGAGTACATTCTCTTAAACTATATACTTGATCATATCTTATTAAGTATTGTCCTTCATTAATATTGGGAAGAGTGCATTGATTGTTCGTGTTGGTTATAATTGGTAAAATGTGTTTCTTATAATACTTATTCTTAAATACAATAGGTATTGGTAGTTGAAAAATTATTATATTGGATATAATTTCTACATTAGGAGATATTCTCGCTTCTAAAGTTAACAAATCATTTGGTGAATTAACAAATGTTGGTATTTTGGAGACGCTGTGCTCTAAGTGTAGTTGAGATATAATAGATGGGTGTAATATTCCATGTTGTGCAAATATGTAAGCTTCATTTATATTTGAACAAACTTCGTTTAGTTTTTCGTAAACAAAAGCTTATTCGTTAATTCGTTCTGTTCTTTCTTCCTTTTTATATATCATGTTCAAGATTGTATTCGTTTGTTGCGATATATTATTTACTTGATTATGTATTTCGCACAGAGCGTCTGATGTTACACTAAATTTATTATTTATGTCGATTAAATCGTCATCATCTAAATTACCAATTAGGGTCTTAACTATTGTTCCTAAACCATTAATTAATCCTCGTTTGGTGCGAGTTTTAATCGTTAATCTATTTAAACAATGTTTGAATTTTTTGTCAAGGTAGATAATATACGGAAAGCTTTCATTTAGTCCATTTATAATAGTTTGTATTATGTGATATTCTACATACAGTGGGTTCATTTTTATAGGGTGAACGATGTTCCATTCCCCTTCCTATATTTGTACTTCATCAAGGTTTATGATCGCGATGTCTCCGTCTCGTTATACGCGGGCGGCAACTCTGGAATTCGAGTTTCATTTACATGAATTTATCTGTCTTTACCTCTTGAATAGTATAATATTTTACGTGGCGATATCATTACTTTTATTTTAAAGGGTCCGTTGTATACGTATATTTTTTGCTATTATTCCGGTTTTTACTGACGATGTAAAATTCGGTTCCTTCTTTTAGTTCCGATCCCCATATGTCTCGCCAGGATCTTCGCGGGTTACGCTTAATTTATTCTTTCTTAGTGAGTTCGACTCGTTGTTTAATTTGTTTTAGGTATTCGGATGTTATATTATTATTCATGAGTAGGTTTATTTCGGGTAGGAAGTGTAATTCATTTGGTGTCTTTTTAGTAGTTGAGTGTATCGTGTTATTATATGCGAGTACTGGTAAAGAAATATCTATTCTACTTATCGTTTCTTGTTGTATCCGCAGTCTCTCAATTAACGTTGAGTGTAAGCGTTCTGTCTCCGTGAGATGTATGGTGTTGAGGTGTTGGTATGTAACATTCTATTTGTAAGGTAGCTAGAAATTCTTTCATTAGTTCGCTAATAAATCCAGTCTCGTTGTCTACTGAGATTATCTCGGGTTTACCAATTATTGCGAATATTTTTATTAGTTCATCCATTATGGTTTGACTTGTGCTATCGGTTAATGGTGTTACAAAAGCCCATTTGGGGAACAAATCGATTCCTGTTAAGTATTTATTCTTTTCGTAAACAAATGTATCTAATTGCCATTTGCTCATGGGTTTTTCGTAGGTCGGCATGAGTTCTAAGGGGACTTTAATAGGGTGTCGGTTATATTTCGTTTTATTACATATATGGCAGTATTTTAAAAATTTCGCGGTGTGTTGTTTAATATTTTCGATATAATATTTTTTATTAATTTCGTTAATTAGCGCAGGGTTTCCAATGTGCCTTTCTTATCTTTCGTGGGTTTCGCGAATAACTTTCAGTATGTCTTCATTGTCTATTAACTCTATTCGTGGAGTTTAAACCATATAATTTCTAATGATTGTTTGTTAAAATTTTTTCTGTAAACTTCGGATGTTTGTTCGCCTAATTGTTGGGGGGCTATTATCGCGTATCGTTTCCCTCCTATGTTTCCTACAAACCTCCTAAAATCTATTGGTGGTTCTAGCTTTACGCAATAATCATACAATCCTTGCGGTTTTTGGTTATTGTGACTTCATAAGGTCCGATTTCTAAGTAGATACGTTTCATTCTGCGCGGTGGATGTTCGTGTTTTATTGAGAATTCGTGGTCCGAATCATTGGCATTACTATGTACGGTAGCGATGTCCGAGTTATGATGCACTTCTATACGGGATAACGCGTCAGCTACATAGTTATTTTTTCCTTTCTTATATTTTATTTCATAGTCATACTCTTGTAATTTAAGGCGCCATCTCTGGTTAGTTTGGAGTTTGGATCTTTTAATTTAGATATCCATATCGAGGGTTGGTGATCGGTTTCTAGGGTGAAATGTCGACCGTAGATTTATGATCTGAATTGAGATAGCGCGTAAAGTTTACCTAATAGTTCGCGTTCCGTCACGTTATATTTTTATTCGGCTACATTCAGGGTACGCAACGCGAATGCAATGGGTCTGTCGTTTTGAGATAAGACCGCTCCGAAGGCTATATCGCTAGCGTCAGAGGTTACTGTGAACATTTTTTCAAAATCCGGGTACGCGAGTACTGCTGGGTTCGTAATTAATTGTTTAGTTCGTTCGAATGCTTCATTGAATCGTGCATCATGTTTTAACTCATTTCTTTGTTAATTCTGTTATAGGTTTGACTATGTTAGACAGATCTGGTATGAATTTACGGTAATACGATACCAGACCTAGGAAAGATTTTATTTCTTTTAAGGTTTTGGGTTTTGGAAAGTTTTGAATTGCCTTAATCTTTTCTGGGCATGGTCTGAGTCCATTTTCTGTTAATGTGTGGCCTAGGAATTTCACCGACGTTTGAAAGAATTTGCATTTGGATCTATTGATTTTTAAATTATATTGATCTAGTGTATCTAATATAGCTTTTAACCGCTTATTATGTTCTAACTCGTTCGGGGCGTTATATTATAACGTCGTCTAGGTAAACTAAACAATGTTCAGCTTCCAAATGAGGTCTGAGGACGTTATTTATCATTCTTTGGAAGGTAGCAGGGGTTTTTTTAAGGCCAAAGGGCATACGAGTGTATTCGTAGTGTCCGTTAGGAGTTGAAAATGCAGTTAATTCTATACTATCTGGGTGCATTTTTATTTGGTGGTATCCGGCGGTTAAATCTGAAGTGCTGAAATGTTTTGAGTCGTTTAATTTTGAAAATATATCTTCGATATTTGGTAATAGGAACTTATCGTCGCGGGTTTGTTCATTTAATTTCCTATAATCGATCACTAAACGCCATTTAGGGGGTTGTCCTTCTACATTTTTTGTAACTAAATGTGCGGGGCTCGACCAGGGTGAGTGCGACGGTCTTATTATTCCGTTTTGTAACATTTCTTTTATTTGTTTTGATACTTCAATTCTCTGTGATTCTGGAAGTCAGTAGGGTCTCTGATAAATTGGTTCGTCTTTTAACAGTGTAATACGGTGTTGTTTTTGTCAAAACTTGTCTCGTGTACGGTGTCTGCGAATGTGTTATTATGTTTATGCAATATGTCGTTTAGTGTGGGAATGTTATGTCTCATGTGATACATAAGGATTATGTCGTCGTCGGAAGTTAAAAGTATTTTTCTTTGTGGGCTAATAGTTAAATTTAATTTAGATATAGCGTCCCAACCAAGTAGGTAGTCGTACTTGTCTGAGAAGTCAAATATGTAAAATTCTAATGGTATCGTATCTGGTCCGAAAACGTTGTCAAAGGGTGGTAGAATTATTTTCCCTTCGTGTCTAGTTATTTGGTGCGCGGTTTGAACTAAAAAAAATTCCTTGGAGTAATCGGCTACTCCTTCGTTCGCGTACTGTTTGGCTAGCTTAGTTTGTATGAATGATCTAGCGCTTCCAGTGTCTATTAGCATTTGTCGATAGTCGGGTAATCTAATGTACGGTAGGTGGCAATAATTTATTTGGTTTAGTACTATGTCGGTGTTTCGGTCCGATCGTCCGACTGGAAATTTTCTTCTTCATTAAAGGTATGTTCGTCATTATTTGGTGGGTGGTACGCATAGTCACGTCTGTATTTTGTTGGGCTTGTCTCAATTTTTGAGAGAAAGGTGACGGTGGGTAGGTATGTTTTTGTTGAGGTTGCATGTTTTGGAAATTTTGTTGGAATTGGTTTGGATTAATTTGGGGTCTAGGTGGGTAACGCGGTGCAAAATTATTTTGTTGTTATTGCGTTATTTTATTCGCTGAGTTCACGTCTTGGTTATTCAAATAGTGGTTAAGAATTCTTTCTTGTTTTTTGACTATCCTGTAATCGTCGCGATCTAGTTGTCTAGCGCGTTCGCGCACTACTTCATAATCTTCCCTTTTAAATATGTTATAAAATTCTGGTGGCATATATTTTAATAAAGTCTGTTGCGCTAAAGGCTCCATAACAAATTTAATCCCATTGTTAATCTACTCGCTTTGCATTATTATGCTATTGAGTTCGTGTATAAAAGCTACTAATCTATCATCTTTCGGTTTTAAATTTTGAATTTCTCCGCTGACATCTTCGACGCGAAGCTTATAAAGTTGGAATCGTTTAGTTAGTACTTCTTTAATGTTTTTCCATTTTAATTCGCTGTTCTCGCCTAATACGGTCCATGGAGCTTCTTCCGATAACTTTTAAACAATGATGTTATTTTGTGTTTTTTCATCTAACTTCGTATCGGCTAGAAAACATTCTACTATTCTAATGAAACCTGTCAGAGCACGTTCACCTCCTTTACCGTCAAATACGGGAATAGGAATATGTTTAGCTTCCGTGGCCATTCTTATGAACTAATGGAACAATCAATGCAACAAAATAAGGACAATATATTCGATCAAGTACTTACAAATGTGCCGTAAGTATGATGAGGATGCTGCGTAGATGTGGTGTGGTTGGCCGATGCTCGCTTGCAGGGAGAAGTTTTCCCTTTACTCGATTTGTAGAGTTTGTGGTTTGTGGACGAAGAAAACGATGCAAGAGTGGTCTTCTTTGATGCTCGCCCCACGTTAAGTTAAATGCAAACAAAAGTTATAAAAAAAATAAATTTATTTAAATTGTATTAATATGTAATATTTAATATGTAATATTCTTATTGATTTATACAATTATCTCTTATAGCTCGTTAGGAAGTTATAAAGTCTATGCAATGATTGAACTCTGAGATGCGGCTCGCGGGCCTTTTTATATTTTATTCTTATCTACTAAATTTGTAGATACAGTTTGCTTACTATTTAACACTCGGTTTGTGGCTTCCCGATTCGTGGAATGACGAAGTTGTCGGTATTGTTCTTATCAGCTTCTTCCACATGGCAGTTACTTTGACTCGCGCGTACTTCACATAACATGATATTTTAAATCGAATCAATGAGTTTCTTTTATGTTAAACTTAAAATATTTTATACTAGCTACATATGTCGTCGACTTCTTTCACATGTAATTTACTGTCAATTATTGTTTAGAATAACTGTCATACGTAAAAATATTGAAAATATATGAAATATATGGCGATAGCAGTAATATATCGTAACATGTCTAGAATCACAAAGTTTACTGAAAACGCTAATAGATGGCATTGATTGTGCTAATATCGCAATATTTATTAAGGATTTTTTTAAAATCAGTAACATTTAGGTAAAATAATAGTAATTATCCTTTATATTTCTCGAGGACATAAACTATTACCACATTAAATTTTATACGTCCAGTAGATTTTCCCTTATTGGAGAAAAATTAACTGACAAACAGACAAAAATTCTAAAAATAGGTTTTCTGCCTTCTTTTATAATATCTCCCATGAACAAAATTTGCTTTGTTATAGTTTTACTATATGTACAGATTATTTAAAATTGTTCATTAAAACTTGCGTTTTTTAAATTACAGTTCTGAAATTTTTTTGTATTTTTACTTTTTTCTGATCTCTACTTCACTATGACTAAATAAACTTTCATTGGTGCATTTTTCAATCTTTTAAACTGAAATATTTCCTCGAAGAGATATGTGGCTTCAATTCTTTCTATCATTTTGAATTACACTATATATATTTTATACATTACATTTTCAGATTCGACATTAAAATAAATATAATAGGATATTAGTGAATGTATAGCTGGCTGACTGAAAGGTTAATAAAATATATTTGAGCACTTTTTGTATAATTCACCAATTTACGAGGTAATTTTTGGATTAATAAATGAAAAATAAAAAAAATTGTCAAGAACAAATAAAACTTACGCTACGAGTGTTCTATACACATTTATACGTTTATAAATATTTAAAATGTAAGTAAATTTTATTTTTATTAAACTATTTACCAACATTAGTTTTTCACAACGAAAATGTACTTGTATTTTTGAATCTTTCACTGGCGTTAATACACGGTGCATATTTCAAAATGTATTACATCTGGGATAATCGTTATACCTTTTCTACAACCTTCGTGTTGGTTTCTAAAAGCGTTACTTTTTTCACAATTTTATATTGAGCAGTTTCGAGAGTGGATGGGGCATTTTTTGTGGATATATTTCATTATCTCTTTGAAGGCACTCTACCTTAAATATTCAAAATATTATTAAACCCTTTCAGATAATACCCGACATCATGTGTAAAAATAAAACAAAATGTTATTATTTAACTTTTTAGCCTCTAATATAGTGATAATCGAATGTAATGCAAAGTACTTTTATGAAACTGAAAAATATATGGTTTCGTACGTGAATGAAAAACTGCATATGGATGCAGTTCAAAAAAAGCTATGACATATTGAGGCAGTTTTTTCCTCTGAAATGGCAAATTCAACAAAGATTTTTCAAAAGTAATTGAGGTTTGCAATATTTTCTTGTTAATAATTATACTTCCTTATCATTGTTTTATTCAACTTGAGGAATAGTTCAAAATTGCCAAGTTCAAACATAAAAGTTACATTAAGCAATTAATAATGTTTATACAAACTTTTAAACTCAAAAAAAAAAATAATTTGAAAATTTCCAGCGCACTTCACACCTAAAAATTTGATTGATTAATTAAGATGTGTAATTGAATTTAATCTCATAAATTCGCTTGCCACAATAGGTAAGAAATTACAGTTATTTGTCTATTCTCTTTTCTTGATAAAAAGTAATCATCGACAACATTTTATGATGTTATTAGGTTGAAAATATAAGGAGTAATAACATAATATTTTTTTGATGCATATATATAATCTCGTCATCTGATAAAGACGAATTCTCTCATTATATCTAAAACTTTAACTCGGTCAAAAAATTACAATCTCAAAAACTGAAATCTCTTCCCCTAAATCGCCTCCCCAAGCTTTGTCAATATAATTTTAACAACATTCGTTATTGAACTCACCGTTCCGAAATTGTAATTACTGATGTAGCAAAAAGATTAAAATATCTTCGTAGGAATTTTTAAACGAACCGACAATCAACTGTCAGCGGCTTAATCACGAATTAATTTTTTGGTTAATGATTGACAGGTAGGCATCGTTAGGCGCCGTAACCATTTCTCCTAACTAATACTGACGGGTTCGTTATCTCGAGAATATTAGATAAAAATTATTTCGACTTAGTATCGATAGCACTATATTTAGCAGGTTCAAGTTGAATATTTAGTTAGAAATATAGTAATGTTTTGTTATGGTTTATAATAAAATAGAAACAAGCTAGAAATTAATTAGAAACTAGCAACACCCATACACTTACATATTACACTTACACATACACCCATATATATATATATATATATATATATATATATATATATCGCGTATCATGAATAGGACCAGCATATTTTCCTTTGCTATTTAAAATAAGAGATAAATAAATAGCATGCGACGTTCAACTATAGACATTATAAACACTAAGCGCGGTGCCCGTGACATTGTTGATAGTCAATGTGGTGCACTACTTGAATTCGGCCATTAGTTTTTTTCAACTCGCCGCAGTAGCAAAATAAACACAGGACAGTGTAGGCGTATTGTATGTATTTGCGGCGGCAAAGTAATCTTTTCTTTGTTTATTATGTTTTGTAAAAGGTGTTTAAGCCTAGAGGAAATAGGAAAATTAAAAATTCTTCATCAAGAGGGCAATTCTGGATATTCTGTGAGAGCAATCGCAAGAAGAATAGGGCGTTCACATTAGGTATTAAATCATTTTCTAGAGGATACTGAATATTATAGCAAACGATTCAAAGTCGTGTCAAATTCTTTACAACTGAAAGCGAACGTAAGGCGATATTACGAAAAGCGTTGAATTTTAAGCTAGCAACTAAATAAATAGTCCATAATGTTGGTACTAAAGCATCTATAAGGACAGTTCAAAGAATTTTACATAATTTTTCACGTTTAAATATAAAATCAGGTTTGAAAGAATTTCACTGTACTAACTGTCTTCAGTTTGCTTGAGAAAAAGTGCATTGGACCAAAGAATGAAATAAAATTATATTCAGTAACGAAGAAAAGTTCAACTTGGACTCTTCCGACAGGTATTCGTATTATTTTCATGATTTACAGAAAAATTAAATCATTTTATCCGACGGCGAAATGAAGCAGGCTAAGTAATAGTCTGGGGCGCAATATCATACAACGGTCCAATTCACTTAGTGGTGATATGAACTAGATAAAAACTTCGAAAGTTACATTAAACTTCTACTTGAAAACGGAAAAATATATATTTGGCAGTGTTATAGTACGCCAGCATTCATCAATATTCTCGACTGGCTATCACTCTCCCCTGACCTGAACATAATTGAAAATGTGCGGGGATAGTTTTCACGCAAAATTTAAAGAACAGCGAACAATGTAACAGCAGGCAAGAACTGGAAGAGGGAATAAAAAGGTTGGAGCTAGTTGTTTTTGATTAATACATAAGAAGTCTTTATGACACAATGCCATCTAGGATTTTTTATTTAATTCAAATGAATGGAAAATGCATTAACTATTAATTAATACACTATTGAAATAATACCATTTAGTAATATATTTTTTGAGTATTATTTATTGGTCGCATTCAAGTGGCGCACCACATTGGCTATCAACAACGTCACGGGCATCGTGCTTATTGTCTATGATATTCGATTGTCTATAGGTGAACGTGGCATGCTTAAAGATTTTACATATTACCCTTGTATATTTATTTCTTTCGTATCTTAAATAGCAAAGGAAAATATACTGTTCCTATTAATGTGATGCGGTATATATATATATATATATATATATATATATATATATATATATATATATATATATTCTAAAATAAAAATATGTTTTTGTTTTAATTGATTAAGTTCCTGTATCTTTTAATTGTTGGAGTTTTAATGAATTTTACTTTTGTTATTCATATTTAGCTATACAAAAAAAAGTCGTTAACTGCTAGGTGGTGGACACACTTAACTCTCGAGCGAAATTAACATTTTATAGTTTAATTTTTCATAATCTGACCCTTGTATCGAAAAAAATGTTCATGATATTTTCATTCCCAACATTTTTTAAACACATATTTCACGATATTCAAGGCAATGGAGTACGCAAATAAACTATCTCGTAGGTTACGGTACCTCTCCCTAAACTTATTATAGCTGCGTAAATAAGAGAACACAAAAATATTGTTTGTAATATTTTGCGTCTGTTCGTCTGTGAATTTTTTTTGTGCATCATGTAAAAACCACTAAAGTGATCATGGAGTTAAAACTGATGGGTTGTATAGGACATAAGGTAACAAACAGGTTTAATTTCGTTGGAACCAACTCAATGGAAAAGAAGATGTTGCGACTACAAATTCCAATACACAATTAATTTAGCTGAAGAAAGTTTATGTTTAGTGATTGTAAATAATATGTATGGAATTGAAATCTACGCTCGTCTATTAAACGTCAACTCATAATTTTATAAATAGTGTATTCCAACTAGCCTCCTCTAGGTTAAGGTAGGGTGAATGAATAAATGTTATTTTTGAAATTTTAAAAACTGATACCATGATGAACATTTCTATTTTTCTGGAATTATGTGTCTTTCTGGCATTAAATCATTAATTTGTGATTTTTTTCCCCCTATTCTTTCACAAAGAAAAAAGTTTAAAAATTTGTTAAACTTATTACAAAGTCAGTATATATATATATATATATATATATATACAATATGTATTTATACATACATATATGAAACATATATTTATAACACAACTCGCTGATAAATAGCACAAATATTTCCCTTATCGACGAATCTCTAATACTCAACTTCAAGGTGCAAATTTACCTCTAAATTTTAGTTAGAAGTAATTAAAACTTTTAATGTTTTTACTAACATCGTGTGACTGGAAATAAATTACAGTAGTGTGTACGTAATTTTCTCGTTTATAATAAATTAATATATAAAATCAATATAATCTCTTTCTCAATGGTATATATTTACCCAGTGCTAACAAGGTAATAGGATATACCAGTCGCTTTATGCGGAACTGTCAGTATAAACATGTAAGCTATTACATCACCACCCTTATTCGCACCTCATCTAAGTTCCAACATCAAAAACCAGTTCCAAATTACGACCAGCCAATTGAAAGTTGAAAACGGTTCATAACCCACTTTATTTGAACAAAGCCTACGCCGCGTAGCGCGTAACGTGAACAGTATTTACATAGTTAACCTTAGCTCTGTTGAGGAACAAGAAGCCACGGATATTTTACGGACGATGTGCGGTGAGTCTATTGAGATCAAATGTTGACGTCATGGTTGCGAGGCGAATGCAAAGCAGGTATATGGTGAGAGCGCATTTAGCATTCGGCACATATAACTTAGAACGTAACTGCTACGCCGTAGCGAGCCGATTAAAATGCGTAGTAGAATTGAATATAAGAGAATATTTTGAACAAAAATTTCTGTTAATAAAAATCAGTTATTAAATTAAAAAAGTGGGTTTAGGTGCAGATCAAAGCAGAGATTAGATGTCACTGGGAATAGAAGCATCAAAAAATTGAAAAATTGTGAATTTGTTAAGCCCCCAAATCATATCAATGAGCCGAAAGAGAAATAAAAAATTTATTTTTGTATTAAAAGTTATAAATTAAAAAAATACGGTAACTTGTTATTTTATTATCGCTCATATTTCAGTACTCAATTAAATACCAGAAGCTGAGCTAAACTAGAAGGAACTGATGGTGGAATATCTAGGAACTTTTTTAATGGATGATTTTGAAGAGGACCTGAGGAGTTCGCATTGAGTACATGGATTTACTGCTAGCAATTATATCAGTTATCTAACGAAGTAAATAAAGAGAAAAAACTTTATATTTTCTATGATAACGTGGTTTCCTCACGCGTGTGCGTGCGCGTGCGCATCCGCGGGCGGGCGTGCTTGCGCATGCGCGGGCATGCGTGCGTGCGTGCACGCGCGCGCGCGTGTCTGTATATGTGTATCAACCCAAAATATAAACGTATATTTGAAGTGAAGCTCGTTTTGCTAAACTACTCGATCGTAGTTTTATTGACGAAAAATTTATTTTAAAACGAATAAATCGGAAAGAGGTGTATATTTTTAATTCAATAAACAGGTTCTTAACTTAAATTTATATTTAGAAGGTTTCAAACCCTATACACTCATGAAATATTTAAATATTCAAGTAGGCCGCAATACAGTACAAAGTAATAAAAACAATACAAAATAAATTAAATTTATTGCGTCCCCTCCGTTCCTTGTACACATTTTTGCATGATTCATTTGTGTTACATGCATAGCTAAGGTAGTTTGCATATGACGTAATACTTTTTTTCTGGAGAAACGTGAAAAACGAAAGTTTTGATAAGAAGTTTTAGTCTCAATATTATTTTGATCAGTCGTGAGCCGATCAAATAAAAAATAATATAAAATAGTACACTTGTTGAGTCGATATATTTATTATTATAAAAGCATCAACGTAATAATCAAAGCTTATCACTGTTCTTTTCATAATCGATCAATAAATATTATGGCTATAATTATTTTTTGTTTTTGTTCTGGGTTCTTTCATTTGAATTTTTTTATCAAAACCGATCACTGCTTAATTTCCTTGCAAACTGCACTACAATGAAATACATACTAAACTTTTAGGCATAAATTTATCTATGAAATAAAGAAACTGGTTTTAAATCAAGCTGTAAATCTGGTTTAACTCGAATAAAAAAGTGAAGGAAGATGCCCGCACCCGCGTACGAATGCGGGTGTGCACACACACATAGGTATGCACGCACGAATGCTAGATTAAACGCACACATATTTACCTACACACGCAAGCAGGCACTGAAACACGAACGTATGACAAAGTAAAGCACTTTAAAATTCGGCTCCGTAACTGAGCAAATGTATCTTCCCACGATGTCTGAACATTAAACGATATAGTAAATTTTCTGTTATTTTTCTTACCAATTTTTTTCGGATGTCAGTTTCCCACTCAATAATGTAAAGTATACACATTGCTCTAATTAATTGTATCCCTCTGTCATTAGAATTAAGAAATATCTATCCTGCCAGGCAATGGCCCTGAATAGGCATTAAGATTATTCTTTTCAATATCCCTAGGAATGAATATTAACTAAGTCGTTTTTCATTAATACCCCATTGCTCAACAACTAGTCGTTATAGCGTCAAAATGTAATTTGAAATTAAAGAGTGAAATTAAATTTGTAACAAGGTTTTATTGTTTTTGACAATGAATTTTAAATTCATTCGTATTAACTGAAGTATAAAAATGTCCATAAGTAGTAATCATATTAATAAATACGAAGCATTCGTTTTGTGATCTATTCTCCGTTTTGTTAAAATTTATAATACAAAAGCAATTAAATCTCAATAATATTTCAATTATATTTTTTGAAAATTTCATAAAAATGAAGTATTTAATTAAGTCTATTAAACATAAAAAGGAATTAAATAATATTTTAGGAGGATCTTTTTACACTTTCGTATAACTGAATTATTTCTGTAATAATAAATATACTTCGTAATATTCATTTGACAAGACTCGTAAACTTAATACATATGAGGTCGTAAGTAATATAAATTTAATAACTTTTCGGTGCGTCATTTATCCAAAGATTTACTCCTACGTGTATATGAGCGGAAGACCCAAGTTTCCGCTGTTACCTACTGACCGTGTTTAAATTACAGTTATATTATCCAAATTGATTTTTAGGGTTATTTGAGATCTGGGACAATGAAGAGAAATATCAATTGGGTTAATGTTATTAGTCACAGTAGTAGCCTCATCTGTTTAGCTCATTCAGTGCAACGGATTAAACGATATTAACGTTACTAAGACTCCCACAATTAGTAAATTATTGTTATATTATCATTTGTCTAAATTTTTTTAATATATTAATAAAATTATTAAAAATAATATTTAAATTAAAGTTACAAAAAGTGAGGTGTTTTTAACCGTTAAATTGCCTGCTATCTATATAAAATAAATTAGTGACAGAATGAAGAGATACTTGGTTTATGAAATTTATTTTTTTGGCTATTAAAAAAAATCCTATGCTTGAAAATTTTCTAACCTCACACAGCCATGAGCTTTTTGCTATTCTATCCTCTAGAACTGAACCATATTGGAACTCTCCAGTTTCCTATCGCATTTAACCGCTCAATCACCTGATGGTAGTCGCATCAGAGTGTGATTTATTTATGACGAGTGAAAACCAATTTGTAGAAAAATGTCGTCGTTATCTTTGTAACTCTTTAGGTTTAATGTAAATGATTAAACTTTGTTAATCCGTTATTTTTTAGTCATTTCCATGAGGCTGCCTCTAATATATTGATAAATGTGTGTGTGTAAATAAATAAATAAATTTCATATATCCAAGAATTATTATAATTTTTATTAGTAATAATTAGTAAAAATCTATAACATATTGTAAAAAAAAATTCTAAACAGCAATTAGTCTTACGAGAGATCTTTAGGTCAATTAAATACTGTTTGCGTAATTTACCTTTAGAGAAATGCATACTTATCTCCTTAAACTAACATAAAGGTTAAAAACAATTTAGCCATAAGCATGTAATACCACATAAATCAATATGAAATATCAAATTCGTTTTTATGACGAACAACAGCGGAAGCAGGTTTAATTTTTCTTTTAGAGGCTATTTCTTATTTATAATTAAATTGTAATTTTAAAAATATTTGAAGACCAGTCTTAAATATTTCTGTTTCTTATTTATTACAATACATTGAACATATTCATTTTCAAGTAATTTTTTTAATAAACAGGATATTTAATAAAATTATTAGGGAAAACAATGTTATCCAATATTTTATGCTAAGTTATATTTTACTATACGTAATTGTAAAAAGTTTAATAAACGATTATCACGTATAAACGTATACAAAATCTTAATCAAATAAATTTAGGTATCTTTTCATTTCTCGGCACATTCATAATAGCCTTACTGTGAACTGAAAAAAAGCATTGTCAAACTTGCGCATTCACATATTGGGAAATCAGGGAAAACAAAGCTGTTAACCTTCTATACGTTCTTGTTCTGATGTGAAATATATAGAAAAATTAAATAATCTTTCTTCTGTGGAAATGCACGTTGATAGGTTCAATTTTATTTATAAGACTAATTCATAAATATAATTACATTTTAAAGGAACTATATGGTTGACACTTATTTACCTTCAATATTAAAAAGCGCAGAACACACAAACACGGGCCCAAATGCATTCACGTACACCCATCCACAAACATTCATGTAAACATGAATCATTTGTAGGATTAAAGCTCCATTAGGAATAAGCATTTGATATTTGAAATATCCATACATAATAGTATTTGTATTAATCAAAGCTGAAACGGTTTTAATATTTACTGTGAAGGAAGAGCAGAGAATATCTTAACAAGGATTACGATCTACCGACTGAAAAGGTGACGTTATTGGTAAATAGGTAGCTTAATTATAAATTAAAATAAATTTTTCCAAAATGTAAAGGAAAGAAATTTACACAACCAATAAAAAGTCAATCAGCTTCGTCAATTTCTACGAATATGCGTCTGATTTTAAGAACTTGATGTTCGCAAAATTCCGTAACAAAAGTACACTTTGATCAATGAAATAAATTTTCTGTTAAATTGATCATAAAAAAAGCTTGCCTTACCGGAAATACGGGCCGCCTTAGTCCGGTAGTGGACCGTAATCATGTTACGATCGAGGGGCGGCTAAGGATAGGAATGAAGTCGACATCGCATGCTTTACAAAATATTCTTAATAATGCGGATACGGATACGGCGGACCGGACATCCGGTACCGACCATCTTATTGCCTTGCTATGTGGGTTTCCGAATATTAGAAAATATTGTAGACCTACACATACTATATAAAACTTAAATTGTTAACTGCTTCTATTTGTAACTTATTAAGTTATTGTTGTCTTCATGAAAAAAATGTATATGTAAGTAAAGTGAAGAAAATAAAGAAAGCGGAGAAAAATTAGAAAACTTTATAATAAATATGCAACAAATACTTATAGATGGGGGACTTTTTAAGCAAACCAACCTAAGACAAAAGAAGGTTATGTCAAAGTGCATAGTTTAGAAGTTATTATTTTCAAAATTTATTCTTCACTCCTTGACACACGTTGATCAACCCTGCGTCGATATTATGCAACGCATGATCACAAAATGTGGTTAAAACATGATTTATTAGTGTGGCTATAAAATTAATTCTTCTTTTAAATCAAAATTTCGAAAAAGTTGGAAAAAATTTTGAAATTTTGAATATTTATTACAGAATTTGTAATTTTGAAAATACTTTGCTTAACTTTCCAAGACCTAATCTATAAAAAAATGTGATAAAATAGACATAAAAAGTACAATTAATGGTAGATAACAGTTGTAAAATTTTTCCATATAGAACATCTTGAATTTTACATTTTTTTGAAACATTATTGAGAAACGATAAAAGTCTGTTTGACTCCTTATGGTAGTCCCCGTAAAAAGTAGTGTACGTTTAATACCAGAGAAATAAAATGAGGAACCATCACCAAATTATCTATCTAAAATTTACTCTTTTTTACAGCAACTTGACTTGTGTTTGAAGATTCATTAAAATTACAACAGATAACAACAATGAACCTATTTCGACGTGCGGGGCATTTGAACGAATAAGCAATAATTGTGATAAATCCAAATATAATAATAATAATTTACCTTTGTTATGTTATAGAGATAAACACTTATTTGAAGTGGTAAATAATATTGAATGTATTTGGCGTTAATTTTGTAGAAATTCATCGTTCACAATTAAATGAGACTACATGATTCCTACTTTCTTTAATTTTATTACCACGTCCTAGGTTGTATTACAACATCTTTGCTAATAACCCACCTGAAGATGTTGTAATACAACGAAACCTAGGTCGTGGTACAGAAATTAAAGAAAGAAGAAATAATACTACATCATATAGTTTCATTTAATTGTGGCAAATAATAAAATTCTTTTCATTTTACTATCGTGCATTTTTCAGTTCAGCTAAGCTTTTTTAATGCTTTTGGTTTAGCGTATTAGAAATAATGACATATCTTTTAACGAACTCTGGATTGTTGCAAAGAGATTTAGACTTTGACTGAAAGCCCCAAACGGGTTATTTACTCGCTGTACGAGCACGCCTTGATCTAATTTAAATATGATGTTACAAGACACAATGAGCGAAAAGCTCCTCGATAAGGAGAAGGGATACTCCAATGCATTTTTGATTATCTTGTCTTTATTTGACTAAAAGTATAGTATTTGGCTTCATATAAGATCATTTGGTAGTTATTATTAGTATCGCAGCTAGACACACAATTTGTACTAATTGTTATGACGTTAAGCCTGTTATAATTACATAGGGTATCTACTCATCAATATCATGTATTAGTACCACTAAGACTCCTAATTATAGTATCATTTTATCGGACGATTCTTTTTTTAGAGATTGGACGAAACAATCTAAAATATTATGGTCCTAAGTAACATGAAAATCAGAATTGTAATTTCAGAATTATATTTCATGTAATTTTTCAACAGGGGATTTAAAATAAAATAAAAAGTTTCTGATTTGGATTTTTTATTAGAATTTTCAATTTTAGGAAATTCAAAACATATTACAGACAAATATTAAACCTAACCGGATGCGTATTTCGACTTGTGATTCGTCGTTTTATTTTTGCTAAAAACCTTACCAATAATTAAGATTTAATAAGATCGCAGAAAAATGCATTTACTAGTAATCCTTTTCTATTTCACTTTTAAATGTCGTAGAATTTGCATTGAAAAATCGTAAATATTGGTGAAAGTAAGGAAAAAACATAAACAGAATTCAAAATTTGTGTATAAAATTGAGAGATGTACTAGCATATCTCTTTCTCTTGTTCATGATAGATTAAAGAAAGGAAAACATGCATTCTTATGACATGAAATAGATGCATCGCTTACCGTCACAACATTTTCACAGAGAGTGCAGTTTTATCGAGAAATGTAAAGAAAAGCTATGGAAAACCCGAACTTTAGACTACAGGATATTTAACAATTATAATAAACATTATTAGCCCATGGTGAACCACAACTGTAAACGAAAATCCAGTTTTCAGTATGAATTGAATTTGTGACAGACTATTTATTGGTCCCATAGACCTATACTCAGATTTATATGACTAAAGAGACTAACAGTTTCTGCAAAGCAAATTGACTGCTTACTACTAGATATCCCATTAGATGCCCAGGAGCGAATGCGAATCAGCAAAGCGTTGCATTGAATTACTATTTATAGAGTGATTGATAATATTCAAACCACGTTTTTAAACATCGATTCACGATGGTACGATACGGCCAGATTGCTGCCCCGATATAAATACAGTAGATTTTTTTTCATTTAGAGCTATTTTGAAGATATAATCCACTCTAGGGAAATAATGTCCAAATGTAACTTACGAATAAGAATTTGAATTACAAACGGGAAGGGTAAGGGGAAGGGGAAGGGGAAGGGGAAGGGGAAGGGGAAGGGGAAGGGGAAGGGGAAGGGGAAGGGGAAGGGGAAGGGGAAGGGGAAGGGGAAGGGGAAGGGGAAGGGGAAGGGGAAGGGGAAGGGGAAGGGGAAGGGGAAGGGGAAGGGGAAGGGGAAGGGGAAGGGGAAGGGGAAGGGGAAGGGGAAGGGGAAGGGGAAGGGGAAGGGGAAGGGGAAGGGGAAGGGGAAGGGGAAGGGGAAGGGGAAGGGGAAGGGGAAGGGGAAGGGGAAGGGGAAGGGGAAGGGGAAGGGGAAGGGGAAGGGGAAGGGGAAGGGGAAGGGGAAGGGGAAGGGGAAGGGGAAGGGGAAGGGGAAGGGGAAGGGGAAGGGGAAGGGGAAGGGGAAGGGGAAGGGGAAGGGGAAGGGGAAGGGGAAGGGGAAGGGGAAGGGGAAGGGGAAGGGGAAGGGGAAGGGGAAGGGGAAGGGGAAGGGGAAGGGGAAGGGGAAGGGGAAGGGGAAGGGGAAGGGGAAGGGGAAGGGGAAGGGAAGGGGAAGGGGAAGGGGAAGGGGAAGGGGAAGGGGAAGGGGAAGGGGAAGGGGAAGGGGAAGGGGAAGGGGAAGGGGAAGGGGAAGGGGAAGGGGAAGGTACGAGTACGAGTTTTATAACGTCTTAGTCCAAGAAGTATATCCTGTCAAAGTTCAAGTATTCATATGTAGAATTATTTAAGTCGTGTTTAGTGTTTTTGGTTCACATTTTTATTAAGACGTAAAACAAGGACTTAAAACTATATCAACCTAAATTATGAAATTGATATGTACAAAATTAATCCCTTCATGTATTTGTCGAGTTGATGCAAAGTCGGTTACAATATTTAGGTTGCATAATTAATATATTCTGATTTTAAAGGTTTGTATTTCGAAAGGAAAGGCGCAAGTTAAGAAAACATATTACAATATTAACACTCAAAAGATTATTTATATAGACATTTTATGGGAGGTAAATTAGTTATTGCTAATGTTTCTTAATATAACTCCAAATTATGGGGTATCATCCGAAAGAGTTAACTCCGAAACATGATATTCACATATTATAATATAAAGGAATATATTTTCAGATATATAGTAAGCAAAATATATATTCCCTCCGCTTATTTTCGGAACTGCCAACCCTAAAATTGTGAAAAAATAAGGTATTAAATACCACACAAAGGCTGTAGGAAAACTATAGCCAAAATCTGAGAAATTAAATTGTTTCACATATACGTCATATTCTAACGCCTGTGAAAGAAATAGTAGCAAATAAACTAGCTTAGTGAAAAATTAACATAATTTATTAGCTTAATGGAAATACTAAGGAAGGTTAAATGTTTAAACGTGTCTAAATATGTATATAACCCTCGTACTACGAATTTTATTCGTACTTGAAATTATTTACTAAAAAAAATTCAAGAAAATGTTATGTTATTCTACTTGTTCATTACGTGATTATTACTAATTTGACTGTTTTCTTCTCCTAATTAATTATTTTTTCTTCAAACTGCCATTAAAGCACGGAGAAGCAGTATAATTAAGTAGGATCTTTAATGTTCTTGCGACTCTTAATATTTTGATTTTATAATTTTTTTTAAATTTACTCTGCCTCTTGTATTATTATCCACGATGGTTTAATTTGAAGCTATTAAAACAAATTAATTTTGATGAATGGGTGCCTTAAAAAATTAATTTAAATAAAACAAGATTATGCGAAATTGCATAGTTTGGAAGTAATCTACTATTTTACAATAAATACATAGACTTTTCTTACTTTCACACATATATTAATGGATCCTGCATCAAGATATGCAATGCAAAGCTATAAAATGTTGACGAAAATGTAGTTTATTAATGAGGCTATAATATAAAATATAGTTTTCTATCAACATACAAAAAAGAATTAAATTTTAGTAAAATTTATTTAGGACATCTAATTCTAAAAAATGTGTTCGAATCTCTGAGATTCATCGTGTAGAAAATGTGTAATGAAAAGTATATAAAAATTATCTTAAAAACTACTGTTAATAATATTAAATAATTGGAATATATTGGAAAAAAACATCTCTATATTGGAACATGGAAACATTTTGAAAGTCCAGATTTTGGCAAGTTCATAGAAAAAATTTAAAAATGATTGTGATTTTTTTTTCTGTTATGTTGTGTTATGTTATATAAGTACCAGTAAAGCAAAACTCTTTGTAAAAAAATAGACAACAAATTGCTTCATTAATAGATCCAGTTTTACAAAGTATAATGATTTATTTACATCAAATGTTTGAAATGACGGTGTTGAACCGAAGTTACAGTCTACAACGCTATAGAAAATTTCACCACAAACGAATAAACGGCTGCTCTCGATTGTAGTGCGGATTTTTATTGGTAAATTACATTTAGATGTAATCACTCCGTGGACTGCATCATGAAAATAGCTCTAAATGAAGAAAAATCGATTGGATTTATGTACGGGTAGTAATCGATGTTAAGAAATGTGGTTTAAATGTTATTCGCTCCATATCTAGTGACGATGCACCGTCTTGCCAAGACATCGTCACATTCTCCAGCAGGCGTCTAATGGGATTTCTTCTAGTAATAACTCAATTTACCTTGTAGAAACTATCGTTGTCCATTTAAATTTAAGTACAGTTTAATGGGGCCAAGTCTGCTACAAACCCATTCCATAAAGTCACTGATGTTGGAAGCTGGATTCACTAGTGGTAGTTTACCATGCAGCAGTATTGTTAAATATTCTGAAACGTAAAAATTTTATTCACTCTGTCTCATTGTGTTGTCGAAAAGTTCAAGTTTTCCATACCTTTCCTTAAAACTTTCGAAAAAATTGCACAATTATAGCAAAATATTATGACAGCACTGCATCCATTTAATATTATGTGGATGCATATTTTCCTTTTGTAATATGTCTGTTATGAAGAAGAGAAAGCGATATGCCAGTACATCTTTCAATTTTAAGCACAATTAATTTTGGTTAATTTTTAAATTCAGTCAATATTTGCTCCTATCTTTTACCAATATTAATATTTTTCAATGAAATTTCTACATTTAAAAAGTGAATAGAAACGATCATAGTTAATGCTTACCTTTCAAGAATTATTCTGCGATTTTTTAAAATTTTAATTATCGGTAAGTATGGAGCCAAAATAAAACGATGAGCCAAAATAAAATTGTTGTAATGAGTAGTAAGATCGAAAGGCAAATAGCCGAATTGAATAAATGAACGATAGTAAAATTAAAACAATTTCATAATTTACCAGTTCAAATAAGTGTTGTAAGTAAAAAAGGTAAATTATTATTATTATTGAATATATTTGGAGTTAATTTTGTAGAAACTCATTATTCACAATTAAATGAAACTACGCGACGCAGCATTATTTCTACTTTCTTTAATTTCTTTACCACGACCTAGGTTTCGTTGTATTACAACATCTTCAGGTGGGATATTAGCAAAGATTCCTAAAGATGTTGTAATAAAACGAAACCTAGGTCGTGGTAAAGAAATTAAAGAAAGTAGAAATAATACTACATCACGTAGTTTCATTTAATTGTGTATTATTATTATATTTAGATTTATTACTATTATTGTTTATTCGTTCAAATACCCCGCACGTCGGAATAGATTCGTTGTTTTTATTATCTGTTGTCATTTTAATGATTCTTGATACACAAGTCGAGTTGCTTAGAGAAGAGTGCAAAGTTTAGAAAGACAATTAATGATATCTGATTTCATTTCTCTAGTATGAAATGTATGCTTTTTTTACGGGGACTACCAACAAGGATCCAACAATTTTTTTTTGTTTCTCGATGATGTTGAAAAATATGCAAATTTCAATATGGGTAATTTTTCCGAATGTTATGTACCATTATTCATAATTAGAAATTCCGTAAAAATAATTAAAATTTCAAATTTTTTTCAAAATGTTTCTAAATTTTGGTATAAAGGAAGAATTTTTTTATAGCTACACTAATAAATAATGTTTTAACTACATTTTATGACCATGCATTGCATAATATCGACGCAGGGTTGATAAACATATCTCAAGAGGAAAAGAATACATTTTCAAAATAATAACTTCTAAATTATTCACCTTCGCATAACCTTCTTTTCCTTTAGGTTGGTTTGCTTAATATCCAACCAAAACGTTTGGTTAGATATTTAATAGAAAGTTTTCTAACGTTTCTCCGCTTACTTTATTTTCTTCATAATTCTTAAATATCCAAACTTTTTTGAAGAATTTTATGTAATTACAAATTTATTATTAAGGTAACGTTCTACATGTATTCAATCTATAGGCTACAAATAGAATTAATTAACAACTTAACTCTTAAACCTAATCAATATACAGCTAGCATATTAGGTAGATATTAGATAGCATAACTTCATACGGGCAGGTCTGCAATATCTTTCTAGTATTTGAAAACCTACATTGCAAGGCACAAAGATTTTCGGCACCGGATGTCCGGACCGCCATGTCCGTATCTGCATTATTATGAATATTTTGTATAGCGGACGCTATCGATTTCATTCCGATCCTTAGTCGTTCCTCGATCGTAACGTAATTACCCGCTACTACCGAACTAGGCGGGCCATGGAAAAACCGATTTTAAATTATTAAGCCACGTATCTACAAATAACGTCGTATTTTCAGCCGGTAGATATTAATCCTTTTTAAGATATTCTGTTTTCTTTCCTCATAAATATTAAAACGTTTTCAGCTATGATTGATACAAACTCTACCCTATTATGTGTGGGTATTTCAATTACCAGATGAATATTTCTAACGGAATATTACTTTTGCTAATTACTTCATATTTACGTGTGCGTGTGTGGGTGGGTGTACGGCCATGGATTTGTGCCTGTGTTTGTGTATTATGGACGTTGTAATATTAAAGATAAATAAATATCAAAAATAATATTCCTTAAAAATTAAATTTTGTTTACGAATAAGTAGTGTAAACAAAGCTGAACCAAACCAACGTGCATTCTCAGAGAAAAAGGATTATTTTATTTTTCCATATTTTTCATGTCGCATAAAAGCTTAATATCTTTGGTTTTCTCTCATTTTCCAATACGTAAAAGCACAAGCTTATGCTGTTCTTTTGGTCAGTTCACAGTAAGGTAATTTTGAATGTGACGAAATATAAAATGCTATCTAAATTTATTGAAGTTTTTTACATAATTATATATGATAATTTTTCATAAAACTTTATATAATTACGTAGAGTAATTATATAAAGTTTTATGAAAAGTATTATTGTTTTTTTAAGCAATCGACGTACAATACTTCTATTATTTAAAAAAAAATAAACAGATTCAATGAGCCGCCATAAATAAAAAACATAAATATCTAAAAATGGTAATCAAACGTTTCTAAAATCACAATTATATTTATAAATAACAAATCGCCAGTATAAGAAATATTGAAGTGTATGCGCTCATGTCTGACTTAAAAACGAATTTGATATTTGAATTCAAATTCAAGTTCACAATTTTTATGGTATTTTATGGCTAAATTATATTTGACTTTCTACGATATTAATTAGTTAATATCATACGATTGCGTTTTTCTAAAGGTAAATTATGCAAATAGTATTTAGAGGGGCTATTGGTTTCACACAAAACCCACTACTGTTTAAAAACATTTTTAATTTCAATATTTTATAGAATTTTACTAAATGCAATTCCTGGATATATAACATTTAATTATTTACTTACACACATATTTATCGACACATTATAGTGAACTTTTCGTAACGATAAAAAATTAATGGCTTAACAAAATTTAATCCTTTAGATTAAACCTGAACATAGAAGTACACAAGAACTATAAAGGTAAGGACGACATTTTAGATCAAGATAGAGTGAATCTTTGCTAATATCCCACCTGAAGATGTTGTAATACAACGAAACCTAGGTCGTGGTAAAGAAATTATAGATAGTAGAAATAATACTACATCACGTAGTTTCATTTAATTGTGAATAATGAATTTCTACAAAATTAACGCCAAAATATATTCAATATTATATTAATTAATAAGAAGCGAATAAGAATTGATCTAAACGACAAATGAAAAATACCGTTTTAATAGTTATTCCGATAACTTTATTTTAGAAATCGATAATAATACTTTTTATAATCTTTAATATTTGACGGCATAATGGACGGATGTTAAATATTTTTAAACGGTAATAATTTTGATTTATGAAATGTAAACAAAGTTGGCTTTGAAATTAATTTTGATGTCGTGTTCTTTTTTTTCCCTTTTATGAAAAACTATGGAATTGAAAGGGATAGTTAGACGATCGCTAAGAGTAATCATGCATATTTCTTACGTTTATCAAATATAAGATATAGGTTGATGTATTTTCATGTTTTAAACGTAAAAAAGTGGTACGCTTTAAAAAAAATAGGTGTATTGTAATCTACGTATGATGCATTCTTACGAATGAAAGTACCGAAGTTTCCTTGCTTTGCTTTCTCTGTATGTGTATGTATTTATATATATATATATATATATATATATATATATATATTCCTTTAAATTTAATTACTAATTTTTTAAAAATGTAAAATGTTGCGCTATGCAACTATTATGTTTGAAGCCATGTTGTACGAATAGGAACAAGTATTCACTCACACGCTTGTACCAGTGTCGACCCTATTCTCTCGTTGGTAAAAATAAAACAAAACAATATATATTTTACTTTTAGTCATGACATTATATATATTTTTTAATTAATTGAACTAGTTTTACGAAAATGACACAATAACTCATCAATTGGCATATGATTAAAAACGAAAGGGAAATTAATGAAAGTCTTAGCAATTCTTCAGCTAAAATAATGAGACAAACAGAATTCTCGTTCTTAGAGTAGAAACTCAGCAAAAGTAACTAATTAAAAACAAAAACAACGTCTAATATTGTTAAACTGTTCCATTGTGACCTATTTTTTATAGTTAATAAATTAGATATTTCTATACAAACCAAGACTGATCGAATTGGGGTATGTCCTTAGAGTAGAAACCAAAAATGGTAAATTATCTGAAAAAAAAACAAAAATGAAAGTCAAATGTATTATACAAGTTCCGTTACGACCTATTCCTTCCAATGTCACAAGTTTTTATATCCTTATAAACCCAGGCTAATAGTAAATGAAGTCTGCTCTTGGAGTAAAAATCCAGCATAAAAGTGAATTAACTGAAGGAAAAGAAAAATAAAAGGCAAATTTCTTTATCGTGTTCCATTGTGAACTATTCCTTGCAATTTCACCACATCTATTTCCGTACGAACGGAAACTAATAGAATTGGAGGAAAAAGCTAAAGGAAGCACTTGAAGTGGAAACTCAGAGAAAGTAAATTAATTGAAATAAAAATAAAAACAAAAGTCAAATGCCTCAAAAGTGTCATACTGCGCGCTGTGTCTGCCAGTTTCACAAGTTTTCTATACGAATTGAGACTAATAGAATTTGTGGCTGCTCTTAGCGTCGAAAATCGGAAATAGTAAATTCACTGAAAGAAAAACGAAACTAAAACTGAAATATTTTTCAAGCTTCCCGTTGCGACCTATTTCTTCTAGTTTTACAACTTTCCCAACAAGTAAATTTACGGAAAGAAAAACAAAAATAAAAGTGAAATCAGTTCGAAGTGTCTCATTGCGACCTATTTCTTTCTGTTTCTCAAGTTCACTATTTTCATGCAAATTGACACTAATAGAATTCGAGGCTGCTCGTCGAGGGGAAACTCAGAAATAATAAATTGATTGACAGAAAAAACAAAAATCAGTTATCTTTAAAGCGTCACATTGTAACATATTTAACAAGTTTTCTATTTCCGTACGAATTGAGTCTAATCGACTCTTT
Organism: Druceiella hillmani; assembly: GCA_039881145.1. Classification (NCBI taxonomy): domain Eukaryota; kingdom Metazoa; phylum Arthropoda; class Insecta; order Lepidoptera; family Hepialidae; genus Druceiella; species Druceiella hillmani. Next base: position 1,604,401 of record JAYKKI010000052.1, read on the forward strand.
TAGTTTCTTTTAGTAGACTTTTAGTAGTATTCGGCTCTTTTAGTAGAAACTCAGATAAACCGAATTGAATGAAAGAAAAAAGGAAACAAAAATCAAATAGCTCTAAAATGTATCATTGCAACCTATTTCCTACAGTTTTACAAGTTTACTATTTCCGTACGAACCGTGACTAATAGAATTGAAATCTGCTCATATAGTAGAAATTTAGAGAAATAAAATTAACTGAAAGAAAGACATTGCGACCTATTTCTTTCCGTTTAATAAGTTTTCTATTTCTCTGTGAATCGAGACTAATAGAATTGGAGGTTGCTCTTGAAGTGGAAACTCAGAAAAAATAAATTAACTGATAGAAAAACATAAAAAAAGTCAAATATGCTTAAAGCATGACATTGTGACATATTTATTCCAGTTCCACTTTTTGTTACCACAAGAATTATTATTGGAAAAAATTCATTATACATAGTTAAAAATAAGGGACGGTAGGACTGTAAAACGTGAGAAGTTTTGCAATAATTTTATGAACATTACCTAATTTCAAAAAATAAAATTGAAAAAAAAAATAAAAATATACCTAATATCTTTTATAATTTTTGTCTGTTTATTTCCCATGCTATGCTTCAATAGACCAGTCGCATTACCTTCCGTTATATTGTAGTTACTTTGTCAAGAATTCTTGCAAGTCTTGATTAGATCGCTTGAGGTACGTTCAAATAATAAAATCATTAAGCACGTTTTTTTAGTTTTAACTATTTTTAATTCCTGCATGAATTAACATTAAATTGATGTATCTGAGTAACCTATTTTTATAAAAATCATCAATGGAAATATAATTATTATCGAGGCTGTATAAACTAATGGCTCAAAAGTTATATATTTTGAAAGTGAATAAAGAATTTTCTTCCTAAATATATTTGTGAGAATGAGACAAGAATATGGCTTAAAATTAAATATTTATTTATGCATAAGTAGCATATATCACATCAGCAGAATTAAATAAAGATCCATTCACTTAAGGATGCGGGAGAAGCCAGCAAAGTTTTCGCTTATTTCAAAAATATTTTGCGCAATATTTTTTTTCAGTATAAACTTATGCAACTAAAACCCTAGAGAAATTATTTACTTATACCGTTGGATGATAATTTATTTAGGTATCATATTTTTTTTTAGAAGTTTGTATTTTAAATAAAAAAGGAATACGAAAATCAAGGTAAATATACACCTAATAAGACTATCTGTACACCATCTATGTAGATCCCACACAGGATCAGAACAACGGAAGCGGAAGCAGGATGCGGGTTCCTTTGATGACATTCGCTGCTGATCAAATGGCGTACCGGCAGGCTAAAGATGTCCGATTGTATTGCCACCGTAGACGATATGTCGGTATCTTATTGTATGTAAAATTCATTACTTTGTTAAGTTTTAGGTTGGTTAATAAGGTAACGCTCCCAAGTTCAACATAAAAAATGATTTCGAATTTGTTTCGTTTAATTTTTTATACTGTATTTCTATTTTCTTCCAGTCGATATAAACCAGTAAATATACAAATTACTTTGTAACTTAAAGTTTCATGCTGAATTTTAAGCATATATAAAAAGAGAAGATGAAAAATATTCTAGTTTAAAGCCAATTAAATATTTAAATAGACATACCTTATATTTTGGTTTGATCAGATCTTTTGTTTCGTACGATGAGTGCTTTCATTTCACTCAACATTACATTTTAGATTTTTGAAACCTTGTTTTGACTTTATACGCCACATTCTATATCACATTATATATCACATTCCAATGAAATTAACTCACCTATGGCTTGGAAAGTAAATAAGTTTATATTAGTGTTTCAAAGATGGCTCTGTTATGGTATGGCATGTCGTTTTGTTATGAAATTATTCCAATTGACGTTCAAAACTCTAATGGGGTATATTTTCAAAAGTTTTAGTTTCTAACATTTTTACCACTAAAAATATTTAAAAAATATTATATTTTACTGTAAAAAAGTGCATTTGCGAACGACATTAAATTGGGAATAAAAATTTTGATGGAACAGATTTTTATTTCGTTGTCGAATATTTTATAACGATTTACGACAAACCATTTTAGGCTATGTTTATCTACAAACGCTCCAATTAAAGTTTCTTGGATTAAATATGGGAAATTTTCCTAAGAAGCTGAAAAAATGTGCTTACCAATAATTTCCATTTAATATCTATGCTTGAGCACGTTACCCCGTTATCCTTACCGGACAGTTCCATTATTACTACTTTGCCTAAAATACTTTTAGAACGATTCCTATGAACGAGCCGTTAATGGCTAATAGCCATGTCTTTTTGGTTACTGATGTCTCGGTAACACATATATAAGTTACTGGTAATTCTTCGATGTATTCATTTTAAGAGAAAAGAGTAAAGTTTATTTGTAATAAATTTGACTGACTCTTATCCGATTTTACTTTGTTTTGATGACATTTAAAATTTGCGTTTTTTTCCAAACAATCCATTTTTGTTGCTTCAAAAGTATCTGATAGAAAAGCTTTCATTCAAAATTCCTAATTTTTGGTTTCTATGGAGAAACGCTGTAATTGCACCGATTGAACAAAAAAACAATTAAGTAATGATCGCTTGACTTCGAAACAAAACGATAAAAAAATTATTATACTAAAATGAAAACATTCATTTAATTAGCTATTACTCCTTTGAAAAATATTAATAAATCTTATGTATAATTACTTTGAAAATACCTTTTTTCACGACTTATTTAAAGAGGCATAAATATTACAAAAATCCCCAGGGTTCAATAAAAATGCTAATAGCAATATGCTCTATCGATCTCTCCTTTGTGTTATTTTATTACGGTAAATTACCATTAGTAATTTTTTTCTACATGAGAAAAATGTGTAAATAATGTTAATGTGAAAAATGATAATGTGAAATTATTGGCCCTAATTCCGGCAGTATTTGGAGCGGTTGCAAATGTTCAGAAACTTAAACAAAAGCAATAATTATTCATTGGAGGTTATCTTTTAAATTATTCATTTAAAAGTGACAAAAGAGTCACTTTTTATAAAACTGCCATAGATTGCGGACATTCATTACTTACATCTTTAATATAAATTCCTGTCATTGTTTGTGTTTTAACTACGCTTAATAATTATGCCGAATAGCATTAATGTAGAGTCTGTGATCTTATCGAGTGATCTTATTCTAACCTTATTTATGTGATCTTATTAGTGATATTATTCTAACCTATACCGCACATAAGTAATTTTGGTTTTATGTATTGACGTATTTGAAAAAAATTGAAAAGTCGGGAGGCGACATATTGATGCTAGTAGTTCACATATTTATGACTCCCAAACCTGATAAAATCTTTATTGAGTATTTTCTCCATCGTAACTTGGTATCTAGGGATCTCGCAATGGAAGGTTGGTACATGGGTCATGGTTCTGGCTTACAAGCATACCATAAACGCGCCTGTTTTAAACATTGGGAGAAAATTATTCGACCCTAAGAATGGATTTCTGTCCATTTATTATCAATGCTGCCGCCAAAAATCCAAATCCTTTGAAAAACAATTCTTTAGACCGATAAAGCTAAATTTGACCAAGATGGTGTAACTAATCACCACAATTTCCGCTATTGCTCACAAAAAAATATGGAATTTCTAGGAAGTTTGAGATGACTAGTTCCCAAAGTCGGTTTTCACTCAATGCGTGGAATGTGGTAGTAAACGATTATTTAGTGGGACCCCACGTTCAGCCGCAGTACCTCAAGATTTTTTAAAAACCATTTAGTAGAATTAGTGGAAGCGCTTCCACTGACTATGCTACAAAATATGTATGATACTTTAGCATATTGACTTTACGGCGCATTTTTGTTTGTCTGTGTATCAATGGCTTTATGCTAATAACGCTGGATCGGTAGAAGAAGACCAATCACTTTGTCCAACTTAACGACATTTCATTTTTAAACTTGAGGCCATATAAAGGTTTTCATTTATCGATTGAGGATTAGTAATGTGGAAGATTTGGAAAAAAGCATAATTGCTGCAGCTGATGTTATAAGAAACATATTAACGTCGAGAATTACAAAGACCGAAGTGCAAGAAAATTTTAGGGCATGCATTGGAAACATGAACGCCCAGTTTGGAGGACTTGTAATACGATGAATAGAGATTGCGTGTAAATATTTTTTATGTGTAATAAACAATTATGTTTTTTTTATTACTTCCGAAGTTGCCTCACTTAGTTAATAGTTAATAATTAAAAAACCTGTTTAATAATTAAAAGCTCGATTTATTAAACCATGTAGAATTTTTTGCAACATCTGTACATTATTGGATAAGTAACAAAAAGAAATAAGTTCTAAAGTAACTTGTAAGAAAAAAATATTGGAACCACTACAATAAATAAATGCCTTATTTTTTATATAACTAATGATTTTCATGTTTTCTCTTTTTTACTGAATTTAGACGATTATTTCTTAAGCTTTTTTTGTATTAATTTAGTGAGGTTTTTTCTTGATAAAGAAAGAAAAATTAGGAAATTTAAGTGGAAGACTTTTCATAGAATAAGTTTTGAAAAATGAGATATTTGGGAAGAAACTAAAGTTGTTAAATATCATCAAAGCAAAGAAGAACCGGACACGAGTTGTGATAGTGAAAATTATTGCAAATTACTGTTCCCTTTTAAAAGGAGTATGCCGAATTACCTGTAACCCCGGTCACACATATACATATAGATACATATATATATATATATATATATATATATATATATATATATGTATATATATATAAATATATATATATATATATATACACAAGTGTTCGAGTAAAGTCATAACTCTAGATTTCTATCAAGAACCATTATCAATAATATACTCCTTGCTACTGTTTTTCTCTCATCATTTATCTACACATAGTTACACCCAAGTAACCGAACCTATGTCCTATCTCATCAAACAGACCACTTTTGTATAATAAATATTGCATCTATTCAGTATTTTTCAAAGCTACACAAATGCAGCTGTAGCGCATAGGTTTGGTTAAAATTAATAACAATTTTATCTCCCGTACATATAGTAAGAAATTATAATTATATCAATTTATATTACCGTGAGAAACATAAATCTCATACCCGCTGTTTCATTTATTATCTACTATTTTTTGAATTACTAAATACTATCTAGAACGAAACCTGGCATCCTAATGTCAGGTATCAACCATCGGGAATATATCATGCAGCGTTCTTTTTATTCCATACAAAAATGTTCTAGTGGCTTCTAACACATTCCATTGATTGCTGTAAAAAATTAATGTAAGAAAACAATTTAATGTAAGAAAGCAAGAATTTTGGCATCTCTTTTTCATATTTTGAGTTACACGATTAATCACGAATACGACCATATTTTTCTGATAAAATAGTTGCACCTATAATGTATAAACCTTTAGTAACTTTCAGAGATGTAGAGTCACAGTTAAAGAGGTTGTAGGCTACTTTGCTCAGTTGGGAATAAATATCGTGTTTTTTTTCAAAAGGGTTGTAGTTTCACTTTGGAGATGTTTGCTTTACTAAGCCTTGATAATTGCGACTAAATTTACTCTACCGCTCTGTTATTGCATTAGTTAGGTAATCAAACAAATGTTTTAGCATATTTCTAGCATAATTTTAACCATGTTACCTCCAGCTTCAGTGTTTTAAATCTGATGCAACCATATCTTTTTCGTTTACTTTACACTTCCTGCCCACTTATATCTATTCTATATTCATACATCTTATATGGGGTTCAATTAGAAGATGTTTTCCATAGAAAATTTGGTTTGGTGGAATCAAGCAGACGAAAATACCTTTCATAGAATTTTTTTGCACAAAAGTAATATGATGTTTCCTTGATACAGTAAATCATAAGAATAGAAAAAAATGCATGCTATAAAAGCAAATAACAACAAATGTGGCAATACCGGGAGAATCATGATTGAATGTAAGTTAGAGTTCGCACCATTTTGCACTAACCAGCTGAAGTAAGGACGATTACTACTCATCGTATTCCCCCCTTCTGAATTCATTAAAATTTATAAATTGGAATGCCTAGAATAATATCTAGGTTTTTTGTTTTAATAAGTATAAACTAGGACATAAAATATCATCATAAAATGTTAATTAAATTGCGGAAAACATGCTATAACAAAATTACAAAATTGTGGGCTCAAATTATTTCCTTCTCACAATTCTTTTAATTGAGTGAAAATTGTATTGAATGTAGAGTTAACATAAATATTATTGCACTGTAACTTTTCCTCGGTAGGTGCTTCAATAAAAACAGATATTTGTACCGAAATATGACATTAAAATTTAAACGTCTTCCGGTACAAAAAGGAACAAAATGCTTTCCTGCACTCCGAAAGACGAATTATCATGTATAAAAGAAATTGTTCATACTCCTTCAATGGAAAGGAATGTGATCAGAAGCCTAATTGCGTTAAATTTTTATTAGGATAAGTTTAAAAAATTACACTTAAATGAAACTATGTGATGTAGTATTATTTTTACTTTCTTTAATTTCTTTACCACGACCTAGGTTTCGTTGTATTACAACATCTTCAGGTGGGATATTAACAAAGATTAACTCTTAGGAACATCCAACAGCATTTATATGTTTCAAACACAATAGCGGAAGCCGGGTTTTGCGGGTTTTTTCCACTGCTTATGTCAGTGAGTTTATTGCAGGGGCGCGGTGTAGGTGTTATTATGTTTCCGAGAGTTATACGATATACCAGTATTTTAGTGAGGGTAATAAATTCAATTGTTGTCGTTATGTGAGGTTATACAATGCAAATGTTCTGGGGTATGTAATAAAATTAAATGGAAGTTATTATCGGTAATATATTAATACACTAATTCTACATATCTCCGGTTTTATTTATTCATATACTTATTTATTTATTTATTTTAATTTTTTTTTTTACTTTCATTTATATATACTTATATTTATATATGTATTTGGGCTGAAACAATTTGAAGAGTACTTTAGTATCAATGTTGTCTAATTATATTATGTCTAGAAGATATTAAGTATGAGTGATGATATTATATTTAGTTGTTCATTTAATAAATTAACCTTGGTGTCTTTTTTATGTCTGTTTATTTCTAATGTTTTTAGGATATTAGGTTTATTACCTTATGTATTTATTTGTAATATATAGGGGGAATTATCAGTATAGGGGTGATGGTTATTTTCAACGAGATATTTAGCAAAGTAAGATGTGTCTGGTTTATTATTTCGCCAGCTGGCAATGTGTTCTTTATATCTTGTACTAAAATCTCTTCCTGTTTGACCTATGTATACACTATTGCAGTCGTTACATTTAAGTTTATAGATACCACTTTTTTATGTTTATCTATTTTTTTCTTTATTATTAATAAGGGTTTTACCCAAGTTATTTAAAGTACTATAATCACATGTTATATTATTTATATTTTTATTATTAGTTATGAGTTTATATGTTTCAAACACATAAACAAGTTATATTATTTATAAGTTCTTAATTTATTATGGTACAGTTTTGTGACAATTGATGGGTCATAATTATTATTTACTGCGATTTGTTTTATAGTAGAAAAATACTAATATAAGAAATATACCTGGTCGTACCAAATAATAATAATATTTACTATAAATCTATCCCATATATAGGTAATGTATCACTCAAATTAGGAAAACTCTTAACTAATAATAAAAATATAAATAATATAATATGTGCTTATAGTACTTTAAATAACTTGGGTAAAACCCTTATTAATAATAAAGTAAAAATAGATAAAGTAAAAATACCCATACTTAATATCTTCTAGACATAATATAATTAGACAACATTGATACTACAGTACTCTTCAAATTGTTTCAGCCCAAATATATATATAAATATAAGTATATATAAATAAAAAATTTAAAAAAAATTAAAGGAAATAAATAAATAAATATATGAATAAATAAAACCGGAAATATGTAGAATTAGTGTCTTTACTTTCAGATACCCTTGCTTTTGTATAAATATATTACCGTTAATAACTTCCATTTAATTTTATTACATACACCGGAACATTTGCATTGTATAACCTCACATAATAACGACAATTGAATTTATTACCCTCACTAAAATATTGGTATATCGTATAACTCTCGGAAACATAATAAAACCTACACCGCGCACCTGCAATAAATTCACTAACATAAGCAGTGGAAAAAACCCGCACAAACCCGGCTTCCGCTATTGTGTTTGAAACATATAAATGCTGTTGGATGTTCCTAAGAGTTAATCTTTGCTAATATTCCACCTGAAGATGTTGTAATACAACGAAATCTAGGTTGTGGTAAAGAAATTAAAGAAAGTAGAAATAATAATACATAGCATAGTTTCATATAATTGTGATTAATGAATTTCAACAAAATTAACGCCAAATATATTCAATACTTAATAAATAACGTTGTCGCCTTGTGATCAACTCGTACCACGACATCATCATCGTAGTATGGTAGGTTGATCACAAGGTATACGCTCTTTGGTGGTGCGGCGCACCGTGGGTGCTCGGATTCGATTCCCGACCGCTCATCTGGTCCGGTCTGGATTGGTGTTCTGGTTGCTGTAAGAGATTAATCTTATAAGAATAAAATTCTAGTAAATATATACATGGAGTAGGCTGTTGACAGCATCTCTTCGTAGCTTAATTAACTCTAAATCAAAAACAGGCGATTGATGACCTTCAATATCCAATTAATCTTCCAGTTAAAAATGGGCTACGTCGAAAATATGAGTAACAACATTATTAACTGCATTATTATGAATATTTCTTCGAGTTTACATCCATTTTATAATCATTATTAGATGACTGTGACACAGTCTAGCGGGAAACTTAAATAAAAATAAATACAATTATGTCAGAACTATTTGAAAAGCAGGATTATTGTTTACTCTTTACGCTCTATTATTTTTTATTTTAGGTGTAAGATGCAACAAGCATGAAAAGGCTGATTGCAAATTACGAAAAAATCTTCTCCATATGATTGTATCTTTTTCGACTAAAGTGTTCCATTTTGTAAGACCTAATAGTATTCTTAAACACTTTTTTCCGTTATCACTATGTTACTTCCAAAGTGATCAAAAATATGTTAATTCCAAACTACTCTTAACTAGATATAATGATACGTAAATATTTTCCATAAATGTACAAAGCACATATCTTCGAAATATACATATATATAAAACACATTTTCGAAAGTTGTATGCGCTATAACGAGAAAGAATTTACGGAGAGAAAGCAACTTGAATCATTGCTCGTTTAAAGCTCTCACTCTTTCTTTTCTCCTTTAAAAGCTTACGACATTGATAAAAGTCTGCGAAAGTTGCAATGTAAATTTGCTAGTGCTGCCAGGATTCGTACTTAATTGTTCCGAAATTGGATATTTTCACTTTTTACCGTTTATTATTTAACAGCTAATATTTATTTGAACGTGGTTTTAAATTTTTTATTGGAACTATTGGAAAATATTCTAATTAATTAATTTTCATTTTTATAATTTAATTATATTTTTAATTTAATTAATTTTTGGTTTAATTTTCGAAATAAATTATTTTCAGTTATACTAAATTGCATCAAGTAAATGTTAATTAATTAATTTAATTTAATTAATTAACATTTACTTGTTAACATTTTACTTGGTTGTTGCATTGAAAGATACATTTGTACGAAGTTTATTTATTCAAGTTCATATATAAAGGAGAAGGATATATTAAATAACCTAATTTTCATTATTTTCGTAAATTTATATTCGAAATGAATTACAAGAAAATAAAATGAATTTTTACTTCTTTATTCTTTTCTGCCAACATTTTTTTTAAACATTTAAAATTTTTGTAACACATATAATTGTTTAAAAAAATTAATTTTATGTGTTACAAAAATGTTATTTATTAACATTATGAGATAATTATAAATATTTATAAAAGATTTGACAATTCATTTGTTAAAAGTGCACTGAAAATCGGATAAAAGTTTTCATTATGGAACATGTACATTATTTAATGTGAGTACTTATATGAAACATTCTGTATTAATATGAATATAATTAAAGTTGTCCAACATAATGTCAGACGTAACGCGTTGAACATAATGAGTTTAAACATATATCAAATCTAAATCTGATAAATAATAACTACTGTACTCTCAACTCGGTTCAGCATATTGTGTTTAAGTATCCAAGCAATATGTTTTTACGTAAAGATAAAACTTTGGAAACGTTAAGTAGAGACTTATTAACCGCTATATTAAAATATTAAAATATATTTAAATATTAAAATATATTTAAATAGTTACGGGAAAACACCAAAATAATAAGCCTTATGTAATATGGATTATAAAATACATTGCTGTTCAATAAACTTTCTTAATGTTCCATATAATTTTTTTTCATTATCATATCCGAATGACATGTAACAATTACAGACATCATATTCAAACTTAAAACTACTTTAACAATGTATTGTATGTCTCAAGTTTTGAAGAGTTTTCATCAATATAATGACGTGCAATGAAGAATTCAGTGAATATCTTTATATATTTTTCATTAATATGATGATAGTCAATGAATAACGTAATGAATGTCTTACGTTTTAAAGATTTTTCATCAATGTGCTGATAGTCAATGAACAATGTAATGACCGTTTTAAACAATTTTTGTATATCATAGAAAAAGCGAAAGAGAGTAATTTAAACAACTAGAGTGCAAGACTTATTCGAACTACTGTCCAGTTTCCTGAAAGGAGAAAAGTTTTTAGAAGTAATTAAAATAATAATTTAAAAAATTGTTGTACCGGTTAATGCAATAATGTGATTTGATGAATTCTTTCCTGAATAACAATTTTGATGTAAAATACCACAACTGGAGGAGCATTTTTTTTTAATTGCGATTTGATATGTTTAAATAGATTTATATTTAATTTATCTTTCACAACAAATCGGTAAGGTTTCAGTTTAATGATGAAAATTGTGGACATCGATATCAATAATATGTTTGTAATTATAAATATTACAAAAATAAATATGGAAATAAATAATATGTTTTAAAATGTTGAAGGTGTGGGGAAAACTTAATTAAGATATTCTTATATAACCAACACAGTGTGTTTATGTGTTTCTCTCTTTTTTCGTGAGAAAAAATAGGGAAATTAATATTAAAGCCTTCATTTCATCTTCTTCAAATTTCTGGTTATATAAGAATATCTTAATTATATTTTCTGTATTGGTGTTATTTGAAGAAAGCTATTTATCTTTGACAGAGTAAAATATCGATTAGTATGCCAATAACATGTTATGATTCAATGTCATATTATGATTTAATACGGCTGCATGAATTGCGCTATAAAATGTGTCAAACTCCTTCAAAATTAATGCTCTCAAGCTTCGTTTCGCACTTAATTTTATTTAATATCAGTGTAAAATTATTAAAATTGTGTTCAGTATATAAGCATCTACAGTAAAACTAAGCTTTCATAATCAGTATGTAAAGCTAAAAGGTTTCGCTGTATATTAGAGACACGGAATTGACGAGAAAATTATAGACAAGAATATACACAACCATTTGTCATTGAAAGCCTTCAGCTTTTTTCTTTTCCAAGACCTGGAAAATATTAATATGAGTCTACAGAAGATAAGAAATAAACTTTTAATAAGTCCATAGAAAAAGAATTTAAGTGGATTTTTTTATTCAAAATAATTTATTAAACTTTTTGTAAATTTTTTTTAAGTTGAAAAATTATAATGTAGAAATGTAAAAGATTAAGAATATAATAAATTCCAAAATTCCTTTTTGTAAATTTTTATAAATAAAAATTATTCAATATTTAATTTCCTTCATACGTGTCTGCTTAACCGTCCTGTTTTATGGCCATCTTTCAGAAGGCAACTATAATCAATTGGTTCTATCTAATTAAAGTAATGTTTTAAAAAACGATTGAATTTAAACTTCCGATAAAAACATTCGGTAAATTATTGTATTCCATTTGAATATAACTTTACTTCGGAATACATCCAAATATTTTAATTTTACTCTTCAGTTAAAAAAAATTATTTGCCTTTAATTTAATACCAATGTAAAACTTAAAGTACTCAAAACGAAATATATAAAAGAGATAGTTTTTTGATCATTTCTTTGTCCACCGGTCTCTTTTAATAAATATAACTTTTTGAAGATTATTATTATTGGGAATCCAATTCAGGTAACAACTAGATTATTTATTTACTTTGTTTCTTTTTTTCCTCAACTTACCAGATATACTTATCATGTGATTTAATATGACGTGACAAAATATCGTCATATGTAACCACATTTGTATGACCATGCGAAACACAATTTAAATTTATAGTAATTTTACGAGTGAAAACTGCAATGAGCAATGAGTTAAATTGGGGGGTTTCCAAGATATTTAATAAACTTTTCGAAGTTTCAAAAATCAATATCATTAAATATGTTTAAAAAATTGAAAAATATTTTTCACCCCGTAAATAGCCTTTCTATTGCTTTTTAGCCACCTCAGCAATAGCCATATTTTGAGTTTGCAGTTTTAACTTAGAAAAGACGTTTCTAAGATACATTATCGCTCTAATATTCTTTTGTTTTTGCAATTTTTAATCTTTTCTGTTGTTTATTTATGTAGTTAGTTACCTATTTTATTGATATAATTAAAGACGTTTATAGTCTGCTGTATACGCAATGTTCCATAAAAAATATTGCTTAATAAGAGGATTTTTCCATCGAGCCAATAAATCACTCAATTTTTTGTATATAATAAAATTAGGGACTGCCTATATTCTAAAACGCCTTCTTTTATTTCCGCGTAAAGACGAGGAATATACTGATGAATACTTAGTATGTAAATTATTTTACTAAACAATATATATGGAAATTACGTTTATGTTGTAGTACTTTCCGTATTATACAATAATACGAAAAGTACTATATTTTTCCTTTCCAAAATTCACATATGCAAATATTTAAGTATTATACACGCATGAATATTTTTCAGTATTATTGAATATTGCAGATCTTATAAGTGTTCCGTTTTTTTTCTTTTTTAACATTAAAAATTAGCTACATTTTGATTTTGAACATACATTTTTTCATAAATCGTAATGTTCTTACGTTTATTTTCGCGTCTTTAAGATTTTACGGTATAAGGCGTAGAAAGGGCGAGCCAGATGAAAAAACACAAATATTTTTTTAATCTCCAGTAATTATTTCTGAACTACTTTTAATCGGGTTCAATTATATTTGTCACGGTTTTCCACATATTTTTTTTATCGGATTTCTTCCCATTATAAATTTGTTAGTCGTAAGCAGGTAATTATTAATCAAAATTATTGATTAGTTTAAAAATGATCTGCTAAAATATTTCAATTCTTATTTTAGAATATCCTGTCACTATAAGGACATCATCGCAGTTTCCATTCATCTTCACGTCTTCTAGGAATAAATAGAAGTAGAAAAATGGTTTTTTCTTTAATAAAATTGCTTGATGGAAAGTTCAAACGTATAGTTCTATCTGGAGTTCTGTTTAGAAAACAATGTTATCAAAATCAATATTAACTTTAGTTTATATATGTATGCTTATGTTTATATATAAATATACACACACGTGTACAGGTGTGTATACAAATATAAACTTGACAATAATATGCATAAAATTATTAATAATTTTTGTTTCCAACTATTTATACAAAAAGCCATTATTTATGAAAGCCTTATTTTTTATTTAGTTGTTTTTAATTTTAGTCGTCTTCCAACCTAGTTAAAATATTATCTGTTTGAGAATACTGACTTCTCACTTACATGATTTCATGTAAAATATAACACCATACTAATTATTTCCTTGAAGGCGCAAAATAATTTACTGGAACAGGATTAGCGAGGATTTCAATTCATTGAATAGGGCGGTTTGGCATATTAAATGTCCTCTTACCCGAACGATCACTTGATGCAATTTCCTGTTTTACAAGTTCTAAGGATATCTTTTTTATTGAGTACATTATCAAAAATTGGTCAAATATTATTAAAGATTTAGTACTTTTCTGAAACTATTAAAATGCTGTTAAGCCATTTCAAACCTTAGTAAATAGTGCAGGGTAATGTAGGTAATGAAGTGAAAACTAATGACTAAGACAAAATCAACTTTCTTTACACGCAAAGGGTAAATGACAAATGGCAAATAAAACGGGAGAAAATAATTATATTTAAAACAAAATATGTTTGCTTTCACGTCAAAATTAAGAATTGTGAGAGAACAATTTCATAAACAATGAATTGCGATTAAACTTGATATTTAGTATAGTGGTTTTTGTCTCATTGCGTACGCAAGTATTGACTACATAAGTATTTCATTGCGTACATAAATATTTGTATAAAATAAGTATTTAGTTAAGGTTTGAGGGAAATGGCTGGTACTAAAAGTTTCATCTAAATATCATACAGTGCTCGTGCGGTTGTCGAGTGCATGCCTGCCTCCCAGGACGCGGTTTGATATTAGTGTTCTAGTGGAGTGTAAGAGTTCTAAAAAAATATAAAATTTTAACATATTAGATACACTTGCCTATTTTTATCTATATTTGATTGTTTTTTATATTTGAAGCATTTAAAACAATTTATTAACACTAGTATGAAATAAAGTTAATATATGGTAGATATAATTAATTTCTTACATTCATAAATATATTTATTTAGTTATTCATTAGTACTGGGTGAAAAAAACATAAATCATAGCAAAAAATTACAATCACGATTCTTAGGTTTTAGGTAAACTTTTTCATGTCAAAAAGGCATACTGAGAAATTTAATTTCATATAATTATTTCCAATAACATCTTATTTTAAAAAAATGCAATCAATAAAAAAATAAAAGTTATAATAATCAGTCATTTGCTTTAAAATTGTTATAATCATTAACAGTAATGACAAAAACAAATAATAAAAATAACGAGAATTATAAATGAATAACAACAAAACTAACGAAAACAAATATATTTGCCAGGTAACAAAACGGTAAACGTAAAAAATACCGCACATTAAATAAATTTTTGACAAAAGTGATTTCGATAATAAGCGAAACTTGAGAAATTACGAAATAATTTAAATTTTTTATGTTTTTTTGTGCTAGTATGATTTTATGATGAAATATAGGATTAAATGTATACAAGCTAAATAAAATAATCGTACGTAGATATTGGGATATTTAAGTATGTTTTTACATACACACACACATACATACACACATATATATATATATATATATATATATATATATATATATATATATATATATATAAATATATATATACATATATATGTATATGTATGGGATAGCAAGCTTTAGGTAGGTATCTAAAATCCCTGGTGTTTTCATAATTTAAGATCAGCAGTTTTAGAAACGCTGTTCCATATTTATATTTTTCAGTATATTTCTGAAGACGTAATATCTAAAATATTCACAATTAAATGAAACTACGTGATGTGGTATTATTTCTACTTTTTTAAAGTTCTTTACCACGACCTAGGTTCCGTTGTGTCTTCAGGTGGGCTATCAAAGATAGTTTTAGTTAGACTTTTTGCTAATATGACAGATATTGTATGACAACGAAACCTAGGTCGTTGTAAATAACTTAAAGAAAGTGGAAATAATACTATATCACGCAATTTTATTTAATTATGAATAATGAATTTCAGCAAAGTTAACGCCAAATATATTCAATATGTAAAATTATAAAAAAAATACTTGTGAGACCTATATGACTCGTCGTTTAGACTTAATTTTTTGCCCCTCTATTTTATATTTTCAAAAGGAAAATATTTTTAAAACTAGCTATTGTTGTATATGGGGTTTATTATATTTTACTAACATGCCAAATTCCAAGTTTCTACGTCATGCGTTTTCTGAGAAACGGCTGTGACAGACGAAGTGGCGTGCACGTCAATGTTGGTATAATGATTCCATTTTTGGGGCATGGAACAATAAACATGAATAAGTTTTAATCTATTAAACACTGAAATGCTATTTAGTATCAGGTAAATAAAAAGTTCTGTAGGTAAATAGAAAAATATGAAATTTTAAGTTAATCATATCATAGATATATCAATAGGTAGCCATGTTATATTCACCTTGTTTATAATTCCACAAGTATTGTAATCGTGGTACTCTATATCATCTGTGTGATACATTGTAATACTAATTCTGAAAAGTTAAAATATATTTACGTACAGATAACAATGTTTTTCAACTTGTTCTTTAATAGCACAAGCGAGGCATCAACACGCTGTTCGATTTTATTTATAAAGTTAATAGTAGCAACTCCAGTTAATTTTTGAATAATGCGTATGTTTTGTGAATATTAATTTGGGAAACATACATTAGTGGTTGTAGCAAATATGACCAGTCAGTAATAGGAACTTAGATTCAAATGATAAATTTAAGATGGTATGTGTTCCTAGATAAATATCAGATTTATTATGCATATTTTTAGGACTTAAATTAAATTATGAACTAAAATCGCCATATAAAATAACAAATTGACAGAGTATTTACAAATTAAAAAATAATCCTAAATTAAAAGCCTTAAATAGTGCTCAAGTTAATCAGACAAATAAATAAACTTGTAAGTGAGACTAACATTTCTAGTCGATTGATTTCTTAAAAATATCTGTCCAAGCTAAAGTCTGTAACTTTTAAGATAATCTTATGGTGATACAGCTGAATTAACGTTTATTGTTATTTTGTTTATATTTAGAAAGAACAGAACATAATTTGAATTTATTGTAATGAAAAATTAAAACTATTAAAAGTATCTTTTGCAGAAAATTTTGCAAGAATGAAACTGCGGGCTGTTCTTTTAAAAAGGCGCTCGTCACTTTGGTCATTCAAGTTAAATCAAATCAAATGACTACAATTAAATCCTGCTTAGCATTCTGAAACCAACGATGCTGTAAATAAACTTTTAGGGTTTAGTTTCAAGACTGTTACACCTCAAACTGAAAGTAAACAAACACTTGTATTCGAAATGTAAACTCTTGCATTAAAGCAGGAGCGACGAAAAGACGAACATATTGAATAAAACATTTATTTAAATTTTAAAAATATTGAAACGGTTTCAAGCGGCCATCGTTGATTTTATCTGGCGCGTTCACTTTTTGATTCCTTTGTGAGCTTCAATATCCCACTGGTCTTATTTTGTTCCTTCACTTTGTGTTATGGTATCTTTGACAGATTTGTTTTGCTACTACTTATGTTGCATTCCAAGAGAGAGATGAGATCCTTAAATATTATTTACTTAATAATATTTTTAAAGGTAATATTAATGGCTATAAAAATAGTTGTATGTATCTGTCTAATTATGAAAACGAAATTCTTAACTAAACAAGAAATACATTGTTACAACAATAAATACATTGTGGTATACACAAACATATCAAATTTAAAAGGTTCTAATTACAGTACCTATTATTCGGTTATCGTAGTCAATACAGAACCTTTATAATTTCTGTATGTTTGCGGGTACCATTCTGTTCACAACAAACTATTATATAGCTTTAAATCTATACGCATAAATTATAACTTTTGCTTTAGATAAAAATCTCAAGTGATATGAACATTTTTATATTGATTTCTCGGCTTGATGTTTAGTATCCTTTGTTCAAAAGGATGGATGTAACCACGTATTACTTTTCATTTTGAGCCCCGTTTACGAAATTGGAAACATCAAAATGGTTTGTAAGTTGTTCCGTGCTCCATCCATTTCCAAACAAGACTATGTAAAAGTCCGGGATAAATCTCGAAATCAGGTTTTGACGTCATTAGTTTTCAAAGCTTTTAAGGAAAACTCAAGGAAAGCTTTTACGGAAGCGGAACACAGCTAGTAATTACTGGATTAATGATCTTGCTAACCCATTTAAAAGGAATTAATATGAATTATTCAAGTATATTTTGCATTATTTACTACAAAAAAATTAAAAAGATGAATTGCAATAGAACACACAGTTGGCCCTGTGGGGGCATTAGAATCCTTTTTCCTAATTTGTACGAGGTTCGATACGCATTTAACAATTTTTTATACCGTTATAAATCAATTCGTAGAGTTCATAATTTATACAAATCTCATAGCAACAGTTATATGAGAACATGTTTATTTGAATGTTACATATAATAAAGTAACTGTATTGAGCGTCGGCTTTAATATTTAAAATTTACGAACATAAATAATCCCTATTTGTTATTCAAATATTAACTCAAATACAATTGAGAATATACTAAACAGACTGAATAGCAAAGCGTGCTAAACATTTCCTTTGAAAGCTTCACCACAGCTACCTTCATGCAACTTCTGCCGCCACATCAAACTTTCATCGGATCCGCCGTCGAGTGAGCTTTCGCTTATTATGTCATAAATTGTGGATGTTGTGTGTAATATCGAGCTTAAAGCTCACAGTTTGTACGCGGAGCTTAACTGAATATGCGCAAGTTGCTTCTAAAGTTATGCGATATACAATAATGGATTAGATTTAGGGTCTGCGTATACAGCGTGGCAGACTTGAATGTTGCTCGATAGTGGAGGCATTTGAGTATTATACGACATGACTTACTCAGTAATAAAAATATTAATTCTTTTTTAATTCAAACTACATATTTTCAAAGTTTACCGACAGTAAATAAACTAGATATAGAAATCAATTTTTGGGTCGTGATATTTATCTTCGCAACAGTAAACTGGTAAGTATTCGGTTTGTAGTAATTATTGAGTGGCAACCATAGGTGTACATAAAAATATATTTATAAAAAATATTTTTATTAAAACAAATGTTTCCATTTTCATAGTATGGATTCACATTTGATTGTGTACTTAAAATATTGCAGTGTTTTGAATTTTTTAAAACGAAATTTTAATTAAAGCAAGTGGGACAAAATGTCCCAGTTTTTTCTCAACTTTTGCCATTTTGAAAGTTCCGCTGATTTACTCATCTTTGATTCTGTACAGTGTTGTAAATGTTCCGACCCAACGCAATATTTTCATTTCTGTGATATGCATTTTTTGTTCATCGACTTTTCTCATCGGTCAGCATTAAGACCCGTATATCAAAGCTGATCGTATTGCTTTCTTATAAACTCAACCGTTGAGTTTGAGGGGCATTCTAGCGTTATATAGCACTCCAGCTAGTGATTTCCATTTTAGCCAGGCAGTTATTATTCTATGCTTATGTCTTTTTCAATGCTGTCTTTCAGTGCTACTACTGAACCGAAATATTTAAACTGATTTACCTTCTTCAGAGTAGTTCCTTCGATCATCACTGATGCGTTATCGTTGTTGTTATTTCCAGACATATACAACGCATGTATTCATTCTTGTCTCTGTTCACTCTAAGATCTCGCCTTTTGCCATGAATTTAGTTGTTCTTGTACTTCTTTTTGAGTTTCGACAATAAAAACTATATCATCAGCGTACAGCAGTGTCCAAGGTGCAGGTTTTACCGATGTTCCGTGATATAGTTCATAACTACGTTAAACAACAACGAGCTATTTGTGGATCTTTGGTAAACTCCGACCTTTACTTCAAATTTGTCAGTCTGGCCTAAGGGGCCACTACTTTTTTCCGCGATCTATATTTTTTTATCAGAATCTTCACGCTGTGTATTGCATTTGTTGTTTTCGTTCAGCTGGTGAATCCACATTGGTTAGGGGTAATATTGGCAATTTTTTTAGTCGTTTTGGGAGGATAATTTTCAAAGTATTAGGGTATGGGACGTCAGTGTAATACCACGATAGTTGCTGCAATATGTCACATCAGTAATTTAAGTTCGGAGTTTTAGTAATTTCGCTACATGCTTTATACATTCATACATTCGCACTTACTTCTATTATGCCTCGACGTAAAACATTGACAGGCCGGATTAAGAGACAAAGAAGAAGGGATATATATTCGCGTGAAAGTATGCCGACTAGGCCAAATGCAAATTTGAATAATGAATTAAAATTATGAAATTACTTTGAGGGATAAATTTGACGTATTTGTACACGCTCTCAGTTAATGTAATAAAGCAAAATTCAAAAAAATCATTTACGTTTATTATAGAGGTACATTCTTTTATAAAAGAACCTAAATAAAGTTCAAACTCAAAAATTTAATTAATTATGATGGAATTTCGGCCACTGGCTGATAACTAGTTTTATTAAATCACTTTTTTGAAAGTTAAGTATACTTAGATAAAATTGAGATTTATTGTTATCTGTAATATATATATATATTAACAAAATGGAAAATAGATTACAAAAGTGAGTATACATAAAGAATGTTTTTGATTTATTAATATGATTTCTGCATATGGACGTTTTTGCATTTCAATTATTATGAATGAATTTAAATTCATTATCAGACAGTTTGAAACGTTACAAATTTATTTCCACTCACAACGAACAGATTACATTTTGACGCTACAGAGATTAGGTAATTTAGCAGTGGAATAACGTGGAGAAGTGAGTTTCCCTAATATTCATTTCTAGGGTGCAATATTGCAAAGAATAATCTGAACGCCTATCCCATTAAAAGGATGCTGTTTTATTGGGGTAGCCAGGATAGATATTTCTTATCTCTAGTGATAGTGGGATAAAATTAATAAGAGCGATATCTACCATTAATATTATGAAATACAAAATTGACACCTTGAGAAAGAAATCGGTAAGAAAAATAACAGAAAATTTACTATACCATTCAATGTTCAGATATAGCGGTAAAATATATTCCCTCAGTGACGGAAACAAATTTGTTACGTTGTTATGCGTGCGTGCTTCAGTGTTTGTTTGGTTGCTATGTGGATATGTATACGTTTAATCTGGCATTCATGCTTGTGTACGTGCGCTGGTGCGGGCACCTTCCTTCACTTGTTTCGTTGGAATTAACTTGGAGCATACGTCACTAGTTTGATTTACAAGCAGTTTCTTTACTTTACACAATAATTATCTGCCCAAAAGTTTTGTGTATGTTTTAATGTGATGCAGATTGCAAGAAAATTAAGCAGTTGTTTATTTTGCGAAAGAACTCAAAAGAAAATAGCCAGAATTCACAATTCAAAAGAAAATAGCTAGAATGAAACCAATGGAAAGAATATATTTGGAACGACACAAAAGATAAATACAGTCGTATTTATTATTGAATGAATGTAAAAATATGAGTGATAAATTTTGATTATTATGATTGTACTTTTAATAAACGTATCGATTCAACAAGCGTATAAGTTTCTCAATATTTTTTATTTGATCGATTCGTGACTGAATAAAATACTATTGCGACTAAAACTTTTAATCAAACTTACGCTTCTAAAGAAAAAAAACAATATGCCATTTGAAAACCATTCGCGGCTCTGCACTTTTCCTTCCACTAAGTGTTTATTACCGTTTATGATGAATGTAACACAAATGAACCCTGCACAAACGGTGTACAAAGAACGAAGGCGACCCCATAAATTTAATTTACTGCTTATTGTCCAAGCATATCTGAATGCGGATGTTACGTTTCTGTATTACCAGTCATTTGAATATTAAAATTTTCATGAGTATATAGTGTTTGAAACTTTCTAAATACACATTTACATTAAAAACCTGTTTAATGAATAAAAAATTTATATCTCTTTTTGATTTATTCGCTTTACAACAAATTTTTCGTAATTAAAACTGCGGTTAAGTAGTGAAACGAGCCGTATACTGCAAATATACACATATATATACATATATATATATATATATATATATATATATATATATATATATATATGATGTACATATACATATTGTATATATTTTGGGTTAATAAAAAAATGTCAAGTCGTATGTTCCCATTGACCTGTCATAATCGGTGTCGGGTGAATATGATGGATATACTAGCACAATAAAATCGAAGTCCTATAAGTTTGGACTAGTTTACTTTGATGTTTTTTTAGTTAGTATACTTTGCAATACGTGCTTAAGCGTTTTCATGGAGGAAACCACGTTGTCATAGAAAATATAAACCTTTTTCTCTTGACTACTTAGTTCGTTAGATAACTGATATAATTGCTAGTAGTAAATGCATGTACTAAATGCGAACTCCTCTGGAAATAACACCCATTGAATATTCACCATCATTTTATTGAGTTTAGCTCAGCGTTTGGTCTTTGAGTGCTGAAATATAACTAATAATAAAATAACAGGCTACTATATTTAGCACTTTAGTAATTTATAACGTTTAATACAAATATATATTTTTTATTTCTCTTTCAGCACATTGATGTGATTTGGGGGCTTCAAAAATTCACAACAGTTAGCATTTTTTTATGTTTTATTCCAACTAAAGTCTAATCTCTGCATTAATTTACGACTAAAATCCGTTTTTCAATTTGGTATCTGATTTTTATCAGTACGAATTATTGTTCAAAATATTCTCTTATATTTAATCGCACTATACATTTTAATCAGCTTGCTACGGCGTAGCAGTTACGTTCTGACGTGTACGTGCCAAATGCTCAATGCGCTCTCCGCGTATACGTGTTTTTACGTTCGCCTCGTAATCATGACGTCAGCATTTGATCTCGATAGACTCTCCGCCCTTCATCCGTAAAATATTCGTGGCTTCTTGTCTCTCAGCCGAGCTAAGGTTAACTATGTAAATACTGTTCATGCTACACGCTACGCGGCTTAAGCTGTTATACAAATAAAGTCGGTTATGGACCGCTTTGTGCTTTTGGTTGGTTGGTCGTAATTTGGAATTGGTCTTTGATGTTGAAGTTTAGACGAGGTGCAAATGAGGGTGGTAATGTGCATGTTTGTTCTATTGGTTTTGTATAAAGCGACTGGTACACCCCTTTGCCTTGTTAGCACTGGGTAAATATATACCGTCAATAAGTATGTTAGAAAGCAGATTGTGTTGATTCGATATAGTAACGTAATTACAATAAAGAGAAAATTACGCACATAGTACTTTTACTAAATATATTTGGGGTTAATTTTGTAGAAATTCAATATTCACAATTAAATGAAACTACGTGAAAAAGAATAAGTTCTACTATCTTTAAGTTCTTTACCACCTAGTGGTAAAGAACTTAAAGAAAGTAGAAATAATACTACATCACGTAGTTTCATTTAATTGTGAATGTAAAAGATGTAAAAGGTTATGTACTTATGTATGTACATGGTGAAAAATAATACAATTTAAATAAGCACCATGTTTACACGCCTTTTTTAAGGAAATATATTGACTTTCATAGTAAAAAATAATGTTTATAAATATTTTATGAGAATGTTTATAAAACTTAAATGCGTGCAGTGTTTCGCAAGTTTTTTTAATGGCGTGCGTAGTTTGATTAATATTTATTTATATTATTGTATCACAAATATCATGACCAAAATTTGAGATAAAATTGAAATTTTATTTGTATATCATTTGCAAAATATTGTTAGTCTCTAATTAATTCCTAACTCGTTACTCATTTAGTAAAAATCATAACAAAACATGTTTCGAACTAACACAAATATTTAACTCAAACCCGCTGAATGCAGATCTGTTGATGCTGGATGGTAATAATTTTTATTTAACGTTCTCGAGATAATGAATCCGTCAGTATTAGTTAGGAGCATCTAACGGTTATGGACGCCTAACGACGCCAACCTGTCAATCATTATCAAAAAAAAATAATTCGTAATTAAGCTTGATTTCCCTTAATTTAAAAATTCCAACGACGTTATTTTAATCTTTTTGCTCTATCAGTAATCACGATTTGGTGACGATGAGTTTAATAACGAATATTTTAAAGATTATATTGACAAAGCTTAAGGAGTCGATTTAGGGAGGAGATTTGAATTCTTGAGATTAAAATTTGCTGACTGGGTTACGGATTTGGATATAATGAAAGAATTCGCCCCGATTATTTGACGAGATTATATTGTATTTATTTTATAAAGGACATTAGACAATTATTGTCATTGAGTTATTATATCTTATATTGTCAACCTACATACATCATAAACGTCGTGGATGATAACTTCTTGTCAATATAAGAGAATAGAAAAATAATAATAATTTCTTACTTATTGTGGCAGGTGAATTTATAAGATTAAGTTCAATTACGTAACGTCTCAGTTTAGTAATCAAATGTTTAAGTATGAGATACGATGGAAATTTTTGAATAAATCTTTTCATCTTATTATGTTACTGAGTCTTGTGTTCCTGATATTAAATATAAGTTGTCCTGCTGGGCCCTGTTACCCTAATACTTAAATCTCGTCTTCTTTACTTACATAAAAAGACGAGATTTAAGTATTAGGCCTACTTATAACATATATAGGCGTATATATTGTTAGTTTACTCCATGACAATTTAATGTCAGAAATTTGCCAAGCCCACTTTAGTTACCTGAAAAAAAAGATGAAATCAACGCAAAGGCTAAGCTCTAACTAGTGTCATTATGTGGTATTAAAATAAAATTTAAATCTGAAAGATAAGTTTGCATTAAAGTGATTAAGTACTCAATGTAACATTGAATATATTCGGCGTTAATTTTGTAGAAATTAATTATTCACAATCAAATGAAACTACGTGATGTAGTATTATTTCTACTTTCTTAATTTCTTTACCACGACCTATTATTAACTAACATCCCACCTGAAGATGTTGTAATATAACGAAACCTAGGTCGTGGTAAAGAAATTAAAGAAAGTAGAAATAATACTACATTACGTAGTTTCTTTTGATTGTACTCAATGTAATGTTTATATTTGAACTCGACAAATTTAACTCTGCATAAAATTGAATAGAAAACGATACAAAAATATCCTTGAAAAATATTTGTCAAAGCAGCTATTTCTATGGATAAAATGTGTTAATATGTAATGTATGCAATAGCTTCTTTTGACCTCCATCGATATACAGTTTTTCGTTTTCATTTGAACTGATATTTTTGTAGTTTCATGAACGTAAATTACTTTGCATTACATTCGATGATCACTGTATTAGAAGCTTATAAATTAAATATTCAAATTGGTTTTATTTTTATACATAGTGGGTAGGTATCATCTGAAAGGGCTAATAATGAGAGTCTCAATATTATTTTGAATATCTAAGTAAGGAATGTCAAAAGATATATTGAAAAATTGCATAAAAGTATGCGCACCCCCGCCCCCCGTTCTCGAAATTGCTCAACATAAAATTGTGAAGAAAAAAATTGTTTTGGAATCTACACGAAGATTGTAGGAAAAGCGATTATCATAGATGTTATACATTTTGAAATATGCACACTGTTTTGTAATGGTGAAAAATTCAGTAGGCAATACGAGTATAATTCGATTGTGAAAAATTAATATTTGTAATTAGTTTAATAAAAAAACAATTTACTTATATTTTAAATTTTTATGAGTATGTAAACTTTGACTGACTGAAAGGTTAATATATTTTTATTAGCCTTTCAGTCAGTCAGCTATACATCCACTAACATCTTATTATGTTTATTTTTAATAGAAATAGTTGAAGTCGGATATCTCTTCGAAGGAACATTTCAGTTCAAAACATTAAAAAATGCACCAATGAAAGTTTATTAAATTAATGTGAAGAAATAAGATATTTGAAAAAGTAAAAATTAAAACAATTTGAGAAGTGCCATTTAAAAAACGCAAATTGAATGAATAATTTGAAAGTAATTGAAAGTAC
Organism: Druceiella hillmani; assembly: GCA_039881145.1. NCBI lineage: Eukaryota > Metazoa > Arthropoda > Insecta > Lepidoptera > Hepialidae > Druceiella > Druceiella hillmani. The sequence goes on from JAYKKI010000052.1 coordinate 1,630,158, forward strand.
ATGGAAAATTTTATAATAGAAGCCAGAAAACCTATATATAAATAAATAAAATAAAAAATAAAAAAACCTATTTTCAGAATTTTTGTCTGCTATTTAATTTTTCTTCAATCACGCGAAAACTATTGGGCGGATTTTGTTGAAATTTGGTACGGTTATATTTTATATTCTCGAGCAAAATGTAGGATAATTACTATTATTTTATTTAAATACTACCGATTTAAAAATTATCCTGGCTTGATGAATATAACGATATTGGCGCTATCGACGCAGTCTACAACCGTTTTTAGTAAACTTTGTGATCAGAGATATATAAGGATATGGTACTGCCTACGCCATCTATTTAATTCATTGTTAGTATTTTTACGTATGACGCTTATTCGAAACAATAATCCCGAGTGAATTTCACGCGGACGAAGTCGAGTGCCTAGCTAGTATAAAATATTTTAAATATAAGACAGACTAGTTTATTGGGTTTAAAATATCATATTAAATGAGGTAAGCGCGTAATGTTTTAATCTATTGTGAATCCAACAAACACGTTTCGTTATGGCTATAAGTTTAATGTGTTTATTGATATTTTTGTAATTCAAAAATTTAGGGTAATTTTGGTGCAATTTTTTTTGGAAAATTATTTAGTCATTAATGGATATTTTTATATTTATCATAACAGTAATGTATTTTTGTAATGAATGGAAATAATTTTTTAAAAACTTTAAGCACGTAATTTACGTATTTAAAATTAAATTTAGTCATAATTAAAAGAATACTCATCAATTTTATTGCAACACTTGAACTATTTTCTCGGCAATAGCAAAAACAATGTACGTAAATTGAAAGTAAAATATTTGCGTTAAACTAATTCGAATATCAGGTTAGTAGCAAGAAACGAGTACAATTATTATAATAATCCTAAAACGCAAAACTTACGTATTTGTTTTAAATACATAGTGCAATATTCGTCCCTAATTTTCCAATAAAATGTTATCTTCTTTTCCAAGAATACTTTCCAACAAAGACGTATTTAAAACTTTTTGCTGTTAACCTACTTTCCGAAAATTCCTTAATATTTTCATAAATTTTCCGTATAACGAATGTGTTTTAATCGTGGAAAGAGGAGAAAATGTTTAACTTCGGAGTTTGGATTTTAATTAATCTTACCACCATTATTATTAAGGGAAGAAAACTTATTCAGAAAAATTTTAGTGTTGAAATTTTTTAATATAATTTTATGGGTTTGTTTGCAAATCACTAACCGTAATTAATTTCCACTTGAATTTATGGAGACTTTAAAAAAACCGCAAGATTTATTATTTATAATTCGTCAAAAATTCTTACCATTTCCAATTTTTTTTTCTTTGATGAAATTTTATCCATTCATGTATAAATACACATCTATATCTATACATACACAAAAACAAATAAATGTATTTTCAAGCAACACATTTTTGGTGCTTTGTCATGCATGATCGGTGGAGATATAGCAGATTTTTTAAAAATTTCAGGGATCAGAGCCATCTCAACGGTATCATTTCCTTAAAGGAAATTCACTAAAAAGAATATGCGAAATGTTTTTGGATGATAGGATTAGACGTTCCGATTTTCAAGCGTTATGTACGAGTAATTCGATCCACGTAAACTATAGGCGGGGTGCCCAATGTCCCTAGTTCTCGACTAATATCGATTTAGAATTTAGCGAGTATTGAATTCAAAAATTTATGTTAAATTGTGTGCATGAAAAAATCCAAAAGGAGCAACTGAGCACGGCGGCGGCAGTAGAATGTAAATTATTTTTTCTTACATATCTTCTAGTCCCAATTGTCTGCAAAATGTTTTAGGAAAACCAGGCATACTCAGGTTTTGATCATAGAAATCGATTTGAATAGTAAATGATTTGTCGCAATAAGCGAATCTCCCTCTTTCCCGTCGTAGTAATTTATTAATTTGAAATAAATCTTACCAGCTACCTTACTTCTTAGGGCCACAATTTGCAGTAAATTTTAAATTAATTTAGCTTTCCTCCAGTTGCAGCTCTTTTCACATCCTATGCTCTTTCATATACTATGTTGTCTATAAAGAGTGTTATGAATATTTACATAGAATTTTGTAGACAATAATTTCATGCAGGATCATCAGAGCTAACCAGGAAAGGTAAGCTGTGAGTTATGTCATCCTATGTAAAATTCATTGAAAATCATATTTTTTCCATGTCTGTCTTCAATAAGTTTACAGCAATAAAGGTATAATAAATTCGGCCAAAAATTGACGAAAACTTCCGCTTATACCATTTATTACTAGACAGTTTTAATAAAAATGTTTTCACAATCAACAGATAGACACAATAATTCTAAAAATAAGTTTTCTGGCTTATATTGTCAGTTTATACGCCAAATGAATCACTCTTTTTAAAATATTTTCCTTGTACACAATTCACTCTGTTACAGTTTTATCATGTGTACTGGTGAGAGACACAATCGTTATATTTCAACAAAGTTTGTATTTTATCAATATCTACCTCGAATATTGTACGATTAAACTTAATAATAACATGTAAATTTTTATTGGGGGTACGAAAAAAGAACCGTGTATTTATTTTCTTGATTAAAAATGATAAAGTGAAGATTGCAGAAAACATATTTAATTTTATGACTGTACTTTTCTGTGCTTTAATCACCTAATTTTTTTTATCCTTTTGTAGAGGGATATCTAAATAAAATTATTAATTAATAAAGCATTAACGATTAGGAATAATTATATCCAGAATAAGAGAGTTTTCCTCGAAATTGGAGGTTTCCAGGATAACAAGGAAAATTGCAAAATATAATTTGAAAATTCACATCAAAGTTTATGTAATTTTACAATTAATAGTCCTTGATAGTAATTTCAAGTTTTATTTTCTTCTTTGCTTTCTAGCTCTCACATTATTAAGGCTATACCGGAAAGAGTGTCTTCCTATGGGTATACCTCAATCTCAAGTACCTTTAATGTCTTTTCAGTGTGTGGCCATTCTCATTACTTAAAAAAAATTGAAATAATTATCTACAGCATATATATATATATATATATATATATATATATATATATATATATATATATACACATACATACATAACAAAGAGTAACATATCTGACTTTCAGATATTTATTTAATGATTTAAACAATTAAACGATTCCTAAAAACGAAACACATATTTATTATTTTTTCAAACAAATCTAAATCTTAATTCTGAAGTTTAAAATGTTTGCAGCCTTTCAGCTATGAAAGCGGAACAAACAAAAAACAAGTTCCTTTCGTATTCAATTAATTACATAAATTATTTGATTTATATTTAATTGAGCCTATACACGAACAAATTACTTAAACCTAATCGTGGAAGATACAATTCTGCCTCAAGTCAACTTCTTTGAACTTTAGGATTTGCCTCTGCGATCGAATTATCGTTATCACAAAGCACACTTCGAACGAGTTTCTTAAATTCAAAAGCAAAGTTATTTGAATCAATGAAATACCCGATGTATATATTGTTTTTGCCAGGCATTTAATATAGTTAAAATATTGATTTCCGCTTCATTATGATATAAAGTTTGACTTGTAACCTCATGCAAATACATGATTTCAAACAAATTTTTAGCAAGGCTGCAGGTGTGCTCAAGCGTGTTATAAACCTATGGAATGGATCACATAGAAAACGAAAAGAATGTTTATTTTATATAATATTTAATTAATATTTAATTTCATCCTCTGATTTATAACTAAAAAAATGCATGATTATATGAAACTACGTGATGTAGTATTATTTCTATTTTATTTAAGTTCTTTACCACGACCTATGTTTCATTGTATTACAACCTCTTCACGTGGATCGATAAAAATTACGCCAAATATGTTCAATACTAAAAAATTAAGTAACCAGTTTAAGTCTCACTATTCATATCCAAAAATTACATATACGTATATTCCGAATATCTTGTTGCGTTATAAGCAAACAGTATATTTTTTATGTAATCCCAAATTAACCTTAATTCCGACCTTTGAAATAATACTAAAGAAACAGGTAATTAGTTTAAGTTTCACCCTTAAGCGAATATAATATTTATTTTATGTAACTTTAAATGAACTCTTAAGTCCATCTTTTGATTTATAAATAAAGAAGTAGGTAACAAAATTTAAATCTCAATCTTCTTATCCTGAATTGCACATGTGGATATACCAAATATCCTCTTGTATCATGAGCGAATTGAACATTTATTTATGTAATTTTAAATTAACCCTTAATTCAACCATTGAACATCTGGGCATATCTTTCCGAATTTACAGTTACAGTTTGGCCACGTTGATTTTCAAAGAAATTAGGCTGCAGATGCAGACATGGCACACCAGACTGTTACTTTAGGCTTGTGTAAAGGCTCTTGATGCATTTGTCTTGGGTTGTCGACATCCCAGTAACGAAAGTTCTGCTTATTCACACATCCTCCAATGTGAAAGTGAGCTTCGTCACTAAAGAATATGTTGGCCATCCGGGTAGCAGTACGAAATCTCAACATCACCTCCGCGTAAGTTTTTCTTAATTCAAAGTCAGAATCGTGTAAATCTTGAACAATTTGAATTTTATATGGATGGAACTTGATCTTTTTTTGCATTATTACCTGTAAAGTTGATTTCGGAATTCCCAATATCGATGAACTTGTACGCAGTAATAAACGGGGATTTTCAACGACAGAAACCATAACACGCTCGATATTTTCATCCGTGGCTACCAATGGTGTAGGTCCTGGCCTGGACCTATTTAATGTTGATCCTGTAGCTCTGAACCTTGCTACCCATGACTGAATGAGGTTGATCGATGGTCCATCACGTAATCGACGAATACTGTAACGATTATTAAATCGACGGCGTGCTACAGACAGCGAAAATCCACTCCAAATGCACGCCTCGACGCAAAAGCGCGGTGCTCTCCACTCCAATGTTCCATGGCTACTAAAGCATCTGCACCACTTGCTATTCTAACGACGCCCCCCGCGCCCCTCTTATGTGTTGCGTTCAGAAACTATGTTTGTTCAAACTTTGAAATCTGCCACTGGACATTTTCGAAAATAATTTTATTCAAATGTTATTATAGTTATGTTAATGGGAAAAACTGTTTGTTGCATAATATATTGTTCTTTATCATATACTTGTAAAATTTGCAGAATTTTTAACATTTCCTATTGTGTATTAAAGAGATTCAAAAACATTTCTTACTTTTTTTTACAGTTTGCGCTAAAGTTAAAACATAGAAAAATATTTAATGTGGCCATTTTATTAAAAAGTGTATCATAACTAAATTTCTGTAAAATGCGAGATAAAGTAAGTCTTGATATCGTATTGGATTACCGATTATTTCAAATTCCTCTTTCATAAATATTTGCTTACAAATATAAAGATAAATAGTTATATTCTTGTAATCTAAATTAGATAGAAATAGTCAATGCTCTAACATGCAGTTGATATTTAAGAAAAAACCACCAGTAAAACTAGTAGTTGCTTGGCCGAACACTATTTCATATAATAGTTACATGATTATTTTTATACATTTTAATTGTTCACGATTGTATTATTTAATTCCTAGTGTTATTGAATATCATATGAATTCACTGTGAAAACTGTCTCTAAATTGATATTGCCATGTCAAGTTGCATCCTAGAGTTAATAAACCTTGTTGCCTTGGTTCGACTTGTCTGACATCAATCACTGTGTGCGGATTATTTCGATGAATATTGTATTTGTATTGAAGAGAAGTTCAAATTTCACAGTGAATTACCCGTGTCACTATTTATTTTTAGAACATATATTGAATATATTTGGCGTTAATTTTGTAGAAATGCATTATTCACAATTAAATGAAACTACGTGATGTAGTATTATTTCTACTATCTTTAATTTCTTTACCACGACCTAGGTTTCGTTGTATTACAACACCTTCAGGTGGGATATTAGCAAAGACAGTAGCAAAGTTATCTTTGCTAATATCCCGCCTGAAGATGTTGTAATACAACGAAACCTAGGTCGTGGTAAAGAAATTAAAGATAGTAGAAATAACACTACATCACGTAGTTTCCTTTAGTTGTGAATTTAGAACATATATTTTAAATATAAAAACTGTAGTATGTTTCGTGGAGAGAAGATAACTTTTGAAAGGAGATTTAAAATTTTGGGAGAAAAAAAATTCATATCTACACGTTCACCTCGTTTCTGCAATGAACTCGCCTAATTAGGAATAGCATTTATGAAAAGGACTTGTATGCATTGCCCGTTACTTTTAAAGGAACGGAAAACAAATTTATATTTTTTATTTTTTGATTCAGCATTCTTGGAAATAAGAGGGTAGGGTTTTACAATATATGGGATGAAAATAATTATTTTGCCGGTCCTAAAATTTATGTATGAATATATTTGAGTGTTAGTCATTAAGGTATTTGAAGGATAATATTTTTTATTACTGTACCATATATTAAGTTTTTACGTTAAAGATGCATGAAGATAAAGGTATCTAAAGTATGTGTGAAGATAAAATCATGAAAATATGTAAATGGTAACCTTATTACTTAAGTATATCATAACATAAGTTAATTTCAAAGTGTCTCTCCGGGACCGCTGGCTATATTTTATGTTACCGAACCCTTAACATAATTCTTCCAAACATAGCATGGCGGTACTGACACTTGGTAATCAGTAGTTAGAACTGAGTCGGTAGTCAGGAGAATTAGGATATTTATTACCGATTTTAGGAAAACATGAATTTACATATGATTTGAGAATTTTTTAAGTAGAATCCAAATGAGTAGTGCTTAAATCTAAAATGTAAGCATGCAGTAATGTATTGACAAAAGCAGGGGTAGAATTTTTTACCAACCAAAAACAAGAAATTCTATATTTTACAATATCTAATGAAATAAAATTTACGTGGAGAAGAAAAAAACAAAGGAAATTCTATTTTGTACACATCTTGCTGTGTATGTTTGTTAGACGTGCTCCAAATTACTTTTTAGATAATTTTGAAAAACTGTTGATTTTTTGGAACAAATTGAGTCAAATGGAACAATGTTTTCTCAACCTAATTATGACCATACCAGTGTCTATTGAGAGAAAAAATATTATTTCAATGACTTAAAAATTTTATGTAATGGTTCATAATTAGAAAAGTGATTATTTTCAGTATTTAGTAAATCCCAATTCGAGACACTTAACTGTTACTGTAGCACACATCTGATGACGTTTACTCAATACATGAGCATTACTGTATCCTATATCTATGTACACATATGTATGTGTTTATATGTACACACACACACACACACGTATGCTCATATATATATATATATATATATATATATATATATATATATATATATATATATATATATATGTACCTACAAAATATACAGTGTCGGAATTTTTATACGGTAGTTTAGTTATAAATGAGTAACTAGCTTCTAGATTTTAGTACATCCATAAGTTCTGTGGATTTCATTGACTCGAGACGTTCCCTTAAGAAATAATTTACTATCCACCAAAATATGTCTCAGTCTGCCAAAACACAGGCCTCTTCCAATTTGCGTGTCATGGGAAGTAATGTCCAAAATTGCCACACTTTGGCAGGTGGATAAGCGATCACAAATATCACACCAGCTCCGTTCAATGAGCAGCCGTGAATCGAATTTGGTACCTCATTTGCTGCCTGACTTCGGTACCTCACCTCCGTTGTTGTGTCAATATTGCGATCGAAATATTAATGTCTGAATTTATTGTACATATTTCAAGTGCAAATTTAAATCATTTTCGTTATTCACAATAAAAACATCTTTAAAAAACATCACGCACCGAAAATAAATGTTAATAATATAAATCTGAGGTCGTATTTCGGTTCAATTCGAAAGCTGTTCGTAACAACAACTTCTCACAGGCTGCGTCGCGATATTTTTCCAACTTGCTTGAGTCTTAGCAAGATGGAAAAAGCCTAGCCGTGGGAGAGTGGCCAATGACGTTTTTGAAAACTGCTATGCTCCGTGAGTGTAACTGAATATCGAGGGAGAGTAGAGATTGGGGAAAGCGCTGCTGCAAAATCTTTCGGATATGGGTATATATCTATTTCTTTGGATTATTTGTAACCAATGGTGCTTGATTCTGTGTCATTTATTAAATTTGTTGTTAAAAATACTGGATTTGATACAAATAATTAAGTTCAGCTTACGTGCCTTGCTGTTATTTAGTGTATAGATTAAAAGGAAGTGATTTTATTGATATATATCGCTACAAGGTTTTAGTTGTATAGTTCTATTATCTGTATACTTTACTAAGTCGTTACGATGATAAATTGATATATAGAACTGAGAAAGTCTTTAAATTTATTAAGAATACCTGTTGCGCTGAGGGAAATATATTAGGGCTGCATTTCACAAAGGTTTATGCGAGTTGAATTTACTTGAGTTGTGTTCAAGGCATCAGTTTTTACTGCATTTCACTGTAAAGATATAGAGTCAAAAATATGGGTTACTTAGGTCTTACAAGAAATGGAACCCTTAAAAGAAATCGAACCCTTAAAAGAAATGGAATCCTTACGGGAAAAAGAAACCTTAAAAGACAAAATCACTCATGTATCCGTTTTTCCGTGTAAACTTCAGTTTTCTCTGAAAACATTTGAAGTAGAAACTTGAAATTTGGGGAAGCAATAAATCATATTAACATGCATATTTAAGAGTAAAACATATTATTAACATGAAATTAATACGCATGTTTCTAGTGAGACACCCGAAAATACCTTTAGCATTAATAGGAAATTAAAAAAAATAAAAAAAAATATATATATATATATATATATATATATATATATCATAAATAGACAATACAATTGTTTACAAATATATTTCAATTAAAGCAATTTTGTATCTAAGGAAGTTCTTTTAAAGTTTTTCAGTCAAATGGGAAAATAGGGGAACTGGTTTTGTTATGTCCGTCCGTCTGTTTGTTATATAGTACATATATTCATTTATTTATATATACGCACAAATATATATGGTGTATATGGTGTGGCGCTCATAATCTCATATTTCATATTTCGTGGAAAGTATAAAAAAAGTAAATGATTATAGGATTTTCAAATACGAAAATTAATCGTATTCAAAAATACTATCGTTTTAAAAAAAAAATATTTAACAACAAATGTTTAGTTAATAACGTGTTTATGCTTAATGTTTCCATGCTGATGTCAGGCATTATTCAGATTAAGAAAACTTCGGGTTCTACTACTGACTTTAGTTCAATATTTTTAATCAACTGTTATTTTCCGTGGTATGGAACCATTCATGTTAATTTGTGTCCTATGGACTCAATTCTATGGATGATTTGTATTCTATGGACTCATACGGATCGATGTTTTTGCTTTATATGTTCCGTTTAAATTTCTTGATGTACGTTTTACGTTTTGTCCAGGCTGGGAATTCTATTGGATTTAATAGAAATATATAATTTCGCCTATAAAAATGCATTTATTTTAAAGGAAACAAAAAGCAAGGGCCAAAATAAGAAATCTATTAAGGCAATTGAAACGAGCCCGAGATCGATGGGTTTACTTTTCATATTTAAAATGTCCTTTACCATCTTCATTCTTCATTATCAGATCGTGGCTTTATAATTCGTGGATAACCGCTTCCTACCATTAAACAACTTTTTAAAACTGGTGAAACTAACCCAAACTCAGTGGGTCTATTATTGACCGTTATAAATATATTTTTCCATCTCTCATCTTTATTTTTAGATCTAGACTTCATCACAATATGTTGCCATCGGAAGCAAGTATATGTGTCAAGTTCCTAGTCTTTATCTAACGGAAAGAAGTAAAATATTGATTATAAAATTTGTATTTTCACGAAAGTTTTTTCAAATATTTGATCTCACATGCTATACGCTATAAAAGCTTATATTGTTACCATTTGACCACAACCTTAAGTCCTTTTTGGAGAGAAATTAAATGAGACCGAACAGGCGAGTTCCACCGCAATACATTTCGTAGTTTTATTCTCCATCATCAGAATAATTCTGTGTAACTTTAATATTGTACTATCATTGAAATTACATCTCAAATTTCAACTCAATCGGCTAACGGACAGCGGTTGAACCTTCGAGAACAACATTTGCTTGTTATGGTTGCTTTCCACGCCCTGATTGACGCGTTGCTCTGTGTAATGGTGTCAGCACATAACTGGCGGGTATGACATTAGAGAGGAAAGGAAGGGAGGGGGAGAGAGAGGAAGCATTGTATGTAAAGTCGCCGTCGCCGCCTCATCTCTCTCCTGTGTGTATATAAAGTTGATTCTCAAAGTGTTACGTGTGTATGTTGGCAAAATATAGAAATAACATTTAGAATTAGGATTTTTTGAAATTAAATGATAAATTACCATTTCATACATCGTATTTATCTATATTCATTTCTTATTTTCTGATGATAACAAGCTCACGTTTAACACCGTTGGTACGCTACTTTCCGACATGTACATTTGTAATGCAATCGGCGCTTTCTGTCCATGCGCTCCTTGTGCTCGGGACTAAACACGCCGTCTACATATAATCTCTTTAGCCGATATACTTGGAAAATCCTCCTTACATCTCCGCGCTTCCTTATGTCCTGACGGGTCGAAGATTAACTGCACAAATACTGTTACGTTCCACGCTACATGGTCTAGCGCGTTTATTCAAATAGAGTCGGTTATGATTCGCGTGGCGGCTTGTTCATACTTTGGAATATGTTCTTGATGTCAGGATTTTGTCGAAGTGCGAACGTAAATGGTAGTGAAGCAGCGAATCTGTTTCTTTCGTTGATATTGTGTAATTGATATTGTGCTATTGTGCGCAAGTGATATTGATATTGTGCGCAAGTGATATTGATATTATGATTTGTGATATTGTGCGCAAGTGGTACTCGTTTACCATGTTAATATACGTAAATTGATTTTGTTGATAAGCGTATTTTAAACTACACGATTACATAATGAAAATAACCTATAAGGCTATATGATAATTAAGTTATCGAAGGTTCTACCGAAATATCAGGAAGTTCAAGAAGTGAGTCACATTGTGAAAAATATCTAGACCTTTGCTTATAGTTTTGCAAGCCTGGAATGTTAATACCACGAAAAGATTGAATACGTCTGGCGTTAATTTTGTAAAAATTCATTATCACTTAATTTTTTTCCCCCAACTAAATGAAACTCTGTGGTCTAGTATTACTTCTGTGTTATTTAAATTCTTAACCACGACCTAGGTTTAGATGTATAATTAGCCAATTCTATATATTAACACAAATGCTTCTAGTAAAGATGCCCACCTGAAGATAATGTCTATATTAATATAGACAATATCTTCAGGTGGGCATATTTACCAGAAGCATTTGTGTTAATATATAGAATTGGTAAATTGATTAATATTTTTTTAATTGCATAATCTATATTTTTCACTAAATACATTAAAATATGATACTGTGATATTATCCGGAGGTGAATACTAGCGAAACATTGCTAAAAAGTATAAATAAGCAAGACATAAAATTACATGTATATATAAAAGACGGTGAAACAACAAAATTAAGGTAGAGATGTATATTTTCTTTCTGAAAATAACGAATAACGAAAAGACTTGATTAATGGATGACAATTGATTAACAGAAAGTAGTCTGTCTTTGCTGTTCGACTGTTCTTGACTTGTTTGGTTGATAAAATTTAGAAAAAGAAGTTTGTATGAATTTGCTTTTGTTGCATTATAATATTAGATATCGGCAGCACTGTCATTAATTACCTAACTTTAGATTTTTTCTCAATATTCCGAATGTTTGTACTAATTATAATTATTTATAACAAAATATTGACCTTATTATTAAAATAACGTAAATTTGAACAGTTTATGGTCTCAGGAGACAAGAAACTGAAGAAAAAAAAATAAGGAAGAGAAATAAACTGTATGTTGCCGCAGTTCACCCGGTGAATAATCTCAAAATAGGGGGATATTGAGGAATTTAGTATAATAAATTGTATGTTGCCGCAGTTCACCCGGTGAATAATCTCAAAATAGGGGGATATTGAGGAATTTAGTATAATAAATTGTATGTTGCCGCAGTTCACCCGATGAATAATCTCAAAATAGGGGGATATTGAGGAATTTAGTATAATAAATTGTATGTTGCCGCAGTTCACCCGGTGAATAATCTCAAAATAGGGGGATATTGAGGAATTTAGTATAATAAATTGTATGTTGCCGCAGTTCACCCTATGAATAATTTCAAAATAAGGGGATATTGAGGAATTTAGTGGAAAAATACTTCCTTCAATGTAAATTTTAAATATAATGATTATGGTTGAAAGGCGATATCACTATTCGAAATATTGGTGTATATTGGTGACAAAATTGATTTTTATAACGACTGTTGCAATGAATATAAAACGACTACAATATTAGATTATTATATAATGGCTCATAAATATTATCTAAGCTAAAATTAACATACAAAGAAGATCATTCCAAAAGATCGGAGAGTGACAGAATTACTTAGCATGCATTATACTTATAATTCTTTCTGAATAGCGAGAAAAAGCTTAAAATATTAGTACCACGGCTTCAATCACAAAACATTGGGTACATTACTTGTATATTGTTTATCATCAGTACTATTATATTCAAAACAACAAAGGTTAACCATTTTACCTATTCGTTTATCGTATCAAGAAGCTAGCTATTGATTTAAGTTGATATTATGTACGATATATGAATTAACATGGAACATTTATAGAGCAAAAATGATCCAATTTCATAGCAGAATAACTTGGGGCGCATGAAGAAAATTAGACGTATTTTCTAGTGAATATTTTGATCAGAGAACAAATAAAACAAATTTTTGTTCAAAAGAAATGCGAATGGAAGAATTACATTGTACAAAACCTGCTTATTATAAGTGAATTTTCCCAAGTAAATTGTCACGATTAGAAAAAAAATATTTTTCCCTGCAACAAAATGCAAATTAAAGTACTGCTCCTACATATAACTACCCGGAATTTATTTAAATAATCACCAATAAATATTTTCTAAATAAAACTTTATTAAAAATTAAAAAACATGTTCGTGAATTCAAAATATCTTTAAAATTTAAGCAACTACAAAGCGAAATGAATGTCATAAAATATCCAATAAAAATATTTGCCATAATCTAATTTAATTTAACCTAACCTAATATATTCTAATCTAATCTAACCTAACTTAACATAACCTAACATAACCCAACCTAACTTAACCTAACTTAAACTAACCTAACCTAACCACATCTAACTTGACCTAACCTAACTTAATCTAACCTAACATGACCTAACCTAACCTAACATAACCCAACCTAACCTAACCTAACATAATATAACATAACATAACATAACATAACATAACATAACATAACATAACATAACATAACATAACATAACATAACATAACATAACATAACATAACATAACATAACATAACATAACATAACATAACATAACATAACATAACATAACATAACATAACATAACATAACATAACATAACATAACATAACATAACATAACATAACATAACATAACATAACATAACATAACATAACATAACATAACATAACATAACATAACATAACATAGCATAACATAACATAACATAGCCTAACTTAACTCAATCTAACATAGCCTAACCTAATATAACCTAACATGACCTAACCTAACATAACCTAACCTAACCTAATCTAACCTAACCTAACATAACCTAACCTAACACAACCTAACCTAAGCTAACATAACCCAACCTAACCTAACATAACCTGATCTAATCTAACCTAACCTAACATAACCCAATCTAACCTAACCTAACCTAAACTAATTCAAATGTAACTAAAATAATTTTCGGCCGTGGCTAATGTATTATAAAATTGTTTAAAAAGTAACTTCCGTAAAAAATGTCTTTTCCAAAAAAAAATATTTGCTATAAATATTTCGAAAGAATAAGCAAAATCCCAGCCCAACCCGCCCCGGTCGCTCGGGTTTAATTTAAATAATCAACAATAAATATTGTAAATATCAAAATTTTTATTAGTAATGAAATTAATTATAAAATGACAGAAATGAAAAAAAATAGTATGTGGACTTAAAATATATAAAAGAAAATATTCAATTTTGATAATTAATTTTTATTTTAACTACTTAACAATTCATAACAAATTATGCTTTTAATTGTATAGTAAGTGGTTAGTGATAAAAGAATAAGTGAAGTAACTAGAAAAAGTGGTTAAAATCTGTTCCATCGCAAACAAAATCGTTAGGCACAAAATTTAAAAAAAAAAAATTTTTTTTAATAAATAACGTCAGCTGCAGAATTTCTTTCCAGGTATCTAGTTTTTGATGTATAAATTTTCATGAGATATTCAAAAAGTTATCGAAATATTCCTGGTGGTAAAGTACATTTATACCAAAAGTTCTTCACCTATAATTTAATATGGACTTTTCCGTTATGCTATTTTAAAAAAGTTATTTTTAAAGAAAATAATTTTTAAAATGGTTTTGTAATCGAAAATATATTTTTAACATATAGAATAGTTACGTTTTAATGAGGTAAGATGATATTTAACTTTATAATATTTACTCAAGCCTATTAAAAAGACTAAATAAATTAAAGTAAGGTAAAATTTAACTCGAAATTATTTTCTTACTGTATTTCCATTTAGTGATAAAATCAAGAAACTTTTAAAAAACTTTGATCTTTTATTTTTTCTTACTTCTACTAAACCAGATAAAACAACCGAAACCCACAATTTAGTTCGACAACCATGTTCTGAAAAACGAACGACCATACCAATAAACCAACACTTTGAAATTCGAAATTTTTTGTGAAGAAATTTGCAACTTATCAGCGCATTTTAATTTGTGTTGATTTATAAACGCAATATGTATTATGGAAAATGATGGTTTTAGTGCAACACTTATTGATGTGAACCTTCTCTTGTTCAGTCTTTCTATTACAAATTGAAAACACTATACATTCTTTTTCGGAATTTCGTCTTCTAAAATATTAAGGAGATCTGCCACAAAAACAATCAAATAAAAATGTAAATTTAAAGTTTTTATTAATCATATCGAATTTTACACATTAGCCATGCAGTTTTCCGCTTAATGTATAGAAGAATGCCACAAAATTTATTTTCGAGGATGTCGAATCACTAACTTTTAAAAGGGCGGAACTCTTTTAGAAATAATTGTTCCGTAATTTTCTTTACTAGGGGATACTTTTTCTAAAACTCATAAATAGCTTTTTTATTTGTATCCAAAAGTTTTAATATAAAATTTCTTCACAATTAAATGAAACTACATGATGTAGTATTATTTATACTTTCTTTAAGTTCTTTACTTTGTTTTATTTTAAAGAACTTAAAGAAAACAGAAATAATACTACATCACGTAGTTTCATTTAATTGTGAATAATAAATTTCTTCGAAATTAACGCCAAATATATTCAATAAAATTTCTTTTTTTTTACACCAATTTGACATAATTCTTAAATTTGTTATTTTTTCTCAATTTGTTTATTTGGTATTTGTTTAGACATGAACTTAATATAATATAAAATAGAAATCTAAATATTAATAAAAAAAAGATTTCTATTATTTGCAATAATGTTTTAAGTGTAGATACAACAGAATCTGAAAAAAAACTCATAATAAAATGAAATGTTGATTTTAGACAAGCCAAAAAGTTTCCAGGAATACTGTCCGTAATAAAAAAAATTCATAAGCTGCGTTGCGAATTTTTTCCCCTTTTGTACGAGCCTGGTTAGTGGCCAATCGGCAGAAAAGTAGCCAATAACATTTCTCGTTCCGTAACTGCAACGCTGCGTACGTATAATTGAAAGGCGAAAAAGGGTCCCTGGTTGACGGGAAAAACAGAGAAAATCGTTTTTGCCATGTTTTTGTAGCACATTTGTTCTTTCGATACTTTGGAAACTGGTCCGGCTGGATGAACGCCGGGTGTTAAATTTGTTAATTAAATTGAAATTTACGGGTGAATCAAGTTCAATTGTAAAATCCATAATCATTTTCTTATTTAATGGAAAATGTAGGTTATCTTATAGCTCACAAAGATACAATTAATTTCTTTTAGTAAGCTTTGAAAAGGTTTTATTAAATTTTTTACTTTACGTTTGAAAAGTTTGTGAGAGTGAATGTTGTAAATGTTCACACGTATTTGGGTAAAATACTGATCCTTGGTCATTAATAATACAAAGATGCTTTTTCTTCAGTTAAAGTAGTGTTTTTCGTTTTCCATTTCCAGCACAAAAACTGTTTATTTTTATATATTTCTTGTATTTTGTATCACTGTTGAATAAAAAAGAAACCTTTAAATAGAAAACAGTTTTTTTAATTTATATGAATATTTGTATTTACGTGTGTCACAAAATGGTTCTTATTTTTGGAATGAATTTAATCTTCAAAAGAAAGAAAAGAAAATTTTTGATCAACTCAACGATAAAAGAGTAGTTACTTAATAATTATAATTGTAAATGTCAAAGCAATGACTATAAAAGGAATTGTATGGCGGGGTTTATTTTATTCGTTTTCAAATGTTGAAGAGTTTTTTTTGAAAATGTTAGCATTTGTCTTTACCCTTTTTCTTGCTATTAAAATTTGGCCACTGTATAATTGACCATCGAGTCAAACATAACTACTGCAGTCAAATATTTTTATATTATTTTAAAAGTATGAACAAACGTACAAAGCGATCGGATATATTTATTTATCTTAAAATTTTTCGGTCTATGTTTTTCGGTCATTTACTTCATAACAATTTCATAAATTATCTGAGACCTATGAGATGCTAGTATCGCGCGCGCATGCACTAACGAACGCGCGCGCGCACGCACTCGCGCACGCGCGCAAGTACGCACGCACGCACGCATACACGCACGCACACTCATGCACACATATTTGCACTTATATATATTTTATAAAGGGATATATCATACAATTTACCTATGAATGCCGTAAACTTAAATTTAGCCTTTGATTCTGGTTCTTTAATCGCTTGATATTTAAATGATTAGGATCTAGCTGTGTATCTATGTCATCGCTATATTTTTGCAGCTGATTGTAAGAGCCTATGATTACAAATATAGTTTTCGAATAAACCGAAGCGAATGAAGTACGGCTTAAACCTTTTCGAGTTTAATCACGGTGATTGATCACCATTTGCTGGAATAATATCGCAAATAAGACTATAAATCACCAAGTGGTGATCAATCACCGATGTAATTAAACTCGATTAACGATAAGGTACTTATGATGGTAACGTCGATTAAAATATTGACTGCTTAGTTAATACAACAAACATATGTGAAAATAATCGTCATATTTATAGTTAATAATATTGAATATCTTCTTTTATATAAATAATATTGAATATTTAGTTCAAAACATTTTTATAGTTAATAATATTGAATATCTAGTTCAAAACATTTTCAAATATCCTCGATTCGGCAATTCAGAATTCAATAATTATAATTAATTGTTTAATAGACGCTCATTCCACTTCCAATCCAACCTCTGCTCATATATTTTAGATAAAATATGATTCAGAGATCATCTTTTTGCACACCGCAGACACGACACAAATAACAATATGCTCTCCGCCTGCGGGCGTCTTCTTTATTATCCACTGGTGCGTCAGCCTCAAGTTTTGCCGATAAAAGTAATGATAACTCAGGTAATTTTATAAGTAATCAACTTGTAATAAAAATTTTAGGAAAAAGAAAATCACCCTCTCAAAAATTATAACTTTTTTAAATTTGTAAATATTTTTTATGATCTGAATTCGTCTTTGAAAAATGACGTGCATACGTATGAGGACGTATGTACGTATGAAGACACACTACAGTTCTCAATTCTTTACAGATCTCGGTTATCCTTAATTTTATCGACTGATTAACCGTCAGAATAGAAGCGTATTGATTTTTATAGTGACTTGTATAATGGGTTAATTTTTAGAAATAGTTTTTCCCAAAGACTTCTTTTCTACGTGCTCGGCAACCGTTCTTGCCTTCCGTTTTATGCGATTTTATTGCATATTTCCTGCTTTATCTAATATGTTATTTTTTTAATTTGTCACAATTTATTTCTTTTACCTATATGGTTAGAGCCGTGGAAACCTGTAGCATTACGTGGATATAGTATCATATCTCATAAATAAAATAAATAAAATTAAATTTTCAAAAGGGATAAAACTTTGGGTACGTGCTTTCAGTTTAAGCAATAATTATTTTTATAGTTTTTTTCTTTCTTCTCCACATGGTTGAACTTGAGGAATTAAAAGGTTTTTCTCTAATTTAAGATCTTTTATATTTTTCTGACCCAAAAAAAGCGGCATTGGACTTATATATATATATATATATATATATATATATATATATATATGTATGTATATATATATATATATATATATATATTTATTCGAACTTCAACTTCTCTTGTTAATATATATCGAGAGGAAGATTCAATAAAATGTACTAAAGAAATACAAATTAAATACAAAACTAACATTTAAATAAGACTTAGTGCTTATAAATTATAGAACTATACCGACATCGCAGAAATATTATCAATACTTTTCAATAGTTATAGACAAAGCTGCACTTAATATTTAAACGACTTCAAAAAAGAAGAGGTACTCAATTCGTCGGAATCTTTTTTTCATGTATGTTCAGCGATAATTTTTTACCAAATGGACCAATTTTAATAATTCTTTTTTTGTTTGAAAAAGGTGTTATAGGTGTAGTTCTTTATAAATATGATGATGAGGTCCAGAAATGAACGATGAAACTCCTTAACGAATGGCACTAAATCAACCATAATTCAAGATATTGGCTGCGGGTAGTAGTTATTTTGCTAAATAACTATACCACTTCACAGTTCAGGGTCTGATAATAAGTTCTGGAGATGAACAATGGAACTCCTTAACGGATGTTACTAAATAAACTGTCATCAAAAATATTTGCTGCTAGTAGTTGTTACTTTGCCAAATAACTACACCGTCGACTAGGTCAGGATCTTATGATGAGTTCTGGAAATGAACAATGGAACTCCTTGACAGATAGTAATAAATTGAAAGTGATTCAAAATATTTGCCATTGGTAGTTGTTACTTTGCAAAATTTCTACACTATTGATCATGTCAGAGTCTGATGATGCGCTCTGGAGATGAACAACGGAATTCCTTATCAGGTGGTAATGAATCAAACATGATTCAAAATATTTACTACTGGTAAATATACTGGTAAATATTAATATACTTTGCAAAATAATTGCACCATCGACAAGATCAGGGTATGATGATGCGTTCTCAAGATAAATAATGTATATTTTCCGAGGAGTTTCCTTTTAAGAATGGTAGTAAATCGATTATGATTCAATACATGTGCCACTAGTTAATTGTTGCTTTAGTTCTTTCTTTTCAAAATATGAAATTGGATTTTGTATATGGAGAACGAAACTCGTCATTTAATTTACAAAATGGGACATTGGATCAGATTTTGTATCGATCAGATACAAAATCTGATTTGCCCGTAACTTTTAATAATTATTAAATATTCCAAGAAAGAAAAAAATTGTGATGATTAATATTAATATATTAATAACTAAGTAACTTATTTTTGTAGTCGGTGCCAGCACCGCCGATCAATTCAAACAAATGTAAATGTTTGTTATAAATACGCCCTTTGTGAATTTATTTAATATTGCAAGTACATTAGAGGTTAAAGTTATAAATTTACGTTATAAATTAAATTATAAATTTGTTTAAGTTGGTCGACAGTACTGGCAAAGACTACAAAAATAAGTAATCAAATGTTTTATTGCAAATAAGTGGGTACCTATTTCCAGTTAATTATTGTTTACCTTTTAGTACTTATTTTTTTGAAATCGGTTTTTTAAAAGATATTTTATGTATTATCCACATGAGTTAAAATTGTTTTAATAATAACCACTTCAATGAAATGTAAGATCATATATGTGCATATATAAATATATATATATATATATATATATATATATATATATATATATATATATATATATATATATCATATATAACGAGGACAAGAGAGAATTAAATCACGTGAACAGTGTTGCATTCGAACACGTGCATGTTTTTATGAAAAAAAAATTGAGTATTATTTTTGTAATTTTAGAAAATGTTATTCTCTTTTTTTAAATCATTTCCTTACCTAATTTCTGCAATATCGTGAATTCAAAAAAATTAGTAGACAAAGTTTTCTAAAGTATCGAAATCATGCATAGTTTAGTGAAAGGAGCATTCTAGTTGCTAAAAATGTCGACGTACGTGATATGACTAACATTATTCTAAGTAGAGTTGCTGGTGCTGGTAATAGTGACATACAAATCCATTGATTGGGTGATTAACCACAGTGAAGTAGTGAATTTTCAAACGGAATTTCCTAATTCTCTCGATATTCTGGGATTACCGCCACACATTCCGTATTTGAAAATAGGAGAGCCAATTATATTACTCCGAAATATCAATCACCCAAGTTATTCAATGACTTAATAGAAAAATGGACTTCTTTTATTAGTAAAAAAATTAAAGTCGCTTTGAATTTGATATTACAATTCTGAGATGTGTAACCAACTCATTAAAAAATATGTAACGTTTTGTCAATTGATTAACTAAAACGGACTTGAACTCAAAAATTTGTGACAAGTTTTTAGGATGTGACTTTGCACAAGTTAAAACTTCTGACGCTTATTTTAAGTTTCTAATTACCAATTTGGGAGCCATCCATAAATTGAAGTCCCGCTTTCATATTTTTAAATTTATTTAAATGTGTTTATTTTATATGAATTATATATTCCGTCCTTCTGTGTAACCTAATAAAATGGCCTGAGTGCCCTGACTCCGGGTCAGTCAGCCATAATAATTGTAACACTCAACATCTATGCCATTTTTAAATAATAATTAATTTTTGTGCCAACTACGCCTTGTATCTATTAATTCGTGTTAAAAATTACGTACAGAATAATGTATTTGCCCTATGGGTATACCCGTTTCATATAATACAGAAAATTTAATATATATTAGGTAACCTTATGGTCATAGTAATATTTATGCATTTTTGCACTAGATGTTACGTCCTGTTGCTCTATATGATTCCAATAAACCAAAGAAACACTGGGTCTGCTTCAACAAGGTGTCTACTGCATACCTATTTGATTGCAGTTTTAGAAAAATTCACTAAATCTTGGTTATAGGCATGACAGAGAAAAAGTACATTATACAAAAGGTCAACCCTATAAAAGTCACGCTTATTTCTGCATATGAAAAATATTTTAAGTTGAATACCAGCTTCATTTCGCCACAACAGATGAAAATGTGCGTACTTCAATTAAAAAGTATTTTTATAAATCGACACTTAAAAATGAATAATATTATCATTTATTAACAAAAATAAATTCGCGCAGATTCGTCTTCTTTCGAATTGCCAATCTTGCGAAATTGGGACAGATGAAAAACTTTTTATTACTCCCTTTATCTTGCATCAGAAGAAAAAGGCAAGTTTCAAAATGATTTCTATGCTGACCCTCGTATAATTCGTCACGAATTCAAATATCCAGGTTTTTAACCTTAATTACTTGTTTCAGTTTGCTCAATATTGTTAAAATAGTAACATAATATATTATTACTAATTTAAGTATAATTTAAAATGTATATAATTTGACTACAGCCTTCAGTTCATCACTTGATCTAAGTCAAAGAGGTTTATAATTTTTAAGATTAAAATCTAATTAGTTCCACGACAATATTCACAATTGGAAGTAATGCGAATTATAGCCATTTTATCCAAATATTACGAAATTTAACGTGCAAGACTATTCAATACATAGTCCCAAAACAAACGTACACCTAAAAGGCTAATGACTTACTTTCAGAAATAAAAAAAAATAAAAAATTATCGAAATGAAATTTCAGAGGTATCGAGAATGAAACTTGAAATCTGAGGTAATCGGATATTTCATACCTGAATGAACTTAAAATAATGATCATGTTTATGAAAAAGAAAATGTAATGAAATCTAGGTAGACTAATAAAAGTTGGTAAAACAGAGTAACATAAAGCGCATTTACATCAAGGTAATTACAGAAAAGGCCTCGCTACCTATAAGTAATACGCTTCTATGTCTAGCCCAATTAGACAATTTTTTTTATTACAGTCAAAGAAATTTTCCGAACGTATACCACGTTCGGAAAATTTCTTTGACTCAAATATAAAATTTTTGTTCAAATATTAAATAGATTTTCAGAATAGATTCTGATTCCTAATATTTAAATCGATTTCATCATTAAAGTAAAATATATTTTTGTTAATATTTTATGTCAAAATATTTCAACAAAATGAAATTAAAATTTTGAGGCCAATAGATTCTGAAGTCCCTGACTGAAGAAGGTAAAGTTTATAAATTTAAAAATATTCAGAAAATTGTATTAAGTCGGGATGAGGTATAACATTTTCGTGTTATTTAAAATTATTTTTTTTATATTATTTTTTTAAATATTTCGAAACAAAAACTTGTTCAGTAACTTTCGTAAGCTTCTAAAAGCTTTCTTTGTTTTTATAAGCTCGTTGTTTTGACATTAACGTCAAACATTGGTGCTAAGTAAAATATAACTTAATATGAATCTACTTCTACTTTAATCATCGTTCACTATTCTACTTTTAAATCTTTGGATTTTCACTGGGCTTAAGTGTGAAATTGGAATGGAAGTGACAGAGCTAATAAATAATACATCTTGCATTTCTTTTCTTTAGTTTACAATATTTTATAATTGCAAATGTGATGAGATTTATTTGAAAGTAAAACACAGGAACTTATATTATTTTTAATCCCTTAATGAAATCCCTTAATAAATCTACATTTGGAGTTCATATCGTTCTTTTTATTTTAAACGTATATTGAATAATGTTTGATAAAGAATTAATAATAATGACATCCCGGTTATCAGTAGTACAATCATTATAGTAGGTCTGATACAGGGTACCATTTACTTTTTTATGCGTAGATGCAACTGGCTTTTTCCGCACAATACTTGATTTGTATTCACCTACACAGGGTCTTCAATTTAAAGTTTTTGTAGACGCTCAAGAAATTCTCGGTAGAACCTATGTACCTCCTTTTTCGGCAAATACACGATATCCATACACGAGTCCCATTCTACCCCACATGGTGTAGTGCTTTTATTGAAATATCTGAGATAGTTTATGTATAGCTTACCTGATTGTTCACCATTTGAAATGGGTTCTTCATATTGAAGTAAATCGGTGAGGTCCAAATGAAGAATGTGGTGTAAGGTGCGGTAAGTCTTCTCTTTGTCTTGGCAGCACTACGTAAACAATTTCTCTCAATCAGCTTATTATGAAATGGTTTATGTGTCTAGGATATAATTCCAATTTTGTTAAAATTTATCTACTTCATATTCCAGAAAAATCAGATAATTTAGCTGCTATTGAGATATATAAAAGGAAAAAATTTGCATTTTTTCTGACTTTTATATAAAATAGTTCTGGAGATATGTGTCACTGGAATTTAGATATTTAGAAGTGTATCTAAAGTTAAGAGCAAAACTATAGCAATAATTGCAAATCTCATAGTATGTAAGAAAATTACGATTTTTCACCCCTGTAAATTATATATTAGCTATGAATAGAATTTAAAAGCTAAAAAATAATAGTAATGTATAATACCATTTGTCCTCGCAGTGCGAGTTCTACTCGCAAAGTATGATTATTATATCAATCCTGTTAAGGTTTTATTATTTCAAAACTATGTTTAAAAGAAGCATTTTATTTTAGACTTTGAGCTTTTTAAATTACAATACTGATATCTGAGTACGAATTTAAGTTTAATGAAATAATTAAACTTCAAAGTAAAGGACAACGAATCTTCTAATTTTTTAACCATTAGTTTGAATGTACCAAAATGTATATATATATATATATATATATATATATATATGTATATATATATATATATATATATATATATATATATATATATATATATATAAATGCAGTGGCTTCAATATAGTTACTTTTTCAATTGTGAAGGTCCGGTTGATGCAACGTACTTTGATTTCTAGAGAATCTGTGATTCGTATTACTAGAGACGTAATACTTGAGCTTTTTGACTTCCGAACAAACATATCAATTCCAAATGCTTACTGCTATTTTTCTAAAAAATAGCGTTATTGTTTCTATGTAAAGTGAAATTTTCAATAGTAATTACTATTATTTTAATAGATGAAACACTATGTTATGAAGCCAAATTAATGCTGCCTAATATTTAATTTATTTAAATACAAAATAATACTCTCGAAGTATAATATTACCATGTTTTACTTAATTTATATGTTGTCGTTTCATATGTAAACATTCTAAATTAAAATAACTACATAATACGAACTTTTGAAATAATACGGAAATAAAATATTTCCAACTAGTTGTGAGCAATATTTAACAGATTCAACGCGAATAACATCAACAAACATCATTACTTTGATTGCTCTATAATATAGGATACTAGAAGCATGTCTGCTAGTATCCTCTGTGTATATCGATAATTTTGGATAACGTTGTAAATTAGTGAGTAAAACCTCAAAAGTGTATGATTAACAATTTTTACGGCTCCGAATTTTAAATATAAAAAAACTTGAGAGGTGTCAAGGGACACCCGGATGGAACGAAGTTCCTTTCGATTAATTAGTGAAGGAATTGTAATAACATTTTATTTCTTTTAAGTTATAATAATAATTATTGTTATTATTTTTTATTATTTATTATGTACAAAAAACCTGTATACACTCAACAAAAATAATCGTCGCGACACCACAATTCAATGCGAAATGTTCAATGCGAAATAGAAAGACGAAACGAAAATAACTGGCTTGCTTTCTATGAGAGAGAGAGAGACAGACAGAGAAACACGCGCACGCCGCACGACTTGCAGCGCGCCTGCTAGCAACTATAGCAAAAAGTGTCGTTACAACTTTTAGTCTTAATTTTTTCCGTCTAGCCCCCTTTCGCAACGCGCGATAAGGAACTTCGTTCCAAAATAACATGTCTTTCCTTGAAAAAGGTCCAGATTGTGGCGTCCGCATTAAATGTGAATTATATTTTCTATTCCTAACAAATAAAAGAAACGTAAAATGCTTTCCCTATGAAGGTAAGGTTAGGTGCTTGCTTAAACCTCAAGCTATTTATACAAGAGTAATTATTTAGAATATCCGATATTTCATTAGGGTAATTTTACAAAACTATAATATGAGGGTGATTAAAAATGACATTATACATACAGATAGAGTTATACATACATACCGCGGAAGAAGTTGTTAATATATTCCTAGATTAAATACATTTTAAATATTTATATGGTCAAAATTAAATTAAATAACTGTGATATATAAAACTTGCTAATATATAAAATACTAAATGCAAACAATTAAATATTATAATAATTATTGTAGGTTATTTCACAAAAATAGTTAGAACCCAAACCTTATTTTTAATCTATGTATGTGGATTACAGCCAAATTGGGTTAGGTTCAGTAAATACATTTTAATGGGATATTTTAATTTTAAAAATATTCCTTCGAATATTGTAATATTCGAAAGGTAATTGTGTGCGAATTGCAGTAAAATTGTAGGATTTTGTGAAAAAAAATTATTTATTGGTATACAAAAATCTTCGATAAAGATGCAAGATAATTTTTTAAAACAGAAAATTTAACACGGAATTAATTTTCTTTACACTTCTGATTTCTTTTTCTTTATTACGGGTAACATATCAGGTAATTTTCCAAAATAATTTTAACTCATAGTGTTTTACTCAGTTGAAAAAGATAGCTTCTAAATTAATTTGAATCTTTATGTGGACACTTTCATGAAATTTTAGCTGATTTCTTGCATGAAAACTTAATTTTTAATATGAAAACATATTCAGGTTTTTAATATAAATATCCTAAATTAGAATTTTCTAGAATAGAGTTATCGATAGGAACCCTAGAATAGAGAGAATAGAATAGAGATTTGCTAGAATATATTTATCGGGGAATGATTAACGCTCTCAAGATAATGACGGCGCTAATATGGACTCTATTTAGGAAAGGTTATAATGAGCACTTAACAACGTCAACTTGTGAGATCTTGAAAAAATAAGTAATTTCTAATTAAGCCGCTCATTGTCGGTTCATTTAAAACTTTCAATTAGATTAAGTTCAATATTTTTGTTCCACCAATAATGACCATTAACGGTCCGTAACGACGAGTTTAATAATGAGTGTGTTATGATCTTATAGTGAGGGATTAAGGCATCGATTGGGGAAGGAGAGATATGGACTTTGAGTTTTTGAAATTACGACTTAATGTCAAGATTATAAATTTAGTTTTGTGGAAGAATTTGGTCACGGCTTTATTTGTTAATATATTTTATAGAGGTATTATTTTATGTGAAGTCCTTGAGTAATAACTGTTTAAATATTATCTCAATTTATAATCTATATAAATGAACCAGTATAATCATTAGCTTCTTGCTTTAATAGAAAAAATGAAGACCTGTTCACCTTAACAGTAAGATAAACGGCATTACTTATAGTATGATAAATTAAATAAATATCCTGGATATACAAATTATGTTAAACTGACTAATCTTAACATGCGTCACAAAAATTATTTTTGTTTTTGAACAAGAAAAGTTCAGTTGATCTTAAAGTTGGGTTTGGTTAGTAGCTAATACTCTTTCATCCCAGGTGACAAATACTAATCAATTATTTAAACGATTGATTACTCATTTTCGTGCATGCGTGTGGCTTCTGGGATACGTGATATGTGTTTGTGCAGGTACAATAGACCTATCTAGTACCTAACTGTACCTGATGGGCGACAAGGCTTAGAACCGCAGTCTGGCTACACCTTACAGAGAACACGAGCCTTTTGTCGCTCACGGGTTAAGCATGCTGCAGCGCACCGGTTCGCTTTGCATTAATACGCATTGGGGAACGGTAAGATGGTGCGCATGCGTAGAGACTCTCTGATGACACATTGATAAATTGCACCGGATATGGCTTCTTTTATTTGCTCTATCCCGGCGCAACATGGCTTCCGATTTCCCACTCTTTTTTTACCCTAGTTTCTTTTATGTCGCTCTCTCTTTACCCTGGCTTCTAGATAGGCTTATGCACCGCACACGTTGTTTTTAATTTTTACTTCAAAAAGTTCATAATATAAATATAAAATATAAACATACAAACAAAAATGTAGACATATAAGATATAAAGCTAATTATAATATAAAATATTAATTAGTATAAATCAGTTTGGTGTAAATTGTGCTCTCTGTGTCGTCCGGCTTCGAGTAAAGGACCTCGGTCTGATTGTATTTTCTGTGTCGTCCGGCTTCGAGCTACGAACCTAGGTTCGGATTTGAGGCGACGCGACGCGCCATCACGGTTGTGGCGTGTTGACAACATTAATAATTAAGTTATTTCGGTTTATCGATTAAAATCTTGCACAATGATTATTCTTTTGTTTAATTAAATAATTTCGTCAGTAAAAAGAAGGCATTTCATTTAGTTAACATTGGAAAAATATCAAATATATAATAACCTAACCTAAACAAATATTCGTCGATATGAAGCGTCAGTAGTGCATTTCATGGTCAGTCAGTACATTCAATAAATTAAAAACACTTTTACTAAGTACATTTATGGAAATTAATCAAGTCTGTTTCTAGATATTTTGGATATAATCGTTACATGAGAGAGAGAGGGAGAGAGAGAAAGAGAGTGCTCAGGCTAGGAGAATTCAACATTTTCGAATTTTATAACTTTTTCACGACAATTATATAGACTTTTTAAATATTGTTTTTTTTTATTTGGTTTTCTATGTGTAAAATATGTTCAAAGAATAATTGTAAATTAATATTAAAACAATTGGAAGACAAATCAATTATCGTTATTTGCGTAAAATTATTTAAAAAACCATGGAAATAATATCTTATAATTTCATAAAATTGTTTTATAAAACGATTATTTTATCCAAAAGTAAGATACTCTAATTGCTGGGAAATCAATGTCTAAAGACCAAAAAGAAATCAAAAATTTAACATATAATTTGATATCCTTTATTTTCATTCAAAAAGTCTGAAAACTCAAAATTAAATAAATGAATTTTTTTAGTTTAATTAAATATAGTTAAGGTAGTTCAAAGCTTATTAGGAAAACTATCCCAACGAAAAATGTTTTTAAGCTACGTTGCAGATTTTTCCTGTCAAGGATTAGCCAATAATTGCCCTTGTTAAGCATTAATTCGTAGAAAAGTGGCTTACTACAACTATTATCAGTTGATTGGAGTCGTGTCGAATTTCTTTAATGGGAAACATTGAAGGAAGTGCTTTTGCAAAATTTTGCAAGCATTTGCTCTTTCGTTGAATTGTGAACTGAACTACTTAAATGTGCGCGAGCTATTAACTTCCTTAATTGAGTAGCGAAATTAAAAAGGAAAATCAGATTCAGTTGAAGAAACTCAAAGTCACTTAGTGGATAATCGAATAACGCCGAGTGAAATATCGAAAAAATTGTTCTATTACATAATAATTGAAACGTATTTTTGGAAAAAATGGATACATTAATTTTATTAGGATAATATGGAGCCATTTCATGAGAAGTTGTAAAGAGTAACGGTAATAAACTGAAAACGTTTTAAAGACTTATATTTGTTCCAGCATGTAAAGATTATTGGTATTATGGTAAAGGTACATTTTTTTTAAGTGAAAACTTCTTTAGGTGCCTTGAGCGATTTTGTTAGGGGAAAAAATTGTGGGTTCGCGATACCGACATTCTAATGTTAATAGTATATATGTAGCTATGATAATGGTTTGTTGAGCTTGGCCTGTAGTCAAAGCATATATATATATTTATATATATATATATATATATATATATATATATATATATATATATATATATATGATTGGAGAAACCTATCTATTGCATAGGAAGAGTTTATTTTCATTTCCTTGGTATATTAAGGAAATTTTTAGTTTATTATTTAATACATTTTGCAACAAAAAATATTGTTACGCGGTTCAATTAGGGAGATATATAGCTAGATTTGTAAAAAAGTAGATGTATTGGTAGTATCTTCATTGCTGAAACATGTAACGCAAGGTTAAGCAATGATGTAAATATTCTGCTGTCACAAACATTATCAAAATAATCCATCTCTTCACATAAATTGAACATCTTAATTATAAAGAGTAAGGATGAACCAATTTGATTTAAGGGTTACTTAAAAACCACAATGATTTAAAAAGGATATTTTTTTGCCATAATTTTGAAATATTATGTGAATCAGAGAACAATTTCGGTTCGAGTTCATGATATATTTTAAACACCATTGAAGGTCTACTTTAGGAATTAAAACGTGAAATTAAATAGTAATTAACATTTGAAGTTTAACAAACGGAAGTATAAAAATATGAAGCTTAATATGGGCTTATTTTTAACTACGTGAAATTTTACTGAGATTAGTTTGCGTCATTATTAATTATCATCCTCGGAATGCAAATATTTTCAGGTTATTTTCTTATCTTTTGATTATGTATGATATTACTTAATCGCGAAAATAATTGACAAATAGTATATATATTATTTCAATTATTTTTAAAAAAGTATTTAATTTAGGAAGGGAGACGTTGAAGAAAATTAAAATAAACTCTGTCAGTTAAATGTAAGAAACATATTTAGAATTTCGTCAAACATATTTATTTCTTACTTGTTTTTGGTTGAAGTTAATGCTCCAGGACCAATCTTTTATACTTAATTAGACCATTAAGTAAAATTCATAGTGATGTCTGCAAATTACAAAGCAAAATCGGTGGTGTGCCTAAAATAATATATCATAAATAAATAAAATCAAACAAATAGGCATACATGTATTTATATATACACTGTGTCCGGGAATAAATGTCGGACAAAGAAAGACGGTATTCATCGGCTATAAAAGATCACATTGTCGTTGATATACAACGTAAAACATGTCCTTTTTGTATTTGAGTGCAAAACAATGTTTCACATAACTCTTTTTAACACACCTAATACCGCTAACGCACGCACATAAGCTTATGCTAGCCGTACGCAATCGCTACATTAACCCGAGCGGTACTGAAAGACGTGCGCCAGTATCGTGTGTATGAAAAAAATTATAAACGATTTCAAATATTATTTTGAATTTCTGATAAAAATGTAATCTTTAAATCTTATTTTTACGACAATTAACTATTTTTCAGTCAACAGATAACACTCTTCTTTCTTAAACGAATAACATACACCGGGCACCATGCATATACATATATATATATATATATATATATATATATATATATATATATATATATATATATATGTATATATATATATGAACTACGTTTTACTCCGGTATAAAAAATACATACGTTCGTTGCTTGGTTGCAATGTTACTAAGTAAAAATAGTCAATAAACACCCCACCTCTAAATAGTTAATTTTATCGAAGATATATATTTATAAATATACACAAGAATATACATTTTACAAGTATTTGAAGGAATGCACGATAAATACGGAACATTGGTGAGGAGGAAAGAAGATACAAGAAAGTATGGCATTACGACCTACCATTATGACACGACATTCCAAATGGTATATTGATGGAGAATTTTATATATTAGAGTAAAATTTATTCCGTAATCTAATGGAATATATCCTGAATGCGAGATCATAAAATTATATCAAAACGTGAGAATAGGGCGGCTAGTGGAACCGTATCTAAGCCGTTTAGGGTCATAAATATGAACTGTTTAATTTAAGTGGTTTATAAAGAGCACACTCTCCCTAACTTAACTTAACTCTCCGAACTTCTCTAGGATCCCCTAACAACCTGTTTCATGCCACACATCATGCAGGCATCTTCGAAGTTCTTCGATGGTATCCCGTATCTACAATCATGCAAGTCCACCCAATTGGGTAAAATACTGTCCTCGCTTTATTAATACTTAAGTATGAGTTTCTTCAATGCTCTAATTGCTCCAAAGATTGGTTCAGTTTCAATAAAATCATGGAGACTGAGTAGATCTCATTCCATAGATTCGCTTGATTATACTCTAATGTTTTGATGAAATCTGTCTGTCAAAACTAAATTAAATTAATAGCATTTTACGAAGTTATGAAGCCGAGAGAAAATATAGAGGTCGCGACGAACAAACATTCGTAATCTATATATTCTTGTAATAAATGTATCTTCTCATGCTGAAGATATAGCCAATTTACAAATGTTTAATGATATTGTTGATTTTCTATAAGGTCCAAATATCGCAAATTTCATAATACTTACTACGGTTTTAATAATTAATAATCACCTGGATATCCCTTATGATGACATCGATAACAGTTTAGGTAGTACTTGGGTTTCAGTATATATGAATTTGAAAATCATCTATGCACTAATAATGATTACTTTGAAAATTTTTGGTGTCGTTTTCAGAAAATATAAAGAAACTATATGAAAATATAGTATTATTTTGATAAACTTTGCGATATATTATTTGGCCAACTTGGAACTAGTATCAGAAGTTTTATTGCTTAATCCACAGCTACAGAGATAGAACTCAAATCAATCTCAAAATGATTGTGATATATTAAGTGATTTTATTAGACAAGTTTAGTGCTCAAATGTTTTGGGTGGGAGATATCTCTAAAGTCGAATAAAGTAAATTAAGTATTTTTGATAAAGGACTGTACACCGTCGGTGACTTTTAATAACATAACTGAATCATTTTTATCGAAGACAGATTTGAGAGGGTAGAGGGTTTGCCTAGTTTAAAAAAAAAAACTAATTGTCAATGAAAAATACGGTCCAAGAGAATGTTGAATCTAAGAAAAGTTTTCCACTCTAATTTGAAGAGTGTATGCTATTTTTACCTCATATAATTATTTAAAAGAAAACCATACGTGTCAATAACACCTCACTATGACGTAATAATAAAACGTCAGTAACGGTACAAAGCTTACGGCCCACGCGTGGAAATTTACTTACAAACTGAAATAAAAATAGATACCTGATTTACCTTTTATAATATTTTTTCCTAAAAGCACACAATAGGTTTAGCAATTTTGCTCCCCCGTAACTTTTTTAACTCAACCTTGGCAAAGTTTTGTAATATTTTTATTTATATTTCGTTTATGGATCTAGCTTTAATTTCGCGTTGAAATAGAAAGAAAAAGTTTCATCTTCTGTTTTGCATAGATATTTATTGAATTTTTCATCATAATTACTTAGTCGAGGAAAAATATCAAAGAAAATTTTACAAGAAAGAAAACTTTGCAATTTTCCTTCGTAACATTTTGTTTTTGTTTCATCGCTACTGGAGTGGCCATAATTGATTTTGAATCGGATTCATGTTATAGTGCAAAATTGAGTAATCGTAGAAATTACAAATAAATTCAATAAAATATGTTCACAAATTGTTGAGTAATATGTTGATATTACGATAGTGGTTATTAAAATTAGTGGCTTTATATTTTTGGAAGTAAAAAACTGAAATAAGAGAGAAGTAAATGTAGAAATTAAAAAATGAAAATTCAAAAATAATTTTTGTGATTAAATCTTTAGATATCATCATATAAGCTTGATTACCTCTACCGATATCTGAATAATTTGAACTTACTTACTTTCTCTTTACCGATTTCTTAATTTTGCTCAAATATCAAATATTCCGAAGTGTTTATAAGTCTCTTTAATTTTCACAAAAATACATAATATATCTAAGTCGCAAAGTTTCAGAACGACGATATCCGGTAAAGATAATATGAGGGGAGTAAAATTGCATATGCAAAATTTTGTAAATGTATATCTACTAACACGTTAAAATCGTTCAAAATTAATGGATATTAATAGTTAATATTAAAATAATGTAAACATAGCTTATTTAAATGATAAAGAATAAGAAAATAGAGCTGTTTATCTAGAACTTCTAAATTTTACGCTTTAAAATGCTTTTTTCGTTTGCATATTTGGTTACTAAAATGAAGACAGCATCTAAAAAATTGTTTGGTAGAATTACATTAAACACCAATGGATTTATATTGAAAATTATTGAAGCCGATGGCATAAAATCGAGGTCAAATTAACCTCATCACGATATCTGAAACATCTCCGAAATATGACGATGAGCAATTTACGTAAAAATTGAATAAAATCGGCCCTTTGCTGGCCAAAATCCATACGGATGAACGGTGGGAAACGACGGGTTGTAGGAAAATGTGGAAGGGGACATAAAAACGGGATTAGACAGGACGAACCTACTCGCGCGAGATGTAAACTAAACTAATATTTGTATCTAAGGTAAGAACATGAAATAAATTAGTCTAAATACTCCACTTACACTTTAAAATTTGTCGCGGATGAATTAGCAAGGTACAATTAGTTTATAAATAAATTCAAACGATGATAGTTAAGTTGCTTAACGATTATCTGCGCGCATTAATAAAAAATGTCTATTATCAACAAGTAAAGTGCAATAGCCTAAAAACGTGCTTAGCTTAGCAATTATGCAATAGAATCCAATATTTTAGCTTAAAATTCTACTACAATCAATACTATACGGAGCTATCGTGAGTTATAATTTGTTTCATCATATATACGTTCAAGTTCATGAAACGCTTTGAAGAAAATTCGGAACATGATTTTTCGCTGCAACCCTTATCGCAAGCTTTCTTTATCTTTTTCCTACTACCTTCTTAAGTAATTTTACACCCTGCTCATGAACTACTTTCAGGATTTTCTGCTGAGTTTGTTCTTTAAGAAAATAATTCTTGATGAATTAATGTATTTTGTGGCGGTGACAATGGGAAGATTAATTGCGATAGTAAATAATACTTCGTACAGGACACAAATATTGACAGCCAATCGTTGCAACTGATTTAATTTTTTGAAAAGAAACTACAAAAATATTAAAATTCTTTATAAATGTGAAATGTTTTGCTTGTACCCACGGTTGTAGCTAAAAAGTTTATTCACTCTGTTCATACTGTGCAGATATTTGTGTCAAATGTGGGAATATGAAAAATTAAAACAAATGCAATTGAATATCAATACTTAATAAAAAATTATACCAAGTTAAAATGTAAATAACTTTTCAAGCACGAGTGGTATTCGCAATAAGAAAGTGAGTAGCATTTCTGTTAAAATATTTACTAATATAAATTTTTCTCAACATAGACATATTGCCTAGTATATCTTCCACAAGCATTCTCATGGTATCTTAAAATTTAAAATATCATGAGATCTATAAAATTTACTAAAGTTTTTTCGTAATCATTTAGTCGGATTTTATAAACTTAGCTTTTTTCATGATTTTTGGTTTATTATTTTTGGAAATAACGAGAGGAAGTGCTCTATAGTTGCATTTTTTTTGGAATATCTTTTTGGATATGCTATTCAAAATTGTGAAAAAATTGTTGTTGTGTTTTTTTATAAGGAGTCGGTTTAATTGATAGACCACGGAATATATAACAAGGAAACAATTTTGATTAAGGAATTTAATTAGAATATCTCTAATCCTTATATGACTATCTCAAAAAAGTTAGTGTAAAATATGTGGGTTAATAAGATGTATTACTGTAACTTACTGTCTGTAAATTTAAAATCTATATGTCGAATGGTTTCTGAGAAAATCAACTATGATTATATGAAAAGGTAAGTATGTTACCTGCTTGATCTTACATAGGCATAAAAAAATGATGTGTACTTTGTGTGAAACAGTTTCTGAGAAAAAATGACTGCGGGAACGCACAAAAACAAATATGTGAATGATTTTATAGGGATTATATTTTTCCTTCTGAGATACGTAAACCTAAAAATTGGATATGTGCTAGAAATAAATTTAATATACATATTACGATTTTATAAGTTTGTTCAATAGAAGAAAAGAAGTCGAAAACATTTTTATTTTAGACATTAGTTCAATTTATTCAGTGAATCAGATAAAAGAAAATTATGCTTCGACGAGATAAATGTATCATCGGAGTGGATTTTTTTCATTTCCATGAAAGCTAAGAAAGATGCCAGAATTTTTCTTTATATCTTTATTTATTACTATTTTTTATCCTTATTTATACAATTTCTCCCGCGAAGCCCAATGGCATTAGAGGGACTTACAGCACGACTAACTGTAAAGAAAGGTGTTTTAGAGCCTGTTAAGGAAAGAAGGCATAAGAAAAAGCGGTGCCGTCTCTCACAAATTCTTAACCTCCAGCCTGCAAATATATTCAAGTTCCTCGACCAGTCTCGACACGACTATATTTAAATGGAAAACGCCTTGCTTATACCTGCTTTACGACGATATTATAATATTTGCACAGATTATCCTTGACATCCAAATCATAGTGCAGAAACTGTACGAAGCGTCACTGAATTTCGGTTTATAAATTAAAATACCAAAGAAATCATCTGCAAATAATATATCGTACATTATATTTTAGTCGACGGTAAGAATATAGACCGTGACAATAGACGGTGGTTCACTATTTTTGACGAAAACAGGAAATAGAACGCCGCATCAAATTGGTTAGGGTACTTTCAAGTGTTGGAGTAGGGTGCTGTCATAATCTCAACAAAAAAAGATGTCAACTAACCTCGAGCAAGGACCTACAAAAAATGCATTCTATTCATGATGTCCTATAGAGAAGAAATGTGGACACTTACCAACCGTGTATATTTACCAACTGCAATATGCCTAGTGATAGAATAAGAAACTTTGAAATTCTGAGACTTACTAAATTTTCTGACGTGGTACGCGTTATTACAAAAAGGCATTTTCGTAGCGGACGCTACGTAACGAAATTAGTGGGGCTGATAGCCAGCCAGCCAGATGCTATGAGAAAAATTCGAACATAGGTGGAAAGAATTTGCGCGCAATATTGGCAGAACTGGCAAGCTTAATACACAATTAATTCTCTGACAATTCTTAAACTACAATTTATTATACCCCCAATTCCCCGATATTACATTTACCATGCGTTGGAAAACATTATAACAAAAAACAAAATATTTTAACGTGGTTTGCAGTAACACGACTAGACCGTTATGTAACTATTTACACAACGGATGTTGTGTGACAAATGATGAAGTACTTTACACTTCCTCTACGAATATAAATTTATGAAACTCAAATTAAGCCAATGATAAAATGAAACCTTGAAATTTTCAAGAATGCCACTCAGAATCAACTTAGCGCCTTGAATTCTTTGCTGTGTAGCTATTAAAATGATTAGTCCAAAATGTAACAAAGAAGTTGTTAAACTATTTATATTACCTCGAACGTTGCTTAATAAAATTACTAAGTTTAGTTTTGAAAGTTCGAAATTATTTTCGGGCTTTTTGTTAATTATGTGAATTCTTCATAACTGTCAGTCAACATGTCTTTATATATATATATATATATATATATATATGTATGTATATATATATATACATATATATATATATATATATATATATATATATATATATATATATATATATATATATATATATATACTTAATATGTTTAAGTATCAATGAAGAAAAGTCTCTTTAAAAAAGCTTATTATACTGTTTAATGTTATAGTATTTGATGGATACTATTGCGTTTGGTCTTGATTTATTAGAGTTCTGCTACTTGAGTTTAATTTTCAGCACTATTATTACTATTGTATAAGGTTAAATAAAAATGCGTGCTCTGGAATTTCAGATGCAGGTTTTTCTGTAACATCAACAAACAAATGAAAAAAAAGAAGGGTGGGAGGCAATAATACGTAATGCGGCTTATTCTTCTCGAGACTTTCAGAGAAGGGCGGCCTACAAAGGTGGGTAGTAGAAGAGTATCAGTAATCAGACAAACTGTAGCGCTTAAATTCATAGTTAAATAGATCATTTCCCACTCACCAGGAAGCCTTTAGAAGGCGACTGAGAACGTCTAACCCTTAATGAATATGGGCGTACAACAAAGACTACGGCACTTAGTTTCCAGGGGGTTCGCGATCCTCAAGATTGGCAGCAATATGAATCACAGTGAAACTAAGGGTGCTAAGAATACCTGAGAGAAAATAAGTTGCCCCATTATGAACAAATAAATTAAATTAAGAATAGCGCCGTACAATATAAGAACCTTAATTTTATTTTAAAACAGACCGCAGTAATAAAATATGCCAATATGAGAATTTACGTTTATACTCATCAAGCTCCGTAAGTTGTGAATGATAAACATTAATGATATGAAATTGTTGCTATTAATGTAACTGAGATAGCAGTTAATTATTAGAAGCTACTTAGGAGAGGGATGTTATTTTAATATATCTTATCATCAAATTTAGTTTTTTCTGACATTTTTATGATATTGCAATTATTAAGAATTTCAATGGGCTTTAGTAGTAAGTCTACCAGAAAATAACAGCTATTACAATAATACAGAACAGGGCTTTCGGTTATTAAATTATTTATATTTATTTGTAACTAGTTAAAGACTAGTAAACACAACTCAATTGGAAACCTCACGTTGTCAGGCATATCGCTGCCTGATATCACGGTTTTCGGTTCATGTAACAATGTTATGTTATTGCCATTCATATTATCTTAGCTGCCATAAAGGTATAAATTAGACAAGTTTGTTGATGTAAACTACATATATATATATATATATATATATATATATATATATATATATATATAGTTCTATAAATATATAGTATTATTATGCTGCAAATTCATACGGGAACAATTAAGTGGTTCGGTAAGGTTTTTTGATATCAATATTTTTCATGAAAGTTTTTATATGAACGTCCTACAGCAAAGTAGTTCTCCCTTTTTTTTTGAAACAATAAAAATATAGTAATGTATAAACATCATTATCATCAGTCACATAATATAAAAATCAAACCGTCTACCTGTTAATTTTCTCTGCTTTTTCTCTTTTGTTATTTGAATACGTTGGCACAAATATAGTTGCCCAAATGGGTGTTAATTTGGAAACTATCCCTGTTCAAGTCTGTACACATGCAACTGTAAGTTTGATCTTAAGATTAAGTCAACATAAAAACTTCCACTACACAATGAATAAAAGTAGTTTTAAATAAAGCTATATAAACAAAACAAGTGTTGAAACTAAATACGTAAATACAATCTATTTTCCAACACGAAAACTACATGTTAGAAATTTCAACATATTGTTTTGAAACTAAATGAAATGTTCAAAACACCAAAATAATAAAATAATATTTAATATATTTGGCGTTAATTTTGAAGAAATTCATTATTCACAATTAAATGAAACTACGTGATGTAGTATTACGTGATGTACTACGTGATGTAGTATTATTTTTACTATCTTTAATTTCTTTACCACGACCTAGGTTTCGTTGTATTACAACATCTTCAGGTGGGATATTAGCAAAGATCTTTGCTAATATCCCACCTGAAGATGTTGTAATAAAAATTATCAATTAAATGAAACTACGTGATGTAGTATTATTTCTACTTTCTTTAATTTCTTTAACCACGACCTAGGTTTCTTTGTATTACAACATCTTCAGGTGGGATATTAGCAAATAATTTTCTTTGCTAATATCCCACCTGAAGATGTTGTAATACAACGAAACCTAGGTC
Source organism: Druceiella hillmani (assembly GCA_039881145.1). Taxonomy (NCBI): domain Eukaryota; kingdom Metazoa; phylum Arthropoda; class Insecta; order Lepidoptera; family Hepialidae; genus Druceiella; species Druceiella hillmani. The sequence goes on from JAYKKI010000052.1 coordinate 1,668,977, forward strand.
GTGGTTAAAGAAATTAAGGAAACTAGAAATAATACTACATCACGTAGTTTCATTTAATTGCGAATAATGAATTTCTACAAAATTAACGCCAAATATATTCAATAAATAAATCTTCAAAAATAAGATGGAATAATATAACACGCTAAAAACCCTATTAAAAAACCAACGTAAAATATGCATACCCAAATAACTATTCCGTATTGCAATGAAGTTATTTACTGAATGCTTAGCAAACCGCTGACGAATTGGGTGTATTTTGCGTTTTTTAATTTCTCTTAAAATAATGATCCAGATTATAAAGCGTGAAGAGCAAATATTATCTAAAGAAATCGCATACAAATACTATACCATTTATTTTAATACTGATTAATAAGTCGACCTAAATTTCATATTAATTTTTTTACTCTTGAAAAAAAACTTAATTTTTTTTACATAGTTTCGATGTTGTTGAAAATTATATAAATACAAATGGTGGAAATTAATTATTTTACGTAATGCCTATTTAAACGGACTTCTTCTTTCTATTTTATAAAGATTCGTGTTTATTTCAAAAGAAATTTCGTAATCGATTCTAATATATTATACTAGTTTTCAATCTGTATATATTTTTATATTTCCTATTTATTTTCTTGTCACATTGATCTCATAGGAAAATAGTAATTACTTTGCTATAAATACGTATTTGATTATCGATAACGCATAAAGCAAGCCCTGAAACCATTTTTTGTGATTAAAATTGTTATAGTTCTTAATTTAGTTTTAAGTTACAAATTAAAGTTTAGACTATCATGTATTTTTGTCTGAGATAAGTGATACTTATAAAATTGATAAATGATAATCAAACCGGCTATATCAAATAGTTCATTTCTTTATTTAATTAAAGTTTATTCTTCATTTTCTAATGAACATTTAAAATTTTCATATCGCTTTAATTTTTCTTGCACAAATTATGTGCTTAAAATTTTAATTGGGATGTTTCTATTAACTTCATGTATGTATTTACTTCATCTAAGTTTGTGAGCAAATATAGATGAAGTAAATACATACTTCTATTAACTTTATCTATTCATTATACTTCTATTAACTTCATCTATATTTGTCAGCAAACCTAACAAGTAAATTTACACTAATTTCTAATTACTGTATCGATTTGAAACTTAGCAAATATATGCAATTCTATTAACAATTCAATGATATCTGGTAACAATACGATAATACTGTCGAGCTAATGTAATGATGGAGAAGAGAGGTGGTTATCAGAGCTTCTCAATGGTTAACCATAATCCTATAGCGTGAGGTTTGGTTTGACTGATCTCAATAAGCTTACTTATTGAGTGTTTTTTAAACTATACATTTTTCATTTATTTGATTTTTAATTAACATTCAATAGTGCATTTGTTGTACATCTTAGTAGCCTAAATTGCTTTATTACGTAGGGTGAAACCTTGTAGTTATAAAATTTATTAAAATTAAAAAGTCATATCTGGTAAAATAAAGAAAATATTTTGAAGAGGTCAATAACGCACAAGTTTGTTTTTCATTATATTTATAGTCAAAAGAAGAAATGAAACTTGATAAACGATGTTCATGTAAACTTTAAGAATTAATTTAACTATTGAATATATTTGGCGTTAATTTTGTAGAAATTCATTATTCGCAATTAAATGAAACTACGTGATGTAGTATTATTTCTACTATCTTTAATTTCTTTACCACGACCTAGGTTTCGTTGTATTACAACATCTTCAGGTGGGATATTAGCAAAGATATGTAATACAACGAAACCTAGGTCGTGGTAAAGAAATTAAAGATAGTAGAAATAATACTACATCACGTAGTTTCATTTAATTGCGAATTAATTTAACCTTAATAACATTGCAAGTGTGAAGTCATCAAACGATTCAGAATGTTACGAAATTAACTACCGTATTTCAATCCAAGGTCCGAAATTGTATAATCATTAATAATTTAAATAATTTGAAGAAAATTCTCAATTAATTGAAGACCGAAAAATTTACAATTAAAACTTAAAGGTAGAATTGGAAACGAAATCGAAGAAAAGTTTTACGGAATGTTTATTTACTGTTTACCTAAAAGTTGAGTGTAATTAATTATGATGTATTGGATGAACTCGAAGAAGCAGAGTACCGAGTAAAGGCAGAGTAAACTCAAGTTACTGTGATTGGCGTAAATAAATTGAATTAACTTTGTGTTTTTAGGTCTTTTGGCAAATAATCATTTGTGTGTCCTCGTTCAAAAATATTTAATTCTTCCATTTTTGGTTAATCAATTTCGAAAGTAAATTCATTTTCAAGTATCGGTAAATCTTTCTTTTGGTCTGCCCGTATTATACCTATTATATTTCAATATATTACAGCATTAACCAGGACTACATACGGCAGAAATTAAAGCAAAACCTTTTACAAATATTTTAAGAATATTAATTTCTTAGGTATATTAGATAATAAACTAAGATGATTAAATTTCTGTATTATTATTTATTTTCCTGGATAAAAGGCGTCGTGCGATCTCGATTGAGAGCATTATTTTATTTTGGAAATAAATATAAAATTACTTTTAAAAACACATTACAATAAAAGTTCAAAATTCGTTTATCTACGTTTGAAGGCGTAATCAAGAAAACATTTTTTTTTAATATCGATTCAAATAATTTAGAAAGGCTACTTGAATTTTTCCTTTACTTATTTTGAAATCGGAAATCATTATGGATTGATTTTCACATTCATTAATTTTTAGCATGTGTGGAATGAAATTGTGATTTCTGTTTTTAGATTATTTGTTTTTAATATTCAGCTAGCTAGCGGAGAATGGTGAATATTTTATTCCATTTTTAAACTTTAATATCCAATTTAAGTCCTCATCCTAAAACTTTAGCGTGAAAACAATAACGAACATACTGAATTTCATAAACACGTTTTGTATAAATATAGTTATGAAGAGGCACAACTGTATTACCTAATGGGGATATCATTACACGGTGCTTTTTACATCATCAAAAATGGCAAATCTGAGATTACTCATTGAAAAATGAAATGTTATTACTATTACAGACAGAAAATAGTGCTAACAGAGCAGAGCAATAAGTGTCGAATTTAGTTCCTCACATTGGAATTAATACGTTGAAACCATTTTTTACACCTTTAGGTGCAATGCAGATAAAACCATTTTGCAGGTGGTGAATTGATAACGAAAAATTGCCAACTTTTCCCTGAATTTTATCGCACATGTGTTATATATATTATTCTCTTCTTCTTTAGCGTCTTTTAATTCATAAAAATCTAATAGGCAAGACTTGGTCACTTATACTTCCGCCCGCATTTGCATCCTTATAAATACTTCTAATGGTTAAAATCAAAATTGAAAAATAGTTATTTTAAATTTGTTTATAAACTTTTGCATTTCTCATTTTTCTGTGGATTTACAAAATTACAAATTTTGTTTTAAAATATGGCGGATAATAAGTTTTTAAGAAAAATTATGTACATTTCTTTTAGCCAATTAGAAAGAGAACAGTAATAGTTAAAAAAAATCCATTTTAATTAAAGCTTGGATGGAAATAATTTTTTGTATGTTTATTGTTCTCTATAAAATACTTGATGAAGTTAACTCTGTGAACAATAAATAATTAACAAAATGATTCGAACCCCTGGCTACGTATTTTCCTTGCATTGCAAATAAATTTCCTCACCGTATTTGAAATGATCAATCAATACATTTTACATGTACTGCACGGGAAATTATGTAAATTTCTTTTCATTTCCATTCTTTATGTCATTCCCAAATTGACTGATCACTTTTCCGTAATACTCTCGCTCACAACGCATTCATTAAAAGCGCCTGTCAGTTTTGATAAATACCTACATAAAATCAGTGTAGGTATCGAGCCTTGTTTTTCCGTGGAGTTGATTTTGTTTTAAACGGCTAATGTACGTATCTATATGCATATCGTAACTGTCCTGTTTTATTCGTGGCGAATGTATATAATGTCGATTGTGGAAAAGTATATGAAGACTGAAACTGTACAGATTTTTATAATTGTTTCAACCTTTCAGAAAGCATTTAATTTTTATACTAAAAGTAGGAAAAATTCTATTAGAAATCAGCGCTGTTTTTCTTGTTGACTCTATTTCTATTATCGGGTTTTGAAACATCTCTCGTTTGTCGAGATAACTTACTCGTACTACTAATTAAAATATGTCTGTCTATGTGAAGTATAAGAATTGTAATGATTTAGTACTCTTATACAAAATTTACGGTAATAGTGTGAACAAGTAAAAAATGATAATCGGTCATGAGATTATTACAATTCATCAGTTCAAAATTTAATTACTTGAGGAATAAATTATCGATTTCGACGAACCTGGGAATACGCTAGATGTATTTCGGAATGTTTTTAAAAAAAATAAAACTATTTAATGAAGCTCAGGTTTTCCTAATAAATATATTTTTTTTTTCTAAAAATTCTATTATTTAAAGCATCAAACATAAATATATAGTATGGATCAAACCTTTCCAAAAAGTCATTATAATAAATTAAATAGGTATAGATATTGATATTATTCAATTTTGAAGAAAAATTTTAAAGATTTGAAGAAAAATTGTAATGAATATTGATTAATGTTTGTAGTGCAACTATGTGTGTGGCACTATGGTTAAACATGGAACAGTGTTAGTGCTACATCCTCAGGAAGCAAGTACAGCCCTTGGTATAAGAGCCTTTTCTTTTGACATGAACCTGTGTGAAGGATAAGTCCCGAATTTCACAAGTACAAAATAAAAATAAAATAAAATGATCACAAGATTCTATTTTCATAAAAGTTTTGTACTTAATAATATAATCATGGGCACTATTTAATTATTAAAATGCGATTAACGTAATTTAGATGTCTAGTTCTCTCACAAGAAATAATATAATCGTAGACGCCATTTAATGACCAAAATATAATTAATATATTTTGGATACTTTACTTAGTTTTAAATGAAAATGAATCTGCAACCAATATCACAAAAGTCTCACATTAAACGACATAATCGTGGGTGTTAATTACTAAAAATGTGAATGATATAATTTGGATACCTTGCTTAGTTTCCAATAAAAATATATACCTAATTTGTGCACAAAATTCTTGCACTAATAGGCATAATCGCGGTAGTTACTTTGTGATGAGGAATGTGATTAATATAATTCAGATGTTTCGTTTAGTTTTAAGAGGAAATAAACTTTTGATGATTACAGAAATAATACAATCATAATAAATTACTATTCTAATCATGTAAAATATGAATCTATGTTATGCTACTTTTTTCGTTCGTTTTTTATAATATTTTTAGTTAGGTTGATATGATACAAAGTCATGAATTTGACATTTTATAAGCGTGGCGTAAATTCCATGCTTATACCTAGTATGAAATGGGTATAATTTTTTGTACTGTTTGTTGTAAGGTTTATATGAAAAGAATTTTTTTTTGGAAATAAATAAAACTGCAATTTTTTTCACCTGCTTTCGCTTCCATTTTTATCTTTTTGTATTTTTAAATTTCTCTGGCGATTAAGGAAAAAACGAGGAATGGGCACTTTTTATTTCACCAAAGACTTGAAATTTTTTAGCTAATATTATTTTTATCGTGCAAAGTTTATTTCAGTCATACACCTCTATATGAGTACATATTAAAAAAAGGGTATTGCGTTAAACACAAACGTATTTAATTTGTTGTAAGCATCAATATAATAAATAAAAATGTTCTGCAATGTTGGTATTGTCAAGCTAGTCTCATAAAGTAGAAATAAATTTTCTGAACCTATTAACTTATTGTCTGATTGATGTACATTTTACAAAATAATTTGATCAATTAATTGCATCAGTTAAACACTTTAAACACTTTATTAGGTTTAGTGACGTGCAGTAAGTTATACGGTCTTGCTAAGTTCATGCTCTTATGTCTTAAGAATTTGAATTCTGTAAATATATGTACTAAACTAACATATTCACGCGAAACTATCACACGAAATACTTCATTTGTTGAATTCAACCAATATATTCTGTTGGGAACATATATACTTTATATCATTAACATACAATTTGACAAGGATTAAATATTTATATATATATATATACATATATATATATATATATATATATATATATATATATATATATATATATATAAATAGCGAGGTTACTCGTATTTAAAAAATAAACAAATTTTCTTTGGACGTGTTTATTATGGACTTGTATTCTGCAAATAATTCATGTCCAAAAACGTGGCAATGCTGAGTTAAGCAAAATTGAATTCATGTATATAGTTAATAACAAAAATAAGTTTATTAAATATGATATTTGAAACGTATATTTAGAGTTATAATTTACAATCGAACCAGAAAAGTATTTTCTGTCTAACGTAAATTTGAATATGAATTTAGAATTAAAAAGATATAAAAGAACTAATGAAACTCATTGTCCTCCTAACGTATTGTGGAATTGTTGTAACTCTACTCTTTGTAACTCTGTACCTCTCACTAAAAGTGCCAGATTCGCATTTTTTACTCGTAGCAAAAGTTAAGAATAAAAATTTAAAAATAACACAGAGGAAAGAGAGAAGGTGAGAAGATTTTCACAAAATTAAAGCTGACAGAACATTCCCCGAGCAAGAAGAAAACTAGTTTTTGTAGTAGCAACGAGAGCGAGCAACGTATGCTTTCATTAGCATATTTGATTGCCGACTAAACGTCGCCATCCAGCTTCCACGTGGATAATATTTTTACAAACGATTAATAGCCTTATTTATTTTTAAGGTTTTATACCAAAATAACCAAAACTGGTTAATTGTGTTATAAGTCCTTTGTCCGCTCATGCTTCTCTTTTAATAAACAGTACTTTTTTCAAAGTTAACATTTTTCAGAATCTCAAAGTCAGGTAACAAACAAGATTATTTATTTATTTTGTTTCCTTTTTCCTTGACTTACTTAACAGGTATGCCTGTCATATGATTTAAAATAACGTTATATAATGTCACCTTATGTAACTTTCATAGCTACGCCACACAATACTATAAAATTTAAATTTATTGTAAGTTTAGCACTGAAAATCAGGAAAATAGCGAAAATAACTTTTATAAATTAAAAGAATACATAAAGTGCACTATTCAAGTTTCTTTCCCCCGACCTTACGCCTGGAGTTTAAATACAATATAACGTACATAACTGTGAATATGGACATGGTTTCATGGACATAAACTTTAATTAAACACAGTAAAATGTATATGAGTCATTATAAACACAATATTTGTATATAGATATAAATAAAACTACGAAACGGATATATCTACATTTGTCTATCCATCCAACCAAAATTGTTCTACCTTTTATAAAATTTAGTTAGAGCGATACTGAGTTAAGTTCAGGGGTTTCTAAGATTTTTACAAAATCTTCATTGGTTGAAAAAGAAATTTAATAAACAAATGGAGGCTTTTATAAAAATTTTAATATCTTGTATAACCTTTTCATCCCTCTTCAGTCCTTAGCAATAGGATCTATCGCACGTTCAATTCTTCTGAAAACGATACTATAGAGTTCAAACAAATTAAAAATATCTTTCAAGAACTAATTACAATTAAAATATATGGTAAATAATTCCATTAATAAATTCATATAATTTATTAAGAATATTTTGAATAAAGTTCTAAATTCATTACTTTGTAAATTTCGGATGATTATTTTAATTTATATATTTTTAAAAGCTTGATTAATAGAAATCATTGGGAATAGTCAAACTTTACGGATATCATAACTATTGCTTAACATTGCCAAACAATAGTTTAAAGGTATTCGAGACTTACTTTTTTCTGAAGGTATCAAAATGCAACTGTTATTCTAATGACCAAACGATTTTCAAAGATAATTTAGTGAAAACTAATGACTAAGACAAATGTGACGTTTTTTGTAGTAAATGGCAAATGAAACGGAAGGGAATAATTATATTTAAAAAAAGATCGGCCCATTTCTCTATCGGTTTATATATATTTTTATTTACTTATAATACTAGAACGATGTTTTAATTCGAGTACTTAATTTTACATAACCAAAAAAATCATATTATATAACAGCAATAGAAGAGAAAAATCACCATGTGTATTGTAAAATCAAATATAACATGTTTTAAGGAAAAAAACTAGCTACCATAAACTATAAAAATTATATCGGTACTTAAATACTTTTATGCCTTCCCTTTAAATTCACACATTTTTCTAATTTCACAAGGAGAAACTTTATTTTACCTGCTAATGAATTGAACGTGATCGTTATGTTTATTTCAATCCTTTTTTCAATGAATATTTTCACGTTTGGATTTTTCCTGGGATTTATAACTTTTTGCTAAGATTTATATTAAATCCACAGAGTGCTGTGCGGTAGTGTGCTTCCTATAGTTTTAATTCAAGAGAACATTGTAATTTAAAATATGGGTTAAACCATCTATAGACCAAGAATAATGGTGACTTGAAAGAGTTAAGTTTAAAATATTTTTTTCAAGAACAGTTGACTATTCTTGACCGATTTTTGATTTACATTTACGTATTTGTGAAATTTAAGTTATGTATCGAACTTTAAAGTTTAAAGTGAAATGAAAGTAAGCAATAGGTATTAATGTTGATTTTGATTCAACCGGTAATTAAAATTAACAAATTTGAGGTTAATTGTTTTAGAAAGTATGAAAATTATATCGAATAAATTTCATTTGTAGGGTGGTGTTTATAGCCACCTGAACATCACCTTGTGTACGTGCTTATAATAAGTTTTGAGTTAGACCATTTCGAGTCAATTTTGGTACCCAAAAAGTGGCGCGGAATGGTTCATGTAAATATCATACGGTGTGTGGGCGACTCTCGAGTAGTTATCTGCGCGCTACCGTGTGCTGAGGTGATAGTACACGAGAGAAATATAAGATTTATGTAAGAAAATAAATTCAAATATATAGGACAATCTTACCTACTTATGATCCATATTTTAAATATATTTAATTTATAATACGTTTTCATCTGAAACAATTTATTGACCATATTGATTTTAATTAATATACAGTAGTTTTATTTTCTTACATTGATGACTTTATATATTTATATATTTATTTATAATTTAAAGGAATAAAAACAAATGCACATTATAGTGGAATAACTTAATTAAAATTCTAATATGATTATTATATTCTACTAAGACGAGTATAAGATTTTAGGTAGACTAATTGTTTAATTTTATATCATCATTATCAATAACACATTATATACAAAATATTGAAAACAACATGTATAAAAATAAAAAAAATTATAGTAATCAATCATATATGTCCATAAATTACAATAAATATTACTATTAAAGAAAAATAATAACAATGATACCAATAATTATAATTACAAATAAATAGCAACAAAAACAAACAAAATAGAAATAAACCTGGAAGATTTGGTTTGTGTGGTGGAAAAAAGTATATACCATATTTGTAAGTAATAAAACGGTAAATAAACGGATAACGTAAAAAAGTTCTTGCACTAAACATAGTTTCGAAAAAGTGAGTTCGTCTGTCAATACAGCATGTGGTTATATGGATACGAAGTCGAGAATTAGGAAATAATATCTATATACATGTTTGTACGCATATCATATAAAAATTATTATATAAATATATATAGCCTTTTACTGAAATAATAATCAGTAACTATAATATATATAATATAATAGGATAAAAACTGATATGTATATGTACTTGTATATATATATATATATATATATATATATATATATATATATATATATATATATATAATGTTTAAAACATTGACAAAATGCGAGTGTGTATCGATAGTTCCATACGTAGTTTGAAGTACATTTCCTTTATTTTTAATAAGTTATCACTGTCCCCGCTTTATTAATTCCTTATTATTAGTTGATTTTCAATAAAACAGAGGGTGAGTTTAATTGGATATTATAAAACTTATATCAAAGCATTCTACATATATTGTAATTTATAAATATTCCATATTCTTTGAGTTGATTTAGAATCAATTCTCCACTGACTTTTACCTTCTAAATTATATTACCGTAATTTTAACACGAATGAGAGACATTTATTCAATATGTTTTTGTCATTAAAAATGTTGTACTTACACGTTGTTAGTGTGAACATCTCACCATGATTCTGGTAATTTATTAAGAAGTAGATTAAGAAATTATATGAGAAAGAAATTGCAAGATAGGTAAAGTTTTATGGTACAGGTCAAATACACACTTGACCAAAATAATAAACAAGGAATAAGCAGGGTGGAGACCGCGTGAGACGAAAAAAAGAACCAAATGAAAGAAGAAATATGTGGGTAATATACAGCTTTTAATCTTAAGTTTTTACACATTATTTACCAAGTCAGATATCAAACAATCCGAACAATTATTATACAAATTAAATCGCGAGAAACAACCTTTGATAGGTTGTTTCTCGAAAGAGCAATGCTGCAATATACATCACAAAAGATACGAATCAAAGAGTGTAAAATAACAATATTATTATTACAACGATAATATAATGACATCTTATGTGTTGCAAAAGTGTAGCTTACACATTATTTTGATACGTTAACAGTAACTTTTACTACGTTTCATTAAAGATTATCACATAGATACGTCAACAAATATGAAATAACAACATATCACATATAACTTTTAACAAAAAAATATTTGGTAATTAAGCGTAAAATGTCCTTATTTGAACTAAAATTTTTATTTATTATGTCTCAAGAAAAAAAAACAGTGCAACTAATTAAAAAGTGTACCTAAACTGTCGACACACTTCTGCCATTTTAGTGACAACATGAATGGGAATAAAATAACAGAAGTCCTTTTCGGCAGCTGGTGGTGAATATAACATTATCTTTTCAAAAAAGAGATTAAAGGCCTAGAAAATATAATAGTTAATTGGAGTAATGTTATGAGGATACAGCGAGTCACAGAGGGTTTCCAAATACAGCTTTCGTAGTTCGAGCAACGTTTTTTTTTCTACATGAGGTCCAACATTTTCTTAGAAGAGAATAGTTGACTCTCTTATAATTGAGCAGAATCCATGTATCCAGCTTTTTAAACTTACTGATTTGTTTCAATTGGCTTAATATTGTTGAAATAGTAATATTAAATACTGCTGCTACTTTAAGTGTAGTTTGAGACGTATCTAAGCGTATCTAAGTCGTAATCTCAATTTATCACTTGATCTCAGGAGGAAACGTGTTTAATTTGGAAGATAAAAATCTGTCGGCATATTGTGCGTTTATTAGTTACATACTTGCTAAACATGGTGTTCATATTTCATGTCACTTCGTTGCAATAGTTTTACGACATAACTCATATTTGTAAATAAGGCGAATTTTTTAACAGTTTTATTAAAACCTTACAATATTTAATGTGCAAGCCGATTCTATACATATCAAAACGTATATTTAAGAAGTCAATGACTTATTTACAGAAATAAAAAAAAATATTTATAGTATTTACTTCAAGCTAATTATAAAAACGGCGTCGCTAGCTGCAATTAGTAAACTTCAGTGCTATATATTATATTTTACAATATATAGTACATAGTAAACTTCTGTGCTATATATTATATTTTATAATATATAGTATTCATAGTCGAATTCGACTGTGTTTTTATTACTTTCACACAACTTTTCGTAGCCTGATTTTTATCCAAAGGGTAAACCGATGTTATAAAAGTAACATAGGTATTTTCGTTAATATTTTATGCTTAAAAAGTTTTTTGTTAGTCTCAATAAATTTAAATTTAAATCCTTTACCTGTTTTTCTTTATTTTAAAGCGAGATATTTTTTTATAAAGTGATTTCTATGAACTCATACTCTCGCTTAAACCTTGGTTATTCAATTTCTATAAAAATTAATGACGTCAACTGATTCGAAAGTACTTTAACTGAAAAAGCAAAGCTTACAAATTGAAAAATAATCACAAGATAATATTAAGTCGGGATAAGGTGCAGCAACTTTGCGTAAGTTAGTCAAAAAATAATGTGCTGTTTACATCACGTTTTAAAATTATTTTTAATAAATATTTTAAAACAAAAATCTCTATTGTTATGGTACTGTCGGTATCTTTCTTCAGCTAATTGTTATGGTGTCAAATATTGCTGCTAACTAAAATCCAGATTAAAATTAATCTATTTAAACTAGCGTCTTGATTCCGTATTTTACTTTTAAATCTTCGGTTATCCACTGGGCTCGGTTTGAAATGGACGTTTTGGGAATGGAAGTGTTTGAGCAAATAATATATCTTACGATTGTTTTTTACTTTTACATACATACATTACATAATTTTATTAAATAATAAAGTAAATATAAAGTGTATTTTAATTAGTCTATAACTGCAAATGTAACGAGATTCATTCGGAAGTAAAACATAGATAGTATGTGACCATCAGATATTTAACAAAAGTCTGTTGTAATGAAATTTCTAACCAGTCTATATTTGGAGTTTGTGTCATTGTTTTTCATTTAAACGCGGATCTATTGAGTAATTATTGCAAAATAAGTAATAATAATAACATCCTCGCCATCAATATTACCATGCATTATAGTCCGTCTGCAACAGCGTAGCAGTTATTTTTATTTGCATACATCTAACTTGCTCTTACCATTCAATACTTTCCTTGTATTCAACTAGTACAGCGTCTTCAGTACAAAGTTTCTGTAGACACTCGAGAAATTCTCTTTCGAACTTTCGTACTTCCTTGTTCGGCAAGCACAAGATTAACTTTGCAATATTGTCGCATTCTACGCCACAAAGCGTTGTACTTTTATTGAAATAAGGGGGCTATGTACCGCATGGCTGGTTGTTCATAGTTTGAAATTAGTTTTTGATATTGAAGGAAATCGGTGAGAGGCGAATGAATTCTATGATATAGTAGTGTGTCTGTCCGCCTTATAGTTTCTGTGTCTTGCCAGCGTTCTCTAAAAATTTCTCTCAGTAAGCTTATTATGCGATCGGTTACGTCTCATTGATATGCTTCCTCTTTTTTTCAACTTAACCTACTCCATGTTTTGTGATGATAGAAGAAACGGGGAATTTAGTTTTTTTAAATGATATATCATCATTGAAATATGCAAGAGGGTGTTAAGAAGTGTACCTGAAGTTAACCACAAAAATATGGCAACAACTACTAATCCATAAAAAAATGTACGATATTTTCACCTCTGAGAATTATATATTAGCTATTAATAGAATTCACACTGCGAAAAATAATGCCAATATGTAATATTACTTGCCTTTATATCTTACCGCAACCCTTACCGTACGATTTCAACTCGTAAAGTTTGATTATTATATAAAACATGTTAAGGTTTTTATTTCGAAACTTTCTTTACATGAAGATTTATAGCTTAGATTTTGAGCTTTTAAAATTATAATTTGATGTCTGGATTATGAATTTAGGTTTATTGAAACAATTAAGCTCCAAAGTAAAGAGCTACTAACCTGCTTAAAATTTTTCAACTATCAGTTTGAAAACTGAAAAGCATTATCTATATTCACTGGTATTGATACAACTATGAATCAAATTCCTGAGATCCGGTTAATGAATGTATTTTAACTCTTGGAGAACATCTGGTTCGTGCTAATAAAGATGCAATACATGCGCCTTTCGATTATTGATCCAAACGTATTAACGCAAAATGTTTGCTCTATTATTCTAAATAGTCTCTAATTATGAGCTATCGTGCAACAATATGGCAGAGTAGCATGTGGCTTTACGTGTTTTACACATTCAGTTCATGGCGCTAGTAATGTAGGTTTAATCAAATTAACAATAATGAACTTATCTCGCAATCCGACGACGGGCTTCCGCTAAGCTTCTCGTTTCCGCAAGAAATTGCTTTACAGTTTCGATGTAAAGTTATTTAGAAACATTATTATTTGTAATTTCTACAATATGACGTTACTTTAACGCCATATTGTAGAATTTAGACTGTATATGTTTTCAAAGCATTATTTTATGAAATAATGAATATTACTATGTTTCATGTGTAAACTAAATATTATATATAATCAATTTGTGGGGGTCCAAGTTTTTTAAGTAAAAGTATTATGATCTTTTTAGGTAATGTTTCCAATTTTTGCGTCCGAATTGAATGTGAGTTTTAATTAAAATCTCTAATCAAAAAAGGTCAATATTTTCAAACCTCAATAAATTCATATGACAATAATTATTTCTATATGTCGTTACAGCATATTTTTTTCAAGCAGTTTTAGCAGTTTTTGGATCAAACTAGTTTGATCCAAATTTTATCGTAATTTATTTACGAATATGAAAATAAAGAATTAATGCGGATTAAATAAAATTTGAATTCAAAATAAGAGCAAATGGCAATCTCATGAAATATTAATATTTAAAATGAAAAGTGCAAAAATGTAAAACATTATATTAATACAATAATGACTGTTGTACGTTATTGAAAACATTAGCAAATGCAGTCAAATTCGATTACGTCCAGTGAATAAATTTTACTGGAATATTTTAATTTGGACAATTTGTCTTCAAAAATTTTAATAATTGAATGGTAATTTTATATAAATTGCAGTCAAATTGTAAGTTTCTTCAGAAGTCTGGTAGTTAGGTGAACAAAAATCTTCGGTAAAACTGCAAAATAATTTTGTGACATTGAATTTTTTTTAACATATTCATTTTCTTTACAGATTTGTTTTGTTTTGTTTTTGTGATGATTTATTTTTTCAATATAATTTTAGCGTGCAGTGTTTTATTCACTGTTTAAAAGAGATTACGCATACAATAATAAGCTCGTTCTACAAATTTAGACGACAATAAACTAATAAATAATATCGTAACTTAGACTCTTTAGGCAAAGTATAGGACACTTTATTCACATTTGAATATTTTTTACTTAGACTTTAACTTGGACTCTTTATGAAAAGTACAAGATACTTTATTCACATTTGAAAACTTGATTCGCGTTTGAATATTTTTTGTGGACCCTTTATAATTTTAGCTGATTTCACGGCAAGAAAATATAATTTTTTATTTGGAGGTACATTCAGGTTTTAAATAAAAATATGGCAAATTAGAACTTGCCAGAATAGAGTTATCGATGGGACAAACTTCCTTCAATTAACTCTCTCAAAATAACGACGGCGGTAATATAGGCTCCGGTTAGGTGATGCGATAATGAACGTTTAATAACTTATCAATCGTTAACCAAATAATTGAATCGATATTAAGCTGCTGACAGGTAGTAGCACTATTGTCGGTTTATTTAAAATATTACATCATGTTCGGTATTTTTGCTTTACTAAAAATAATCATTACCATTCGGTAACGAATGTCGCTAGGATCATATAGTGAGGAGCTTAAGGCATCGATTGGGGGAGGAGGGATGTGAATTTTGAGCTTTTGATATTACAACTTAATGTTGGAATTATGGATTTATTTTTGTGGAAGAATTTGGTCCCTACTTTATTTCTTAATATATATTATAAGCGGATTATACGAGTAGATACTGTATTTTCCTTTATGGGAAATACAATATCTTTCCTATATGGAATCGTCGCCAAATATATAAATATTGACAAGATTTATTATTAAAATTTTATTTTATTGAAGGTTGACAATATTTCTTCTAAATTTCACGCCAAATAGGCATGAAAATTAAAAGAAAATTCTAATTCGAAATTAATAAAACTAAAGTAAACTTCTTTTTTCCATTTGAGTTCAAGCCCTTAGAGTATTCTTAAATCTAGTGTTCTGGCATAGTCTAGTACGCAACGTTATATAACTATTTAAATACTAATTTTGTTACTATACCAACTACCAAGAAGTTTCAGCAGCATCTTGTCTAGGGTATAGTCGAGTTAGTTGTATTGAGGCCAATGACAAACTTTGGAAGATTTGTATAATTTTGGACTAGGAAACTGAGGAGTACAAAATTGAATGCTGATTCCGAACGGCGTCAAGGTTTATAGTGTACTGGTTAAATTTAATAATAAGTAAGATTTAAGTTTGTAAATATTGATCATTATCCGACTGGAATACAATAAACTATTAAGGAGGTTATTTTTATTTTTTTACATATTTGTTTTAACAACATTCATGTTGTTAAAGGAGAATATCAAATATACCCACATAATTTAAAAAAAAATTGTATAAACGTTTTTTTAAAGTTAGCTGCCGAGATTGCATACTTTACAACAATCAATTTTAACGTCAAGCCATTTCTTGGAAAAACGGCTGTGACAGATATCCAAGTGTTTTAATAGTTCAATTTTTCCTTTTGATATATGTAATTCTAAAAAATATCAAGTTAGGTAGGTTAATCGACCTAAGTTGGGTTTGGTTTTTTAGGACCCGTCAGACTAGATTTGGTTTGATTAGAACTGGTTTGGTCAAACGTAAGATCAATTTATTCAGGACTCTCAACCTTAATAGTAAGATAAACGATGTATCGAATATATCTTGACGTATCGATATATTTCCATAATGAACTTTGAAATCACACAAAATTTCTGTTAAACTTTTTATGAATACCGTAGTAAATCTTTACCACTTGGTAATGATTGTCTATCATTCTTATCAGGGAGTAAATTATTATTACCACTTTCTGCGTACATTTCCTTGCTCCACGTATTGTTTTACGGTTTGCCATTTACGTATAATAGCTTTCTGTCAAAAATCTTGACGTACATATCAAGAAACTAAGCAATTCAAATTATAATTTTTAGTTTTACAATCGTAGGTTATTTAGGGTTATATTAACCTTAATATAAACTGTGAGAATTACTTCATAAATAGTAACCAAAATATTTCAATCTTTACTTCCCTTTTATGTCAGTTATTTCCCATATGTAGATTTTGATATCAATTGCTGTGTAGAAATTTAATATATTTTGATAGAAATTTATTATAGAAAAATATCAAGAAAAAAACAGTGTTATACAACTAGCTACGAAAGCTGCTTACGAAAAATTTTGAACATGAATGGATTTTTTAATTATTTTTCTTATCGCGATCATCAATTGGCGTAAATCGTATCAGTATAGTCAATTAAACTATGGGCATACTCGTTGTTCGTTATATATCTACGTATAGAAGAAAGACGTTGTATCGAGAAAATTTATTTTGCCCATTCGATTCATTGGCTAAAGATAATGCTACGAGGTTGACTTAGAGGGGTACAGCTAGATTCACAATAAAATTGATGTATTGGGAGTATCATCAATGCCAAAACATATAACGAGATATTAAGTAATGATGTAGTTATTTGGATAATACAAAACTTATCCATATACTTATAAATAGGAAAAAATTATCCAACGATTTGTAATTAATATTAATTAGAAAAGAAAAAGACGAACCAATTTGAATCACAAGTTACTTATTTAAAAATTGCAATGGTTTAACTAAGATAATATCTTTGTCCCATAATTTTGAAATTTTAGGTGAATCAGGGAACAAATTTGACTCAAGAACATAATATACACTATTTTCAATATAAATTCTAATTTAGGAATTAAAATGTGAAATTAAATAGTATTTAAAATTTAAAGTTTGGCAAGAGGAAGTATGAAAATACGAAGCTTATTTCAAACTACCATAAATGTTGATGAGAATAGTTTGTGTCGTTATTAGTTTTTATCCTCGGAACTCAAAAATCTTTAAAAAGTTCCAGTTTATTTTGCTTCTTTTTTATTACGTGAGATATTAGTAAATTATGAAAATAACTCTCAAATAGTATATGTATTGCTTCATAATTTTTAATAAAAGTATTTAATACATCCAAGGTATATTAAACATAAAATAGTATTAGTAAGTTCATAATACATAATAGTCTGCAATCTAAAAGCTGCTATTGGCTAAAACTTTGGCATACACACACATGCACACACACACACACACACGCACGCACGCACGCACGCACACACACACACACACACACACACACACACATATATATATATATATATAGATATTTCGCAAGAGTTGGAAGGAATAGAAGATAAATAGTGGGTGTAAGTGAGAAATAAGGAGGCCAAAAATAGTATGGCGTTACGAGCTAGGAGCATGAAACGACATTTTCACTAGTATATTGATTGAGAACTTTATAGTTCATTGCAGATCTTATTCTGCAATGTAAGAGTAGATATCCCGAATTAGCGCTCATAAAGTTATGTCAAAATGACGAGGGTGAGGTGGCTAGTGGAACTCTATCCAAGCCCATGTGGGCTTAGGGCTATAAATATTTATCATGCTATAATTGAATGTTAGTTTTATTCAACTGATTTATGAAGAGGAAACTGTTTCCAACAACTCGTGTTGTCTCGTAACTTTTCTAAGATTTTCTAATAATCTGCTTCATGCCACACAATATGCAGGAATCTTCGAATATCTTCGACAGTATCCCGTATCTATAATCGGCACTTCTGCCCAACAGGATTAAAGACTGCTCTCGATCAATGAATATTTTAGTACCTACATCTGTTTGGAATCTCAGTTAGCCAAGACTCTAAACCAAATCACGGTGATTGAAGAGATCTTATGCTATAGATTTGATGATTGCATTTTATTATATTGATGAATGCTATCTCAATTATTAGAATTATACAAAGTTGCGAATGAGATAGTGACAACGTAGATTCGACGTATTTACAAATAGCCAATACACATTTTTTTCAAATTTATGATGTTCAATAAGGTTACATTAATAGAAATCTGCATAACACTTACTACAATTTTACTTACTTCTTTACTACGAATGAATAACAGATACGTTTTTGAAGCTCACTGGATGATCATTTGGAGACCCCTGTTGGTAACATCGATGACGAGTTAGATAGTACTTGGGTTTGAGTATGTGTGAATTTATAGATCATCTGTGCACAAGTAATATTTGCTCTGTACATTTTTGATATGGTTTGTAGAAAATATATAGAACATTTATGAAGATATAGTAATAAACGATCTACTGCGCATTATATTAGCCATTAAGTTGGCCAACTCGGAATAAGTATCAGAAGCTTTATTGCATAATCTACAGCTATGGAGGTAGATCTTAAATCAATATGATATTGAGATATTAGGCGATTTTATTACAGCGAGTGTTCAAAATAAATGCTCTAATCTTTTGAGTTTGAGATATTTCTGAAGTCGACTATTACGAGTAAAGTTCATTAAGTATTATTGATAGCCAGCTGTATATTGTCGGTAACGTTTAGTAAGGCAATTAAAGTGAAAAATACGGTTAAACAGAATATTGGATCTAAGAGAAGTTTTTCACACTCAATAAAAGGCCGTATGATATTTTTATCTAATATAATTATTTATAAGCAAAATATTTATGTCAATCACAACTTAATATTAAGTCATAATTAAACTTGAATAGTGAGAAAATGGTTTAACGTTTACTTTACCCATAAAATAGTAATGGCACAAAGCCAACGGCCTACGCGTGGAAATTTACTTACAAATTTAAGTAAAAATAGGTTCCAGATTTACCATTACTAACGTAATATTGTTTCTAAAAATAAACAATAAGTTTAAAAACTTTGCACCTTCGTAACTTTTTTAACTTAACTTTGGCTAAGTTTCGTAATATTTTCATTTATATTTCGTTTATCGATTCAGCTTTTATTTTGCATTGAATTAGAGAGAAAAAGTTTCACCTTCGTTTTTGCCTAGATTGTCGTCATGATTACTTGAGGAAAAACATCGAGGAAAATTTTGCAATAAGGGGAATTTTGTAATTCTCCTTCACAACTTGCTTTTTTTTGACGTTATTGGAATGTAAATAATTGATTCTATATCACATTGATGTTATTATGCAAAAGGGAAGTGAGCAAACATAGAAATTGGAAACAAATACAATACGATTTGTTGACCAATTGTTGAGTAATAATTTGATATTATCAACGACAATTAGTTGATGACGACAATTAAATTCTGACTTTATATTTTTGGTAGTAACAGAAATGGATAGTTTTATTTCATTATAAATGAGGTATTAAAATTGGAACTTAAGAAAGAAATAAATGATAGAAATGAAAAAATCAAAATTATGATTTGACTCTGTGTAGTCATTACTTAATTTTGTTCAATGAAATGTTCAATATGCAGAATACTAAAGTGGGTTGATAAGTTTTTTTTGTTTTCATAAAATAGACCTAGCTAGCTAGACCAATATGGATAAAATTTAGTATGTCGATAGTTTATAACTTCGAGCAATATACAGCGTATATTTTATCTAAATATTGCATGTCACAAAAAATCCAGTGACTTGGTGCGTATTACGATATTGTTACAGCCAACGACATCTAACAGTGTTTTAATAAACTTTACGCCTATCTATATATTACGATACAATACTGCCAAAGCCATCTATTAGCGTTTTTACTAAAATTTATGCTCATAGATTTCTGAGAGAAAACATAAAATGAAAAAAGTTCCTTATGACTTTTCTTATTTCGAATTCTACACTAAACGAACTCGCGGGAACGGCTAGTTTTCAAACGAAGATAGTTTAAGCTGTCAAGTGAAAATTTACAGCAATAAAAAGAAACTTATGGTCAAAAAGCACAAATTTGCCAGCACAGTAGTTCATAAATGTCGTTAATTTAACAATTATGCAGATAATCTAATATCATGGCTTAAAACTCTACTCCAATCAGTGATCTATTGATCTATCATGAGTCCCAATGTATTTTATTATAACTCTGTCCATGTTCATGAAACGCTTTAGGAACATTCAACACTTCATTTTTGCACCCTTTGCCGCAAGCTTCCTTTAGTTTTTCCCTCTGACTTCTACAAAAAAATTTTAGCCTTTCTCAGGAACCACTTTCTGGATCTTCTGATGAATAATTAATTTGTTCCACGCCGACCAATAAAGTGAAAACCAATTTTATGGCAAATAATATTTTGTAAAGATTATAAACATTGACAGATAATTGTTGCAAATGACATAATTCATTTAGAAAAAAATTACAAATATATTACGTACTAATATAAATACGCAACATTTTGCTCGTTTGCCTAACTGATTAAATTTTATAGACCATATGCATTTGGCTGTATGAAACTTGAGAATATTTTTGCTTCTAAATTTACAAAACTACTAATTTAAACTGGATGTCAATGTGAGCACTAATAGATGCTTACTGCAAAAATGGGGCAAATGAACGAAATATATAATCTTACATTAAAGAAAGTAATTGTTATTACTTGGACATAAAATAAAAAACTGCCAGATTCATTTTAAAGTGGAAATTCTTCCATCAAAAAAAATTTACTCAAAACAAAAAAAAACAATGTTGGCGCGAATTATATAATTATTTATTTTTTGTTTGTTACGTTATCGCATAAATCTGTTAAAGAAATTTTAATAAAAGTTTCAAGAATTTTTAACTTAAAGCTCTATAGCCTACTTACAAACAATTATGCGCACCTATTAACCCTAAAGCACATTTAAAAATATGTTTCTAGTCTCAGAGTATATTGGGAGAATGACTTAAGAGTGAAAAAATATTAACAAATGCAGTCAAAAACGTTTCAAGAATTATGTAAAATTTAAAAACATTAAGAAATTACACCAAGTCAAAATATAAATAACCTACCAAGCAAGAGTAGAATTTGCACTAGGAGGGTTTAAATGGGATACATTTACGTATTTATAAATATTTAAGGGTAAATAACATTTATATTAAACTATTTATACATAAATAAATTATTATAACGTAATTATATTGCTGACTATATATTTCACAGCCGCAAAAACTGATTGATATTAAAAAATTATAAGATCAATGGTAATTGCCACAATTTTTTTGCAACCTTTTAATCAGATTTTAATATACCTGTTTTTCCATGATACTGAGCTTAGTATTTTTGGAAATGAGTTACTAAAGCTTTATTTTTTATATATTTTGGAATATATTTTTACGTAAACATAAGATTACGAAAAAAAATTGCATTTTTCATAACAAATTCGGTCAAATAATAGCCTTTATGATAAACGAAATAAAAAAGTTTTTTATGACCATTGTGTATTATTTTTTTAATCCTTATATGACTATTTCGAAAACTTAGATAGTGCAAGATATGAGGGTTGATCAGATTTGTTACTATCCAAATTTAAATTTGTTGATTTTAATTTGAATGTAAAACAGGAAATATAAGTATATTGCTGCTGTGTCCTTTACAGGCACACAGTTGGTTTGTAAAATAAATCCATGTCTTTTTCGACATCGAGTAGATTTGGAAATAAAGGAAGGAAACATATATTTCTTGCTGATTGCCCAAGACATAATATCTAAAATAACGCAAAAAATATTTAGAAACCTTTATAACTTGCCATTTCAAGCAATACCGCATATAAAATATACAACCGAAACAAATGTATATATACATATCTTTGCCCTTCAAAAACTATTCAAATTAATGATATTGACACTTGTGTGAGTTAATATGTTTTATCACTATATCAAATCTCAAGTTGCTAGCCAACAGTTTCTGAGAAAAAGTCTGTGACCAACGGACGGACAGCCAGTGATTACATAAGGATTACGTTTTTCCTTTTGAAGTACAGAAACCTAAACGTTAGATATTTATTAAAAATATGTCTAATATATATGATATAATTTAAGAGGTCTGTTCCATACAGAGATGTTGGAAAAACTGGTACTTTATACAGTAGTTTAATTTATTTAATTAATCAGACACAGGTGCAGGAAGGGAAAAGATGCTTCGACGAGATAACCGCATCATCAGAGGGGTGTGTGTTACGTTATAAATATTGCGTTTACTTTCATGCTTGTTTACATGCTACATTTAATTACGATTCAAACTTGATTCTGGTTTCCTTACTCGACGTTAGTTAAAGAAAATATTATCGTTTAAGTCAAAGAATGGAATTCTTTAATTAATTTTACTTTGGAATAAATTAAAATTTTAAATATTGGAGTTTAGATTTTTATTTAGTTATTAAAAGTTTAGATTTTTCGTCATACAGATATATGGTGTTTGATGTAATTGTTTATTTCGAGTGATTAAAAATTTAAATCTGTTTATATCATTTACTGCATGTGAATTTGCATAAATAGATTTAGTTTAATAATTGAGCTTCAGTGTGTAACAAAATTTATTACATTATGCGAAAGGTGTTAAGTAGTTGCCGAAGGTAGCTACCTTTAATTTAAAAAAAAATATTTTATTTTTTCTTAATTAGAGTTAATTACTTTTCCTATTTTGCTTTTATATTTTTAGTAATTCACAATTCATTTATTACATATATGTAATTTAAATTTCTAATACTAATTTATTTTTAAAAACTATGTTAAAATAACAGGACTATATGTTAAAATTTGTTACAGATATTTCCACTTTGTAAAATAATAATCGTAGCAAGAATCCCAAGCCTAGTGCCATTCAACCAGTTCTGTTTATATCATCATTGTACGTATATTTTGAGAATTACTCAGGATTATATCTTAAGTTATTTCAACGGTGGTAGGCCATGTTTGATTTTAAGTGCTTTGGGTTATTAGTACATCATATTTTTAATAGCAAATAATTTTTTTTAAAAAACCGCACACTGCTCTACCAAAAATCCTGACAATAAATTCGTTTACGAGTAAATTATTTAGATATTAACTAAGATATATCTTCATGTATTCTGCCCACTTAATATGGAAAATAGCCTCCATGATACATAGCTCCAAGTTTTGTGTTGTTGAGCGTCTAGTTTTTGTTAAGCTGTTTTTATTGATGCTCTAACGGAACTCCGCTGCATCGTTAAGAAGTATTCTTTGGATATCGTATAAGGTTAGAATACACGAAAAATATTTCGTAAATTCAAAAGTTTTAACAGTGCATTTTGAAATAATATTATTAAACATTAGGCACAGAATCAATTGA
The DNA here is from genome assembly GCA_039881145.1 of Druceiella hillmani. Classification (NCBI taxonomy): domain Eukaryota; kingdom Metazoa; phylum Arthropoda; class Insecta; order Lepidoptera; family Hepialidae; genus Druceiella; species Druceiella hillmani. The sequence goes on from JAYKKI010000052.1 coordinate 1,692,950, forward strand.
AGGAGAACTCCGTCTAGTACTGACATTAGATATGATCAGCGAGGAAAACAATAGGGTAATAGAAAAAGAGGTATCAAAACACACATTTAAAAGCTAAAGTATTAGTAGCACTTAACTTCTATTTTATATATCACCACTATGAAAAATCGTCTATGACATATCATTCGACACTATTGAACACTGTACAGTGTCACGCCCTCTCCAAAGAAAACTAATAGACACCAGATACGAGGGATACTTACGATCTTGAGGTATACTTACGGCAATATTATCCTGCATAGCAAGCTGTACCATACCTTAGAGTCTGTTGAGGTAAAAAAACGTGAAAGGAGGCGATGCCCCCTCTTCCAAACTCTTAATCTCCTGCCAGGAAGACAAATTCAAATTACTTTACTAGTCGGAAAGGGGTATAGATTTAAAGGGAGAAAGCCATACGTATCTCTATTTTTCCGACTAAATTATTATCTTCGCATAGAATATACTTGACATCCTAATCAAAGCACGGGAACTCTACGGAACCTCATTGGATATCATTTGTAAATTAAAACACTAAAAAAATCATGTGGCTAGACCAGACCGCACATTAAATTGTAGTCGAAGATAAACAGGTGCTACTTGTATGTGACCAATGATGTAGTACTTCTCTCTTATCCGACGGATACAAAGATATGAAACTTAAATTAAAATAGTGATGGAAGGAAATTTAGATATTTTAGAGAATGCTCATCTGAAACAACTTAGCGCTTTGGATTCTATAAAGTGTAGCCGTATAATTATTGGTTCAAAATATAACGTAACCTTTTTTATTACACATCTATGTTACCGCGGCTGTTGCTTAATGAAAATGCTAAGTTTAATTCTGCCAGTTCCAATATTTCGGTTCACATTTATGTTTGTCAGTTGTATCAGTTGCACATAATTTAAAAAAAATATGGGTTCCATATAGTTGCCAATTGCCAAATGCCGACGGACATAATTTAAATATGGATAAGAACAAATTAAAACTACGCTTTACCATCACAGTATACTTAAAAAAATTGACATATATATATATATATATATATATATATATATATATATATATATATGTATATAAATATGTATATATACATGTGTGTGTGTATGTACGTAAAAATCATAATTCTTTCGACAAAATTTTGGGACAAGAACATATCAGTACGATAGTACTGGAATATGCAAAAACTAGTCATTCCCTCTTATGGTCAAAATTAAATGAACAACTCATTTAGGGCAATATGTTTGTGAATTTACAATGAAATATCTGACCAAGAGGCGAATCTGCCACTGAATATGTTTAAATATCAAAAAAACGATGTCTCATTTATTTAGCTTATTTTACTCTAGACTAATTTTTCAATGACAATATAGCTTTTGGCCTTGATTTGTTAGAGTTCCGTTATCTTGTTTTTAATTTCCAGCTTTAATATTATAATTGCTTAAATATTGTATATATTTGGTGTTAATTTTGTCCAAATCCATTTTAATTGAATTTTTCATAACTAAATGAAACTACGTGATGTAGTATTACTTCTACTTAATTAAAATGTTTTATCACGAGCTAGGTTTCGTTGTATGACAACATCTTCTGGTGGACAATTTGTGAAGATTCTAGACTAAGAATCTTTATAATTCTTGATAAAAATCTTTACAAATGGCCCACCCGAAGACGTGAATTGGTGTTTTTACTTATTATGCTCAGTAAGTTCTGAAAGATAAACATGAATGATACGAAATTGTTGCCTTTAATGTAACTGAAATATAAAATAAAATATTATCACTTAAGTTAGTTAAAGGATAGTTGCGGAAGAAAAGTTATTTAAGAGAGGACTTGTGTTATAATTTATCTTATTATCAAACTTAGAATTTTCCGCTATTTTTATTACATTATAATCAATATAAAGTTCAATGGGCATTAGCAGCAGGTCATTTGTATATCATCTAATTATGGATTTTATAATAATATAGAACACGCTCTTAAATTGTTAATTTATTTACATTTATTTTAAACCGATTACAGAATCGTAGTCCATGAATTGGAAACCTCATGAAGTCAGGTGTATCGCTGCATGATGTCACGCATATGTTATTGATGTTCACATTAACTTAATATCCAATGACATCAAAGTATAGACTACTTAAGTTTGCTGATATACCAAGTATCAATGTATTGTAAATGAGAGATTATAAAAAAAAATTAATCATTCACATGCTTTATTAATCGATATTATATCGTCCCGTTGACAATTTTTTCTCAACTTTGTTCTTCTGGCCCAGATAGAAAAATGTAACCTGAATTCACATTTTAGAAGATGGTTTTATGATTTCTATGGAGACAATGGATTTAAATTAAAATTTCGTCATTTATTTTTGGCACTGCGCTCTGGACTCGTATGGGAATAATAAAATTGTAGGATGAAAGTTTGTTTGAAAGTTTCGTTGAAAAGCTTTAATATAAATATGTCATAAATGTAGTTCTACATTTTTTTAATTAGCAGAAATATGATATAGTATAAGCATCACCATCAGTCACGTGATTTAAAAATTTAACCGTATACCCATTATCTTTTTATTTGTATTTTCTGGCCTTTTTTGGTGCATATCCAATTTATTGTTAAGTCAACGTAAAATCTTTAACTGCACAACAAACAAAAGGAATTATAGTAATATAAAAGGAGTACATAAAGATAATTGAGTGTCCAATACGAGTACTACAAATTAGAAATTTTAGTGAACTAATCTGTATTTACCTATTTTATAACTAAACGAAATGATCCAACCACCAAAGTAATAAAACAATTTTTATTAAAAAAAAATGAAACTGACAAATAAGTTTTAGATCGATCCTTAACAGAAGTTAACGATCTATCAAAAACTATTTTTTCAAAAGAAGGAAACAATTTCAATAAAATCTGTGAATAAGGTGAAATAAAGTAAAAACCTTCTAAAATTAAAGGACCGACATAAAATAAAATACATGGACGTAATAGAATAAAAGGATAAAAGGACCGACATAAAATAGGCACACCTAAACCATTTTCCTATAATGCAGTGAAATCATTCACTAATACATACCGCTGGAGAATCAACCGTATTTTGCGTCTTTTAATTTCTCTTACGATACTGATCCAATTCTTAACTTACCGTTAACTTTTTTTACTATAGGCGAAAAATGGATCATAAATAAAATATTTACTGTGGGTTATATATAAAATATATATGTACGCTGTCACAAACTTTTTTATGACCTGTAATCCCTAATTTTAGCGTATCTCTAATGAGTTTAGTTTAATAGAAAACGCCTACACCAGCTACATTACTCCAGTTACTTTGACTTATTACATATATCTCAATAATTATCGAACGTACAAAATACACACTATGAGTATTACAAGCTACGATGTTTCGAAAATGATATGTTAATTATATTAGTAGTTATCTATAAATTATATTAGTAGTTTTAGTTTCGTAACACCATAAAACAAGGAATAATATATTTTTCTATATCGTCGAAAGTTATATAAATACAAATGGTGGAACTTAGATTTTTTATTTAAACGAATTTTATTTGGTGTTAAGATTTTCACTTATCTCAAATTATAATTGTAATTAATTCTAATATTTAAACGTAGTTTTCAATCAGTTTATATTTATCTTCACTTCGTCTATTTATTTACTTACTTTTGAACTCAAAGCAAAATATCAGTTACTTTGCTATTGATACATACTTGATTATCGATAATAAATCAAGTAAAACAAGAACCTTATTTTAGGGTTGAAAATGTTTCTAGTTGTTAGTTTACATTTTAGGTACAAATTACAGGTCAGTATATTATATATTTTAATTGGACGTAAGGAATATTTGTAAAATTTATAAATGATAATAAAATTTATTCGGAATCCTTCAGTAACAAAATTTCTTCTGTTGAATATTTTCAATTTTTGTGTCGTATACATTTTTCACGCACAAATTAAATGCACAAGAGTTTAATTAACATATTTCATTAGTTTCATTTGCATAAATCTTTCATTACTCTGTGAGCAAATCTAATAAGTTAATTTTTACACACTTCTAATTATTGTATCGATTTGCAACTTTGCAAAATTATGCAATTCTGGTAAAAATACTATTATATGGTAACATCGAGCCGATGTGATGATGAAGAAGGGAGATGGTCATATGGACTTGTTAATGGTTAATCCTTAACCGATCACGTTTGCGCTCGCTTGACGTATGCAACAAATAAAGCGCGCTTTTTTTAAATTTACACCATAAATTATTTTCACATAATATTGTTACTCCTCTTATTGTTCTAAATAGAACTATTGTAGTTATGGAATTTAATAATATTCAGAACTCTTATTAGGTAAGATAAAGAAAACACTTTGAAGAATTCACTAAATTACAAGTTTGTTTTTCCTTATATTTATCGTCAGAGGAAGAAATGAAACCTGAACCCAAACTTCATGTAAATCTTAGGAGTTAAGTTAACACTAATACTGTTGCAAGTTTGAACTGAAAGATTTAAAATGTCTATAAAGTGTTTGAAAATAACTAACTTGCTTCAACCCGAGGTCTGATGAGAAATGATGAAATTTCTTGATCGTTTGAAGACCACAAAATTTATAATTAAAACTCAAAGGTAGCATTTGAAACAAAATCGACGAAAAATTTCATGGAATGTTAATTTATTGTTTACCTAAAGTTGAGTGTAATTAATTATTACTTATTGAACATACTCGAGGAAGTTGACCAACGAGTAAGGGCACGGTCATGTCAAATCATTATAATTAGCATCAATAAATTAAATGAATTCGTTGTGTCCTTTGGTCGATTGTCAAATAATTTATTTTTCCTTATTTAAAAATATTTACTTCTGCCGTTTTCCGTTTTTCAAATTTGAAGTTACACTCATTTTGAAAAATACTCCTTTTGATCTGTTCATATTATAGTTTTTAGGTTCCGTATATTGAAGCATTATCAAGGGCTATTTATAGAACTTAGAGCGAAATTTGCTTGGAGAATGTATTTTTTTGTCTTAGGTGTAGTGGATAATACACTAAGCTGATTCAAACACGATATTGTTTCTTTTTCTTCTTGAGTAAAAGGCATCCATTGATGTCTCTTGAAAGTATTATTTTGATTTTGACTAAAACTACCCTTAAAAAAACAAATTCCATTAAGAGTCCCTTGTTTCTCTTAGTTTCTGCATTGCCGATTAAAAATAAAAGGGAAAAATTTAAGAAGAGATAAAAAAAATTGTTACAATTTAAAAGGATATTCTATTATTTAGCGCGTTTTGAAATATAGTTTTGAAGGTTAATCAGGAAAATATTTTTTCTGCAATCCATCACAATTAAATATATAAAGACTGATTGAAACTCTACTTTTAATCATTTTCAAATAAGAAATGAACATGAATTTATTGACACTTCAATATATTACTAGGCTGGTTGGGATGAAACTTGAGCTTCTAAGTTTTTAGCACTCATATAAGGTAAATGAGCATTTATTTTATTCGGTTTTCAAATGTTATCATCTAATTTAATTACTAAGTTTGTTATCTTAGCATCAAAAAGAACGAATATACAGAGTTTTAGTATATTCGTCTTATTTAATATATTAATACAAAATGCGGTTTACGTCTTTAAAATGGTAAGTCTGTATAAATTTCCATTCGCTTAAGTCCCAAGATTTTGAAGAAGTTCTTGTAGGAACTTCGAAGAGTTTAGATTTTTTGGACCTTATGGATACTATTTCACTAAAATGGTTGCACATCAATTTTGTGGAAAAAATCACTTATATTTTTTTTTAATATTCAAACTACCACAGGATTACTTAGAGATGTTTTTACTGCTAATTGAATAAAAGGTGGATTTGACAACAACCCAATAGTCAGAAATTCTTTTGTGGCATAAAAACGATCACCCTGAAACTTTCCGCAACTGAAAAAAATCCACAATTCATTAAATTATAACAAATTTATTAATCACTTATATTGTAGTAATAGACAAAGCCGCTAGTTTTTCCAAAACATTTATGATGATTGTCATACTGGTATCCGGCTACGTAGTAAAAAAAATAATTGAAAGTTTAAGTGTAAAGATTGTGTAAATAGTTTAATGACAAGGCCAAGGGAAATACCGGCTCATTAATTGTGAATAGGGGCTACACAAAGAAAAACCTTACCTAAAAAAGTTACCAGATTTACTTATCTAACGATATTGTCACGTTATGTTGCGGTTGTGAAAGTCGTTCGAGAAAAAATGTAAAAAGAGAAATATTAATAAGCACATTTTGGTCGAAAATGTTCCAGATTTATTACAAAACAATCAGAATTTATTTGAAGATTCAAAATATTATGTCTTAAATCAAAACTCACTCGAGTGTCCATATGTACCTACTTATGAAAATTGTTATTGAAATGTATTGTGATTTCCCATTAAGATATCAAAAAACTTGTTAAAAAAATAATAAAGAAACTTTAAGAAACTAGTTAAATAAAACTGTACTATTTAGGGTTCAAATATACTAAAGATAAAATTGAAATGTTTTTATTTTTATATTTCTCCCCCTTAATAAGCCATTTAAAATACAATATAACTTTGCTATTTCTAGAACCCTATAGTCATTCTATATACATATGTCACATTTCATCGATATCGATAACATACGTAGATCTTTTAACGACACTTTTAATTTTAAGAATTCACTCACACATAAGGTTTCTTTTTCTATTCTCTTATAAGTGACAATGTTCATCTTGTACATTCTTAGTTGTAGTTATTTAAAATTTGTTAAATTTTTAATCAATTTTACTTTTCACTTTCAATCGTTAATAAATTTTATTTTTCAGATTTATGTACTGAATTAATAAGGCTTATATATTTTTTTACATGTTATGTTCTAAGTTGGAAATTATGTACATTTACTCGTAAGTAAGCCAGTTAGAAAAAAAAACATAATTAAGTACATTTATCTAAGCCAGTTTCGAAAAATTATTTTCCATTTACATAAAAGCGTGGATTGAATTAATTTTACCTATATTTATCTTTCTCTATAAAATGCCTGATGAAATTAACGATGCAAATAATATTCTACAGGGTGATAGATTTAAATTTTATCGATAGATTAACTCCAATCACAAATTGCTTTTAAAACAATTATTCAAATTCCTGGCAAGACATTTCCCTTGTTATATAAATAAATTGCCTCGCTGTATAAGAAATGTTCGATCAATATATTTTATATGTACTGCACGAGAGATCATATAAATGTCTTCATTACCATTTCCATTCGTTATGTCATTCTTAAAGTGAATGATCAGTTTCCCGTAATACTCTCGCTCGCAATGCGTCTAAAGCGCACGTGAATTTTAATAAACGTCTACACCCAGTCAGTGTAGAGGTGTTGAGCGTTGTTTTTTTTCAGTGGAGTTGAATTTGTTTTACACGGCTAATATACGTATCTATACGTACAGGGAAATTATCCATTTTGATTTTGTTTAATATATCTAATGTACGTACCTTTACGTGTGTAAAAATTGTCTATTTTATTGTATTGTACTACATGTCTAATGTACTAATACATAAAGTATCAAACATATGTGCATGATGTGGATAAACACTTTCTAAAAGGTATTTAAAATAAGTTTAATAATTGTAGATATTGATGTTATTAAATTTTAAAGAAAATCTTAAAAATTTAAAGAAAAGTCCACCGTTCATTCCTCAATGAGTGCAAAAAGAAGATACTTCTTCAGCATTCTTACACAGAACATGAATTTTGGAACATATAATTTTTTTAAATTTTAAGATATAATTTTATTAAATATATTTTTCTTTTACCCGAAAATCATAAATCTTTTTGAATTATCCGCACCTTTTTAAGTAACTTTTTTTAGACAAAAGTTTTGATGTCTTAATTCAGTTTTTAAAGTAGGTATAGTTTTCAATTGAATTAATTTACTTTCGCAGCCATCTCACAAACTATAAATTTAATATCATAATCGAATATTTACATATTTCCCGATCAAATCATGATAACTACAATATTATGATGTATGTGTAGCAGCAGTAATAATGAGGATAGTATGTAGTCAAGGAAACTTCTAAATGAATTGAAAGAAAACTAGGAGTGGTGTTGGAGCTCTGTTAATTAACTATTAATTACAGTTTGCATCGAGTCGAGAACTGTATGTCATTAGAGTGGTCATATATGATGTATTGTTAGTGCTAGACCTTCGGAGATTAGACACAACCCTTTGTGTAATAGGACACAACCCTTTGTGTAATAGGACACAACCCTTTGAGTAATAGTCTTTTCCTTCTTGTTCTCTGTAGGGGATTATCGTTTAGTTTCGAATTTAATAACAAGTAAAAATTTAAAAATGAAACAAATTGCGTAAACGAATTTTTAAAAAAAAGAAGTAAAATAATCATGGGCGCTGTTTAACGACTAAAAATATGATATCATTCTGATGACTTGTCTAGTTTTAAATGAAAATTAATTTATATATGATATTAAATTATATCCAATTAATATCATAAAAGTCTCACACTTTATAACATAATCGTGGACCCTATTTAATAACTAAAATATGATATAACTAAATTTGATTTTTGCTTAACTAATAGATGATTTTAAATAAAAATGAAGCTTCAACTTATAACACGTTTTGTTCTTTCAGTGCAAAGCGACTGTGGAGACAATAGTAACAAAATTAATTACTAAATTAATAATCTAAAATGTGAGTTTATATATTGCCACTTTTTCGTATGAATTTTACTACGTTTCTAGGTAGGTTGATATAATGTACCAACTGTACAAATTTGACATTTACAGTTTATACCATGCTAATAAATAATATGAAATGGATATAATTTTTTAAACCGTTTGGTGCGAGGTTTTCATGAAAATAAAATAGTTTTACCTAATTTGTTTTATTTTATTGTGTGATATAGTTTATATTGATATTAAATACTCGATGTCTAAGTTCAAAGAAGTTTCGCTCCTTTAAAAAAAATGTATTTTCTGGCTAGATTTCAGAATTCTTTCGATTCAACCGAAAGACGATAATTACCTTCCATGTAACAAAATGAAATAGGTTATTACTTCTAAGAACTATGAAAAAAATAAGTCCAAAGACGAACAGATACTTTGTTAAATTTTAACAATATTGCAAAAGCACGGAGAGTATAAGTACATATACTTACACAAAAAACCCAATATGCTTCTCAGAAAACTCTCGATTTTAAATCAAAACGCTTCCTTTTCTAGTTTTCATGAAGCTTATTATTTTCATATCCTTAATGAATGTAAAAAAGCAATACATTGACTTGTCGGTACGTAATAATTCAAATTAGTATTAGTTGGAAATAGAAGAAAAAACATGCATTGCAATTTGTTATAATCTAATCACTTCAACTTTTGTAATACGTGCCATGTAAAAAGATAGCCAAGCAAATAATTAATTAGATTTGGTCACTCATAAACCAACAATAAAAGCTTTCTTGAATGTTACCGACGACATGTTTAGCACTTTTTTGCATAGTTTTCCTCATTTTTTTTCTCACAGCATATTATACTAAAACAGATTGTATAAAAAATATAGTGGGAAACACTAAACATCTCATTACTGCATATGACTAACCACAAGTGCGCCATCATTCAAAAGTTTGAACTAGATTCTTTTATAGATTAATATTCTGTTTTACCCTCAATTTAGTGAAATTCGTTCATTGCTAGTTTAATAAACCTCCGCTTGGTAACGAAAAATGTTATACCCAATTTTTAAAAAGCATAATAAGTATGCAAAATCTTTTAATTTTGTTCTCAATTGTGAAATAATTAATACCTGGCAAATAGCTTAAATAATTAATGTTAATAATCAATAAACTCAAAACTTCACTCAAATCGATTTGAACTCGTTAACGATATCTAAGAAATTAATTAATTTATAAATTAAATTCTAACTGTGTTTAATTTAACATTACCCTGTCGTTTCTCGATTTTCACACTATTTAGTGTAACCAGTCCGCAAACCGAATCGAGGTCAATTAATAGGGCCGGCGAAAGTACCAGTGAAATGTATAAAGAGGGTAGTGGCTGTCTGGTAAATATGAATTTTTAAGAGGACGATGGAACGAAAGGTCGAATCCGCGTTAAGAAGGATCATCGTTAGATGAATTATAAAGAAGTATACAGAGGAGGAGTAATTTATTGACCTCGTATGAAATTAAACGTGAAATGGTTGGATCAAATTAATCATAAATTGAAACAAAAACAGAAAATAATACATGTAATTTTTGTGTTTGTCTGTATCTTTTCGTATTTATCACAGCTTTTTCGATATACTTTAATAGAAGAACTGGAAGTTTTGGACATTTGTGATTTACTTTTAAAATCAAACTATTGTTCACCATTTTTAAATAAAGTGAATTACCGTTTTTTATTAAGTTGATTACCAATGGCACCAATAGACAATTATATTCTTTTGACTGAAATATAGAGCAAAGTACAGAAAAAAATTAGTAAGAGCGTTATACAAAGTTTTCCAAAAGCCTCTGATTAAACTAAACTCATACATCTCAAAATTGATTGCTATCACATTTCTATTGAAAAAAAAAATTTTGTTTTATTTATCTGCACGTTTATTTGAAAATCATGCAAATAATTCTAAACCGATTTGAATGAAACTTTCTCTACAATAATTCTCGGGATTTAGTTTAATATTTAAAGTATTTTTATCTCTTGAAAGTACTTTTCTTTGCCAAATCTTGAAAGTAGATCAATCACAGTAGAGAATTTATTGAAAGAAACTATTGAAGTCATACCAGTAATTCGGCATAAAGATCAAGCTGAGATACAATGTACTTTTTCCCTTGGTATTTTCTGAGATGCAAACATTATTACTGGAGAACAATTTTACCCCAAATATAAAATAGGACATTTTGACACTTACAAATATTTAAGTGTACGTAGTATATATTCTTAAACTGTTTAAAACTAATAATTTCAACAACGGTTATATATTGCGTATTATTATTTCACAGGTTTAATAATGGCACATATTTGAAAAATGATAGCGTATCTAGGTTAATCATTAGAATTAAAAATTATAAAAAAAAATATTTTCGTATTCCTTATGAAAAACTCTTCCAAATGATATCCCATGTGACACTTAAATTAAAAAGAAAAATTCAGTTATTTATTTGAATTTATATTATACCGTCTCCTTTATTCTTATGGGAATATTTTTAAAAAATTGCAAGGCAAAATCCCAAGTTTCTACATCACACTGTTACTAAGAAAAAGGTCACCGGAGACGGACACCTGAATGATCTTATTAGGGTTTCGTTTTTTCTTTTGAGGTACGGAATCTTGAAAACGAGGATGCAGGCCAAAGCTAGTGCACTAATAAAACCCTTTTAGGTCTCATAATACAATCTTATATGGACTGTGATCATTTGTTTTTGTTTCGTTTCATAATTTAAGTTCCGATTACGTACTCATTTTAACAAAAATATTATTTTAACGTAGACAAAATTAGCTTCTAAACACACACTGGTTAAAAATAAATATTTCTGAAGTTACCTACTTTGATATTTTTCCTGAAAGAGAAAACATATGTTTTATACATTTTAAATTTCGATTATACAAGGTTCTTAAAATTACTCGCTGCTGGGGCATAATATATGTTTTTAAATCACCAAGGTGTAGTAAAATGATGTAAAAAAATATTTTCTGACAGGTAAAAAAAAAGGTTTGTGTACTGAGATTGTTTAAAATGTTTGAAAAAATAATGAAATGACCTTCCATTTGATAACTTCAATTTTAAGCATGATTAAGAATTTTCTAAAATTATTTAAAATTGACACTAATTCAATATTAAATGCTCAAACTCCAATAGGTCATAGTCTGTCCTAATCTAAATTTTTAATTTGGACCATCATTAATCTAACAGCTCTATGTAATCAATTGATATTTCTAGCCAATTAGATTGAAATGTGTTTTATTACCTTTATCTAAAAGTTTAGCTTACGAACTAAGACGCGTTCTATGCTAAAGTAGTAGCTTAGTTTACAAGCTAAAATCGATTTTTTAATAGTTTACTTTATAGATCAAAATTTATGCAGGCTAAAATGTATTTTCGTCAAGTAGGCTAAAATGCATCCTTTTAACGGCAGTTAATAATGTAATTGACATGTTACCATCCGTTCTAAGTCAAATTAGTAGTTTAGTTTATGGGCTAAAATTCTATCATGTTAAAATGTATCCTATTACCGGCTGCTAATTTTTTAATTCACTGAATAAAATGCATTTTAAATTAAATTAATAGTTTAATTTACAGGCAAAAATTCAAACAGGTTAAAATATATTCTTCCAATTCAACTAAAATGATCCATATAATGCAATGGACCTATTAGTTTACTTTTATGGCACTCTGAAACCTTTGATATGCGTTGAGAGTTTTTCGTGAATAAAATTTATGTAAATTTATATAAAATTTATATAATTTCCTGAATAAAATGTATGTAATTCCGATTTATATCAATTTTTCCATTGAAAGGAAGGTACAGTTAAATGAGAGTGCAAAATGATAGAGTAAATGATAGAGGAATAACTTTTTAAGAAGGAGTAGAAATCATAAAGTTTCCATAGATACTTCAGTACGTGTGAACAATCAAATTAAACTATTTACAAATATAATAATTATTTTTCACCACGTAGATATATTGCCGAGCTTATATTTCAAAAATTTATAAAATATCGTGAATATCTCAAAAAGAAAAAAAAAATAGAATCACTGCTATAATTTTTTGTGACTTTAAGAAAAAAAATAGTTACAAGAACTTTTTTGGTTTAGCAGGTCCAAAGATAGAAGCAGGACATGTTTTTATATATATTTTCAAAAATACCTCTAGAATTGACTATCATAACATTAAAAATACCTCAAATTAAGAGAAAATTGGGTATCTAATTCATTAAATTTTTTTATAATAATGTCTTTGACTATTCACTGTTGATATATGAATGGATTAATATCCCTTGTGATGTGCCAAATTTTAATTTTCAAATCAAAAGTTTTTTGAAAAAAATTCTTTTGAATTTTCATCAACATCTTTAGAAATGTCGTGCGTTAAATGGACAGATGGATAAATAGATGGATTAGTGAAGGAACTTATAAGTGTTCTTTTGTTTTGTTTTGAGGTACGAAACCCTAAAAATGTATTAAAATTGTAATTTTCTTCACAGATTTATATAATATAATTGGAACTGGGTGAAACCGAAAACATCTATATATATATATATATATAGGATTTTAATTTAAAGAAGTTGGGACAAGTAAGGCAATGTTGTATCTGATTGGATCAGGTCGGGTTAGAACGATCTAGGTTAAGTTGCATTAGGATTTAATTATTTTAAAGTTTTCTTCAATTCTTCAATTTAGCAAAATGTTGGTATTAAATGGTAAATACCTGAAATTAATATTGAAATTTCAGGTTATTTTAAAATTAGCTTCATTTATTTTGTAATTGAAATACTTTATATTGCCTAGCACATATTTTGCAGGCGAAAAAATGATTGTATATAAAATTCTTGATTCATATAATATTTAAACTGAATGATTGTATATCAGAATTCAATTCATCTGTATTAGCAAGAAATATAAAAGAAAACATTTTTATATTGCATAACATAGGACAATACCAAGGGTCCTTTCAACACACCGTAAGATAATACACAATCAGTCGTAAGGAGAAATGGACATTAAAAAGTCTAAATTAATAATTCGATTCAATTTGAAATTAGTAAAATAGCACCTTGTTTAACTTAAATAGTCATGTTTTACTAAAGCTGAAATAAAGCATACAGGGCATTTATTTCCATTCATTTATTTTAGTGTTTTTAATAGACTACTTTTAAAATATAGACGCGGTGAATGTTTATTATATCAAGTAGAAACAATATTTTATTTCCTGTCGTTAAAATCAACCATAAATGTATAAAAAAAAGGCCGTTTATTAAAAAGCAATATTATAACCAGATAGATTATGAAGACTAATTTGAACAAAATGGTTTACAGTAATATTACGAAATAGTCTCTAAGGTACGATCAGAGCGCGTGATATGTGAGTTTTCTATACACTTAAAAACACGTGAATATTTACAAAATATTTATATTAAACCATTTACAAATGTTATATTATTTTTAATGTGAGTAAATATGTAGTCTGGCATATATTTCATAGGTGTAAATATATTAGAATTTTTGAAAACTATTTAGATTTGAATTATTGGTATAATTTTTATTAAATTTGGGTTAACTTCGAGGACAGCGATTTTTCCAAAATTTTTTCTTTATTTGTTTTTTCATAACTTTAGCTGTTTTGGAGATAAGGAGGGGAGGGGAAACATTTTTTCTGAATACTTCTACAATATCTCTAGAAATATATGAAATTCAGCTAAAATAGGATCTAGGAATTTGTGAAATTTGTCCTCAATATTTACATCCCACACTTCTCATTTTTACCTTCGCATGCAATTAAAAACATGTTCGACTGTCTCATTTTCCCTCCTAACATTTCCATATAACACTTTTAAAGTCTTAACTGAGTCTTAACTTTTCAATTGTGTGCGGGTTAAATATTTGTTTTCTTTCATTATGCCAAATAGTAAAATGGAGAGTATCAAAAAAAAAGGAAATTAGATTTTATTAGTATATGTCGTAAAATCGTTTGAGACAGTAAATTATTTCCCTTTTTAAATATTTATGTCGTAGGGAAACTTTTTTAAGAAAAAGTGAAAAAATGATAAAATAATAATATGAATATCGCAATCAGTCTTTGTAAATTAGGGGTAAATATTATGATATTTTTATGTAAATATATTTTCTATTAATTTACTGACGTATTTGTGAGTAGTAAAAAACCGATAAAAATCGTATTGAAATAAGTATAAGAAAATGTGCGGTAATTGGTTTTAAAATCTCTTCAGTTGGTGCTATTTAATCGAAATGATTTTGTTTGGAAGTTAGAGTTTTTCTCAGATTTTTAAAACCACTGTCATATTGCATATCTATTGGGAAAATACTTTTTTTCTAAAACGGACTCCAACTAAAATTGCAAATGTAATTTGGGTTTAATTTTAAAATATTAGTCCTGGAACATTCCACACGATGTGAAGCACGAAAGAAATTGTAATAAAGAGATTTTAAATATTCCAGATTTAATTGCGAACTTTCATCCTTAAACATGCTGAAATACAAACAAAAAGTTTAAAAAAATATTAGAATATTTTCATTTTAAAATTATGTTTTAATAGATGTTATAATATGTAGACATAAATGAATAATAAAGGGAAGATATGCAATTTATCTAGGTGATTAAAATTGATTCTGTTTGTGATTTTGAAATTTTCAGCTTCTAAACACGGTTCGTTTCCTTTTGTTTTCGTTTGCTCATTCCATTAACGAAACGAATCTAATTTAATAAAATTTTGTCTGATTGTACGTGCTTATTTAACACGAGTACATAGTACGGAAGCTATTGACGTGTGATTTGACGCAACTTACAAATATGATCAAATTAGCTCTGGTTTATTGTTATTAGATTCCATGAAACCTGTCCAACCTGTCTACACATTTCTGACACTGGTATTTACACGTATGAGTTACGTGGTCTATACTGTTTACCCAATGCAAGTCAAGTATACAAATTACAGACCAAGTACCAAATACAGTGGATCCCAGAAATTTTTCTCTATTAAAACAGATACTTAGTTATGAAAAAATATACTATATATAAAACAGATACTTAGTTTTTCGATGCAATTTTATAGGCCGCCATCTATGTTGTGATAGTAAAACCCTCGATTACTTTAAGATGCTCTTATTTTTAATACGCTCTTATTTTACTTCTTTTTTTTTTAATTAACCTATCTAACCAAAACCAGAAGTCTACATAGACGAAATAACGGGTAAATCAAGCATTATAATATATTTGACACGGTGACACGGTAACAATGGACAATATATAAGAGCAACAAAGTATTATTTAAAGTTGGAGGTTTGGATTTATCGCTGCAACGACTTTAAGCGTGGATTTTGGCTCTGTGCCAGGATCACGCACGCCTAAGTACGCCAAAATACGATCTTCCTACGTGAGAGATCGTACATTACTTGACGTCTCATTGTGTTTCACACTGTTTATGTTACCTGTCCGTCCGTGAGAGTTCGTCTACGTCTTTTGCATCGGGCAGGTTTTTCGTATAAAAGAAGGGTTCCATCCCTGGTTACACCTACAACGACGGTAGGAAAAAATTATTTCACCAATTTTAGATAACATTTTAAAGAAAATATTTTATTTCGTAAATAAAACGGTTTCGGATGTATACCGCGAATAGAATTTTCACGTAAATGGACTACATTATTTTAATGATCGCAATTCTTGACACTTATATGTTATTTTCAAATATAATTATCGTTTATCTTATTTTAGGCATACACGGCTTGCACTGTACAGAAAAAATGTAATTTTCGTCCAGGTGTTGAACTTTGAGCTTACAAAAGTAATTTTTGAGATCCACATCTATTTTATACATAGTTTTGTCAGTAATTTAATATGGTGTACATTAATAAAAACAAAATAATATTTAAAAAATCAAATCAAATCATATGTTAATAAACTGAATTATGTTCAGTTATACTAAAACATAAATATAATTTAATGAATAAAATCCCTTTTACACATTTATTAAAGCAAATTACATAAATTAGTTTTTCAATATGTTCTGTATGCAATTGTCTTGAAAAAAACATATTTTTCAGGTTTTCGTCCCTTAAGAAAAACGGAAAATTTATAAAGTTACTTATATGTCTGTCTGTTCGTTAGTTACAACCCATTTTCTCAGAAATTAGGCCACAAACAAATATGAAATTAATAATAAATGAAATAGTAATACACCATATTAATTTATATATTTTGCACTTGCTAACTTTCCACAAATATTCATGTAAATGTTAAGATGATATTAATAAAATAATCAACATTTTTTTTATTTTACGTATCATGTGGAGTAATATTTGAATGTGCTTCTTATGAGAAATATGGAACAATTTTTTTACTTTAAATTGCTGATTAATATTCTAAATAAAATAAAAAAATTGTAAAATTAAAGGGAAACTTTAAAAAAAATTATAATTAAATAATTTTTATTATGTAAATGAGAAATTAATCAAGCGCACAATTTTCTTCAACGTCTCCATCCACTTCATTTATAAACATTGTTGGAGAGGTGTTCAAGCAACTTACTTATTTCAATTATAAGCAAACTTCACTCAGAGACTGGCCCATATCCGACCCTGAAGGTGCAAAAAACATTTTCAATAAATGTTTTGATTCATATATATGATTAATTGTAGGAGGACTTAATGAACTACCTTTAACCTACTACCCTCTTCTTCTCACATCTTAACTTTAATTGTACTTATAATTACGTTCTTACATGCTCTGAAGCGGTATTGAGAGTGGGTTACCGGTAAAGTTTTATATCATTTTCAATAGGAACTTTAATAAACTGTTCACACCTAAGTCGATTTATATCTTTCCTCTTCCTGATCTAACATATTCACAATTACAATTGAACTTTTATTTTAAGGATTTATAAGTTCCTTTTAAAAACTATTTTTTTGAAAACAAACATTTTTGAAAAAAAAAGTGAAATCAATATTGTTAAACATAGACTTTACTCTATATAATACCATTTATACGAAAAGATATTAAGAAAAAAATATAGTCTTGGGCCTTTTTGAAGGATAAACTCCATATTTTGGATTTTAGAAATTCAGTAAAAAATTTAGCAAAAATATTCCGAATAAGGTATTCCAATATATAAACTTAGCTGCGCTTGATTCTGCCGTCTACAAATAAGAATGATCTTCAATAGAGGTTAATGTAAAAGAAACAAAGAAAAAAACCTATTAAAGCTTGCAAAAAAGTTAATTATATATATGTTATCGTTTATCAACATTAATTTTCGCTGTTTTCCAACAGAATTTAAACCAGATATTTGTTTTTTAAACTTTTATCATTTTCTTTGGCGATGTTATCGATAATTTTTCCTTGTCAGAGAAAATGACTGGTTATGACTTAATACAGACAGTTCAATATTATAACCGTAATCAATACAATATGGTAGTAAATAAACAAAATCAATAATTTAAGGAATTAATTAAACTGAACGGTAATCATCACTTTTTCAATGCTCAAACACTTTTTTATAGTATTCGTAAAAAATATATAGTAAAATTATATTAACTGTTACAAGTACGTGGATAAGTAATAGGTAGGTTCCTTGTTTATTCCATTTACTAAAACAATTTTTTTGAATTTATTGAGTCCGTTTTCTTTATATAGTAAAAGGTCATTCACGTGTTAATATACTGATAGATGACTATAGAGCTTGGGAATACAGAAATTACAAAATTTAAAACAAATACAAATAAAAGTGAAATGCAGATGTGAATATTTCTCGAGAGATTTGCTTATGGAAAAGAGAAAAAAAATTGAGTATGTCAAGAAGCTATTAAGAGCAGGAGTTTACGTGTCTTATGTTCCCAAGTTTTTAAATAAAATTGAAAAGAGTGTGTGTTTTGTGGTATTGTAATGTTGATCACATGACAGTACCTTTTACTTGCTTGATATATAGTTGCTAGACACACGAAAACTATAACCTGAACAGAACACAATACAGTTGTTAGATGTTAAAATTTAAAGATTTAAATAATTTTGTGACGATAATAAAGTTTAATCGCAAAGTTAAATGAAGTGACAGGAAAAAATTATTAAAAATGTTTGATATCGGTTGTTTTCGACATAAAAGTTAAAACCCACACTTTTTTTATATTGAAGTTATGTGTTTGTCTGTCACTCTATTTTAAGCATACCTTAAAAAAAATTAAGTCATACCGATTTGTGATACATCCTTTCGCTCTTGACCAAAATCTTTATATAGGGAGATAATTTTTTTATTCTTTAGTTCATATTGCTATAAAAGTGTGATTCTTTTTTATCTTTTTTTATGCTATAAGTACATTTTCTAAATTTTTAAATACGAAATCGTATTATCATCTGTTCTTGATAAGTATGTAACATTTTACATATTTCTGACGTTTGGAAGTGGGTGAAAATTTTATTGACAGAATCCGTTTAAATATACTCACAAACAAATGAAGCTAATATAAAACGTATTGAAAAGAAAGCTCCTCTCGATATTTACGATGATCAATAGTCTTCATAAAACTTCAACAGTGGATAATAAAATCCCATCGGAGATTATTTGAAGTCTCCAGACAATTCCGCCGCCACTCGTTTGTCAATTCATTTTCCTTTCTGTGCAAATCTTCGATAGTTTTTCCTTGGTCAAGTTTATCGACCGCCCTATTTTACCCGTGGTTTCCTTATTAGTTTTGAATTTGATTTATAGTTATGTTTATTTTTAGCCCTATGTATATGTCACATTTTAGCCAAAGTTATGTTGTTTTGTGAATTTTACCTTTATACCATATTAAGCAAAGGAATTATTTTAAAAACTAATGATTATTTTACGATGTTGCTATTTCCGACTAATTGATTTAGTGGTAATGAATGTTTTCTGGGGAGACGTGGTGTTTTAAGATAAGTCTTTCAGCAACAAATGCATCGCATACATTTCTATTTAAAAATAATTCTGTACAAAATCATTGCTACCAAAAGTTCTCCAAAAAAATATAACATCATTGTGAACTTTAGGATTTTTGAAAAAGTAGGAATAAATATTAAATTGCTTAAAATAGATTGAAAATATTAACAGGTGCTAAAAATTAACGCTATTTGATCATATCATGATATCATTCGTAATGTTGACATAACGACTGATATTTTTAAGTCTATAACTCATATTCCTTTATAAGTAACGTTTATTTAATTCATCTTTGGAAGGTCGACTTTTTTAATATCCATAAAATTGAAAGAGCAATTCTAAGTTTAAAAAAAATTCTGATAGTTTAATAAAGTTTCACTGTAAATATTGTATCCTAGTAAGTCACAAAGTGTCAATATATACATGCATATATATTTTACTTTTTTGTGGACATGCTAGGATATGGACTGACCACAAAATATTGACATGAATAAATAAAGTTGTTCAGATCATTTTATTATACGGCATTAAAAAAGCCATTCCTTGCTTTTTGATGAATGAAAATCTTCGTTAATGAGATATAGTACTATTTTAAATTCCATTACATAATCGAAAATGGATTTCAGTTGATTTTAAATATGACTCTTCCCCTTTTTGAATCTCTCCTGTGACACGGTTATTGATATTAAAACGTAACGTAACTTTGGATAACTGAGAAAATTAGTAATTAGTGGTTAAATTTAGTTTAATTATACAACAGTAATAGTCTAAAACCAGAAAATCAGAGGTTTAGATTCAAAATTCTAATTGCAAAAAATCGATATATTAACGAATTTAAATGATCAACATAACTAAGTTTACATGTACTTGCCGTCTAATTATCAATTGCAGAAATTACTTACAAAATAAATAAAACTTATTAAGTAGGTGAAGAACTTCCTCCAAAAGAGTTTTACACGCTTTGAATATATAGAAACTATTTAAAAATATTAATATTATTTTGTACTAGAGAAAAATGCTTTGTCTTTTACGAACATCAAAATGTAATTATTTTCTTGAAAAACTTAAAACTTAGAATTACCACCATATATTTTATGTAATCTTTCAATGATATTTTTTTATAATGTTAAATTTAGTATAGTTGAGGGCGGGGTGCTTTTTGGGACATTTTTTACAAGATCTCTAAAACATTCTTATATAAAATTCGCTATAAGAAATACTATAGGAATCGTTAGAATTTGTTTTTTTAACCGTGTGACGACCACACAAGTAATTGAAAAAAATAATGTAGAGTATTTATTTATTATCTCGAAATATTCCCTATAACTCTTTTTAAATTTTAACCAGTGAGATATATGTTTTGATGTTTTTTATAATACCCATTTTCTTTTCTACGTCAAACTATTCGGAAATAAAATATTTTTTAATAAACCGACTTCAAAAAAAGAAGAGACTAAAAAGTAAAAAAAAAAAATTAACTCAAAATAGGTATCTACTTATTCGCAATAAATAACTAAGTTACTTATTTTTAAAGTCGGTGCCAGCACTGTGGACCAATATGACAGATTTATAGTTTTAAATTTAAAACATTAACTCATAATGTATTCACAATACGAAATAGATTAACAAGCAGTCAACAAGCAGTAAAATATAATTTACGATAAATCTTTAATGTTTTTTATTTTTAGACAAGTTACCATTTATCAGAAACAAATCGGCACCCATAATAAGTAAATTCAAAACCAAATTTTAACTGTGGCCTTATTACCTGTCATATTTCAATTTTTTTTTTGGATAAATGGCATTTTTTATAAAAAATGTAGGATGTGTTGAGTACAAACAATTTATTAGCTCATTACTATATTACATTATATATTGTTGCGTTGTTATGACAAAAAAATTATTCAACTTTAGTATAAATCAGTTCGATAGTTCAGGAACTAAAGCAGAGATAAATTTTTTCGCTCTCTTTTGGCTTCACCACAGTTATGGGAAATATTGCAGTTATAGAATTTATCAATATTAAAGAATCTTATCAGGTAAACAAAACAAATGTTTTAGAGAAGTCACTAATTTACAAGTTTTTTTCCCCAATATTTATCGTCAAAGGATTAAATGAGATTGAAACACAAACTTGATATAAATCTTAGGAATTAAGTTAACATTAATACGTTAATAATTCAGGTAACATAATTTGTCTGAACCCTGCTTCAACCCAAGGTCTAATATTGTATAATTGTCTATATTTTAAATAATTTGACGTTTTTTTTCGATCGACTGAAGACCTTAAAATATATAATTCAAACTCAAAGGTAGCATTGGAAATAAACTCGAAAAAAAGTTTGACGTAATCTTTGTTTACTCTTTACCTAAAGTTGAGTGTAATTAATTATCAAGTATTCGTAATTATTAAGTGTAATTAATTATTAACTCGAGGAAGTAGAACAACGATTAAGGGTACGGTCATATCAAGTCACTATGATTAGCGGCAATAAATTAAATGAATTCGTTGTGTACTATGGTCAATTGTAAAATAATTTATTTGTCCTTATTTAAATATATTTAACTCTAGCATTTGCCATTTTTCAAATTCCAAATTCCATTCATTTTAAAAATTCATAAATTTCTCTTTTGGTCTGTTCATATTATAGCTTTAATTTTCCATATATTGTAGTCTTACTAAGGGCTGCATGTAGTAGGACGTAGAGGAAAAATTTCCCGGAGAATGATTTTTTTTCGTATATAAAATTCCCTATTATTATTTATTTTTTTCCTGGGTGAAAGGCGTTCATTGATGTCGGTGGAAAGTATTATTTTTATTGGGAAATGAGAATAAAATTACACTTAAAAAAAACAATTTTATTAAAAGAACTTGTTTTGCTCAGTTTCTATATTGTCCAACTAAAAAGAAAAGTGGAAAATTTAAGAAAAAGTAAAAAAAAAATTGTGACGTTTGAAAATAATTTTCTTTCCTTTAATGAAACTTTAAAATTCTTTTACGTACTTTTGAAGGCTTAATCATGAAAACATTTTTATGCGATCAATCCAATTAACTTTATAAAGGACTAATTGAATTTGTATGTTTAGTCATTTTGAAACAAGGAATCAATAAGAATTAATTGGCACTTTAATACATTTTTTGGCTGGGTTGGATGAAACTTGAATTTCTGTAGTTAGATTCTATGTTTTTACCATCAATTTAGGGTAAATAGATATATATTTTTCTCTATTTTAGAAATTTACCATTTAATTAAATTACTAGTCGTATTACCTTAGCATGGATAAGGAACGGATATACCGAGCTTCATTAATACATTTTGAATAAATGAAGGTAAAATTATTTACAATTGTTTATTTAACAGAGATTTTATTACAAGTTGCTTTTTACATCATCAAAAGTGGTAAGTCTGAGAAAATTTACATTCGCTTTAACCTTAAGATAGTAAGCTTGTTATAGGAACTCCGAGGCGCTCTCATTTTTTGCGTCTTTTGGACATTATTTCTTTAAAACGGTTGCATATAAATTTTATAAAAAACGTTCACTAAAAATTTATTCTTTTATTTATATACTCTCACGGGATTACATACAGACGTTGTTTAGTGCTATTCGAAGAAAGGGGGGATTTACTAACAACCCAATTATCAGAAATTCTTTTGCGACATATAAACGATTGCCCAGAATTGTCGCAGCTGAAATTACAATTTATAAAAATATAACAAAATATTTAGTGACATAAATGGTACTAACGGACAATATCGCTGGTGTGTTGATGGTTATCACACGTGTAAAAAAACGCTATGTTTAGAAATTTTTTTTACAACAGCTACGTAATAAAAAAAAATTTCTAAAAGTTTGAGTGTGAAGGGTGTGTAAGTAGTTTAATGATAAGGAAAACGGAAATATCGGCTCGTTAATTGTGAAAAGGGATTACACAAAGAAAAACCTTACTTAAAAAAGTTTACCAGATTCATTCATCACGTTATGTCGCGGTTGTGAAAGTCATTACAGAGAAGATGTAAAAAAGAAAGGTATTAACGAGCACATTTTTGCCGGAAATGTTTCAGATGTTTTACGAAACAATCAGAATTTATTTGAAAATTCAAAATATCATGTCTTGGATCAAAACCATTTCGAATGACTCTAGGTCCCTTCTTATGAAAAATGTTTTTGAAATTTATTTTGATCATCGATTGAGATACGGAAACAACTTTTTAAAACATAGTAAAAAAATCTGAGAAAACAATTAAATAGAACTGTAATATTTTGTGTTCAATAAATATTAAAGTAAAACGTTATTTTTTCATATTTCTCCCCCTTAATAAGTTAGTTAAAACACAATATTATTTTGATATTTCTAGAACTCTGCAATCATTCTATGTACATATGTCACATTTTATCGATGTCTATAACATACGTTGACATTTTAAAGACACTTCATTTTAACAACTCATTCATATATAGAGTTTCTTATTCATCCTCTTACAAGTGTCATTGTTCATTTTGTTCATTATAAACCTATAGTTATTTTAAATTTATTAACAAACTTTTACTTTTCAGATTTGTGTACTGAATTAATAAGGCAAATATGTTTTTTTTTACATACGACGAATTATAAATTCTGAATTTTGAAATTACATATATTTAAGTCAGCCAGTTGGAAAAAAAACAAAAAATATGTACATTTATCTAAGCCCGTTGGAGTTTCGAAAAATAATTTTCCATTTAAATAAAAGCGTGGACTGAAACAATTTTACCTATATTTATCTTCCTCTATAAAATACCTGATGGAATTAACGCTGTAAATAACAGTCTGCAGGATGATAAGTTTAACCTCTGATCATAAATTTCTATTAAAAAATGATTCAAATCCCTGGTAAGATATTTTCCTTGTTATATAAATAAATTGCCTAGCTGTTTATTAAATATTCGATCAATATACTTTATACGTAATGCACAAGAAATTGTATAACTTTCTCTCCATTTTCATTTGTTATGTCATTCTCAAATTGACTGATCACTTTTCCGTAATACTCTCGCTCAAACAACGCATCCAAAGTGTCCGTCAATTTTAATAAATGTCTACATCCAATCAGTGTATCGGTATCGAGCGTTGTTTTTTCATTGGAGTCGACTTTATTTTACAAGGCTAATATACGTATCTATATGTCCAGGGAAATTATCCATTTTGATTTTGTTTCATATATCTAATGTACGTACGTGTACGTATAGGGAAACAGCCCATTTCGAGTTTGTATTACATATCTAATGTTCTTTTACTCCCACTTATTTTATAAATGAAATACACGTCTATGCCCAGAATATATTTTATGAGCGAACAAATTATTATAAATAATATTCTTGATTTACGTAATATCGAAACATTCATCAAAATGATTCAAATTGTACATCGTAATTCAGCTAAAAATCACGTTAGTAAGAAACACAAATCAAAACAGTTTTAAAACGCACAATAAAACTTAATATTAAGGTCTTTTCAATACTTCATAATTAATACACAACCAGTTTTAAATAGAAGTAGACGTTAAAACGTATAAATTGATTATTCGATTCTATTTTAAATTAGTAAAATAGCACCTTTTTTACTGCAAAAGTCATATTTTAGTAAAGTTGAAACAAAATATACAGGACATTTATTTTGAAGTTTCTTTTGCTTTGTAATAAGCCTATTTTTCTATATAAACGTGGTAAGTTCCTATTATCTTAGTAGAAATAATATTTTATTACCTGTCGTTAAAATCAATAACAATTTTTGTATAATAGTAGTCGTTTATTATTTTTCAGTTTCACAATTAAAGGCTATAGATTATATATAGGCGGATAGATTATACATACTAATTTGAATAAATAAGTTTCCTATGCATATAAAAGGACATTTATACAGTATTTATATTAAACTATTTATTAATGTTGAAATTATTTTCATTTGAGTAATTACATTGCCTAGTATATTTGTCACAGGTGTAAAATCATTCGATTTTCTAAAAACTAGCAAACTTTAATTAAACTTCGGGCCACGCGATTTTTTCATAATTTTTTCACTATTTCTTTTTTCATAAATTTAGCCGTTTTGGGAATAAAGATGTGGGAGGCAGAAACTTTTTGACTGAACACTTCCTGCAACATCTCTAGAAATATAATAAAGGAAATACTTTCCTGCAACATCTCTACAAATATAATAATTCCACACTTTCCATTTAGGGTATAAATTAAAATAAATATTCAATTAAAATAAATATTCGATCATTCTTTTGCCTCTCCTTACATTTCCATATTATATTTTTTATCATTATGCCAAATTTCAAGTTTGTATGTCAAAAGAATTTCTAATAAAACAGCTGTCAGATATATGACTTGATATGTATGTATCTTTATCAGATTTTTATTTTATTTTTTAATAGTCTTTTAGAAATATTACCAACAGTTTTATTTTAGATCACTATCAGGCAGGATATCTGATTAAAACAGGGCAATTCACAATACTTCTAAAAACTGATAAGTTAGAGAGTATTTAAAAAAGAAAATGATATTTTATTTGTATATGTTAGAAAATAATTTCGTTTTCGATTTAGTAAATTCATTTAATTTTTAAATATTTTTATCGTAAGGAAGCTTTTATAAGAAAAAGAGTATATTGAGCGAGTAAAAATGTGACAATAGTAATCTAAATATTGCGATCATTCTTTGCAAATTATGGATAAATATCATATGTGTGCAGATTTATTTTCATTGCAATTAGCGTTAATTTAGTGACTTTTTGACACCATCAACTTTCTATGACATAATAGGTGAAGTAGTAAATGCTAACCTCGATTCTTAATTTTTCTGAGATGTCAATAAGTTTTAATTGTTGGTAGTAAAAAACCGACGAAGATCATACTGAAATAAGCATAAGGAAATATATGGTAGTTATTTTTAATATCTCTGTAACTGGTGTTATTTAATCGAATTGATAATGGAAGTTCCAATAAAACATTCAACGTAAAATTTTTCAGAATTTTGAATCTGCTTTTAAAAAGACTGCTTTTAAAGTTACCGACTAAAACGAAAATCTGCCTTTGTCAAACACTTTTATTACCATTAATCGATTATGGAGACGTGTGCTATCCTGATCCTAATGAAGAATATTTGTGAAAGTTGGAACGTCTTCAAAGTTTTTTTTGAATCACCTGGATCCAGACATCAGGAAAATCATGTCTATAAATATTTTCAAAGATTGAGTGAAAAAGTCCTGCAACTCCTGAAACCTTTTCCTTTGTGTCCTCGCCCTTTCCTGTCTTTCCCATCCCAAATCATGTCATTATTTTGTTTTCTTTTTCAATTTACTTTTGTATTTTTTTTTGTCTAATGTGCTATTAAGAATTTTCATTGTAAAATCTCTTACAGTATACCAACTAAATTTCAATACAAATTGTTATGGTTGACTGGAAGAGATTGCTCATGTAGCAATAAGTCCGCCATATGTATTATACATAAAAGTGAATAAATAAATAAATAAAAAGTTAAAGGTATTTTGTATATCACATTGGAAAGTAATGTTACATAAACGAAACCCGAAAAATTTAAAATCAATTTTATTTTAAAACGTCAGTCCCGCGACATTTTACTGAATAGGAAGCACGAAAGGATTTTTTATAAATGTCCTTAAATATAATGAAACATAAGCGTAAAGTTTAAAAAAATACAAAATATTTTTGTTTATAACAATGTGTAATCATATCTGTCCATCGTATGTAAATATAATTTAAATGAATAATAAAAGGTGCATATACAGTTTATTTAGATTATTAAAAGTGATTCTGTTTGCGATTTTAAAATTTACAGCTTTTGAATAATGTTCATTTTGTTTTTTTTTCGTTTGTAAATTCGATTAATAAAACGAATTGAATGTTACACAAATTGTGTCTGTGCGTACAGATTTAATACGAGTACTAGGGAAGCTATTGAAATGGTATTTTATGCAGATTACATAGCAGCTTACACAAATATACAGAGGATAATTTAGTTTTGGTTTATTGTTATTAGATTCCGTGAAACCTGTCTACACAGTCTTAATTTTTGCAACGGTGGTATCAACACGTATGCGTTGCGTAGACTTACACTGTTTACGTAATGCAGGCCAAATATACAAATTGCAGATCGAGCATCAAATATAATAGAATCTAGAAATTTTCTTGTATGCATCTAGATAGTTACTTTATGATTAGTACCTATTAGACATTTTTTGAACAATATATATTTTCGATTAGATGTCGTAAGGTGCCATCTATGTACATAAGTACAACCAATTCATCCACGACAATTTTTTTTTGCAATTTTAAAAGGCGCGCTCTATGGTGTGATATCGAAACTCTTGATTTTTTAAATGTGCTCATATTTTAGTTCGTTCTTTTTTTAATTAAACTGTTTAACCAAAACCAGAAGTCCAGCCAGTTCGTACTAAACTATATTTGAGACTATGACAATGGACAACAGAAAAGAGCAATATAATATTATTCAAGCTGGAGATGATTTCTTACTGCAATGACTTTAAGCACGGTATTGGCTCCGTGCCAGGATCACGCTTGACTGCGTCAAGTGTAATGAAAGGAACAAAAATACGATCTTCCTACGTGAGAGGTTGTACATTAGTTTATGTCTCACTGTGTCTCACGTTATTTACGTTAGTTGTCTGTCCGTAAGAGTTCGTTTACTCGTTTTGCATCGGGCGGACTTAATACTTGCAAATAATTTTATGGAAATACAATTTAAGTGTAATCCGCATTCTGCCAGTTCAACTTGTAATTGTTTTTTTTATATATTTTTCACCAATAACAAAATTATGCCCATATACAATGAATTCTAGCAATATTGACATATTATATTCCACAAGTTTAATATCACATAAATGATCCATCGTAATGGGTAATTTATGAGTGTATTAGTAAAGGGACAACAACATATTTTTAAGCATATTTTTTTGAAAAAAAAATTTATTAAAGCAAATAATTTTCATAACACAATTTGTTTTTAAAAAATATAAATTCAAATAGCTTTTAAGCTTGTTGATCATGAAATACTAAAATGAAATTTTTTTTAGGTTCCAAATTACAACCGTCGTAAATCATATCCGTAATTAGTTTAAAATAAACGCAAAAATAGTTTGAAAAGAAAAATTTATAATAATATATAAAGTGAAAATTATATGCCAATGATTTTTATTATGTAAATGAGAAAATAATTAAGTGCGCTATTTCCTTCAACGCCTTCCTCGTCTTCATCTATAGACATTATTCTCAATGCGTTCAAGCAACTTACTTTTTTGCATTTTCAGCAAGCTTCATCGAGAAATTGGCCCACATCCTTCCTTAAAGGTATAAAGACCGTTTTTAATTAAAATTTTAAATGAAGACATATGAATAATTGTAGGAAGACTTAGTAAGCCACCTTTAACCTTCGATCCTCATTCTTCTGATATCTTATCCTAATTCTAACTGTTTTTGTAAGTACACTCTTTTTACACGCTCTGAAGTAGCATCGAGCGAGTTACCAATGAAATTAGACTGATAATTATTTTTAGTAGGAACTTTAATAAAACTTTCACACCTAAATAAATTTATATCCTTGCCTTCCTGATCTTTTAACATATTTAAAATTATAGTTCAACCTGCATTTCAAGGATTTATACTTTCCTTTCAAAAACTTTAGTAATAGTTTGGATAACCCTCCAGAAAAAAAATTTAAAATCCGTACAAATCCGTTCATACGGAATTGGTAGAAGTAAAATTTAACCAATTTCCGTATGAACGGATTTGTACGGAGTAAAGTAATTTATATTTCAATAAAAAATTCACCAAGTCAATCCTAAATAAAGGATTCCACGGTATAAACCTAGTTGCGTTTGACTTTACCATATATAAATGAGAGTATTCTTAAAATTAGCCCATTTTATTTTATGTGTCTTTATTACCGTAAAATAGGTTAATGTAAAACAAATTAAGAAATAAATCAATGAAAATGTAAAAGGTAGTCATATATACAATAGTATCGTTTATCAATATTCATTTCTCCCGTTTTCATTGCCGATATTATTGATAATTTCCCCTTGTCGGAGAAAATTATAACTAAATATTGACAGTTCAATATTATAACCGTAATCAATACAATACGGTATTAAATAATCAAAATGAATAATTTATGGAATTAATTAAATTGAAAGGTCATCGTAACATTTTCAATGTTCAAACACTTCTTTATAGCATTAGTGAAAAATATATAGTAAAATTACATTAACTGTTAGAAGTATGTGATAAAGTAACAGGTGGGATCCTTGTTTATTGCATGTTATTGCAAACAATGTTTTTGAATTTATTGAGTCCGTTTTCTTTATATTTACCAAAGAGGTCATTCGTGTATTAATATACTGATAGATGACTATAATAGTTTGGGAATGCAGAAATTACAAAATTTAAAACAAATACAAATAAAAGTGAAATGCAGTTGTCAAGATTTTCCGAGAGATTTGCTTATGGAAAAGAGAAAAAAATGTGGATATGTCAAAAAGCTATTAAAATCAGGAGTTTACTTGTCTTATATTCCCAAGTTTTTTAATAAAATCGAAAACAGCCTGATTTTATTTTTTGGCACTATCATGTTGATCATATGACAGTACCTATTGCTTGCTTGTATAAAGTTGCTAGACACATGGGAATATTAACCTGAAGAGAACACAATACAGCTGTTAAGTGCTAAAATTTAAAAGATATAAATAATATATGACGATAATACAATTTAATCGCAAAGTTGAAGATGGTACGAAAAATTTATTGAAAGTGGTTGATATAGATGGTTTCGACATAAAAGTTAAGATCCATAGGTTTTTTATATAAAGGTTATCTGTTTGTCTATCAATTAATTTTTATTTTAAGCTTATCCAAAAAAATAATTAAATTATACCGATTTGTGAGACATTTTTTTGTTCTTTACCAAAATTGTTATAGGTAAAGATAATTTTCTTTATTCCTTAATTTATGTTGCTAGAAAAGTGTGTTTCATTTTTAACTTTAATTTAATTTTCTAAATTTTTAGTTACATTTTAAATAATTCGGACGTTTGAAAGTGAGTGAAAATTTACTTTTCCTCACAAAGAAATGAAGCTAATATTAAGCGTATTGAAAAGAAAACGCCTCTCGATATTTACGATGAGTCGTTCACGTTCATCCATAGCCTTCATAAAACTTCGACAGTGGGTAATAAAATCCCATCGGAGATTATTTACAGTCTCCGGACAATTCCGCCGCCATTCGCTTGTCAATTCATTTTCCCTTCGGCGAGTTTATCGACCGCCCTACTTTTACCCGTGGTTTTCTTATTATCTTTGAAGTTGCTTTAAAAAGGTTTGTACTTTTGGAACTATACATTTGTGAAATTTTAGCCAAAGTTTTGTTATGAATTTTATCTTTCCCCCATATTTAAACGTATGTAAAATATATGACTTCAAAAATTAATGATTATTTCAAAACGTTGCTATTTGCAACTTACTGATTTACTAACAGTAAGTTAATAGCAGTAATGTACGTTTCCTGAGAAAGTAGTAATGAACGTTTTCTTTGAAGACGTCGTTTTTTTAAGATAAGTCTTTCGTCAACAAGTGCATCGCATACATTGCTATATAAAAATAATTCTGTATAAAATAATTACTACTGAAAAGTCTTCAAAATAATATAATATAATTGCGAATTTTAGGAATTTCAATAAAGTAGGAATAAATATATAAACACATGAAATAGTTCCAAATTATTAACAAAATGCTCAGTATTAACTCTATATAATGTTCATAATTTTTTTATCATTTTAACTATTATAAATGGAGTATAATATTTTCTACTTTATGATATCACGAACAAACTTTTTAAGTCTATAACTCATGTTTCTATGTCAGTAACGTTTATTTAACTCATTTTTGGAAGGTCGACTTTTTTACCGACAGTAAAG
This sequence comes from Druceiella hillmani, assembly GCA_039881145.1. Taxonomy (NCBI): domain Eukaryota; kingdom Metazoa; phylum Arthropoda; class Insecta; order Lepidoptera; family Hepialidae; genus Druceiella; species Druceiella hillmani. The sequence continues at coordinate 1,724,644 of JAYKKI010000052.1, forward strand.
TAATTGTAAATGGAATTTAAAAAAACGCTTTGAGCGTTCGGAAAGTTTCACTATAAACACACAAAGTTTAGTGTCAATAAATACATACATATACATTTTACCTGTTTATGGACATGCTACGATATGGTATCAAAATAAAATATTGAGTTGAATAAATAAGATTTTCCCTAATGTTTTAATATAGGACATTGGGAGAGTAATGAAGGCTCTGTTAATGATATACAGCACTATTTTAAAGTTTATTATATAATAAAAATGGTTTTAAATTGATTTTAAATTTGACTCTTGTTCTTTCTAAGTTTCTCCTAAGACACGATTATTGACATTAAAACGTAACGTAACTTCAATTGGCTGAGACAATCAGTAATTAGTGGTTAGATGTAGGTTAATCACATACGCAAATGTCAACAATCCAATGCAAGAAAAAAACAGCTGTTTTAGTACTCATACCTGAACAAAAGAAGGGAAAAGAAAATAATGCTGAGAAGCTGGTGGAATATCAACAGTTCTATTCAAAAGGAATTGTTTCCGGAAAGAACTATGTTGAATGCAAAGAATCGATATATTATCTAATCTAAATGGCCAACACGACTGAGTTAGATGTGTTTGCTCTCTAATTATCACTGACGGAACACACTTAAAAAATAAATAAAACCTGTTAAGTGAATGAAGAACTTCCACCACGAGGGTTTTACCACGCTGTGAGTATATATAAACTATTCAAAAATATTAACATTAATTTGTATGAAAGAAAAATTTTTTGTTTTTCACGAATATCAAAATGTAATCATTTTCTCGAAAATTAGGAAACTTGGAATTAACGCTATGGTTTCTTGAATAATTTCAACATTTAAGTAAGTCAGTAATGATTTTTTTCATAATGTTGACTTTAATAGAGATGGTGGGCGGGGGTACTTTTGGGCGTATATATTATTTCGACAATATCTCTAGAAATACCTTAAAAAAATTCTGAAAGAATTCTTCTGTATGAATGAAAGAATAGTTCTCAAAGAATGAATCTGTACAGGAATTTTTTTTTCTCTATAACTATTTTTAGGTTTTAACTATTCATACATAGTATGTTAATATATTTTACTCTAATGCTATTTAACTTTTCTATGTCAAACGATTTGAAAAAAAATAACTTTGACAACTACCAGATTAAAGGACACTTGAGTGGTCTTATAAGGGCTCAGTTTTTTTCTTTTGACGTAGCAAAATATATAAATATTAGCTAATGATATTTTCACTAATTTTATAGTACAGATACTGTGTATAATAGACTTTTTCAAACTTTCGCGATTCGAACACATATTTTATTTGATTTGACTTGCACAGCCTGTGGTCACGGGAAGTTGCACTTCCCGTGACCACAGGCTGTGCAACCAGTCAGAAACGTCGGGACATAGTGAGTACTTAGTATATATAATATCTAGGTTCACTCATTAAATATATAATTACCGCGAAAAAACCCGAGTCAAATCAAATAAAATACTGTGTATAATGTAATTCAAAGTATAATGTATTTTTATTTTAAAACAAGTTTGCACTTATAAGAAAAAAATTGGAATCCGTAAAAATAAATTTCGAAAGCAAATTTTAACTGTAGCCTTATTCCCAGCCATATTTCAATAATTTTTTCTTGATAACTTTCTAATGGACCTTGATACCTTTTTAAATGATATATTTTTTTTAAATAAGTTAAACTTTTAAAACTAAATCGAGTGAAAATATCAAAAAAGTTGAGAAATGTTAAATCTGACAGATAGTGATGTCACTGTACTCACAATTATGCATTCATAAATTAAAAATATCTATTGAGATAGTTATCGTATTAAAGTAAGTTCCAAAATGTTAATATGAAGTTTTTTATTGAAAATTGTCTTTTTTCAAAATCTTAATGTAACATCAATTTACATTTACTTAGTGTTTTTAGAAAAATCTCTCGACAAGTTTTTTATATAAAATTATGTGTGATGAAATTGCTACTTCCATGTAATGTTTTGTTTCATTTTGTATAACTTTTAAAAACAATTTTTACCAACAAACAAAAGGTAAATATGTTTTTTCGTAATTTTAATATAATATCATTTTACATTCATTTAGTTTTTTACACAAATCACTTGAAATGTTTTTTAAACAAAATTAAAAATATGGTGACCTTACCATTTTTCCTGTTATGTTAGTTTTATAATTTTTACCAAAATTAAACGGTAAATAATATTTTAATTTGAAAAGAAGGTATGGTATAAGTGATAAATGTATTTTGTTATCTTTAAATTATTATAGTATTCAGTAAAAAAACAGAGAGTGCTTTTATTTAATTGAATTGTAATATGTTAAACTGAAATTAATATTAAATGATAATTTGGAGAGCGCAAAACCTACCTCAAGTCATCATGATATCCTGTTATGCATATGGTAAATTTCGCCTAAATTCATTAATTATTTGACATGGGTAGAGCACCCAGAAAAAAGTACTATATATTAGTGATAGTGAAACGGTATTTTTTGCATCTTGGATTAGAATTAAACTAGGAGTTAGGTGACGATTTACTTTGAATGTTATGTAAACAAATAATATGTAATACTGGTTTATACTAGTTGTTAAATTTATTACTTTTAATATCATGTCATGTGACACTTCTAATCTGAGAGACCAAATTTTATTGTCTCTTTTTAATGTAAACACCTTTTTTCTTTGTGGATGGCTTAAAGAAATGGATAGTTCAACATTATCATATTTCTAAATTGATCAGATATTTTCTATTTAACTCCTATTTGTTTATTAAATATTTAAATTATCCTTGCAGAATTTGGAAATTATTCCTCTGTTTTTATAGGTTTCCACGGGTAAATATGCTTGCCATTTCTGTATTTCTATTATTTTTTTTTATTACCAAAAAAAATAATAGAATAATTCCATCATAGAAGATTTCTATGATATGAACAATATTTAATCACCAAATTATTGAGTTAAAGACCCTCACTATCGCTAATTTCAGTTTGAGCATAGTTAAACAGCAGAATTTAATAAAAGTGTCATTAGAAATATTATTCTATATTTTAATGTGATAATATCTACGTCATATCTTATAGTGATATTATATATTATGTTATATGATATTATTATAGTGAGAAATTAATTTGCTCCTGAATGTTGGCGATTGTATCAAGTCCAAGAAATTTTTACTCGGACAACAAATAGACTGTAACAAATTACAACACTTTTATGATGAATTCGATAGTATAATAAGTAAAATCCGGAAAAAACATGATGAGAGAAAACTTGGTTGATCCGAATAAAATTGTAACTCAATCTCTCCCGTTTCAAATTATATTAGGGCTGATGAAACAATTTGTAAACGTACTACCGTAGCAAGGAAATTGCTTCAAATAGGCCTGTTATACAATTTGAATATTGTCTGTCTTATATTGGGTTTCTCGTTTCAAATGTAGATATATATTAATATTTTATGTCTGTAAGGTTTATATTAGAAATTAGTAAATATTTAAGTTTGTCTAGTATTTATGTGAGACTTTACAAATATAAATATCATTCTTCATCACGTCAATATATTAGTAAGAATTAATTAAGAACCATAATCGTTGTAGATTTTCTCGAGAGCCTTTAGAACAACCTTAAATAAAAGTAAGAAAAAAATGTTCACCTATCTAATGCTCGAAATTAAAAAAAATCGAGTGGTGATTTTCTTCTTCAAAAACTCTCATCCGAACATTTTTGAATATTAACTTTTGAAATATGTGAAAATTTTGCAAACATTTCTAGTAATATATTTAGAACCATCTTAATCCACCATTCTAATTCTCTAATGAATAATTTTGAAATAATTACGAGTTGCTTTTTTTATTGATAATTTAGAAATATTAGTTTACAAGTGACGGAAGAAATTTAAAAGCAAAACGAGGGTTTATGTACCTCCTTTAAAATTTTCATATGAATATTGTTGTTTATTAAGTATTAAGATCTATGTGGCTCAGTATCTTTTTTATTACGCTAACTTTCTAATTTCTACACCTAACTGTACGCACTCCTGACAAGTAAAGCAACACGAGCGTTAAAAAAAATAAAAATAACAGTTGATAGTAACAAAAAAAAGGTTGATGAGTGAAGATGACGCGAGTGATAAAAAGATTAATGAATAAAGGACGAACTAGATAGTTACTTAGGAATAATTACATAAAAGAGTAGAAAAATATTATCTGATCATATATCACTGAGATAGACTAAAGACCAAAAAAAAGGAAGTTTTCTGCGTGTTTTACCCGACCTTTTATGTTATCATTTAAATTTGTGTACATTGATTTGTCATAATATTACATAAAAATTTACTTAATGTATTCTACGATAATCACAATTTAATAAAAGAATAAATAGAAAACATTGCAGTTTTTACTTTGATTGTTAAATTCTATTGTGAAAAAAGTAAATAATACACAGGGAAAAAAATATATGCTGAGTTTAACTAATCTTCCAAGTTTTTTCTTCTTTCAAGCTCTTTTAAGCATTAATATTCCCCATCTTCCTCTTCGTTTCAGGGACGTAGACATTACGAGAAAGCGGAATAACTGATGATTTTGATCTTTAAAAATAACCTAATCACTAGTCACATACCCAATTTTTGCTAATTACAAACTTTTACATGTAATATGTTAATGAACATGTGATATGTATAAAATATTCTAAAACGTAGCTCGACGAGATTTTATGTTAATGATAAACGGATGCATAATCTGCTGTCCCCACTTCCGTCGTCTTGCCTTTATAATTTGAGAGATATTATCTCAGAAAACAAAATAAGATCAATAGCTTGTTTCCACAACGTTTTTATTATATGACAATAACAAGCAACAAAAGGTTATTACTTGTGACAGACTTCTTAAGTGTATGAAATAAGAGAAAATATCAGAATGGTCCAGCAAGTAGTAATTAAGCAATTTTTTTCTTTATATGATCATGTCCGTGGAATTATGAATCCTACTCTACTAGAGAAACTAAGATAACTTTCATGATGGACAGCGAATATGACGTTTTTTATGAAATTGGGATACGAAATAAAAATAATTCGCCATATAAAAAATTCTTGTGCCCTTTTTTATTAATATGTGTACAAATAGAGTAATCTAGAACAAAAGTCCAGATTAACTTTTCTACTTCCCAATATCTTCGTCGCTTTTCTGAGCTGTCAAGATGGTAACCATATAAATGATCATCTATAACACCGCTAATAAGACCACCGTGCATCGCGACTTGGTGATAGTTCTATGGTAATGGGACACCAAATTATCAGTCTAACAGTTAAATTTTGTAAAAAGTATATTAATATAACAATTAAGTGTCAAATTCACCATGATGGTTGTTGCTAAACTGAAATCAATAATTCCCTTCTCACAAGCCAAAAATTTAATAAATATAGATATCGCGAATAAGGGATAACGAGAAAATTTGAAAATGCTTAATCTTAGGATAAAATAATAATTTTGGAATTTTCCAGTCGCTTTATTTCTATGAAAAATGAAATATGAGTAGAAAAATTACTTGTCAAAACTAGCTTCCTTAAATTGTTATTATAATCTCATTTCGAAACAAACCAGTTTAGGCCAAGGCACATACAATAATTTTTGTATTCAATACGCCTATTTCAGTATTTATTTCGGTGTTTCATCCAGTCGCGTGATTCGGCAATTGCGTGAAAATCATTACCAATTTTACTCCAGTCAGCGATAATTGCATTTGAATCTCAGTCGCGTGGCTATATGTGTGAAAAAATGCATATAAATTTTTGTTTTAGAGTTTCGTGCCTCAAAAAGGAAAACAGAACTCTAGAACAGGGCGCTGAATGTTACAATATTAATCAAATATAATTCGTTTATATTGCGTTTTTTTTTCAGTATAGAATTTTAAATTAATTTGGTAAAAGACATAGTTTTGTGGAAACGGCCTTATTTAAAATTGTCTAAAAAGCAAAAGGGGCAAACAAAGAATTTATAAAGTCTAATAAAACGAGTTAAGATTCGGCGGATACAATATTTACCGTTTTTTGCCTAACTTCTGTTTCCATCATTTGACCTGGACTCCATAATCATGTGTTGTCACTAGCTACAGATATACTTGTATCTAGTGACAAAGTCAAAGTTTCTAACCCATTTGATAGTGAGTGAAATATAGGTAACAAAATATATACCATAGACACAAAAAAGCGCGCAGTCAAATAAATGCTGAGATTAACGCAAATTTTCAAATTATGAGTAATGAAAAAAACATTTCTTAGGTACGGGTAGAAATCGCACTTTGAGAGTTCCATAGATATATCGACATATAAACATTGGTTATTTTCTATGGACATATAGACAGGATATTTCTATTGATTTATCCAACTATTTACAATATTATTTTTCATTATGTAATATATTACTGTCCTGGCTATAGGGATATCATAAATTTGTCAAAAATTATTAAATTTTTTGTGGCCGCTAAAACTTACAGGTAATTTTTTTTTTATAATTTATCTTAAATAGTTTTGAGAAGAGGCCGGAAAGATCTACTTTTCGTGGATATTTTTAGCAAGAGCTATATAAATATCTTACGCAACTTATTATGGATCCTTTTAACTCGCCCTTCTAAATGACGCCCCGAGACGAATAATTGATCAACAATTTTAAATAGTTCCCTTGACCTTTCAAAAATTTCCACGTTAACATTTTGAGGGTGTTTATTCTCAAAATATGTTGAGATATAAATGTGTTTATATCCTATTCCAGATTTCATGTATGTAAGTTAAATGATCATTGACGAAAACTATTGTAAGGTCCAGAAAGGCGGATGTACACGTGAATGATCCTATAATGTAGGTATTTTGAGGCGAGGAATCCCGAAAATATAGAGATTTCAAAATGAGTAATCTAAATAAACTAAAGTTTAGAATTCAGTATTAAACGAAATATTTTATGAATTTTTCTGTTAATCGCAAATTTAGGCATAAATGCCAGTTGCAATTATTTCTCAATTTGTTACTTTTAACTTTATTTTGAAACTAAATTACACGTAGTGTAATATACAAATAGAGTACATGTAATATCATATTAATATCAATGGCCGTCTAGAGCGGTATCGGCAGCATTTTTTGTAAAAATATTAAATTTTTACGTATTATTCGATACAAAGCTGAATGTAATCAATTAATATATAAAAAAAACTGAGTAACAATTTTTGTTTTCATAATAGACGACTAAGAATAATTTTCTAATAATTTCAAGCTAGTTATTAGTTTACTAAAAGTTTCAAAATCTTTTATGATTACAGTCTAACCAGAAGTACAGTCTTCTTCAAAATGAATCAAATGAGCCCAAACACGAAACTTATTCTAAAATTAATTTCACAGTTTTCTTGACTACTTTCTGCCTTGAACATCAACGTAGCTTCATGTAATCACAATATTGCATTAAAATTGAAATTACATAAATTCCAACTCAATAAACTATCAGGAAATGAGTGAAAATTCGTTACATTTTTTACATCATACTAAAATGAATTATCTTTTAAGTAGTATGAAAATACTTGCACACAGATGTATATAAAAATAATATTAAGTAGACACTTCCTCTTTACTCAATGTTTTGATCTCTCTTAAATAATTATAATAAGCTCACATTCAATACTAGTGATGTGCTACGGCGTAGTAGTTATGTTCCGAAATGTACGTATCTAATGCCACCTGTGATTTCCGCCCATGCACGTCTTGTGATCGTTGAGCAAGTACGCCGTCAGCATACAGTTTCTATAGCCTGTGTATTTGGCAAATCCTCCGTAGATTTCTGTGCTTCCTTATTTATCGGTAGGTCGAGGATTGACTACGCAAATACAGTCACGTTCCGCGTCACATGGCCCCTTTATTCAAATAGAGTCGGTTATGAATCGCTTGGTTCGTTGTTCCTAATTTGGCATTGGTTTTCGATGTTAGGGTTTAGTTGAGGTGCAAACGTAGATGTAGTGGTGTACCTATTTGCTCCGTTGGTTTTGTGTAAATATGCGCCAGGCGCATCCATTTATCTTGTTGGGTGCGCAAACACACACAATTAATACGTGTATTTGGTAGTCAAATATACGATTACTTAACGAGAAAATAATTTCTAAGTCTGTAGATATTATTTGTTTCCCACGACGCGAGTCGCTTTTTGAGAAGATATTTTAGTAGTACCATTGAAAATTTAGTTATTTTAACGAGTCGAATTTGAATCTTTAAGAAATACTGGTGGAAATAATTTAAAACTGAGAATAATATATTCTGATATTATACGAATGGAAATTATTTCCTACTGGTTGCCTCTTGGGTATGCTATATTCTTGTATCTCGATCTTATCTTAGATTTTCTAAGAAACGTTGCGTTTCTGAAATTTACTAATCGATCATCAAAGGATTATTAACTAGCAAAATCATGGCTTTGTGGGGGCTCGCGAGTTAATTAATACGCGTCCATTACAATAATGCTTTCAGGATGCAGTTGGGACTACCGCGCTTCTGTAGTGCTTTGGACATATTTGCAGATGCTTATGTGGACGATATCTCTGTTACAACACCATCCGAAGCATGATCTCTGGTTGATTACTCATTTAAATACATATTCATATAACCAGTTTGTTTAATAACTATAAAATTATAAGTACGTAGATACAACTTTATAAATCACTGTATTAATATATACTAATTGTAAATATTGGAAATTCGGATAATCTGTCATGTAACAGTTATAAAAAAAACACAAAATAAAAATTTGGAAATGTTTTAATATTCTTTTTACAATACAGTTAGACAAAATTATGTTACATTTGTTACTTTTAAAGAAACAATAGTTACTTCTTTAACAATTTTCATTTATTGAATACATTTGGCGTTAATTTTGTAAAAATTCATTCTTCACAATCAAATGAAACTACGTGATGTAGTATTATTTCTACTTTCTTTAAGTTCTTCACCACAACCTAGGTTTCGTTGTATTACAACATCTTCAGGTGGACTATTAGCAAAGATCTTTGCTATTCTATTTTTGTAGGTTTTAACCTCCTCAATTTATTATCCATTAATTTACAATATAAAAACAACCACGTATCACATTTCGATTTTGTTAGAAAACATTCTTTCTCGAAATAATACACATCTGTATGCTAATATTAAACATTCTAGAAATATGAAACATCTGCATGCATGCTCTATTAATTCCGTAGTATTATAACAGATGGTGCTAGTAACCATACGCTAGTATTACGCATCATTGTTTCGTATTTTTTCATAATTTTGTTACAAAAATAACAAAAATAATTATAGATAACAAATATAGACGTGACTTTAAATTATTATGTTAAATTTCAAATGTACACATCATACAGTGTATGTTTGATAGTTTTGTCATAAAGTGTACCACAAAAGTGTATGGGTTGTGGGATAGTGATAGGGCAAGCCGAGCGGAGTTTAATTTTCAATAAAATTAAATTATAATCTTGTGCATTATGTATATATTTCTTCATACTAAGCAGAGAAAAACAATTAAAAAAAATTTTTCATGTAAAATTGTGTTTTGACTTAATCCCAAATTACCATCGCTACTTCACAAAATTATTATAAAAAAATGATGAACTCACGCCAATGGATATTATATTATTTTCACTGGATGAAAGCAAAACTTAAAAGTTATCGAAAATTTATAAAACGTTATAAGATGGGCTGGAGCACAATGTTTTCGCGTAAGTTATTTTAAAATTCATATCTAATTTACATCGGTCTAAAAATTATTTTAAAAAAATATTTGAAAATATAAATGTACATGGAAATTCTTTTAAGTTTATATTAACGGCAAATATTGTTGCTAACTAATACAGAATTTGAGAAGAATCTGCTTCTATCAACGTCGCAGTATATTACTCCAGTTTTTCATCCCAGTGTGTTCACCGAGCTCATGTCTGAGATTGTAATTTTCAAAAGAGAATTGATTGAAAAAATAATACACCTTAAGATTGTTATTTAGTCTAATATGTTTTTTGTATAAAATATATAATATAATATGAGTTATAACCGAAAAATAACACAAATTTTTGCTTGCCCTTAATCGCACATGTGACGATTTTCATTATGAAATAAAACATAGGAAGCACGTAATATTTAGATATTTCCTATACGACCTTATTTTATCATCTCCCACAGTACAAGAACATTCTTCATCCCTGAGTTAAATTTTCACACGTGTCTAAGTACTTATGAAACCCTCGTAGTACGAACCCTACTCGCACTTGAAGATTTTATTATTTTTAAGCGTTGCTTGCAAGGTATTATTTAATCTTCAAATTTAGTACAACATATCTACTTTTCATTTTGCAATCATTAATTTAAAGGAAGCGGAAAAATCACACGCCTTCAGTGGAACCGATATAAATACGAATTTATTTCTAGACTTCAGGTCTTCACAGCGTATTTTAAATTCCAGAGAGCGTTTGTAATAAAGTCGTAATACTTACACTTTTTGATTAACGTATATCAGATTAACGTATATAGGGATAAAATTGGGAGGCTAATAATATTTTATTATCCTCCCAGTTTTATCCCTTTTTTGTTATTGTGTTTAAAATTTATGAAGTTTACCAAAAAAATTTAAATTACCGTGTTTATCTGGTTGAAAAAAATCGCAATATTATGACTTGGACAGTTTACATGACCTACATGACACTTGACATTAGAACTCGACTCATATTTGATACTCTTCGTAAAATGTTATATCATGCCGAATGGCTTACTAAAAACTGAATTTAGGTTGACCTATTCACATATTTGTGTAGAATCTTTCAAAAACTTTAGCTTTTTCCTACACATAAATATATATATATATATATATATATATATATATATATATATATATATATGTACATATACTTAATAAATAATATCAAAGTGTAATTAGGTGGTAGAATATAAACATATGAAATTAGGTTGTGCTATGAAGTTAGGTGTGGTGTCGACTGAACAAAATCTCATTTAGTTAACACTCTCGTAATAACAACAGTGGTAATATGGGCTCCAGTTAGGAGAAGCGATAATGAACGGCCAACGACGGCGATCTGCCACTCGTTAACCAAATAATTAATTCATGATCAAGCAGCTGACAGGTAGGTTGTCGGTTCATTTAAAACTTCCAACTAGATCAAGTCCAATCTTTTCGCTCCACCAATTATGATCATTAACATTCGGTGACGAGAAGTTCAATAATGAAAATGATTAAGATCATACTTTGAGGGGCTTATTGCATCATTTTAGGAAAGGAAGAATGTTTACATTGGGCTTTAGAGATTACGAGTTGGTATCCGAATCACAGATTTAGGTTTAATGAAAGCTTAGTCCGTGATTCATTACATAATTTTTTATTAACGAGTTACAAATACTGTATTTTTGTTTGAAGTAGAATGGTGGTGAAAACATTATTTTTAAATTGGCTACTTTTTTAACCTACATAATTGACATGAAATAGTAAGAAGTTACGTCGTTTAATGGAGTTGGCAACATTTCTTACTAGCATTCGGTGTGTAAATCTTTGAGAAATTGCACATATGAAATTAAATAATCTTTGAGTAAATTTTGTTTTTTTTTTGTTCTAATGTCACATAAAGTTCGAATCTTCATGGTATTCGAAAGTTTTAGTAACTTAACATAGTCTAGTACGCCATGTATAATAAGACTAACATATTACTGGAATTAAGATAACTCCAGAAGCCTGCAATCAAATCGATTCTGAATTAGGAAAATCTAGTTGATTGTAAAATTGAGTTGGTTGGTAATAATTACAATGAAATGATGCTATTTTTATGTCTGGTGAGAAATATGAAACACATAACTTTAACGAAAATTACGATTACGAATGGACACTTCTCTTCGTGTAACAATGGTGTTTTTTTAAGTGGAATGGTCGCGTAAATATTATTTTGCAATTGGCTACGTTTTTAACCTACATAAATAATATAAAATAGTAAGTGGTTACATCGATTAACGAAGTTGGCAACATTTTTTTTATTAGCATTCGGTGTGTAAACCTTTAAGAAAATCCATATGTGAAATTAAATTCTTTGAGTAATTTTATTTTTTTTTGTTCTAATGTCACATAACGTTCGAGTCTTTATGGGATTCGTAAGTTTAGTATCTTAAAATAATCTGGTATGCTATGTGTGTGAATTTACCTATATTTATATATATATATGTATATATATATATATATATATATATATATAGTAACGTATTTTTAGTTGGCAATTTGTTCCGCGATTTGCGCTAAACAGTAAGCCAGTAAGTATCTATTCAAACCTCAGAAGCCTTCAATTAAAAGATTTTGAAAATTTAGTTGGTTGTGAAATCGGGTTTGTTTGGTAATAATCATACACAAATAATGCTATTTTTGTCTCTGATGAGAAATATAAACACATAATTATAATGAAAATTACGATTACGAGTGGACATTTCTCTTCGTGTAAGCGTGTGTGTTTGTGGATGTATATATTCAAGTCCGTCTTTTCTGTACGATTAGAGAATTTTACTATTGAATTTATGTTGATATGAGAGAAACATCAAAATTCTGAGAGTTACATATTCCTAACTTGTAGTTATATATTCATAATTTCCTAATAATTATTAAGCGATATACGATGTGAAGTGGTAATATTACATTTTATGGGCAACCAAAAAATCTAATGGATTCCTACAATTTTTTCAAACGTGTGTACCTTTCTTGATATTTGGGAAAAAATCGTTAGAATATAGTGCAACATATAATAATTTACTATCAAATATTAAAACGTATTTAACGACACTTATTTAAATTGAGTTTTTAATTATTTCATTATTTATTTGGTTTTCTATCCATATAGTATTGTCCATAAATAATAATTGCGAAATTTCCTCTATCGAAATAATATCTCTTAACAGCGTAAAATTGTTTTAGATATAAACGATTATTTTGCCCAAAGCTAAAATAATTTTATTCTTATCTGAAACCAATGTTTAATGGAGAAAGGAAAATTTGACCTCACGTAAATAGTTTCATATTTACTATTTTCCATCAAAATAATCTTACGAAACTGCATAGAAACTAAGAAAAGTACTAAAAAAACTAAGAAAAATAACAAAGTTATTTATAGCTCAGATAATAAAAAGATCATTAGGAATGTTATTGGTAATAAAAAATTTTCTAAAGTTGCGTTACAAATTTTTCCTTGTCACGGATAAGCCAAAGATTGGGTTTATACGGGGCCAATTCGTAGAAAAGTGGCCAATAAGAACTACTGTGGAATAATTGAAATCGTTGCAAGTTCTTCGTTAACAGACAAGATTAAGAAAGGGCTGTTGCTATATTTTTCAAAGATATTTGCTCTTCCCTTGAGTTGTGAATTAATTATTTGAATGTGCGCTAACTGTCAACTTCGCTTCTTAAGTAGCCGAGTTAAAAGAAAAAATTAAATTCAGCTGACAAAACTTAGTCACTTCGTTGATAAATGAATAAGGAAGCATTTAGTGAAATATTAAAAATTCTTAAGCTTCGTCCACATTTGTATAATTTCGCCGTATCGTGTCTCCGTCGCGTAGCTCTGACACGTATCATGATCGTTAGTGTGGACGCAAAAAGATCGTGATCATGCTACGCGCCGTATCTGATCGCTTGCGACCCATGTTGCTATGCATGTCAAGATCACCTCACACGCTCGCGATCAGGTACGCGTATGAAGATCGGTAATTATGGACGTTTTTTGATAATGTATCATGATATGTAGTTATGATTTGATACGATATACACCGCGATCAACTTGAACACGGTTTTCCTCCGATCATCAAAGGGGATATGGATACATTTTTGACAAGATTGTATGTGTACCGATCCCAGAACCGATCTGATCAGTGATGATAGTGCATTCGAAGTTGTCGCAGCAATAAGTTATTATTTAGTTTTTACTGGAATCAATGATAACAAGACGGTATTCGAAATCAGTAGGTGACATGCGAGTGAAGTATTTTCCGTTTGCATGTTGAAACTTCAACTAACATAGCAATGGTTTTCGACCATGTTTTTCTCTATTTCTAAATAATTCCAGTTCTTACCGACATCATAGTCGTTTTTTTAATATCCTTGTCATTATTATAAAACAAGCACACATTAATGGTACCCAATGTATTGTTTAGTTAATGCAGGGTCTAAATATTACTCTTCTACACAAAATACATACACGATAATTCGGCAGTGATGTGTTGCTTGAAAGCTGTGTTATTAGGTAACAAACAAACTCTTCATAGTACTATTATTCCATCAGTGTAGTTAATAAATAGACTATGTATTATTTTGCTACACGAAATACACGCACGCTTAATTCGACAGCGATGCGTTGCTTAAAAGTTATTAAGTAACAAATTATTAGGTAACAAATATTATAACACACTCTTGGTGGTATTTTTATTCCATGAGTGTTAAGCGGTGTTTAATATATAAACTACGTATTACTACGCTACACGAAATAAACGGACGTCAAATTTGGTAATAATGCGTTACTTGATGTCATAATTATTAGGTAACAAATAGTCAAACAAACTCTTAGTGGTATTATTATTCCATGAGTGCTAAGTGGTATTTAATACATAAACTATATATTGCTATGTTACATGAAATACGCGAATGTTAAATTCGGTAGTGATGCGTTACTTAGTAGCATAATTATTACGTAATAAATATTCAAAAAACTCTTCATGGTATTATTACTCCATGAGTGGTAGTGATGGTTAATGTATAGACTAGGTTTTACTGTGCTACACGAAATATAAGCCTACTAAACTCTGTACTAATGCATTACTCGGTAGCAGAATTATTAGGTAATAAACATTCAAATGCACTTTTCATGATCTTATTATTCCACGTGTGTGAATTGGTATTTCATAAACAGTCTATATTTTACTCTGATACACAAAATACACGTACACTAAATTCGGCAGTGACACGTCGCTTGGTAGTAGAATTATTAGGTAATGAATATTCAATCACATTCTTCATGGTGTTAATATTCCAAGTATAGGCAGTGGCAGTTATTAGCTAGTTTATGTGTTTATCTGATGAACAAAATACACGCACACTAAAATTAATAGTGATACAATGCTGGTTGGCAGAAATATCACATAACAAATATTCGAGTACAATCATCAAGGTATTTTTATTCCACATATCCGAAGTGACTATTAATATAGTCTGCGTTACTCCGCTAGAGAGAATTCACGTATGCTAACTTTGGGAGTGATTCGTCGCTTGTTAACAGAATTATTAACGAATATACAATCACATTCTTCATGGTGTTATTATTCCATATATAGGCAGTGGCAGTTATTAGCTAGTTTATGTGTTTATCTGATGAACAAAATACACGCACACTAAATTTAATAGTGATACAATGCTTGATGGCAGAAATATGACATAACAAATATTCGAGCACATTCATCAAGGTATTTTTATTCCACATATCCAAAGTGACTATTAATATAGTCTGTGTTACTCCGCTAGAGAGAATTCTCGCATGCTATCTTTGGCAGTGATTCGTCGCTTGTTAACAGAATTTTTAAGTATTAAGCTTTCAAACTTTTGTCCATAAAATATTATTGGTCCGTAATACCAGGAGCGCTACATCTAACAAGGGCGCCATTAAATACAAAATTAGATCAAACATTTTTTCTGTTTTGAAATAAATCAGAAGGCGATTTTTGTAAACATTCCATAATAATTATTGAAAAAAAGTGCTTTCACTCATATATACAAATACAAGCTATATAGACACACAAATGCATACGTGCATGTATATGTTTTCAAATATTTGAAGAAACAAAGAAAAGTGCAGAATATTCAAGGAAAAAGAAGGGAATAAAAAGTAGTACAAAGTTACAAAAAGTATGGCTTTTTGTGACGATACTTTAACTCGTGTATTGATAGAGAATATATATTAGACTCGAATATATTTTACAAAGTAAACTGGAATCACCGCGCACTTAAAATAACGTATCAGATGTCGAAACAGCGAGAGTGAGGGGCAAAAAAATACAAGGTTAAAGTACGTAGAGTCAAAAATCTGAACTAACGGCATGACACTTTTACCAGGTTATGCAAGAGGTAAAGAATAAATAAACTGCATTATATCTTCAGATAATTCGTAATCTACATATTCTAATAACTTACGTATTCGTTTTAATGGAGTTTTGGCGTCAATTTACACCAATTTCCTGGAGACGATCAAATTCAGTTAGTTGATTTTCGATAAGATCTAGATAATACAAATCTTCTTGTAATACGTATGGTAAGTTTTATGTAAATATTTTGAAAATAAGTAATTATTATAATTTGGGACTTACTGCCATCGATTGGTAAATCTATTTTTAAAGCTGGCTGACTAATAATTTGTGAATCCATGTAAATATGGATCCATGTTAAAATTAAAGACAATTGAGATAGTACATTGATCTGATCGTATGTAAATTTGTAAGTCATTTATTTACTCTGAAAATCTATGAGAACACAATCAAAAAGTAGATAAAAAACTAATGGAGATAAACCTTTACTTTACCACACATAAACTAAAGACAATTATGAAATATTAAACGGTTTATATGTTAACGAATAGAATATGGAAATCTACGTGTTTCTAGGTCTTAATAAAGAGGAGTTGTATGAGTAATCTAAATGCAAGTCGTAGCCGGCTGGATATAATTGGGAATCTTTTGTAAAGCCGTTCATGTTCTGTGATCGAATTTCAGTCTTAAAATGGTCAAGGAATTGGTTGATTTTTAAAAATGTGTCTAATTATGAATGAAAAATACGGAGAAAAACAATATTTAACCTAAGAATAGTATTTCTTTTACACTAAAGGCCGTATGCCATATATACTTAATATAATAATTTAAAAGCAAAATATTTTTAGTAGTAAAACTACAAGATTAAGTTGTAACTAATATAAGTAGTTTCAAAATGGCTTAACTTTTATTTTCTCCTAAAATAGTAACGGTACAAAACCAACGCTGAAATTTTAACGCCTACGCATGAAAACTTTGATTGAAAACGCGTTCTTGATTTCCATTTCATTATACTATTTTTTGTTGAAAATACACAATAGGTTTAACAACTATTTTAAGTTTCAGGTTTTGTAATATTTTTTTACCCACGACGGAAAGGAGGAGGTATATGTGTTTAGGGTAAGAAGCCATTTGTTTGTGTGTGCAATTCAATGTTCCCATTTATCTCCAAAACAATTTGATCGATTTAGATACGGTTTTCGGTAAGCAGTTTGTGATTTAGCAGCGAAGGTTAGAAGATTAGTCAGGTGGTGTGTTTGTTAATTTGCCAGGAGGCGTTGAAATAAATATTTTTGATCGATCTAGATTAACTACTTTGTGGCCTTTTTTCGGCTTCGTGATCAATGTAATGTGTTTCTTTCAAGTGCTCTAATTCTTCCAATGCTATGCTAATGTGTGTATTGTTGAAGAGTTTCCCTGATTTAGATCACTTATTACTACGCCGTCTAAATATCGTACTCTACTAAGAGCCACATAAGATTATCTCTGGCGAATGTTTTTATAGAAGCCAGAACTTAATTAAACTAATAATAAAAAGCGAATTTAAAATTTTGATAAAGCTCAGGAAAGATAAAAGTTTTAATCAAAATGGAATAAAAAACAAAATTATTAGAGTATGAAATAAAAAACAAAATTAAAAACTTTAACGTTGAATGTGGTCGCTGTAATTGAAAAACTATTAAATAACTTTATTAACCCCCCCCCTAACCCTCCAACTAAAAGAAAGTAAGAATCTATTAATGTAATTACAAACCCCTGCCATGCCCTGCATATGATTAAATCATGCAATTTTATCAGTTCCTGAGTAATTGAAATTCTCTTAGGTACGTAAACAGCGTTTCTATACTGCTACAATTTAATTGATATTTGGGATGGAAATGGCTATGATAGCCCCGACGGAGTTTCTTGGGTTTATAATTATATTAATCGGTTCTTACTTTCGTTTAGTCGGCGGGTTTTAAAAAAAATTTAATCGTTTTTCAATTACAGCGACTACATCCGTCATGGGTTTTTATTAATTTTTAATTTTGCTTTTTATTTATATTTTTTTGAGTATCGGTATACGTGTGTTAATTTTGATTTAAAATAAAGAGGAAAAGATTCCACTTCAGGGCTTTCCTAAATATTAATTGATTTTTTTTTCATTGTCGGGAAGCAAAAAGACGAGGGAATTTCCACATTTTGTAATTCACGAACATAGTTTTTTGCTTTAATCGAAAGTTGTTGAAAGAAATAAACATAAATGGTCTTAATTTGGATTTAGTCTATTATTTAAAAGTTTAATATGTGCACATGTAAATTAAAAGAAAGAATTAAGCTTAAGAATTAAGCAAATTTTTAAGAAACAAATTAATATTATACTAATCATTAACATATTTTTGGAAATAATACTTCCGATATCCTTATATAAGCTTACTGTTGAGTACATATTATTTGAATTTAGAAAAAAAAAGAGTTGTAGGTCAGTATAAATTAGATATTAAAAGTGGAAGTACAAATAAAAATAAATTATGAAAATATAAATAAATTCCACAATGGGAAGAATTTTAGGAAACAATACTTCCGATTTTCTCACAAAAGCTAGCAGAGTGAACTTAAATGGACTGTAATTGCCGCTCGTCAGAGATTCTTTGTGTGTAGCTCAGTTGTCGGTAGTTAAGGAACTTTGAAAATCCTCTATAGTAATGTTCTATTCGACCGTGTTAGATGTTCATGAATTATTCTTAAAGCATATATGTTGTATGGGTTGTTTATTATTATTGCAGGCTAGTGCACAGATTAAGCAAAATTAATTTTTGGAACAAAACAAATTTGTAAAAACTTTAGTCTGATGATTCTATGATACTGGTGCTTCGGACATCGCCAAATCTTTTTTTCAACATGAATGTTTTAAGCGTTAGTGATTAAGAGGAACAAGGACCACTAGGACTCACTCTTTGTTCATGTTACCAATAGAGATGACGTATTCAGCTTCCTCTTTAGTAGTTTCAGTCATAGGGTAGACTGCTGCTGTTTTTTCACCAATCACCAAATTTAATTAATAATACATATGCATAGCTTTAGTGAAATACCAGATAAATTCAAGGATGTGGTAATGGTCTGTAAAGGAGAATGACCACATCCATGTGATATGATAGCTGAGACTACCGGATGAATCACATTACTCTGTTTACAGTTTTCTTAATTTTGTTCAAATATAGAGTATTTTGAAGAGTATTTGCATGTTTCTCTTATGTCACAAATACATAATTTTTATACGTCGCTGACTTCACAGGATCAAAAATGTATAGTGATCATAGCCAAAAGGAAATATGACTATAATTAAAAATAGAATAAATATTTTGTAGTCATCTTATTAATGCGTTAAAATAATTCATTACGTTTAAAATCATGTTTGACCTTAAAATGATGTGAACACACAAATTACAAATTTATAGATAAATTTAATGACGATTGTCTAACTTACTGAGTTATTTTCTACATGTAGTATTAAAAAGCAAAATTATTATTGGAAAAGACAAAATTATAGTTAAAATATATCCTTACTTTAATAAAAATAAAAAAATTGCTATATCGTGGCTTAAAATAATAATGTATGGAGCTATCAATAGTTACAATGCACATCATAATAGCTCCGTCCATGTTCACGAAATATTTAAAGAAAAATTATTACTTAATTTTACACGGTACCGTAGGTTTCTTTCAGTTATTACATATTACCCTCACAAATGTTCCACACCTCCATTGTCAATACTTAGACAGCTAATCATTAAAACTGATCAATTAATATAGCCCAAAAAAAAATAAGTTTCAATGTAAACATGCAGCGTTTTATTCATCTATAGTTAGTTAGTTTGTTGATTCCATTGATCATATCAAGTTAAATAAGTGATGTTAGCAGAAGAAATTTCACGGACAGTACATATGCAACAGTATGAAAATGGTTAATATTTACCTTTTTAAATTCTGTGGGAATAAATATAAACGAAAAAACACCAAGCCACTTAACTTTTGCTGATGTTACAGTACCACTATGTAAAAATCATAAGCATCTGGAATGTTATGTTACAATCACTCGGTACAGAGAATAGAAAATATGGTTTAGAGACGAACAAACGTAAAATGTGAATAATGAGGAATAGAGAAATATCTCCGTAATAATTTGAATCTACGTAAAATATTTTGGTCCATAGTAAATCTCAATTATGAATCAAACATTCACGGAAAGAAGCAGAAGAATTTAAATATCGTGGATAAAAGATTGCTCATTTAAATATATATCTAAATCCAAATTAAAGGCTTCTGTAAAGAAAAAAAGTATGTTACTGCATAGTCTGTATTCCTTTCTTTTCAGAATGATCTATTAAAATTTACTGAGAGGAGTTTTGTGAACAATTCTTTGTTACTTTAATGAAACTAACTTTTTCCCGCAGCTTAGCTCACGTACATCATTTTTTAAACTTCAATCAAAGTTTTAACAAACTTCAAAAAAGGGGGTCATAAATTCGATCAAAATATACTTAATAATATTTAATATGTTAGTTACTTTAGGCTTCTCAACAAGTGCAAAATCGGTATACGCTAAAATTTAATTATTTGTGTTAAAGAACATTCAGACCAAGTTTCATGTAAACATTTACAATGGAAACATTTTCCCCATACATGTTTAACCGTCACTTTTCACTCGGTCGACTCTCGGAAAATGCTTAAATACATGTTTCATTATTTGGGTTCAAGAGCAACAATACCAAGTTATAAGTAATAATTACCATAAAAATGTTTTACCTGTACAAATTTAACCACCGTTTTTCACCCCCTTAGGGGTCGAAACATAGAAAACACTGGAATACGTTTTTATTGAAGAGCATTTTTACAATATACATCATGTAAAAAATTACAATAGAAATATTTTTTCCATACAAATATAGCCACCACTTTTCACTTACTTAGGGGTTGTTTCTACATCAATTTTAATGTAATTTTACTTTTCTTTTAGTTAGTCTTTGTTTCTTAAGTAAATTTTCTGACACTAAAAATCATGATGTTTTAGTCTCTAGTTTTTGTAAAGAGATTTTCGAACTTATCTGATGGTTTTCGATCTTATCTAATTTTGCGACTATGTAACATGTATGTTGACAGCCAAATTTAGTAATAAATGTTTAACCTATTTTTCGTTAATATATTGAGTTACAATTGAAATTTTACACAGTTGAAATATTATCGTATTAATGAAAATAATGTATTATGATATGCATCAAACTTATCAGATGCTGGAGATAACAAACGACTAAACAAACTTCTAAGAGGGATATTTAGGCTGAATTAATTCGTTTCGAGGAAGACTTCAGTTGAATTTAGATTTTAACTATTAGCGCTTTAAGAACTCAATGGCACTAGTTTAGCTACACGCGATGTGTTATGAGCTCTACGCCCTCGGGATGTAAGCACACCGCGATTTTGTAAGACCTTTTCATTTCTATATGAATCGTTGGCAGAGTTGACTGTTTAGTCTCGGATATCGCATAGAAAGTAAAAAGTTAAGCAATTTTATTTTCACAAAGGTCTCGCACTTAATGTTACAATCACCTATTTGGAAGGTTAGAGGAACTAAAATTATGAAACATAAGTTTTCGAAGCCTACGCAAAGACTTCAGGGAAACTGCAACGATTATTGCAAATGTCATTATTTTGTGAATATGCGCCATTTTTTATGTTATTTAAATATATAGGCAATATACTGACGTTATGAAACATTTATATTTGTAAGTAGTTTATTAGAAATACTTATGAGGGCCTAAATGTGTACAGAACCCTCATAATCGTATTTGACATATTCTTTTATATCTTTTTGGACAATGCCTTTTTCGTTTTTAATTTTATGCAATAATAAAACGTAACAAAGCATGAAAATTCTTTAAAGTACATGAAATATTCTCAATTAAGTTCTCAGTTTGCCATGTGTGAATAATTATCACCCAAAATATTAGAGAAGCATTTTATTATCAAGGTAAATAATTGATAGGACCAACAATTTTATCGAAATCAATAAAAAAATATTATCTAAAAAAACCACAAATAAACTTTTTCTTATTAAAGTCAATGGAGGGTTTACCAGTTAACGATAAAAGTATGACAGTCACGTTGATTTCTGTTAAATAATTTTTATTTTTTCCATTATAAACTTTGTCACGCTCAACACTTTCGTTTCATTATTTTAATTCCCGTTATCTACTCTTTGTTTTAATTAATAATTAGTCATTCAATTCATAACTCTTACGGCGCGTCGCACTGTATCTCAACAATTGTTCAAAATATTACTTACCTCGTAACTACATAATTTGTTTGACGGAAATTATGTATATTTCTGTGAAATAAAAATTTCTATTCTTTTTCCTAATACAACAGGACCCTAATACTACCTAAATTCTAATATATTTCACATATGCAACAGCGAACAGTGGATAATAAATAAAATCAACAGGGTATAGTGCAAGCTGGAGGCAATTTCTCACTGCAGTGACTTTACTACCTTCAATTTTGAGCACAGCCTTGGCTCCGTGCCAGGACCATGCCTGACTGCATTGAGCGTAATGAAAGAACAAAAATACGACCCTCCTACGTGAGAGCTCGTACATTACTTCACGTCTCATTGTGTTTCACGCTGTTTACGTTACCTGCCTGTCCGTGAGAGTTTGTTTACCCGTTTTGTATCAGACGAGATTTTCGTATAAAATGAGGGTGCCTCCCTTATTTATATAACAACGGCAGGGAAAAATTGCTCTAAAATTCACAAATTATTCTATTCCATTATATCTTTGAATATCAAATATTCTGATGAGGGAAGTTTTGTGCAAAATTAACAAAATAATTTTCGCGACCATTATTTTTAAAACATATGGGTATGGTTTTAAATATATTTCTTGTATCATCTTATTGTAAGAATGCGTGCTCTCTATTGTAAGAGAAACTTTATAATTATCTTTAATTAAAAATATTCCTAATTCATGAAATACTGGCATGCTCTTATGATATTTATGTCAGTTTATATGTTAATTATGCTGTTAAAAATGCATTATTTCGAAACGATCTAAGGACCATAGTTTTATATTATTTAAAACTTCCTGAACGTTATATATGGTTCAGCCACGGCTATTTTTTAAACATGTGGGTATTGTTTTAAATATATTTCTTGTATCACCTTATTGTAAGAATGCGCGCTCTCCATTGCAAGTGAAAATTTATAATTATCTTCAATTAAAAATATTCCCAATTCATGAAATACGTCAGGTTCTTGTGATATTTATGACAGTTTATATGTCAATTATACTGTTAAAATGTATTGTTTCGAAACAATCTAAGGATCATAGTTTTATAATATTTAATACTTCCTGAACGCTATATATGATTAAGCCCCTACGAGCGAATCGAAAACTAAATTGTTTTACTTTAAAGTTATGAAAACCGAATGGAGTATTAATAAATATCTCATAGTATAAGAATTAATATTTACAGTTTAGAAACAGATAACTTTTTGAATTTTTTGCTACTTAAATTAACTCATTAACGCATAATGAAATGAAACAAATTAAACCAAACTGTGACTAAACCATGGACTGAATCATACCATACCATTTTCATAAAACATACATATAATTCATTGTGTTAAAAGAGGTATAGCATAAGAATAAATATCCTCTCTTCAAAATCTAATAACGAAAATTAAATTATATAGTGGTGTGGTGTGTTTTGTAATAGCATTAATTTACGAAATATAAAAGTAATAATTCCTTTTAAATTGGTAAAAAAAATCCCCTTTTAAAAATAATACCGATATAATATTTTATTCCACGAATTTAACATGTTATAATTTTTCATTTCAGGTAAAAAACTAATAAATAAATCACAAATGTGTATCCTCAGTAAATAAGAAACATCTCTAACGCGTTCCATTTATTTTAAGTGTTTATTACTGTTAATAATAATAATAATAATAAACTGTAGGAGGAAAAATATACGAAAGCAGATAAAAATTTAATTTTCTCTATAACTTTTAATTTGTTGACCATAATTATTTCGTGAAAACAGTTTAAATATATTCTTATATGAGCCTTTTGTAATTTTTGTTAGGGACAAGGTGGTAAATGATAAACATGTCGACATTTATATGATAAAAGTTCTTCTAGTTACAAGAAATTATGACTAAATTTTTATAAATTTTAAAACTTCACTTATGATTAATACAATATGATCCAACAAAGTTACAATTAATAGTTTACGGAATTCATCAAATTGTATGGTCTGGCCTAAAAAATCCTTTGCAATTTGCGAAAAAAATTTAATTAAAATATTACATGAACGGTTACAAGATATGAGCACGAAACAGAAGTAACTTTCTATTTTATTTTATTTATTTAAAGAATGTATCTAACTTATAAACTCAGTTGGCGAACATATGTAGCGCATTTCCTTGATATTTGTCAAAGAAATTATTTGTGTGTTTCTATTATACTAATTAGTCATTATATTATGTTACATTGGGAATTAAAAAGTAATATTATGTCCATAAATATAAATACAAATTAATAAAATTACCAAACAAATGACTGACTTTTGCGAATGACATTGCTAATGTGAAAGAAAAAGATATGAATATTAAAGGAATTCTTAGTAGTTAGCATTGTGCATGAACAGGAAACTACGTGTTTCATGCACATAAGTCTGAAATTATAGAAATTATAAGGGTAAGATAGAAAGAGAGAGACGATTGGGCATGATGAACTAAGGGTCTGGCCATTTCGTTACGGAACCTTTAAAAATTCGTCAGCAGATTTAAAATTATTTCAGCTGAAATTCATTTCAACGAACCTCATTTTTTCTTTAGAATGATGGCCGTATATTTATATTTTATGAAAGTACAAGAAAAGAGAATTATAATACGATTTTCAAATACGAAAATTGCTTGTACTTAAAAATCTCAATATAGATTTTGTAACGAAAATCTGATTAATGGATCCTTTATGACTTATCTTTTAAATAATATCCCATACGAGTCTTTTAATTTAATAACAATTTCAAATTTCTAATTTACCACTTTATAATTAAACAGTAAATATTTTTAAGTGTCAAGCAAGTGTTTTTAGGTGTTTATTGAGATGTATGCAGGTTAATATTCTATATCATTACGCTGAATTTTTTATCTAAGTCAAATACAATGAATGAAAAATGGACGTGGCAGACATACAGATGGACGGACTCGTAAGTGACCTTCATAGGGTTTCATTTTCTCCTTTTTAGGTAGAGAATTCTAAAAATTCCTCCGTTTCATAGCAAATTATATTGCCATTTCAGATTCAAAACCAAATGAAACGTAAGGCGTAGAAGATACGTTTCGATATGTAATTCCTTTCTGCCCATGTACGCCTTGTGGTCGTTGAGTAAATGTGCCCTCAGTATATAACCACCACAGCCTCTACTTGGCAAATCCTCCGTAGATCCCCGCGCCTCCTTATTTCTCCAAGGGTTGAAGATTAACTATGCAAATATTGTCACGTTCCGCACCACATGGCGTAGTGCTTTTATTCAAATAGAAACGGTTATCATTCGCTTGGCTGCTTGTTCGTAATTTTGAATTGGATTTTGATGGTCGAATTCAGTTGAAGTACGAACAATAGTAGTGAAGTGGTGTACCTATTTGTTGGTTTTGTGTAAATGGGTGGCAGGCTTACCCGTTTGCCTTGTCGATAATGCATAAATAAACACTGTCAATAATCGTACCTATCAGGAAGTGAACTGTACCAGTAAGATTCACATACTTAGCTCGTTTATGAGCAGAGTTTTAGAGCTCGTTTATGATTCACATACTTAGCTCGTTCATGATTTACAAGGCCATAATCGTTAAATATCTCATATAATATAATTTACTTCCTGTCAGAATATTTCAGTAGAATATTTGAAAATTTAATTGCTTGAACGAATAGAATTTTGAATTTTTAAGAGTTTAAAGTGAAAACGATTTTAAGATGAAAATAATACATGTCAATATTATTTGAATGAAATTTATTTTCTATATATTACCAGCGGTGACCTCCTGGGTACTGATACATTTCTATTCTTTGCAACTCAGAAGAAACATTGGGCCTATAAAATTGTATTTAACATGTGTACAAAAGTAAAATCCGTTGGTCCGTATTTGTGAGTAAACATTAATTTTTCTTACCCAATAACTTTCTGTGCTCACGCAACCATCACTTCTTTTGAGTTTTATGAAAACTGTCTAATTAATACGGCATTCAACTACTTATTCATCTGGTTATGGTTGCAATAGAGTATGATTTGTATATGATAAGTGAAAATTAGTATATCATCATTGACTTTTATAGTTATTTTTGGTTTAATTTGTGAGCAAATATCATTATATCTTTTGTCTTTCCATTAGTTCTTTTTTTTTCTTTTGTTGGTTTGTTTATATTTTTGATTACGACTTTAAAATATTCACTAATTAATTTTTTTAACTATATAAGTTGTCCGATATCGCGGCGAGTTTTTTTTGATGATGTGATCAAAATAACGTAGGATTATTTGAAAGTATGTGAGGAAAAATCTTGATTAATCAAAACTGTCAATACTGTGATGATACACAGAATCCACATATCGTCATTTTTAAGAACCTTTATCAGTTTTTTAGTGAGTTTTGGTTTTTCTGGATTTATTCCACTAAACCATATATTATGTTTCCAAAAGGACAAGCATTAAAATCGCGCCTATCGTTCCTAAAATATAAAACTTATACAAAGTACAACGAAAATTTTGAGACTTTACGGAGAAACGATTAATAAACCTGAATTAGCAGACATGTAGAAACTTTATAATATATTTATCCGATAATATAAAACGTCATTACTTTGTGAGGACTGTTTAAGTAGAATAGTGAACGAATAGCGGTTAGTCTTTCTGCCATTTGTTGGAATATTGATATAATTTAATACCATCCCATATTGTTATGTGGTGTTCATTTTAAATAATGAGTTGACTCGTGGTTTAGTTTATGATAAATTTATTTGATCCAAAAAACAATCCCAACTTAAGCGAAACCTTAACTACGACAGAGTAAATATTGCCAAAACCTAATTTCTTGAAATATGGGGAGAAACTAAACTTAAATAATTATTATTTTTGTGTTCATATGATAATTAATATTTTGATTCAGTAATTTTTTTTGAATCGCGTCTTTTTTTCTATCAACGTCGTTCGACCACCGTGAAATTAATTATTTAGTGATTTTGCAGTTACCGTTTTGAATTACAGATGGACTAACAGTCGACCTAACGTATTTATTTCTATAAATAATTTATCGGTATTATTCCATCTTAATATATGATATTTTTAGCATTGAAACTAAATTAATTGATAACAAAACCTGTTTGAAATTTTGTATTTTAAATTTATTATTTTAAAATTACCTTTTTATTTGAGGCTGGTAATTGAAATACAATTATATCTTCTAAAATCAGTAACAGGCAGTATCCTCGAATGAAAGCAACAAATGTCTTATTTGTTTCCCTCACAATGTCGATTTGATGAGATAACTTTTTCATGATACTTCACAAATATTTATTTGTTTTCTAGCACATATGTATTTACAACAGGATACTTAATTTGAACTCTTAATAGTTATGTATATACTATTAAGAGTTCAAATTGTTGTATCGACGTAATTATAATAATGGCAAAGACATAATATCGGTTTGCAAATTTAATAGGAAATAGTGTAAGGAGAAATTGGAATTTAATAAGAAATAGTATAAGGAAATAGTGTAGGTTTGCAATATTAATAGGAAATAGTGTAAGGAGGAATAGGAATTTAATAGGAAATAGTATAAGGAAATAGTGTAGGTTTGCAATATTAATAGAAAATAGTGTAAGTTGGAATAGGAGTTTAATAGGAAATAGTGTAGGTTTGCAATATTAATAGGTAATAGTGTAAGGAGGAATAGGAATTTAATAGGAAATAGTATAAGGAAATAGTTTACGTTTGCAATATTAATAGGAAATAGCGTAAGAGTTCCAAAATATTACTAAAACTATAAAATTATTCAACATATATCAAATGAAGAAATTTATTTCGTCAAGTGAAAAAGCGGTTGAAAATTAGTTACATATCTATCATAATAAAATTTTACGTTCATTAACTCTTAAAAGTAAGTACTCTAAGCGTAAATATTATTAAGTCCAAAAGCACCAAGTACAATCAATTTAACTTTCTGTTTGTTGGATCAAGAAACTTGCATTACATATGAATTATGAAATAGCGACGAAAAATAGAAGGACTTGCCACCCAAGTAGAAAATGAGGCTGGTTATATTATTAAAAGATCTGATCGGAGAATAATTAAAAGAAAATGGATTTTTCCTTCAAAAGGAATGAATATTTTAGACTTAAATCATGCGAAATTTATCTATTGTACATGAATTTTCCCTGTTTGATTAGGAATAATTTTTTAACTTGCAATGAAATATGATTTTAAGCATTGCTGCTAAATACAATAAAGAATTTCTGCAGGTTGATGTAAAAACTACATTTTTTAAATGACTGCTATGAAAATACTTCCATTACATAAGCTGTAATTTAAATTACAATTGGAAAATGATGTTCAGTAAGAATAAAATTTTCTTTTTTACCCACGACGGAACAAACAACATCTCATCCTATACGCATATACCTGCGTATAGGGTGCGAGATTGTTTGTTTGTGTGTGCAACTCAATGTTCCCATTTATCTCCAAAACGGTTTGATCGATTTAGATATGGGTTTCTGTAAAATGTTTGTGTTTCATTCGCAATAGTTCTAAATGTTTGTTACGGGGATTACTCACGGCGCCGAAATAAACTTTGGTCTCCAAAATGAGTTGACCGATTTAGATACGGTTTTTTATAAAATATTTGGAACTAATGGTTCTTAGATAGGTATTCTAGCGATTACTCACGAGAAGAAGCCGCAAAAAACATTTTGTTGCAAACGGATGCTCCCATTTATTTCTAAAATGGTTTGACCGATTTGGACACATTTTCTGAAAATTATTTAAGACTAATCGGAGATGATTCTCAGATTAGTGTTATGGTGTTAGCTCACCAGGGGGCGCTGCAACATTTTGTTGCAAACGAATGTTCCCATTTATCTCCAAAATGGTTTGACCGATTGAGATACAGTTTTCTGCAAATATTTCAGACTAACCGGCGATGGTTTCCAAATAGGTGCTATGACGTTAGCTCACCAAGTGGCACTGCAATATTTTGTTCTACACGAATGTTCCCACTTACCTCCAAAATGGTTTGACCGATTTAGACACGGTTTTCTACAACATATTCGGGAATAATCGGTGATGGTTCCTAGATAGATGTTATGGTGTTAGCTCGTCAGGGGGCGCTGTAATATTTTGTTGCAAACAAATGCTCCCATTTTTCTACAAAGTCGTTTGACGTATTTAGATACGGTTTTCGGAAAACGGTGACGGTTATTAGTCAAGTGTTATGGTGTTAACTCATCAGGGGGTGCTGCAATATACATTTTTGATTGATCTAGATTACCTACTTTGTGGCCTTTCTTCGGCTTCTTCGATGTAACATGTTTCTCCACGTAACATGTTTCTCAAGCGCCCAAATTCTTTCAATGATTTGCTATTGTGTGTATTGTTGAAGAGTTTTCATTCATTTTCAACAGTTATTACTACGCCGTCTATTGTATTCTACTAAGAGCGTTTTTAACATAAGATTCCGCTTTGGCAGATGTGTTTTTAGAGACTCAGTTATTGAATCTAACAATAAAAATAAAAATTTTGATTGTGCTCACAACCATTGTAAACGTTTTAATCGAAAAGGTATACAATAAAAACAAAATAAACAATTAAAAAAAACCACGACATATGTAGTTGTTGTAATTGAAAAACAATTAAATATTTTTTCAGAAAACCCCCCGACCAAAAGAATGTAAGAAACTTTTAATATAATTACAAACCCAAGAATATCCGCAGGGACTAATAATAGATACAGTTATGTTCAAGCGCATGCAATGATATTTTTACCGTACAGCTACTAGTGTACACTGATGTTTTTACTATACAGTTATATGTTTACTATACAGTTGATCATTAATACTGTTATGATATTATTAACTATCGAACTGGTCTAATAATTTGATATGGCTCTTGCAATTTCATTCGCAAAATTATTGCAGCATTTGAAATATGTTTACGTCAATTAAATACTTTATTAAAAATTGAAATGTATATGTGATCGATTTAATTTCTTCGACAAACGATTGAAACATGTTAGATATATTTACGTCGATGGATTATTTTAATTAAAATATGAAATTAACGTGATTGTTTCCGCAAACGATTAGAATATTTGAGATATGTTTATGTCAATTGAATAGTTTTATTAAAAAGTTTAAAACACTAACATTGTAAATGATTATTTAATAAGATATTGCAGGGGTACTATAATTTTGAAACAATAAAAAAAATTCAAGAATTTTCATTATAAATATTGAAAACAAAAGAATATAAAATTGTTAAAATGTTTTATTAAATTGAAATAAAGTATGTCCATGTTTTTTACTCTTAAAATAATGCTCTGCAAAGTTATCCGTTAGAGGTTTTCTGATTTTTTTTTGTATATTAAAAGTCGTTAAAACATTGCATTTGTTTTATTTAATTGCGATAAGTACTAAAATAGAAATAAACATTTCTGACGTATTTTTTTTTATAAATGTATTATTTTAGAATTAATATTATTTTATCGCTTACACTCAATACATTTTTTTCCTAATCCATCCAATATTTTCAACCTAAGAAAATTTTGTCGATCTTCATGAGAGTAAAGGCTATTTAGAATATAGTTTATATGGTTACACTAAGGTCGAATATTTGAGTCAACTTAATAATAGTTAACATTTATAATAAATCGAAAGTAATGGGAAGTTATTTACTTTGTGTTTGTGTACTTTCCATATTAGATTATAATTTCATATTATCACATATAACAATTAATGTAAAAATGTTTCTTTGATATCCAAGTTTCGTTTAGCAAATTTTTATAATATCTGCTATTTAATTTTTGTTTATCACAAACAAGTGTCAGTTATAGAATGTGAAAGTTTTACCTTCGTGCTTTGCGTAGGCTCTTAATTAATTTTACCATATCGATTTAAAAGGACGGAAAATCTACAGAGCGAAATTACTTTACACATTAGAATTTCTGCAAATAGTTTTCTACAACGTTATTACAATGTAAAATCTTCAATATTCGAGTAAACTAATAATAACATATTATCTAAAATTCTAAAATATTGCATTTAGAAATTAAACTCGGATATAAAAGAAACAATCTACATACGTGTAGCGACAGTGTTATTTAAAACATTAACGGACATTTAATTTTTATTCACAATTAAATAAAACTACGTGATGTAGTATCATATATAGTTTATTTAAATTCAAAATTTCTACAAAATTAACACCAAATTTCCCTTCCATTTGAATACAAATTAAGTGGTAATGAATTTCTACAAAATTAATGGGAAATATACTCAATATTAAGGATATATTAATACAGAAAATATATGAGTGGATAATAATTTTTACGCTTTATAATTTTGAAAATTTCAAAAAATTAATAAAAACAAATCTGGAAATGAAACCCCTTTTTATTAAATTCATAAATTAAATTAATTATTAGGACTTTTTATAAATGCATATCAGTTACATTTAGCTCATGGTTTACTTTTTCAGTTTTCTCATAAAAAGTACGTATAAAATTAATCTCTACCTACACTAGGGTAGTTGCAGAATGTTGATACTCGAGGGATAAGTTTGAAATTTAATTTGGAATAGCAATTTTATACTCAAATTATTAATTATTATAAATTATTTCATAATTTAAAAATCATATTTCATGTTATAATATTAAATTAATTTGTATATAGAAATAAAAATACATTTGTTTTCTCCATCTTCAAGTCAGGCCGTTTGTAGATTCTTCAGAGTTGCACAAGTTTATAAAATTTCATTTCGATTCGATATGACAGTTAGAATTTAATGGAATCTAATTGTTTACATGCGCAGTCTCATAAAAGTGAGGCTAATAAAAGCATGTCAAAAAAATTGGCATTTTAATACAAAGTTATTCGCCGTCTATAGTAATAAATAAGAAGTTATTGTTAAGGACAAAGAAACTGTATATGAGAAACAGCTTTAAAAGTGATTCAAATCATATTTTTACATTCACAGTGACATACAAGTGAAGCTAATAAAATCATGTTAAAAATGCGTTATGTCAATTATCATATTCATTCGCTATCTAAAGTAATAAAAAGAATTACTGTCTAAAATAATGAGACTGTACACGTAAAATACTTTTAATGTCAGTGAAAACGATTTCTTTAACTTGACATTTAGATAGAAGTGAAGATAATAAAAGCGTATAAAAAGTAGTTATTTAAAATTACAAAGTCATTCGTAATCAGTAGTTTTAAAAATAAAGTAATTGTCAAGGCAACAAAACTATATATGTGAAACAGTTTTAAAAGTTAGTGTAATTAATTTATTTACATGCACAATTACATAAAAAGGAAGCTAATAAAAGTGTGTCATAAAATACGGTGTTAACAATTACACAGTTATTCGCTTTTTATAGTTACAAAAAGAAAATTATTTTCAAGGACAATGAAACTATATACGCGAAACTGCGTGAAAAGCATTTTATGTACATCTCTTCCAAATTTTCACCATTCTCAGTTTACATAAACATATCATCTCACGGGTCATTAAGTATATACACATATTTTTTAATAGGTAATTTCTCCAGCCTTTTTCATTTTTTATGATTTTTTAGAAATTTAATGGAAATTTTATTCATTTAACTTAATTTCGATTTGTCTATTTTACGAAAGGAGAGTTTTGATGTCTATTTATTTTTTCGAGCATTAAGTTTGATTATTGGTCAATCTTGATAGGGAAGTCCAATAAATTTAATGCATTAAAAAATTTAAATATGAAAATTAGGCTTACGCAATATTTCATTCATCATATTTTAGATAATTTAGATTTTAGATTTTTTAGATTATTAGATATTTTAGATTTTAAAAGAGCGTGCCGGTATCACATAAAAGTTATCAGTATTCCTCGAAATTGATGAAAATAAATGATGAGAACAAAAAAGGAACCTTTTTAAATGAACAATGAACTTTTAAAAAAAATTATTTTTTCATTGTATTATTTTTGGCTTTAAAACCTGCGGATATTTTATGTTTCGATAAAAGTATTATTTTGTAGTCAAAGCATTTTAAAAGTAAATACAGATAACCAAAATGATATGAAGTTATTTTATATTCCAAAATAAACATTTTTAATAACTTACCAGCCAAAGTTGTCATAAACTTTCATATGATTTTACACAACATTCACTATGCACGGCAGCAAAGTGAATGACTACCATTTCGTTTCCCTGATTACACTATCCCTTTTAAAGAAAGTAGTTTTATTGTAGTCGATACATTTAACTCGTTCATTTTTAAATATCAACGATTGTTTTAGTCCGGCAATCTTCTAAAGCGTTTATGAAGGCTCTCAGCAAAAATGTCAGAAAAATATTATAATAAAAGATCGTTTTCGTGATAAATTTATTTGAATCTTTTTTTCTGTTTAAATATAACAGAAACAAGCGCTCAGATAAATTTTCAGTTCAGTAAGTATTCTGATCTCTTTCATAGACTCTTCTTGTTTAAAATAATAATGAATATACGCGTAAAACAAGAGATAAGCATTTTTCAAATTAAACAAAGGAGGTAGAATGATTGATGAAACATATCATTTACAAATATTGACACATTCTTTAATAAGTTCCGCTTTTTTTAACAATCCGTAATATATTTTATATTCAATTTAAATTTCGTATCAAAAAAATAAATACGTTAGGTAATTAAACGGGTTGGATATTTATGTTAGCAACATTAAAATTTACGTAGTCCCGATATTTCAAATTAGGTCAATTTACTTTTTAGAACTTTTAGTTTCAATAATTTACCTTTCTTTGCACAAATGATAATGTTTAAAATAATTAATTTATGTTTCGTTATAAATTATATATACTGAAACGTCTCATATACCAACTTCAAAATAGAAAGAGATTCTTAATTCTACAGTACTTTTTTTTATGTAATTTACTTCATATCTACGGTATTTCTTCACCAATTTGGGTGATTTTTTATTTGAAAGTATATATTCCCAACATGGTATCATGAATCTGACTATCGAAAGTAATTGTAAACCATAAAATTTCCAAAAATATAAGAGCACAGGCATCTTGATTGCGTTTGAATGATAGAATTTTGAATCACTTTTTATTTCAAAGGCTATTTTCCGAGTATCGACCCAAGAAAATTTGGTAAGTATCTAACTATATAGTATATAACTATAACTTATTTCTATAGAAATGTAAGACATACTAGAGAATATATGACCAAATAATTTAAAAGTACTAAATTTCGATGATTTAGGTATAATGATAAGCTATTAAAACGTGATCAAGGGCCACATAAATTGGCTCTGGCAAAATCGGGATGCAATGGCGAAGCCGGAAGGTGGTGAAAGAAATAAATATATCGGGTTTGGGCTAGTTTGACGAGTCTTGACGCAGTAATAATGTAAGATGGTAAAAAGGTAGGGAAGGATATACCGATACATAAAATATAATTTCAATCTTTCATTCATAAATCCGATATGCCAGTGTACTGTCTACCTAAGCTGTGAGACTTGAAGATTGCTACTCTTTTTAAAACAGTATCGTGAGCCTTAAGGAGGGACTCTGTTATTTAGAAAGATTCAATCTAGATGCTGTAATAATATTGCTTGCTTGTATCATAAGACTAGAAGATCAACATTCTTCAAATTAGTGTTTTGGCTCTTAAGCGGAAACTCTTCCACTAAACATCGGATTCTGTGTCTCGACACTGTATGAGTCCTGTTTGCTTAAATTATAAGACTTGCGGATTTGTTGTTTTTAAGTTTGTATCGAAGAACAACTACTTGTAAGTAATAATTTTGGGAATGACGGATTCCAACTTCTTATAATGCAGGCGTACTGCCTGCCCAAGTTGAATATGTGCTGTCAATTTTTATTGCCAGTCTCAATCAGAGACTGTGTCGTTAAATTTATAAGCTCCATTATTCTGTCCTGATACTGCGGGGATACTGCCTGCCTAAATTGTGAGCATTGAGGATCCGCTGTTTTTAAAATATTATTTTGGGTTTCAAGCAGAAACTCGGTTATTGAACTATGAGTTCCAACTTCACAATCGTGATGCGGTAAGACTACTTCTGCAAAATACTACTAATCCTAGAAACTTTTGCAGTGGGCGCCAAGTAAAATGTTGCGTTCATTTGTGTATATGTGTGTGTGTGTGTATGTGAATGTACTTCGGAGGATGGAAGAGGAGAATATCTGTGAATATGGAAGAGGAGAACGTCAGAAGTGAGAAAAATGTCGATTTGCCACCGATTCAAAAAAGCTCTAGTAGTTTTATAAAAAAATATTCCATATGTAAATTATCATTTCATTATTACGATATAACAAAAACTTACCTAACCGGCAATATTATTATAATACTCTTCTTTTTATTATTATATATAATTTATGAAACAAAGTAAATAAAATGTTACTTTTGCTACTTCATTGATTTATTGGTAACCTATATCATATGAAAGAAACGAAAATGACTATATTATGTATGGTATATATAAATCACAAATTCAACTAAAACATTTTTATAAAAAATATTGAGCCGAGTTCAACACGTAATAAGGAATACACTGATATGTAAATGAAACTATTTGATGTAGTATTATTTCTACTTTATTTAAATTCTTTACCACGATCAAGGTTTCGATGTATGACAACATCTTCACGTGGGCAATGTGTAAAGACAACAATTGACTTGAAGATGTTGTTATACTATACAACGAAATCTAGATCGTGGTAAAGAATTGATTGCTAAATAAAGTAGAAATAATACTACATCACGTATTTTCATTTAGTAGAGAAAAATTTAATTAAACAAAATTAACGCCAAATAAATTCAAAACTGATATGTATAAAATAAACCAATACGAGTTGAGAATTTTGTAGTACAATATTGCTTCCAAATATAAATAAATTTGCAAAATACTGCTATCGGTAGCAGTATTTTGCAAATTTATTATTCGGTGTTTATTTGAAGTTTTTTCGCAGTTGGTACTACAATCGCCTACTACAACGTAGCAGTTACTTCCTTATACGTAAATGCAACTGGCGCTCTCACCCATATATTTCTTCTAACCGCCTAGTGTAACGTGGTAGGTATAAAGATTCTGTAGAAACTTAGTACTTGTTTATTCGGCAAACATAATATTAACTTTGCGATATTGTTGCGTTCTACGACACACGGAATAACGATTTTATTGACATCGGGTAATTTTTTATAGTTTTCTTTATATAGAAAGCAAGGAAATGAGAATGAAAACTGTGGAATAGTGATATCTACTAGTCACATTGGTTCTGTGTTAACGGGCGGCAGGTGAGTCCCGTTTGCCTTATCAACCGTCTGCCAAAATTATTCTCTATAAGCCTATTATGAAATGAGCTATGTTCTAGAATATAATTATTATAATTTAGTAATGACATAATAGGCTTATAATTTAGTTTTTTTAAATGATTTGTCATCATTGATATAAGTAAGTGCAAAAAAATTGCATTTTTTTCAAAATTTCATGAGCTAATGTATTTAAAGTAAATGGCAAAACTTTGGCAATGATAAGAATCTCTTATTATCTGAGAAATTAAAGACATTTTTATTCCTCTAAATCATACACTGGACACAAACAGAATTTACGAGGCAAAAAATAATGTCAATGTATAATAACTACTTGTAAATATTACTGGAACCCTCTTATTGTAATTTTATTCGTACTTGGCTCATTTTATTATTCTTAAATTTTATTTCCAAGAAAGTTTTGTGGCTGGACTTTGAGCTTTTGCGATGTCGACTTGTTTGTGTTATAGTATTCGGTTTAGTGAAAGAATCATGCTTCGAAGTAAATT
Organism: Druceiella hillmani; assembly: GCA_039881145.1. Taxonomy (NCBI): domain Eukaryota; kingdom Metazoa; phylum Arthropoda; class Insecta; order Lepidoptera; family Hepialidae; genus Druceiella; species Druceiella hillmani. The sequence goes on from JAYKKI010000052.1 coordinate 1,761,917, forward strand.
GCAACGTGTCTTTTAAATTTTCAATCATGAATTTAGAAAATATAAAAATCTATGTACAGTTGTATAATATAACAACAAATTCAGTTTTAGAGGTCGGGTTGACGCAACATTATTTTGACTTCCAGATACGTTCGTTTGAGTTAATAAAGCCAAAATACTTCCATAAATTCAAACGTATTAACATTAAGTGTTTACTGGTATTGCTTCAAATAGCCTTTAATTATTAACTATCTTAGCATGGTAGCATTTGGCTTTACGCGTTTTCCCATTCAGCTCATTGCGCTAGTAACATTTGTTTAATAACTTTGACAATAACGGACTTGTGTCGCAATTCGACGCCGCGTCTTCGGTTGAGATCCTCATTTCGCTCTGATCCTTTCTGCCATTTGTTGTTAACATTAGCATAATTAGACGTTGGAAACTGGGTTGTAAAATTGAAACAAAGTAGAATACAAAGGTAATGTGAAAATTAAATTCCTTTAGTATAAATAGATTTCAATTAATTTCCTTTATATAAGTATTCACAGTAATATTTTCAAAAAATTAATATTATCATATTATTTGCATGATAATAACAAAATTAGAATATCAATGTTTCGTATCTATACATCTTAAATGATAATAATTTGTGAAAATCTTTTAAATATTGCTCGAGTTAAATTTGAATAATTAGTTAACAGCAATATATTCAAACATTCAATGCGAATGATGTTAACATACCATAGTTTCTTGAGTGGCCTGTAATAAATGATATCAATAGAGATAAAAATTGCAGAATGCAAATTTGCAGAAAATTGTAAATTAGTTATTAAGCCATAAAATAAACAGATGTAACATTGTTCCAAACCCCATATTCCAAAAGAAAAATATTAAGTTCGTCGTCGGCGAAGTTGCAAACTTTAACGTCTGCATTGAACATGATAAGGATATTTTTATTTAATGTCACAGCTAGAGGACGGATATTTACTAGTAATAAAAGCACTAATACATGCCTGGCGATGCAGTCACTTAGCTTGATACAAATTTGGAACCTATACGCATAATCTTGATTGCTAATGTTATATTATAATTAAAATAAAAACTTATATTTTATATTTTTATGGTAACCATCTATATTTATTTTGTATTAATAAAAATACGTCCATAAAATGATAATGATATTATTCCACTTGTAATGCTGATTTTCTCCACTAACTAGGCTAGTTGATTGGAATAGCTCCGTAAAATATACTTTTCTCTTTCATGTTTGGCTTTATTTGGGGTGAAGTGGGAATGATTATTTAATGAATAAAGAAATATTCCTTCTTTAACACTTTCCTAATACTACTGATGCCGCACTTATTTTCTCCGTGCATGTATCTAAGGAGTGTTCTACAAAAGTAAACAATTTAGGATATTATTAATCTTAATAATTGAACTAGGTACCAATAATGAACATGAAAATTAAGGGTATAGTAATTTAGGGCCTGTTTTTGTAAAGTGATATGCCCAGAATACATAGAGTCTTAGAATCAATATTGTGGGCTTTTAAAAATTGTATTTTTTCATAATTTTCGATTCATTAATCTCGAAAATACCAGGGTCTGAAATATTTTTTTATATTTTTCATAATATTTCTGACAATGTAGTACCTAAAATTATGAAGACACTTGTAACTATAACTCACATTTATATGGAACAAAAAAATGTTTGCATTATAATTTGCACTTTCGTTGAAATTTTCGTATGAAAACATTTGAGTGTCGGTTATTGAAACATGCGCGGGTTAATATGTTTTACTACTATACCAAATTGCAAGTTTCGACGTCAAGCGGTTTCTGAGAAAGATGACTGTGACTGACAAATGGACAGATACGTGACCTCTACTACTTGACAGTATTTATGATGGGATATCAACATTTTTTTACTTTTATTCTTAAGCATAATCATATTTATAAGAATTAAAAAAACATATCTTATCTCTCACTGTTGTGAAACGAAATACTAAAATTAATATAGAGGAGCCCTATTTAAAATCTCAAAGTATTAAAAAAAATGGAAACCATTTGACACACTAAACTAAGATTTTAGTTATGAAAATATGATGCGTGAACTTTTTTATGAAAAATATGGCTCGAAAAAATATTCGTAAAAAAATTAATTTCTGTATTTAAAATGATGACATTTAACAATATTAAACTAATTTAATGATTGCGTTTTATTTATTAACCTACATACATATTTTTTGTTTTGTTGCTCGTTACTACGCTGTGACGTGTTAGCTACGCGACTACAGATACCAGTCCAGTCCGCTTGACGAGTGGCTGGAAAGCAAACCTAGAACTGACGTGCTGTGCCCTCAAAGACTGAAAACCTTGTAATTAAAGCAACACTTCACCGCAACGAATTTATGATGAAAGGAAGAATAGAAGAAGCATTCGACAAATTAAATGATCGCCAAAGGTTTTGATTGCCATCCATACGTCGATCTAAGATTGATCATGCCCAGAAATGTATGGAAGATTAGAATAACTTCTAAAAAAATAGTGAAATTTCCAATATTTGGATTTAAAGCATGGCTATATATTTTCAAATATCCGGGCAAAACACAAAGTAGAGCGAGCGAATAGGGCATAAAACCATATTAGCATATGTCAAACAAACGTTACTCTTAATTATTCTTAATTATATTGTTATACTTAATTATCCACGTTTTTGTTGGAAATTATATAGTCGCATATTTATTGCCTTTTGCCGACCTTCAAACAAATGTCATACCTATAATCGTTGTATGGCAAATTGTTATAACGAATGCTTCTCCAATCCTTGCTTTTATCATTTCCTACGTGTCACAACGCACAGCAAATGCAAAATTCTTTATAAAGCCTCACAAGAAAAATTCATAGAATAAGCATAGAGCCATAGCTCACTAAACTCAACACTAAGGCACCATGTGACCTCGTTGGTAGAGTTTAACGGAGATCCATCACACTGAAACTACATGTTAATCCTATCACTCTGAGGCCAGTTATCACTATCATCAGCAAGGGATGTTATAATAAAACGTTCGTAAGGATCACCGTTCGTTCAAGTTTCTAAAACAAAAAAAAGAAAATTATTATGACATCACATATTCCCAACCAGCTATTTAACAACCTTCTTGCTGAGACTTCTCACGCTCGATAGGTGGTTTTTCTCAAGCCCAATAACGGGGTTTCTTCCCACTAAATATTCCATCTCTAACGTGATTTTACCTGTCCAAATGATTAATCTAATAAACTTTGGAAAGATTATCTCTTCAGAAACCTCCAATCCTAAAATCCAAATAGAGTATTCAACTTTTCAAGTTCAGTTGGGTTAAGACTTTCTGCTTTACATATGTGGTAGGGAACAGGACTTACCTGTCTTTAAATTTTTTTGAGACTTTTTATGAGATATTCCAAAGGGCCCCTAGCTTCACGTGTACTTGACCTGAGATTTGCTAGGAAAAACGCTAGTACATATTCCACAACATATATCTGTTGTGGCTCACCAATACCTGCAGTATTCCTATAGAAGTTTCCAATATTCCTAAGTGTTCGGAAGTCAACGGTAGTTATGGTAGGTTGTGACGGATGCCGCTGGTTTGTTTGTCTACTGCGATATAAAACTTAAGCATGACTCGTATTATCACGTCATCTATGGTAGCAAAATATCATATCTGCCTATTCAATATTAGGATATAATATTTTCTTTAAATTTCATAGGTAATACAAAAACTACACTTAATGATTTTAAAAAAGTCACTGTCTTAATGAATTTGTGTACAAAAAAGTAAAAATCTTATTATTTAGTCTCATAACATGAACAGTTGAAATAATATACAATATATCTGCCTACCAGGTACTACTTGACTTTTCGTCAATAAAGGTTAACACTAATATTGAAGATTTTTGCAAGTTTGTTTATAATTTACATAGGTTATTTTGTGGAATGAATGAAACTAAGCGCAGAGCTGGTGATGGGCGCCTGGCCTAATAGATCTGCTCGACTGTACTTCTGTTTAGATATATTATAGACCTATTATTAGACTTTAAAATACTATCGATACGTTTTAGTCGACATCTAAATCTCTTTGTATTACATCGCATTTTTGCTGTTGTGTATTGATACTATTTAGTTCCTAATAATATTACTTACAGTTTTTTTTAAATGTATCCCACAGTTTTAGTGAAGTTAATGCAATAAATATGTACTTTAATGTCTACACAAATGATGAGGAATTCTATGAAAATATCGTTGCAGGTTGAAAATGTCGTTGCAACCTGGATTGGAGATAAAATCAAGGTTTGACAATAATAACCTTTATCGACGCACCTGCGACGAATAAGGTTATTATTGTCCTTCGCTATTTGCACCCTATGCATACAAATAATAGAATAACTTATCGGTAAGCAATATAATTTTACACCACTGCTTTATCTATTGTGATATTGTACTATATATAATGTACTTACACTACTTAATATTTTGGTGATACTTGATAGGGATTTGTTTTAAAAAATTTACGACTTGATTTTTTAATCGAAACTTTTGTTTCTACGCTGATTATGTCGTGTACAAAGAAGCAATTTATCTACAAATGTCCACGCACAGGAATGTGGACACAGCTAGTTAATAAGTAATATGACTTTATACGATATATAGGATATTCGTATAAAGTATAAAGTTTATACGATATATAGGATATTCGTACTTTATACAATATATAGGATATTCGTACTTTATACGATATATAGGATATTCGTATAAAGATTAATATCAGAACTTGACTCACATTAGACCCTTTTTTCAAAATTGTTACATAAAATAAAAAGAGCGACTAAGAAGTGGAGTGAAGTATAATATTTCAAATATTTTTGTGGATACTAACCATAAATTTTAGCAATTTTTTCGTCAATAAAGGTTAACACCTAATATAAAGGCACATTTTAGCTTGATATATAAATAAATATATCAAATTAGAACGTGCTAGAACAGAGATATCTAGAATAGAACCTCTTTAGGTTGACATTATCGAGATAACGACGGCGATAACACAGGTTCCAGTTAAGTAATGAGAAACTAACGACGTCAGCCTGCCAATCGTTAATAAAATAATAAATACGTGATTAATCCGCTGACAGGTAGCACGATTGCCGGTTCATTTGAAACTTCCAACTAAATTATGTTCAATATTTTCGCTCCACTAATAATGATCATTAACGTTCGGTAACGAGGAGTTCAATAATGAGAATTATTAAGATCACACTGTGAGAGGCTGATGGAGGAGGGATGTGGATTTTAAGCTTTCGAGATTACGATTAGATGTCGGAATTACGGATTTGTGTTTAATGAAAAATTTTGACTTTTGTTTTTTTAAATATTTAAAAGGGGATTAGAGTTACGATATTTTTCTTTCAAATAGAATTATCTCAAAAATTTTGTTTTTATATGGGCTAAATTTTTAACTCGTGTATACATAATCAAGTATTTAAGTCAAAATGTTTCCGACAAAATTTTTTTTCGAGATTTTCGCTGAGAAAGACTAACAAATGATTCTAACGACGATTTAAATTATGAGTGATTACTTCTCTTCGTACATACATAGATGCGTCAGGTGTGTGTGTGTGTGTGGGTATATACAATGTTTAAAGTATAACTACCAACAGACGTACTAGTTGCCTACGGAATAAGTTTCTTCGTTTTGTCTACTTAACCCCTTCACGATAATTTTGTTTTCGAGCAATAAACTTTTCTTTTTTAGATTATAGTTTCAGTTTGGTATTTCCCTTCCGCCACTTTTTTATATATAATTAAAAAATATCGTTACTGCATGTACGTTGCACTTAGTTACAATTCGTTTAATAATTAATATAATTCAATTCAAGATACGGATGCAATACCTTAGAAAGTGTAGTACAATATACAATCTGAAGTAACAATAGCATATTTCATGATCAATCATCAGTTCATCTAATAGATTCAGATCATTCTTACTAAGTACATCCGTAGAAATTCATAGAGGTTGATTTTAGATATTTCAGAAAAGTCGTTAGATGGAAGCAGAGACTATAAGATTTTAACTTTCCCGAATTTTATAACTTCTTTCACGACATTCATTTAAACTGAATTTCAATTATTTGTTTATCTGTTTAGTTTTCTATTTATAAAATGTTTTCAATAAGTAATAATCGCTAAAAATGTCTCATTATTCAGTAGGTTGTATTGGATATGAAACTATTAATTTTTCTAAAAGTAAAATATTTATATTACTGATTAAAATAAAGGTATAGAGAACAAAGAAAAACAATAGAAGAGAAGGTAGAGAGAAAACAAATATTTTGATTTTTATTATTTTCCATTAAAAAAGTGTTATCAAATTTCACAGAATTTTAAAAAGTTAACAAGATAGCATATAAGCAGTCGAAAGCTCGCTCAAAAAAGCTATTTGTAGTAACAATAATTATTAAGTTGCATTGCGGATTATCCTGTCAAGAATTAGTTAATGATTGGCCTTGTTATGAACCAATTCGCAGAAACGTGGCTAATAACAAGTACCGTTGGATAACTGCAGTTGTTTCATGGTCTTTGAATGATGGATGAATAATAGAGTTAAACAAAATCGATAACGATAAAAAAATTTCTAACAATTACATTAACGTTCTAATTACATATTTCTTTCTTTCCATGTTTTACGAGGTTTTTCACGTATTAGTGCTATTTTACTAAAACCGTTGATGTGAATTTTAAATGACTAAGCAATCCTATATTAATCTTATTTTAATTTCAGAATGATAAATATTTAATATGATCAGTATATTGTAAGTCTATGAGAATTATTTTCTAAATTAATATTGATCTATTACTACCTATTTATTGTAGTTTTTCCAGTAAGTGGGTTTTTGATGTCAATTATTACTCCGTCATAATCTTGTATATTTTTATGGGAATCTAATTAATGAGTACATCAAAAATAACACCATACTATACTTTTCTTACCATAATTTATACTTTTAATCATAATTTCACCCTACTGCGAAAGCTATTTATGAATACTACAAGCGTGGATACCGCTTTTTAATGTTTTTTCTTCCCGCATAGTTTAGCTGTTGTGAATCTCCCGTTTCCGCTAACTTGTAAATCAAAACAAAGATTGTATTATATTTTTCTCACCATAATTTGTCCTTCCGTTATAATTAAAACCTATTCCGAAAAATACGTGTGATTACGACGAGCGTAAATGACGATTGTTTCTTGTTTTTTCTCCCATAAATTTAGTAGACGTGGGCAATTTTATACACTGTGGGGACATAATACCATTGCTGTTATACCAGTATCATATAACTTTAAGTTCTTAGTATTTAAATTTTAAGTAACTATCGCGAGGATCATCTTTATGTATTTCATATTGATCGCTTTTAGATATGATCAAGAAATACTAAAACTCTGTTAAAATTCTGTTAAATATAAATATGGTAGACTAAAATTTATTAAATTGATTGTAACTTACAGGGCATTAGTTTAAGGTTTACTATAAAATTTGGTGTTATTCGTCATCTCTTAATGTGAAAATATATTTAAATACGAATTTGTTGATGTGAAAATAAGATTGAGACAGTATTAATTTTCATAATATGTATGTCATTTATTATTGTTTAGGAATTAATATTATTGATTTACAGACCTATTTTCAGATCTCATTGACTGATCGCCTATAGTTTATGTTGATGACGTCAGTGGCAGTTGTGATAGTACTTGGATCTGAGTATGTGAAAATTTAGGAGGCTTTAGTGTATAAATGAATTTTACTGGGAATTTTTTGATGCTGTTATAAAATAAAAGCTTGTCAAGAACGAGTGTATTAAAGTTTTGGGTATTTATAAAAGTCTAATGGTACATAATATTCCTAATAACCTAATTGCAAAACCTTAATTTTTTAGAAGGAAAATATATTGCCCACTGCATCTTTCACAGGTGCAAATTTCAAATGAAAGCAAATTTCAATGATTTTTGGATTTTTTCTTTACTCATCATCATCACAATTACTAGACATATGTGCTGTAAAACCTTACTAGTTGCTAAATTTCATAATTCTAGGTGAACGGAAAATATTCTAAAAGTTTTATTTCCGTTTGTCGAAACATGCGGCGTAATGGCCTTATTTTTATAGTTAAAAAAGTCTTGACACATCGACAGATGGACAACGATGTGCTTCCGCAAGGGTTCCTTTTTCCATTTGAGGTACGGAACTCTAAAAGCAGTTGGAAACTAATGAAGGTAAACCATTTAACAGATCCACTTTACGATAAATCCGACAACAAAATTTACTACTCTAAACAAGTATCGAAAATTTTAATATATATTTTGCAATTTTTATAGCTACTAAAGCAGTCTGACGATGAAAGTGAAACGTTAAGTGATTTCATTCAACCGGGTTAAATGTCCAATCCATTGAGTTTTAGGCATTATTAAAATCCGAAAGTAGAAGTAATGTTAATTAAATTTTATTCGGAACCAGTTTTAAATCATCGGTAACTTTTAGAAACACAGTTGAAAACCGTGGTCGACATCTAGATTTGAAAGGGTCAAGGGTCTGGTTAGTTTCCAAAAATGTGATTCATTTTCAAATAAAAAATTCCGTCAGTTAATACAGCATTGAAGAAAAGTTTCTCGCCCTCACTATATATGGTACACCATTTTTTCTTAATAAGATTATGTAAGAGCATAATATTTGTGTCAATAAAACTTTAATATTAAGTCATAATATATTATAAGTAGTCACAAAATGGTTCAACTTTTATTTACCCTTAAAATAACGAATAATTTTCACGGCCTACGTGTGGAAATTTACATCCAAACTTAAGTGAAAATTCGTTCCTGGTCTACCAGGATGTATTACTGTTTCTTAAAAATACTTAATAGGTTTTGGAACTTTGCTTTACAGGAACTTTTTTAAGCTCAACCTTGGCAAAGTTTCGTAATGTTTTTATTAACATTTTGTTGATCGATCACCTTTAATTTTGGATCCATACCGAGAGAAAAGATTCTCCCTTGGGTTATTCCTACATATTAAATAAGTTTATCATTATGATTTGTGTAGGGAGTAAATATTGAGAAAGAAAATTGCATTTTTTCGATATATATATATATATATGTATATATAGACAGTTATATTGACAAAATTATTAACATATAAGTTGATATTTTATTGATGATCATTATCATAATTATTAGGCTTATATATAGGTAGTAAGAATAATAATAGTTTTATTTAAGTGTAAGTGAGATATCAAAAGTTCGAAAAATTTACAATAAATAACTTAATAAAATTTAGAATATGGAACTTCGGAAAGATTTTTTTAAAATAAATATTTTAAAGTTTTTATTGCCGCGATCTTCAAGGTTATTGCATATAATACCATTTTCGGTGATGCAAATGGTATTATATGCAATCCTCTTTAGGTGCTCTTCACAACATCATGATCATGCAGAAGTTATGAATAAATAAGTTGCTACTCTCGATAGAACTGAATAATTTTAATCAAATGAAGATATTGAACAACATCCGTCAACAGAAACAAAAACAAGTAGTACTCCGTTTTTGTTAAAATTGTCAATAGAGATGGCCGAATCAGGTTCCCCCTTGGCAGTTTTATTCATTAGATGTAGTGCTGTTGTTTCTCAACAGTGACAAATTTGATTATGGATGGATTCATTTAACTTTGCCGAAAAACAGTTGGAGCAATTTTTCATAAATAAGAATAGCCCGACCTAGATGATGTGATTGTTGAAACGACTTGACGATTTACGTCATTCAGTTTAATAGTTTCTTAATTTTGTTCAAATATAAAGTATTTCAAAGTGTATACATAAGTCTCTAAGAATTTCAAAGTGTATTCTTTAGCAAATATATAATTTCATACGTTCTTAACTTCTTACGACTGGAAATGTATACAATAATGATATCCAACAGATGGCATAATTGGAGATTAATTGCGGATAACTATTTCTGATTCAAATCATATTTTATGTTAATATAGTGTATGTGTTACAGACACGAATTTGGAGGTAAATTCAAACAGCAATAGTTTAAACTGCTAAGTTATTATCTAGAAATAATTGTAAAAATAATTGTCATCGAAAAAGAAAAAGTTGTATACGTGCAGAAGCTTAAATATGTCGTTAATTTAATAACTATGAAAAACTCAATATCATGGTACAAAACTTTACTACAACCTATATTCTATGGAACTACCACGAGTTACAATGGATTTTATTACATCCCGTTCATTTTGATGAAATTAGAAACATTAAAAACTTAATTTTACGCAGTACAAATTACTACAAACTTCCCTTGTACTTTTCTCTGTTACCTGCAAAAATACTTTTCCGGTTTTGAATATTTTGGATCCTACTGGATCTTCTGACATATATTGTTCTTACGGACTTCAATGTTTAATGTCTTCGTTGGTGTCTGATTAAGGCAAGGTCCAATTTTATTAAATCTAGTACCTCGAAAAAGTAACCCAATTTAGTTGGAAAAGCTGCAAAATTAATTTGTTGTAATATAAATATGTAATTTTTTTTCGTCCATAACCGCAGTTACGTTTAAGAAATTGGTTCATTCTTTTTGTTACGTGGAGATATCGACTTAAATATGCGGCGGTTTTTAATAGTCTAAATTTTTTTGTCAGTGCGCATTTAGCATCATGAACTTTTTCATTTAGGGATTTATATAACCGTTATCAAAAACTGTTACCAATTTGCTTTATAATATACCATTATTGAAATAATTGTAAAAACAGGGGAAAGGTTATGACGCTGATTTATATTTTTTTAACTTATTAATATCTCGCTTAAAAGAGATACTGATAAGTCAAATATAAAACAGTCACATTAGTTTTTATTTGGAATGTTTAAAAAAAGAAGCAAAATTATAATATAGAGTAAAAAAATTAGAACTTTTGTGCGAGTTATATAATTGAATGTTTTTTATTCGCTACTATATCGCATAAAAATTGTAAAACGGAATTAAAAAAAAATTCATAAACCTTTAACTTGATGATTTATTTAATATTTATCGTACTTATAACTACTTACAATGCGGGTAAATTTTTCTGCTCAAAAACATACTTAAAACATTTCTAGAGTCTTAGAGGATATTGTGAATATATTTAATGAAACATTAAAAAATCACATAAATATATATTACAAACAAATATATATTACAAACAAATATAACTTATATGATAAAATTTTAGACGTCTCATCCCCCTCTTATGGATGTATATCGAAATAACTGGTATTTTATACAGTAGTTCAATATACTTAGCGAATCTGAACAATGAATTAATTAAATGTTACTATTTAAAATATTAACAATATCCATGTCACAAACGCATCTTGACTTTGGCAAATATTTATGGTTTTTCATTTCTTCATGTGCAGGAGCTTACTATGTGGAAATGCAAAATGCTAAAAGGATAAGCTGTAAAAGTCAAGATCGAAATTGATCTCAATAAATTAACTTTAAATAAATTTATTTTCACGCCGGTTTGAAGAAATGATGTCGTTTAATTCAGAGAAACAGATTTTTTTTTATTTAATGCAATTACATTTGGACTAGATCAAACTTGGTGTGAAAGAAAATTTGAACAAATGGAAGTAAAATTATTTAAATTTTTCTCCATAAAGACATATGGTGGTTGACATAATCGTTTGTTTGCCAACAATTTATATATGTGTAACATCTAATATAGTGTCCGGATTTACATAACCGAATTTCATTTAAACTTTCAATTAATTTGTAAAACTTCTGCGAGACATGCCAGTTTGTAGCTAAAGGTGAGTTACCCTGTTTAAATCGAAAAGCATTATTTTACGTTGTCTTATTTAAAGTCAATATTTTTTATATTTTGCTTTAATGTTATCAATAATTAACGGACTTCAAAAAAGAAGGTTATATGTGTATATTATTGTATGTGTGTACACCGATTTCTTCGATATTTCTGGGCCGATTTATTTGATTTTTATTTTGTCTGAAAGACCATATCAGCAAAGTAGTCCTATACAAATATGGTAAGGATCTGATAATGTGTTCCGAAAACGAAAAATGAAACTCTTTAATAAACGGTTGTAAATGAATTGCGATTCAAAATGTTTGCTACTGGTAGTCGTTACTTTGCATAGTAACTACAGGATTCACCAGATCAAGTTTTGATAATAAGTTTTGAATATGAAAAAATGGAACACTTTAACAGAGAGTATTAAATCTGTGATTTAAAATATTTCCTAATGATAGACGTTACTTTGCAAGACTGGATGCATCAGATTTCGGATACAGAGAACGGAACTTCTCATGATGATCGGATTTTGGATACAGAGAACGGAACTTCTCATGATGATTGGATTTTGGATACAGAGAACGGAACTTCTCATGATGATTGGATTTCGGATACAGAGTACGGAACTTCTCAATAGCTAACAGCTAACCATTCGTGACTACTGTTATCGCTTCATATGTATATGTTGTTGATGACCAATTTTAGACGAAGACGAACATATTTATTTACTAACTTTTGTCGGCGATTTTAAATAATTATACAACAATCTAAGAAAGGAGATAATTGGATTTTAGATATAATGTGATGATTGATGCTTATAATCACTGAAAATACTAAAATAAAATATTTTTTAAGAAACTGTCTTCAATAAAAATGGGTACTAACAAGTAAAATATTAGTAACACAAAATATGTACGTACATATTCAAATTAAATAATTAAGTTGCTTATTTTTGAAGTCGGTGTCAGCACCATCAATGAACTTACACAAATTTATAATTTTACTTAATTTTTAATTAAAATTCTAATATATTCGCAGTACGAGATAGTTTTATAAAGGGCGTATTCATATTGTAATTTTGCATTTCTTTAACTTGATCAGCGGTGCTGGCATCGACTTCAAAAACAAGTAAGTTAGTTATTTAATGTTAGTAGGTAAATACCTATTTTGAGATAATTATTTTTTATTTTTTAGTACCCACTTTATTGACGTCAGTTTTTAAAACATATTTTATTTAATATTTTCTCTAATCTATATGGAAACCGGATGCGTATGAATAAGGAGTCTGCATTGGCTTCAAGCATATTGCGGACTAAATACTTTTTTGATCACCGGTTTCTAGTGATTTTGAAATAAAATTAAAAATAATAAAAAGTAATTTTTGATTTATACTAGCTTTAAATAATATTTTAATTTATAAGAAAATTAAAAAAATGTATATTAAAAAAAACATTTTTTTATTTTCGTGTACAAACTATTCTGGAAAGGTGTCGTTGTACCCCTAATTTTTATATCTATTATCCAAATATTTTTGACCAAATTTTTTAAATATTTCGCAAACCATTTTGGTTTACCCTTTTTTGTCTTAGGAAAAATACAATTTTTCCTCTCAGTAAGAAAATAAATTTTACGTGTATACGTGTTAGCTTATTTCGACGTCAGAATTTTGTATTTGAATTTGATTTCTTAATTTTTATTCACCATTAAATTAAGCTACGTGATATCTTATTATATTATATTTACTTAATTTAAATTATTAACCACGATCTAGGTTTCGTTGTATGACAACATCTTCAGGTAGGCAATTTGAGGAGATCTCTTCAAATTGCCCACCTGAAGAGGTTTATTAAAATTTTGTCTCGAAAAGATTTAATCACTACTAGCTGTAGGCGCGACATTTAAAAAATATTAATCGTAATATTAATACACGTAAAACCATTTATCGTGATATTAACAAAAGTAAACTTCTTTATGTAATTTGAAAGTAAACTTTTTAAATAATGGCTTGTTAATTATTTACAATAAAGCATAGCCTATACATTACGACTACCCAATGACATTTGCAAGTAATAATTTTATCAAAATAACTTTAGATATTCTTGTGTGATGTGCGAACAAGTAATCTTACTTACAGACGAACAGGAAAAGAAAATTAATATGTGGGCAGGCAAATTTTACAATTTTGTTAAATATATAATAGAATAAAGTACCAAACAAACATATTTATATAGCCTAATACTTAACCTACAAAAGGAATTAAATTACAAATATCGACAAAAGGAATTAAATTACAAATAACAGACCCAGAGAAAACCACAAGAGACATCACGAATTGCATCCTCGAGTGCGCAAGAAAATGTATACCACGTGGACAAGTCAAGCGATATAAACCCTTTTGGAATGCAGCCCTTGAACATCTTAAAAGAGATGTTGATTCATCTTTGAAAAACAGCAAAGGAGATGCTACTGAGACTCGTGAATCTCACCTGGAACAGTGGAGTACCTGGGAAATGGAGAAAAGGTGAAGTTATACCAATCTTGAAAAAGGGAAAAGATCCGTGTAGAATCGACAGCTATCGTCCCATCACTCTAACTAGTTCCCTGTGCAAGGTGGCTGAGAGGATGGTCCTAAACAGGTTACAGCTCGGCACAAGCTATCTGGATCTCATCGACGATGCGCAGGCTGGCTTTCGTAAGCATAGGAACACCATGGATCAAGTTGTGGCTTTCTCTCAGTGCGTTAAAGACGGTTTTCACCGGAAGATGTCCACGGTAGCAGTCCTCGTGGACCTCAAAGCAGCTTACGACACCGTGTGGCGCGGCATACTTTTGCACAAGATGGCCAAGGCCGGATTGTTGGGAAAGCTTTTCCACTGGACAAAGTCCTTTCTTGGAGAGCGCTACCAAAGAGTAAAATTCCAAGGCCAGTGCTCCAAATTCCGTATCCAAAGACAGGGGCTCCCTCAACGAGCCGTTATCAGCTGCCAACTCTTCAACCTCATGATTAATGACGTGCTTGATGCTATCAAAACCAACCCGGGTGTGGAGGCATTACTGTATGCTGACGATCTGCTCATTTGGGCCAGCAGTAGCTCTCTTCTTTCCATCGAGTCAGCGCTGAATAAGACCCTCGAAGATCTCGAAAGATGGGCGGATGAAAATTGCCTCACAGTCAGCACGGAAAAAACAGTATTCCAAGTCCTCAGCCTATCGACAAAACAGCCAGATATAAATCTGACTTACAAGGGTGTGAATCTTGAAAAACAAGATGTTAGTAAATACCTAGGCGTGTACATCGACAACAAAATGACATGGAAAGCCCATATTAGCAGCTCTGCCGAAAAGGCCATCAAAAGATGTCGTCTGCTCAAACGCCTAACAGCAACGAAATGGGGTGCTACCCAAGACGTACTCCTAACGACGTACAAAACCTACATTCGTCCTGTCCTTGAGTATGGAGGCGAAGCTACCATAACAGCAAGTGAAAGTACTGTCTCCCCCCTGGAACTCGCACAAAATACAGCACTGAGAATCATAACCGGAGCCCCGAAATCAACACCTATCGCCGCTATGGAAACTCAAACTAACATTGAGCCTATACAGTGCCGGCGAGACAGATCTGCACTTCTTTTCTGGGAAAGACAAAGTCGAATACTTCCATGTAAATGGAAACCATACAAACAAGCTTTCTCCCGACTGAAAACACAGAAAACGCCTCTCACGATAACTGACTCTATCAGAGAAAAATATAACATACCACTACCAGAGCCAGCACCTTTTCCTCAGAGGTCAGATACTGTGTCCTGCTTGCCCCATGTGGAGCTTCGACTCATGAACCACAACTTGCCGAAACACCAATCAATTGATGTTGCCCTGAGAATGGCTGCCCTGGAGACTATCTACACCAGGTATCCCTCCCAGGACTGGTTGCATATTTACTGTGACGGCTCGTCGATGCCAAACACAGGGAATACAGGCTTCACATCTACAGTATTCGAGGGCTCTGTTGCCGTCGGTTCCCCGCTTACCAACTACGATGGAGAGATTGCAGCGATATACGAGGCCGCCGGGGAACTGGAGCGTCTTGCAACATCACAAAGCGTGGTTTTTCTCATTGACTGCCAGGCAGCTATTCTGGCACTCTCCACCAACCGCTACACAGATTGTTCCAAAACCCAACTCTGTCGTACCAGACTGTCCAACCTGGTGAATGCTGGCTTTCGACTTACTCTGCAGTGGATTCCGAGCCACGTCGGGATAGAGGGGAACGAAAAAGCCGACGTACTGGCAAAACACGGAACGACTCTACAGCAGCCCATCTGCTCTCCGTCATTTTCATCCTCTAAGTCGGCCGTCTGCAGAGCGATACATGCCTGGATCAAGTCTCGGCGCACACAGTCCGCCGTCGGAAAGAACTGGGCTTGTCTAATTGATTCGCCTATTCGACGCGACCTACCCAGAGCTGTCAGTGTCGCAGCTTTCCGGTGTGCCACGGGCCACGACTACCCGGCGTGCCACCTGAAACGTATTGTCCTGGGGAGTGATGCCTGCCTGCTTTGTGGACGTCCAGGTATGTCTTTTGACCATCTCCACGTTTGCCCGAAGATGAAGCCCTACCTTGATGATTGGGAGAGGAGGGCGCCCCCTGATGATCACCCTGCCTACAAAACAGCTTTTCTCTACTGGTCGGCGCGCCACCTAATGGCAGACATGCCAAGGGTGGGCGTTGGCTAGTAGTAGTAGTAGTAGTACAAATATCGACAAAATATTATAATTTTACAAAAATGTAGGAAACAGATTAAGCTTATATCGAAATCACACCACATCGAAAAAAAAATATGTGAGGAAGACGATCAACGCCGAATCTACGGTTTTAACCTGATGCATGTACTTGCACTCAGATTGCTTACTTAAACACCTAACCTTCCCATACCACTTAACTTAATTCTATGCCAATTTCACCAATATATGTCCGGCTAAAAATGTGGTTATGCGAGTTTAAATTCACCTAGCCTACTATCTTTAAGTGTACATAGTTATGATTGACATTTGTGTAATTACTAGGTGTTGAGTAGCTGGGTATTTCGTTGTTGTAGTAATGCAAGTATTGTTGTACTAATGCAAATTAAACTAAATGAATTTTTAAAAATATTAAATATACGCATTGGGATGCTTCTTATTTTTTTAGTTTTGAAAAGTAACCGTATCCTGTGATTTTTTTATTTGGTTTCAGAGGTCGCTACTGCGTATCAAAATTCGAAAAAAAATTATTAGATAACCTACAATTTAATGTACACAAAACGGTTAAATTCGTAATTTAAACGTAATAAAGCAAGCTATTGTACGTCGTATTCGCATGATTCCTAGGTGGTACGCTTTTATCCTACTCCTCGCCTTCTCCCGCAACCTATAACATGCATCTTGGCGAACTGGTAAAAGTTTAGTTAGTAGAACAAACATCAGGTAACTCGACTCAAAGCAAATTGCCGACAACAAAAGTGCAGAGTTTACTTTTTCACTTTTTTAATCAATTAAGTAAACCAATCGTATTACGGCAATTTCTACTGCTAGTGACGTTGTACTGTGAGAACGAACAGGCATTCTGATTAAATTAGAAAATGATGTTATAAAATATATCGAAAACAAGTAAACTGAATGAAAAATTGAAAAAGAAAAATAAAGAAAACAAAGCCAAACGCTCTGAAGGTCTATAAAACCCAAAAAAACCGCAAGATAATTTAGAAGATTTCTTTGATATAACTCGTGCTGATGCTTTTAATAATAACACTTTAGACTAAGACAAACAAATTTTTAATTGCGCAAAGAAAAATACAGTGAGCCGTCACGGGACGCCTGGCATATGTGAAACATGTGTTCGTAAAAGTAATACGCAAAAAAGACAAGATTATTACAGGAACTAAATATAGCATAATGAAAAAATAAAGTTTTACGAATTTCTTACAGAAAATGGTGACTTTAATTAATAAACATTTATTTACAATTAATACAAAAATAATAAAGCACAGGTTGTGTACAGTAGTAAACAACAGCGTAGAACTGAGTGAGGAGGGGGTCGCGTAGTCGCTTACGTGAGTCGTAGTCGCTACTACATATAGACTACATATATATACCTTAGTATAGCGTGGCGACCCGTCGCCACGGCAAGCGTCGCCATGCCAACGATCCGGTTTATACTTGCGCTTATAGATGTTTCACATCAAAAAGACGCCTTGTAATAATATTATTAATTAATTTAAAAAAAAATCTAAAAAAGGATTGTCTCTGCCAAAACAAGTTTGTCTCTTGCGGTTTATATAAAAAAAGTTATAGTGTATAACTAAGATAAAGAAGAATACTATCTTTTTCGACCACCAGCAATGATGATAAAACGATAAAATAAAAGTTCGGCACAGGCAATTTCAGTGAGAGCAGGACCTTCGACAGCGGAACTACACCCCCCCCAACCTAAACGCAGCACGAAGAACTTCATTGACAAATGCTTATCCATAAGCTTCGACTTTGCTGAAACGAGTGACAAGAAAGCAATTGTTGTTTTGACATCAACGCTCAAAAGTTCAGAAACCGACCTCTCAGAGTTCAATATTAATTCATTCACAATTTGTCGACAAGATATGAAGCAAAGGCTAAGGGTAGCCGAGTCTAAAGAGTAGGTAGCCAGATATGCCTCTTACTATTAATTGGGATAGCAAATTAATCGAAGACATTACAAAACACGAAACAGTGAATCGCCTACTCACTTGAGTGTCAGCACAGGGTTTGGTACAACTTTTGGAAATTTCAAAAGTAAACCACGAAACTTGATAGTGCTTTGACACCACCGCGGTCAATCTTGGTTTAAAAGGTGGTACTTGCGTCTTATTAGAGCAGAAGATGGAAAAAGATGCGCTTTGCTTAACCTGTCGTCACTATGTAATTGTAATAATTCTAGAAGCAATCGTACTTCAAGCACTAAGTCCGTCAAATGGGCCAGAAATATTGTATTTAAATATTTTGGAACTACTTGACCTAATATTGATTAGAACAATTTCTTCAAACCCTGATGTTTTTAGATATGTAAGAAATTTAGCAAGTAGCACAATCCTATTTGCTGAAAACAGCTACACTATTATCGACCTCGGGAAGATTACGAGGAGTTGTTGAAACTTATAATAATATTTCTGTGAGGTGTGCGTAACAAAGAAACATCATTCAGAGCTTCGCCAGGTTTTCATCGTGCACTATGGATGGCAAAGGAAATTTATTACTTTGAGCTTTGCTTGTAAATACCAGTTTAAATGAACGGTAATTCAGAGTTATTATTGATATTTGTGTTTTCGTTATTACATTTTATGTTAGATGCTGGTTTGAAGTTCTTGTGGCAAGTTTAACATCAAGAAAATATTTATAGCCTTTAAAAAAGCTACCTTAAACTTTTTACAACAGAACAAATAAGAAAAAAGGTCAATTCCAATGAAGTTTCAAAAAGAAACCCTACCTGAAAAGAGTTAGTAGTTTTTCTGTCTGTCTTCAAACAAATGTACACAGAGACTTGAAATCCTTTTACTTCTATTATTCTCCCCTAAATCCTCTCTTTGCAAAAATCTTCGGGGTGCAGGAAGGTCAAATCTACTGTTTTATTATATGCGTCTTTAAATTATTTTGAAAAATGATTTTTATTATAGGTTATTTAATAACATACTAACTTCATAAACCATAATTTCCACAGGCGCGTTTTTCCCTCCTTAAATTTCTATTTTAAAAACATGTATTAAGGAGGTTGCGTCATTGTTTCTTAAAGAATAAATATTTTAAAGTCAATTATCTGCATCGACCTTATTTCCATCAAAAATTGTAAAGGGGTGTGAGCCGATCTAAAAAGAGATTTAACTAAAAGGAAGCCTAACAATTTTTAAAAGTTTAAGAGTTAAGTGGGGCGGCGCCCATGGACCCCGTGTAACTTAGTTGGAGATTAGTTTCCAGTTTTAAATTTTTTCCCAAAACGGAAAGATGTTTAGTAAATATTTTAAACCAACCACCTGCTTTCAGAAGTTTTGTAATATTTGCATTTATTTTTCGGTTAATAAATGATTATTAATAATAGGTAAGGAGAGGGAGAGGTAGTGATTCTTTTGAAGAATTTAAATCTTTATAAATGAATTTTACTATTGAGGTAAGTTCATAAAATAATTTATAATTGCACAGTGTGTTTGGGGGTCGGAATAAATTTTTAGCGATCAAGTATTTTCTCGTCTGATTAATCGTATTTTTGTCTTTGCAGTGTTCTAATGTTTGATACGATGTTTAATCTAAAAATTTGCTAGAGTATTTTTCAGAATATGACCCATTAAAATATTTAAATTATTATTTGGAAAGCGGTAATATTGAATTGTTAGCAAGGGTCATTACATTCTATGAGCGCGAATGAGAAAGGGAGATTTCCTCACTCTAAACCACAATAGCCATATATTTTTTGTATAATTGGAAAATTTATAATATCAGGTTTTCGATAATACTTACAGAGCTCATAATTGATTCTTATTCTGCATGTGTTATTCTCAATAATACCATCTAGTAAATTTCTTAAATTTGTTTGTTTAAAATAGCTCTAGATTCGTC
Organism: Druceiella hillmani; assembly: GCA_039881145.1. NCBI lineage: Eukaryota > Metazoa > Arthropoda > Insecta > Lepidoptera > Hepialidae > Druceiella > Druceiella hillmani. The sequence continues at coordinate 1,782,376 of JAYKKI010000052.1, forward strand.
TTCTGGCTACGTGAAAGAATATTAAATGGTGTATCAATAAACTGTACTACACTTTAAACTGTACCCTCTACTTCTCGTAAATCGGCTCCGAGCGCATGGCTTACTATTATCCATAGTCAATATTGCGGTAGTTCGCTGATACTAGGTTTCTATAAAGAAAAACAACCTTCTGTGTGCTATGTTACTACAAATTCTGCTTTTAAATAACCGAATTTTCATAAAACGTTACTAAAACAAAAAATTTAGGAGTTACTAACTATACTTTTTTAATTGAGATCAACGTCTCATGGACATAAGATATTCATCGATATTGCTCTTTGTAACAATATGTCGTTTAAAAAAATATTTCCACGTACCATATTCGATAATTTTAAATTACTCATATACGAGTATTACGAGTATTAATACGAGTATCAATACATACGAGTATTAATGTAAATAATATGATTTATGGACAAAACAGCACTATGTAAGTTTGAGATAAAAACACTTGTTTTACTCTTAATCACCTACAATTGATGCTTATATATATTAAAAATTTCATGCATGCAGAATTTCTGCCAAATGTCATAGTTTTATGATATTACTACAATACTGATCCATCCCAACATCATACGAGAAAGTAAAGATTTTTCATTAATTAACACCTTCCGCGTCAGTACGTGAAAGTCTGCGTGCACAATTTTGATTACTTGAAAGCACCGTCATAACTTATAAACTATTCGTTAGAACAAAACTCCATGGAAGGGAAGTTTGACCTACAGATATCAGTGGAGAAAGAATACTATGAATTTTAATTTGGTAAGGATAAGACGGCTATGGAGTAATGAGTTGGAGAATTATGTTCCTTTTATAATATAAAAATTATTACGGATTTTTTGCAATATATTCACATATGCTATTGCAAACGTTACGTCAAGATATTTTTCTGAATTTATCGGAACTTATCATCAAAAACAAATTGTGTAGTTTTTACATAAATAATTTATTTAAATCTTTCTCATGAATAACGTTACCCACTAACAAAAATTGGAATAAAATTTGCTCAGTTATTAATGAGAATACCGCGCGTATGCAGATAGCAGACGCGGCAGGAGACTTTAATTATAATAGGTATGTATTGATAATTAAGATAAAATGAACATTAGTAGTAAGTATGAAGCATCATAATCACGTGAGAGTTCATTAAAAATTCATTAGTAATTTTTCTATTTTCATATTATAGCCATTATCATAACAAAGCAGAGACATTTAAATTATAAGTTTATTAATATTTATAGTCGTAGGAAAACATCAACAAATGTAAATACTGTTGCTGTTCTTATTACCGTAGGAGCCAATGACATAAAAGTATAGATCACATAAATTTGTTTGATTTAACTATCAATACGTTACAAGTGGTAGGTAATGGATAGAAACTCATCCATGTGTTGCAAAAATCGATACCTTATCTTCATCTTCTTAGCTATATCCCCATTTATAGACAATTGAAATTAGGCACCGTAATGACGTATTTCTAACGCCCAAAAATATTTGTGTGAAAATTTTAGAGGAGAAAATTAAGTACTAAGAAGAAAATATTGAAAATTCTGTATACAGTATTGAGTATCGTTTAAAAGAGCTATTTATTAGGGTTTCAAAAATATCCTTATGAGTTCCACTTTCCTTGAAACTTAATTACATTTCATACAAAAATGCGTTTTGAATACACTATTTTACAAAATAAGTTTTAAAATCATACAAATAACACACGTGTTTTTGCTACACTTATGTCAACAACGGTCGGCAACAAAAACTTTTTCTTTTATTCACACAGTCGACTCTGAGGATCAACTTGAGTTTTCAATATACTCAATTTCATATTAAATTTCTGTGTTCCTGTAAAACAATATATTATATTATAATGCTTTTTGGTTGAAATCACACTAATCACACAATCAGAATATTAATACATTTCGTTAATAGTTTCTACGCAGTTTGATGCACAAAATCATGTTTAAAAATTATAAACATGTGCTTTATTTAAATCTGTTACAATGAATTATTCTTATTAAAGGAGGAAAGGGTGCTCGAAGAATAAGTTCCATTTGAAATTTCGAATTTAAATTTACCTTACGTCCTTACGTTGGAATTTTAAAATTATCAAACTATTTGTTTATTCAATGTTTGAAAATTAACTATCTTACTCCTCCACAAGCTTCAATATGGCTAAAGCTCCCATTCTGTAATTACGTAATTTCGTAATTACGTAATTAAGGACTGATTTTGAACTTATTATAAATACGTAACCCAAAAGTAAAATTACATACGTTACGGAAATATATATCTTGACTTAAATAATAAAAATAAACTACCAATGGAATAATCATTTACATAATAGTATATGCTAAAAACGCCTAAAATTACATACCAATGTAGATCGCAATATAACATTTCTGGGTATGACGAGCAGCCCCGTTTGTTTGTATTAACAATTTGCATTGCGATAATTCTCCGTGATTTATTTTAGACTCGGATAATTCACACACGACACGACTGATATTGAGCGGGAATTATTCCATTCAAATAACGAATAGAGTTCAATATAGTCTAATGACCTTACTTAAGGCAACCCCGCAAATTGCGATGTAGTGAGAATAAGTCCCTTTTGGGAATTTCCTTTAGTGTGTGTTGTAATTTCTGATTGCAAAGTTATTGGCAAATGTTGCGAAATTATAAATAAATTTTAAATCGATTAACTATTTATTTGAATTTTTATTTAGAAATAAAAATATGAGTATTGAACTTTTTCGTTTACCTACTAATTAACTTACAAAAATTTTAGAAGTACCAATCAAACAAATTATTAAATGTCTACCCATTTAAATTATATTTATTTGAATGCAGTGATGAAATAAATTGAAATGGCGAACACTTTCATATACTTTTGAATTAAGTAAATTTTGCGAATGTCGAAAATGTTGCAAAATTATAAGGTAAGTGAGTAGTTAGTAGTAGGTAGGTTTATATAAAAAGTAATATTATTTTATAATTAAAGTGCTAAATTAAATTGATTTTCATAATTACGATCTATGTTTCTTTAGTATGAAAAATAAAATATTTTTAAAGCTTTCAATGGAAGTAAATTTTGTTTAATTATTTTTTCAGGTCAGCAAGGCTCCGAAACATCCCTCATCAGTACATCAACCATCACTCATAATATTCAGAATGAATGCAGAAAAATTAGTAATGAATCTCTAACAAATAAAAATAACTTACAAATATATATTCAAGTGGTATTTTAACCTTACAGACGGATATCAATGTAGAATCAGGCAGTCAGATTGGCAGCATTTCGAGAAATTTAGTTTAACAAATTTTGTACTCCTGAACATCTAAGATCTCTACAACTTAACAATTTTTTACAACTTAACCAAAATATTCTTAGAATAAAGTTATAAAACAAAATCAAATTAATTAAACAATTTAAAGAAATGAAATCCCAAAGTCAAAGATTTACTACTAAATTTGACGAATGGACCTAAACCCGAAACAGAAGATATTTAATTAAAAACACACACAATAAAAATTTATATTACAGCAAGTACACAAATTTAAAGTTGTTGAGGATAAAATGTTCTATGATAATTGATATAGTTACTCCATCGTTAGAACTGCATTTGAGTGCTTTTGAGCTCAATCTCAATGACCTGATTTCTTTTACTCCCGTTTGTAGTGAAATGCGCAAGTATTTTGACGGCTATCGTCAATCATGTTATGTCCATGAAATACTACTTGCGGTGGTTAATGTATTATTGAAAACCCAAAAAATTTAGGTGTGCAATCTGAACCCAAACTGGAAGATGATGAAGAAAATGAAGAAATTGATAATGGAATTTTTATAGATAAACCTAGATTTCAAGATAAGATTCTAGACTTTTGATATAAAGATATTATTAAAAGTTAAGAGAAGTAGAAATAATATTACAGCAAGTAGTTTCATTTAATTGTGAAGAATGAATTTCTACAAAATTAACGCCATATTTACTCAATATATGAAAACAGCCGATTTGACTATATTGGCGATATTGTACCGTCGACTCCGAATTAAATTTTGGAAGACGATACAAAGCAGTTGAAAGAAAGTAGAAATAATACTACATCACGTAGAATTCATTTAATTGTGAAGAATGAGTATTTACATAACTAACGCCACATATATTCAATAATTAGGAGAAGTAAATAAATATTTCCATGAATCACCCATGAAAAATTACATATTACAAAAATACACTTTAGAAAAGTAGAGTAAAACCTGGATCTGATATTAGATTTTGAAAGGAGATAAAGAAGCGTATGATTGGCTAATTTCTTAAATTGAAAATATGTAATATAAAGGCGTTACTAGATTTGAAATTCAACGTAAAACTTATGGATAAAGAAACTTATCCATAAATTTTAAGCAAATTTTTATAAGGTAATAAGGCTCTCAGAAAGAATATAATAGAAAGACCAACAATTGCATCTGGTGTTTAACAATATTCGCATAATGATGGAGTATTTTCATGGCCGTAGATATGAAAACATTTGAAGAATTATCGTCAGATTAAATTAGAATATTAATAATATAAATATTACCTCAATATTAAAATCTGATTTCATTTGTTTGTTTTTAAAACTACAAATACATTTTTTCTCAATATTACCAGATCAGCTACGTAATTATGTAGTTTAAATCCATAAATTTGTGATGGATATGTAATTGATTTATCTGTTATTTTGGAATCCCTAGTTATGGCGCATTTATTAATAATTTAATTAATTTGATGAAATTTTCCTTCAGATTGAAGACTATGAAATACAATTACATCTCAACGGAAGCATTGGAAACGAAAAGAAATAAGAGTTTCACAGAAAGTTTGTTTGATGTTGACCTAAATTTAAGTGTAAATTATTATTATGTTTTGAAAGCACTCGATAAAGTGGGGTAACGAGTAAGGGTGCGGTTATATCAAGTTACTTTGATCAGTGAAAACAATTTAAATTTTCTCTATGTATCCTTAAGCCATTGGTCAAATAATTTATTTGCTTTTATTTGAATAAAGGATAATTTAGACTAACATGGACCAGTCCGATAAGAGAGCCAATACAAATATTTCAATGTACTTTAACTACATGTTTCTAGTTAATACCTATATGCAATGGCATCGTATGCATACCAGCTTCTGCAAACGTTTCGTTCTAAAAAAGTAACTAAATTTTTGTGGACTCAAATATGTAAATTGATCCCACAGTTTCCTTGTATTCATAGAAGAGAATTACAACTTTTCTTATTCTTTGTTAAATATAATAGCCTACCATTAAATTAACTTCAAACTGAAATGCAAATGAATAAGTGACTCCATATTTCCATATATATATATCGCCGTACATCCATATTGAAGTTTGCGCATTCGAATGTTCCATATATATTTTTAAATAAAAGTGGAAAATTAATAGGTTTACGTACGGTGTACGGTCGTACGGTGTGAAAACATGGCCATTCATGGTGCCTTGCATTTTGGAATACTTTAAAGGAAAATTAAAATCAATACAAAGAATGTAGAGCAACATTAAGTATCAGCTTCTTGACATTTGTGTTTTATATATCAGAGCAGCACAGTGCAGTTAAAAAAGAACCAAATAAGTGACTACGCTGCTGCTACAACACATCTTTAGTTAAATGGCCACCATTCTTGCATATTCCGATAAGATGGCAAATGACAATATTTTGTTATTTAATTTGTGTTTTAAAAGTAATTACTTTATAATTATAAAACGGGTCATTTTCCAAAAATTATTACATACAGGATTAATGAAATTAGAGAAATAGTGTACCTTCTTATTCTAAATGCCAATATGGCTTTCTAAAGAACATAGTCATATACAACATAGTTACCCTGAATGATTCTAGAAATTTGTGCTATTTTTCTTTATTCATGTTTTAAATTACTCCCGTTTTGAAACATTTGTATGTTTTTCTTGCCATATTTTGTTGCTTTTTTACTTATCATATTAATAATGACTATATGTGCTGAGATATAAAATGAAAGTTTAGAGAAAATATTTTTGTTTCTTTAGGCAAGTGTGAGTGTGATTCAAATTTTATACTTTTATTAAATTTTTTTACTTGAATAGAAGGTACACAATAGCCTTGATTTTATGATATTATTTTCATTTGCTGTAGTCCACTTTAATAAAACTTTAGAATTCCTTTATTTATATTGAAACGTTTAATGTAGAAAACTTTTTTTTATGATTAATCCAAATAAAGTTTCTACAACTTTATTAAATTTTCCGTTTAATTATCTTAAAAAGATTGGTATGAATTAGATGTAATTTTAATCTATTTCGAGTCTGAGTCGAAAGCAATTGTAGCTTCTATAGTTTTATTTTGTATTTTCACCAATCGGCTAGAGTGAATAAGCATTTATTTAATTTTATTTTGAAACTTCGCCGTCTAATTTAAAGGCAAATCCTATTGCTGCGTTAATATACCCTCTATAAAATAAGTTAACCTGATCGATAACAGTCGATGTTATTAAAGAGATGGTTATAAAATGCTTTCTACCTTATACATTATAAAAAGTGTTAAAACTGAAATTTTGTATTGCAATAATTGTTAAAATTTTTGATTGATATCACTGGTAACAAGCTTAACTGACAAGGATAAGATATGGTGTTCCATACTGTAATTTGCATGTAAAGGCCATTGTTGAGATGTTTTCACGTGGTGCTGGTTAATGATTTTGATTAATTTTGAGCTCATAACCGACAACTGCCGTCCACCGATTCTTGCATGGCAAGATTGATGGGCGACTTTCCGCCAATTTTCTGCAGATTTACCGCACAAATCTGCTGTGTATCGTCTCCATTAATACATATTCTGTTGTATGTTTTATCTTATCTCAATTAGCATACTTTAACTCGTGAAGTATGGATCGACGAGAGTCGACCAGAGTCTCTCCGATTTTTACACCAGATGAATTTTAATGAATCATGTGTATTAAAGTGTTATACCATTCCATACGATTCGCCAATTATTTTCAGTCATTTGTGTTGGTTCTTATGTATAAATTACGTTCTATACTGTGCGTCCTGTAGTTTTTTTCTCTTGAACTGCTCCATCAAAATTGTCAATTTTAAGGTTTTAATATCTCTAAAGGAAAAACGGAAACTTTATAAGTTCACTCACGTGTTTGACAGTCCGTCCATCATATTCCTTTTTATTAGAAACAGATTCACGGAAAAAGTTGAAATTTAGCAAAATAAGAAGATATATTTAGCCGAACATGTTTCACAAGCTAAATTGTAAAAATATTGAAATGAAAATTTACTTAGTGTGAGATTTCGTTTGACAGGATTAGTAATAAGGGTCTTAAAAATATGTTTTTTATAACTTCGGGTATTACATCTTTACAAAAATGTCGAAAATTATTCAAAGAAAATAGTTTTCCTCCCTTTACTTTAAAATTGCTCGGTCCAAAATTGTGAAAAATTTGGCATTTTGAGTCCACGCAAAATTTTTTTCTCATTTTTACCCTTAATAAGAGTAAAATTAAAATTTAAAATTTGGCCAAAATTTGGTACTGATTTGAAATTTGTTCAAACTTATTTTTATGATCTGTCAACAAGTATAGCAAAGCATAATTAAATTTTCGATTTTAATAAAAGGGTCTATTGAAATAATTTTTCGTATATTTATTTTTCTCTATAAAATGCTTTATGAAATTTATCATATTAACAATAATCCGCAGGAGAACAACAGATTTAACCTCAAGTCATAAATTTTTATTATTAAAATTATTCAACCCCCGGCAATGTATTTTCCTTGTCATATAAATAAATTCCCTCTAAAAAATACCCTCTCCGTATATGAAATGTTCCATCAATATATTTTGTATACGCTTCGCGAGTAATCACATACACTTCTCTCCATTCCCATTCGTTATGTCATTTCTAAATTGATTGATCATTTTAACTTTACACCCTCGCTCGAAACATATCCATTAAAAGCGCCCGTCAATTTCAATAAACGCCTACAACCAATCAGTGTACCGGTGCCGAGGTGTTTTTTTCAGTGGAGCTGATTTAGTTTCTTATGAATAATATACATATATATATATATATATATATATATATATATATATATATATATATATTATATATATATATATATATATATATATATATATATATATATATATATATATATATATATATATATATATATATATATATATACATATACATGTATGGTTATATGGAAACCATTCCTAAGTTCAAATTCCTAAGTTGTATGGAACATTTTATGGAAATGTATGTTGTATGGAAATTCCTAAATTGTATGGATAAATTATATGGATGGCTTAAAAATCGAATTAAGCTTAATGACAATAATACTTAACCGATCATACGTAGGTTTAGATGGATGAATGTTATTATTAACTCTGCTGATCTATTCTTCTGTCTACCGAATCTATACTGAACCCAAATAGACTTCAGCGAGCAAGATTTTTCTGGATTTAAGACTTTTATATAACAATATCACCTGGAACCAAATAAACCCTTGTCATAAGTATTGGTTGTCTCTAACTTATTAGCTTATATTCGCGGTTTGGCTGCATAGATTATTCAATAAAAGGCCGAATTTGGAAGTAGGTTTTTGACTCTTAAGACATCTTTTAATTCTTATATGAATATTAAAATATTATAGCTAAATATAATAGTCAATGTGATTTATTTTTATGTTAAAATTTTGAGTATTATCATCACATATGTTTTGAGAACATCGGTTATTATACATGAACAGACTATATGAGTGATCTTCTAAGGGTTCCGTTTTTCCTTTTTAGGTACGAAACCTAAAAAAATCGCGAGCCAAAGCAAGTATGTTTTACACCTCACAGTAAAAAAATCTGCCTTATTAAACGTAATCATGATGGAATACTTTTAAAAAGTCGCCTTAAGGACTCATTTGATAAAAAAGTAAATATTTTCGGAAAAATGTTATATTTAGAGGTACACGTGGTGTGATGTAATGTTCTTGGTTGTGGAAAATTTCCGAGGGAACCTAATTTGCCTAATTCAAAGTGATCGACCCGAGCGTGACGTTTTACCGATCGAGCTTCACAGCTTAGGTTCGTTCACTACTCAGAAAAAGTTTCCACAGCGTGGTGCGTTTTAAGAATTTTTCAAATCAAAAGTAGTTTATTTATCCGATGCCGAAGGGAGCTGAACTTACCCGATTTAGCGTTAACGACCCAAGCATGATGTGTCACCAACCCTAACATAGTGACTCAGTTTCGTTCACTGTTCAGTAAAAGTGCACAGTGCATGGCGCACCTAAACAAATTTTTATTTCAAAAAAGATCATCTTTTTCTTTTGCCTCTCCTAATATTTCCAAATACAAATTATGGAATCAATAATATGTTTTATTTTTATGACAGTATTAAATTTTAGTAAAGTTAGCTAAAGACGATCATTTTTTTGCGCTTAAATAGCTCAATTAATTATGATGAAATTTTGCAATTCGATAATGTATCTCTTAGATTATAAGTCCATCTATACACAATTACTTGAGCATTCTTTTTAGGTTTCCGTTTTATTTTCTTTAATAGTTTTAAACTAATATTTGTAATGGCGGAATCCACAGATGTAGTTAACCATAGCTTCTAATATGAGAGAAATGGAGATTTTAAAAAACAAGGAAATTATGTATTTTGGGGTATTTTAATAAATATTTTTTGCGCCTAGATAGCTTAATAATTTAATTTTATATTTAATAATATTTATGTCGTAAAGGGGGAAAAGACTTGATAAGATGGATTTTTCACACAAAAAATGGAACGATTAAAATAATTTAAATATATGTAAACTCAATTGTTATTTTTACAAACTTCAGTGGAAAAAGAAAATGTGTTAAATGTCTATATCTAAAACATTTTATTTTTTCAATATTTATTTTTTTTGTATATTATGTGTAATTCAAAAATAATTTAATTGTAACTAATGATCTATATGTATATATATATATATATATATATATATATATATATATATATATATATATATATATATATATATATATATATATATATATATATATATACATACATATATATACATATATATGTATGTATTATTCAATTTTAATTATTGGTTTGATTGGAAGCAAGCAAATAACCATGAAGCGTGCGTCGGAATATGTACCAAATAAAATTCGAGAGTTATCCATAATTTTAGTGGATTTTAATTAAAGTGACTTTATTCGGAAAATTTTTTCATTTTTTTATAAATTTACTTTTGAAAAATTAATTGCTTGTAACTTTGAAACGTAATAGTTTTTAAATATCTTGGAGTTTCAGGGACACCGTCGCTTATAATTATAATAAAATTAGATGTTCTAGTAAGACTGATACATAATCTTAACCTGAATTTTATCATTGTACCAGGCTAAACGACACAGCAATTGATACCAACATCCCACAAAAGAAAATGATGGCTGGATTATACAGCGAATATTTGGAATTTCTAATCAAGATACCAATGATACTTATCGACTTAACGCTCCAACTTAAAGGACTTTAATTTCTCATAAAACTCGCGTTTATAATTACAATTAATAATGCATAGGGGTAAACGAATGCAACTATTGGTTTTCACCTGGACTCATCACGACTTTCCCATGCACAACTACATTTGGCTTACTCAGGCCCATGATGTATACAGCATTTTTTTAACAACTTTAGACGAAAAAACGACCTAAAACATTATGAACAAGAGTTAACTTCACGCCCAACGCAATGTAAGTGAAAATTATATAAACATCACAACAAATATAATGTATGTAGGTTTGGCAATTTATGCTCAAAATAATATTTACTTTCAACAAAATCTAGCATTAAAATATATTAAGATAACGATGAAAAGTCGGAAATAAATAAAAGCAATAGAATATTATGCAAGCTGTAGGTAATTTCTCAGTGCAACTACTTTATTACTCGTACAGCCAGTTTTGAGCGCGGCTTTGGCTTTGTGCCCAGACTGTGCCTGACTGCGTCGAACGTAATGGAAAAGAAGAACTAAAATACGACCCTCCTACGTGAGAGCCCGTACATTACTTTACGTCACATTGTGTTTCACTCTGTTTACGTTAGCTGCCTGTCCGTAAGGGTTTGTTTAGTCGTTTTGAATCGGGTGGATTTTCATATACACTGAGGGTGTCTCTTTTATTTTTATATAACAGCAGCAATGAAGAATCAGTTAAAAATTTTGTTGGTAATAATTTCACTCCATAATTAAAACAGCTTTGAATAGTAAATAATGTGATTATGGAAATTTCGAGCAATATTCTTAAAATCATTTTCAGGATCTCATTTCTGATACATTTTTTATATTGTTTTATATATATATTATATTTCATCTTATTTTAATCATGCCCGCTCTTCATTGCATGAGAAAATAATTACCTTCAATTAAAAATATTCCCATTTTATAATATACTCTTATGTTATTGCGATATTTATATGAGTTTATCTGTAATTACGCTATTAAATAATTATTATTTTGAAGCGATGTAGGAGGCCCTAGTTTTACAACATTTAATACCTCATGAAGGCGATATATGATTAATCTCCTAAGAGAGAATCAAAAATTAACTTGTCTTATTTTAAAGTTCAGAACATAATTAGTTATATAATGTAATAAATATATCACAGTATTATGGGGAATAATATATATTTTAGAAACCGATAATTTTATGATTTTTTTTACTACTTAAATATATCCTTCACATCATTATGAAATAATGAAATTAAATAAACTTTAATGATAAAAATCAGGAACTAATACTTGGGTTAAAAGGGTTAAAGCATATTAAATTATATAGTGGTAAATTTAATTAAATTATGTAGTGGTGCAATATGTTTTGCGTTAACATCAATTTACGAAATTTGGAAATAATAATTTATTTAAATCATGATAAAATTTTTCATTGTAGGAGGTAGAGGGAAAATTGTAAAAAAATATATAAAAAGTTATTTTGTCTCTGATCATTTAATTCATTGACCTTAATTATCTCCATTTCGTAAAAAAAATTAATTTAAATGAGACTTTCGTCATTTCTTATGATTTTCTTTAGGTACTAGGGGATAAATGATAAATATGTCGACAATTTGTCCATATTTCTTTAAGTTATAAGGAATGATTACTAACTATTTATCAGTTTAATGCTATAATTGTAACTAATACAATATGACCGATATTATTTTAAATCTGATAATTTACGGATTTCATCATATTGAATAGTCATGCTAAAAAAATATTGTGCTGTTTGCGAAAAAAATAGAATGAAATTATATAAACGGTTACAAATACATGATGAGTACGAAACATGAACCGAAGTGATGTGAAATGAAGTACCTTCTATTTTGTTCCAATTATTTAAAAAATGTACGTAACTTAGTGGTGAACTTCTGGAGCGCATTTTCTTCATATTTATCAAATAAGTTATTTATGTGTTACTGTTATACTGATTAATGAGTATAATAGATTGGGATACAAAAGTGAAATTCTGTCGATAAGCAGAAATAAGAATCAAAGAAGTAAACATACTCATGACTCACTTTTGCGAATGGCGTTGCGGATTGGGAAGAATAAAATATGAATTTTGGAGGAATTTTAATAAACGCATTGTGTATGAACAGGTATAATTTTATGCATATCGGTCTAAAAGTATAGAATTACAAAGGTGTAGCAGAAAGAGAGAAGATTGGGCATGATGAAATTATAAGAGTCCCATTTTTGTCATTTCGTTACATAACCCTTAAAAATCATCAGCAGATTCAAAATTATTTTGAATTAAGTACATTTTAACGAGCTTCATTCTTTCGTTAGAGTGATGCCGTTACATTCATATTTCGTGATACGTTCGTACAAGGAAAGAGAATTAAAATAAGATTTTCAAATGCAGAAATTACTTATATTTAGAAACCTACATAATTTTTTTTAAGACAACCTTTGATAAGGAAAAACTGTTTAACAACATGTTGTATAATTTCCATTTAATTTTATTACATACACCGTAAACTTCGCATTGTATAACCTCACATAATAACAATTGAATTTATTACCCTCACTAAAATACTGGTATATTATATAACTCTCGGTAAAATAATAAAACCTACACTGCGCCCCTGCAATAAACTCATTAACATAAGCAATGGAAAAATCCGCACAAACCAGGCTTCCGCTATTGTGTTTGAAACATATAAATGCTGTTGGTTGTTCCTAAGAGTTAATCTTTGCTAATATCCCACCTGAAGATGTTGTAATACAACGAAACCTAGGTCATGGTAAAGAAATTAGAAATAATATTACATCACGTAGTTTCATTTAATTGTGAATAATGAATTTCTACAAAATTAACGCCAAATATATTCAACATGTTAATGCTTATTTCTTCATTACTAACGTCGACGGTTCTGAATAATGGAATCTTTACGACTTACCTTTTTAAATAATACCTCACATAAGTCATATAATATATTACCAATTTCGTTTTCTTCATTTTCCCTTTCATACTTTTACAGTAAATATTTCTAAGTGTCGAATAAGCGGTTTTCAGTGTGCATTGAGATATAAGCAGGTTAATATTCCTTTTCAATACATTGAATTTATTTTATCTAAGTCAAATGGTTTCAGTAAAAAAATGAATGTAACATACAAACAGACGGACGCGTAAGTGATCTTAATAGGATTCCATTTTTTCCTTTTTTGGTTTAGAGTTCAAAAAATGCTTCTCTTTTACAGCAAATTATATTGCCATTTGGGATTCAATACTAAATTTAACGTACTACGTAGAAGATACGTTTTGATGTGTAATTCCTTTCTGCCCATCCAAGCTTTGTGGTCGTTGAGCAAATGCGCCCTCAGTATATAATTTCTATAGTCTCTCTACCTGGCAAATTCTCCGTAGATCTCCGCGCCTCCTTGTCTCGAAGGGTCGAAGATTAACTACGCAAATACTGTTACGTTCCTCACCACATCGCGTAGTGCCTTTATTCAAATGGACTCGGTTATGATTCGCTTTGCTGCTTGTTTGTAAGTTGGAATTGGATTTTGATGGTCGAATTTAGTTGAAGTATGAACGATGGAAGTGAAGGGAGTGTACCTATTTATTCTGTTGGTTTTATGTCAATGGGCGGCAGGCTTACCAATTTACCTTTTTGGTAGTGTGTAAATACACACTATCAATAAGCGTATCAGGAAGCGAATTGTACTGGTAAGATAAGCATACTTAATTCATTGATTGGAAAATGATCTATAAAGCCATAAATGTTATATATCTCGTACAATATAACTTACTTCCTGATAAGACATTTAAGTGAGATATTTAATTATTAGAAAATTTAATTGTTTGACCGGATCGAAATGCAAGTGAAAATGATTGCAAGATGACAGTAATCCATCCCAATATTATTAGAATGGAATTTATTTCCTAGCGATTACCCCCGGGGCCTCCTCGGCAGTGCTACGTTTTCATTCTTTGCAACTCAGAAGAAATTTTGCGCTTATGAAATTTCATTTATCATTTTTCAAAAGGAAAAATCCTTTTCACATTAGTGGGAAGACTTAAATTACCCGTAACTGTTAACTACCTGTGCTCATGCAACCGTCACTATTTTGCGATACCACCACTTAGGCGGAATTATATAAAAACTTTCTAGTTTAGTACCGTATTCAACTGCTCTGTAATTTGATTGAGATTGCGAAGCGATTTGATTGAGAAGCGGAAATTAATTTATAATTATTACCTTTTATAGTTTTATGTTATTATTTGTCCAAAACTTATTATATATTTTAATCTTTCAATTAGTTCTTTGTTCAATATATAAATTTAAATTTCGCTACATAATTGTTTTTTATCATTATGAATTTGTTTTCTGTAATGTGTCGATAAACATGTGATAAATAAATAAATATTAATGGTTTCAATTTTTTTTTGTTTCTTAACATATCTACAGGTGAGCCATGGATCGCTACTGAATTTGGCATGTATGTATTTAGTTAAGGATTAAAACAAAAACAAATATTTAACTCTTCAAATGGCATGACTCCTTTCGAACAGAACTTGGTATTTTTTACTAATTATTACAAATTTAGTACTAAGACCATGTAAATTGGTAGTGCAATGTAAATATTTGATTTGCAAAATTTCACGTTTCTTTTAAATGCAACATTTAACTATTGAATATATTTGGCGTTAATTGTGAGCAACATTTAACATTATTTACAGAGAAATGTTGTGATAGTGGTATAGAGGCTAGAGCCAAATTCCACCTTATTAAAATCCACTCGTGTAGAGCAAAGAGCTTTTATCCCGCAGCTTCGCCACCGTAATAATAAGAAAATGTAAGAAATTTTTCTCAATGATGAAGTTACGAGTTAAGGATTATTTTGAAGATAATTTGCCAGAACGGCACTTTGCCAGAACATTTCTTGTGGTATAGCATGGCGCATTGTGCTTGTTCTGCCATAGTGTTCTGGACAAAAATAAGGCGAAATTATTAATCCACAAGTTTGGCATATTGAACATTAAACATTTCAATTCTTTTAAGAATTAAATTAAAAGCAACGAGTTCAATTTTTTGGAAGGCAGGCGTAATTTTCCTTAGTTAACTGCTCTGCTCATTTAAATGATAATAATGTTTATAAAGCCTATTTCTAACCGAGGACTCATATTTTTTATATGCATAATTTTATTGAATGCCGTTGGATTGTTTAAACATGAAGGAATAATAGAAAAATAAATACTCGGTTTATATTAGTGGAGACGCTTTAACATGCAGTCAATGCGAGATAGAAAACGCCATCTTCATATTATTTCAATTACTTCATGTGGCGGTACTTCTAAATATTAGTGATGATCTGCTGCTGTCAATATTCCTCGTATTGGTGATTGATGACTGAATATCGGCTTTCTCTATATAATTTTATCTTGGATTATGTTGCGCTATTTGTATCGATGTTACATGGTTTTCATAACTGTGTGTATTTTAAAGTTGGTTTATTCGTATCTTTGCATTACGACTTTAAAATCTTCACCCTTTTATTTTTTTAACAACCTAAGACGTTCAATAAGGCAGCGATCTTTTTTGGTGATGTGTTAAAACACCGTAGCATTATTTGAAAGCACGTGAGGAGAAATTTCGATTCATCAAAACTATCAACACAGTGATGTTATAGAGAACCAATGTTTCGTTTTGTAATTTTTAAAAATCTTTAATAACTCTGTAATGAATTTCAATCTTCGTGGATTCATTCCACAAAACTACAAAGTATTGTAATCCAAAAAGTGCATTTATTCCCAAAAAATATATTTTTTGAAATAGAAAGAAAATTTTGAACCCATACGGAGAAATGATTACAAAACCTTAGTTAGCAGTCATGACGAAATTTTGTAATATATATAAATAATATATATAAATATTTCATTATTTCATCAGAAATAATATGAGATATTCTTACTTTGTGAGGTTTATTCAAGTAGAATAGTGAACGGAGAGCGGTTAGCCTTTCTGCCATTTGATGGAATATTGATATAACTTACATCATATTTAATATATTCTGATATTATTATTGTGGTATTAATTGAAAATAATGAGTTGACTCATGGTTTAGTTTATGATAAATTTATTTGATCCAAAAAACAATTACAATCGAAGCGAAACCTTAGCTACAACTAAATAAATATTGCCCAACATTAATTTCTTGAAATATGGTTAGAAACTAAGTATTATTAATAAATATTTATGTTTTATTACTCCATATTTCTGTTCAGATGATATTTAATAATTGGATTCAGTAATATTTTCTGGAGCGCGGCATTGCTTTAATCAAAATCGTTCGACCATAGTGAATATAATCATTTTGTGACTTTTGTAGCTACCGCTTTAAATTATAGATCAACTGGCAGTCGACGCAAAGTATTGTTCTTTCCATAAAAATTTCATCGGTATTATTCTGTCCCAATATATGTTATTCCTTGAATCTAAATTAATGGACAACAATCACTTTTGGAATTTTTTTATTGTAAATGTAATAAAAAAAGTTATAAATTGCTATAAGTTACAAACTTGCTTCCGGACTCAGGAGACTTCTGACTCCGTATTGAATTAAAAAAATTAATATTATTCATGACATTAAATCATGTATTACCTAAAACCATTCAAAGTTTCCGCGTGCACAGAGAAATACCAACTATTTCTAATAAATAAACATTTGTATGAGCAAGTTTTTCATAAATTATTTTATTGGATATCATGATCACAATATCGACATAGCTTCATGGAACAACCTTTATGATTAAATTACTTCTAGGAGGCCTAAAAATTTATGCTCATTTTAGCGAGAAAATTTTAATCAGAGATATTCTTATTGCGATATAATCAGATTCATTTTCCGTAAGATAATTGGGCCACTCTTAGTTAATTTCTATATAGGTAAATATAGATGCAACCGGACAAATAATTTATGCGTTTATATTTGTATCCTTGCACTTTACCCATTAAAAGTTTAATTAATAAAGGTAACAGCCAAAACGTATGATAGGAGAAGAAAAACTGTTATTTAGATTTTGACTTTGACAAGGAATACATAAAACTTTATGAATTTTAACCAAAAGTACTCCACTGAGATATTACGAATACCCATAGTCAAATGTGAAATTACCTTATATGTAAAATTACGTTATATGGTAAAAAATTAATATTTGAGTATAGTTTAATATAAGTACTATTTAATCTTAATGTTTATTAGTGCCTGAAGGTGTGAATATCCTCGCAGTGTAATTTCTATACGCGTCTAATAGTTTCTAGTCATGCTTAACAAGTATATTTAAACTTTTTTTCAAATATGGAAGATACATGGGTTATTAAGGAAAATATTAAATACTATATTTGAATGTACGACTTTCCCCACTAAACTATTATTATTTGCTATATTAGGTACATAAGGATGAAGCAGTAAACAATTGATCAAGTGTGTACAATATGACATAATCTAAGGTTCCTTGAAGATCCGTTATTTTAGTAAAATCTCAATCATTTTAAACCTGTATATGATGTTTACTAGCGAAAACATATTATTGTATTAGTCGCAATAACGACTTGGTATCGCGACTGATACATGCAGCAAGAGATGATTCCAATAGAAGCTTCAATAGAAGATTCAATTTCTAAAGCAATTCTTTTATCAATATCATTATCATGTAGGAACTAAGTTTGTGTCGTCAATGTTATCTCATAATATATAAATTTTAATGTAGCACTTTAACGGATTTTTTCAAATTTTTCACACTTGCAATGGTTCCCAAAATATTTCTTCAGTGTTTTTGGGAATAAATTCATTCATAGATATTTTCCATTATTCTACAATTTCTGGGTTATATATTTAATAAAAAATAACGCATTGTAGAAATTTATGCTTATATTTTTAATCAGAAAATCTGTAAATGTTTTACTTATTTAAACCCTTTAGTCAACAAACTATTTAACTATTTAAATTAATTTTTAAAATAGTGAAATTTTGCAATTGGTACCAAGATCCATTTCAGATCGTGGTACCATTACAAATTGAGGTAAGACACATAATAACGAGTTCTATTATTTTCAACTTGTAAATATGCTATTCATGTAAACTTGTCCATTAATATGTCAATAGCAAATGAAAGAATAATATTTGATCCACTGGTAATTTTTTTATTGGTCTTCTGAAACACGTTTTATTAACTTAATTAGCTTATGTGCGTTTCATATAAAGTCAACTCTTAGAACACGTTCCATGTAAATTGAATATAATCGCTTAACAGAAGAATGGTTATACCCTGCTGACTGCGTTGGACTGACAGTTTTCTTTTAGTTCATTCTAACAGTTTTCTCTTATATTCACCGGAAAATGAATATCATATTGTGAATGTAGCTGGACGTACGCGGAAGGACTTCGAAAATTATTGGCTTCTTCTTTGGTAAATTTTGTAAACAGTCTCCTGTATTTATATTTCTTTCATTAGAAGTAAATTGTATGGTTCTCCATTGGGGAATGTGCCGTCCATAAAACACCACGGTCACAGCTGTTGAACAAGTCGCATTACCAAAATTAAATAAAAAATCGGGTTACCTTGCTGGTTAATGTGATTCATTTGCTGACACAGTTTATTGTTTTTTGGGCATATAAATGTTCTAAGAAGTGAATGAAACGGATTATGAATTTTGAAAGAACGACATAAAAAGCAAACTGATTATTATTTATTTTCAAATTTGAGCAACATGATATCTGAGGTCAATGGAAATAAAGTACTCACAATATCCTGAATTCTATGAACAGTAAGAATGGTTTAACACTTTATATTAAAGAGGATCGTATTATCTTTTAGAATATTTTATACTTCTTAAGGACGAATCATCTTGATATTAATTTAATAAATGTACAGGAATATTGTAGTACTTTTTTCTATGCAGTCTATAAAAAGTTTATAAATCTTATTAGGGGTTGGATATGACTGTCATAACCATTTACTTTCCAAAATATACCAAACAACGATTTCGAGTAGTTTCAAATTGATTATATCAAGATAATTGAAATTAATTACGTCAAAATAATTTAATTGTCGCAAAAGCGGCCTGTGACTGTGCAAATAGAATTTTATGTTTTTTTCTCCACATGACTGAAAAAAATATTTTGAATTCGTAAAAAGAGAAAAAATCATATTGTTTGATTGGTCATACAATTTATCTGGTTAGCACTCATAAGGTATTGATGGATATGCTATTACAATGTTCTTATTTACTAATGGAACCTCACACGTTGTTGTTCAGGAAATTAATTATCAAAACTTAACAAAGGTATTTTATCCACAATTATATTAGAACATCGGCCGCCTACATCGATACAATCGATGGCTTCATTCGCATTTCGCATTGCAGGCGATCGGACAACCACGCCACTTAGAGTTAAACAATTTGATGTCGGTGACTCCATGTCGGTGAGCGGAGAACCCACGTCTTAAGGGCGCATTTACATTTTTCGTGAAAACCCTCCAATTTTGCTAAGTTTAATTTAAATTATAGGAATATATAGTACAATAATTTTGATATAAGAAAGTAGACCGAACTTTCACTTATATTTTGTACGGATTACATTTTGTTGGTTAATATATTTATTTAAGGGAAATCTGTATTTTGCAAATAATTCCTTGCCAAAACCGATAAAAATGACAAGTTTACATTAGTTACAATTAAATGAAACTACGTGATGTAGTATTATTTCTACTTTCTTTAATTTCTTTACCACGACCTAGGTTTCGTTGTATTACAACATCTTCAGGTGGGCTATTAGCAAAGATAAAGAATCTTTGCTAATATCCCACCTGAAGATGTTGTAATACAACGAAACCTAGGTCGTGGTAAAGAAATTAAAGAAAGTAGAAATAATACCACATCACGTAGTTTCATTTAATTGTGAATAATGAATTTCTACTAAATTAACACCAAATATATTCAATATTTACATTAGTTGTTGTAAATAATTATAATTCAATTCAAAATACGAGAAAAAGGATAAAATTCTCATTTTATTTTCTTTAATTCGTTGAGATTACAACATTCCCTGACGCAATAGTGAAAGAAAAAAAGATAATATTTATTCAACAAAATATAGCTTCAATTTTTCATACATTTTGTGAGCTGCTGCCAAGCGGTCTATTGCGTTCACTCATCCTTCCGCGCTGAGCGAAGAAAACGCTCGTTATCTCGCACTTTGTTTTTTAACATCTGTACATAAAAAATAACTGTAAAATTGGCGTATACGTATATTGAAATTATTTACCAAAAAAAAATGTTTCGGCCTCTGAGTATTTGCCTCTGAGTATATTTATTTGTTCGCGCATCA
Organism: Druceiella hillmani; assembly: GCA_039881145.1. Lineage (NCBI taxonomy): Eukaryota > Metazoa > Arthropoda > Insecta > Lepidoptera > Hepialidae > Druceiella > Druceiella hillmani. Next base: position 1,803,344 of record JAYKKI010000052.1, read on the forward strand.
AGCAAGAACCGCTATAAGGATTTTAATGAAATATATACTGGTAGAGATGTTAAATCTAGAGTAATATAAAGGCTATGTTTTATCGGCTATGTTTTATCGTATGCGGCCAACCGCAAAACTGCCTTCAATACAAAGTATAAGAATAAAAAAAAAACTTTTATAGTTATTATAATAGTATGGCACTACGTGTGTTAAACTTACATTTGATAATACTTTCTGTGGAGGGCTGGTTTACTTAGTAAAGCAATCGATATCCGTTTGTCCTATTTGAAGATCCTGAAGTTCTAACATATGTGATTATTTAAACCGTAGGTAATTATTAAGGAACAGGAAATATCCAAGGGTAAATGGATATAAATATTTTATGGTAACTTTTTTATTTGAGGCTAGAAATTAAAGTACAATGATATCTTCTAACGTACGTAACAGGCAGTATTCACGAGTCTTTAACTATTTAAGACGTGGACGATACTCGGATATACGGTAACATTTTTAAGACTACAGGAAAGAATACACGGTTTTGAAGTCGTTCTAATTTATTGTGTAAATGTTCATTTAGACTAGAATAGCATAAATCCCCATAATCAAGAATAGGCAGAAGTAATGTTGGACAAATTTGTATTTTAGTTCGCAGTGGAAGAAAATGTTGAAGCCGTTTGAGAGAGTGTATTTTGAAGAAAATCTTACTACTATCATCTTTTACTTGAGAATGCCATGTAAGATGTTGGTCAATTAGTAGGCCAAAATCTTTTACAGTTGAAGTAAAAGGAATAACATAACCGTTAATCAATAGCTGTGGTAAATCAGATATAGATATTTTTTACAATAGTTTCTGACTACCGATGATAATAGCCTGCGAATTAATTGGGTTAATCAAAAAACCCTGCCTAGCAGCCCACTGCATTAGTACCAGCCACTGCATTATAAGCATTCAAAATATCAACACATGAAGACATTTTATCGATTTTGCAGTGAGCGTATATTTGGAGATCGCCAACATATAAATGATAGTTGGAAGACAGTTGTTTAATAACAGGATCAACGAAAATAGAAAAAAATAAGTGGAGAAAGAACACCAACTTGAGATATTCCGGAAATAAGACTGGTCCACTCTGAGTAGTTTTCAGAAATTTTGATTGCCTATTTACGGCTGTAAAGATATGAATTGAACCAATCAACACATTGTTGCGACAGATTTAATGATTTAAGCCTATGTATCAAAATGTCGATGTCAACAGAATTGAAAGCATTACTAAAGTCCAATAACATAAGAACAGATAGTTGTGTACATCAGCAGTCACTTTCAGCAGTGCTATTGAAGTACTATGCCCTGACTTAAAGCCAGACTGCAGGGGGTCAAGTAAATTTTGGGTATTTAAAAAACGGACGCTCAATGACTTTTGATAGTAGTGGTAATATATAGGGGTATAGGTCAAAAATCTTTGGGCTGGTTAGAGGTAGTATGTTATAGGTAACGGAATAATATTTCCACCAATAATATTTCTGCCCTTTTATATTCACAAGAGAACGTAGACGTTAATCTACAAGTATTATATATGGCAGTGATGGTGGGTACTACAATGGCAATAATAGAAGCAAGAGCATCTATACTTAGACCGTCACAGACAGCGGATTTCGATTTAATTTCAAGAAGATTCTTTTTGACTTTTGATTCTGCAATTTCCAAAATAATAAAAGAAATATCACAGACCGATGCAGGCAACATGTTGTTCAGGGTTTCCAACTTCACTACAGCGTCTAAGATAACAGGTGGAGTCGCAAATAAAATGTTGAGATTAATATTGACAGGATTTTACGTTGTCTCATTTCGTTTATCAATACCAAAAGTACCTAGAAATTTCCAAATATTGGAAGATGTACATTTGTTGATCTTTTTGGTGATATAATATTTTTTTGCATTTCTGCACATTTCCGATACCTTATTTCTCAGTCATCTATACGCTTCCCAGCGAAGGGGTGTGGGATCCTTCTTATGTTTAGATCTGGCCCTATCCCGTTTCCGCATAAATCACTTTATGGAATCATTCAACCAGGGAGCGGCCTTTTTTCTTAATTTTATTTGCTTTAATTGTGCATGTTTATTCATTAACCTAGTAAACTCAGTGGCGAAATTCTGAACCATATCATCCACATTATTTAAATGTGAGATCACTCCCCAATTAACACACCGTGCATCCTCAAGCAAAGATGACATGTCAAGCAAAGATGACGTGAATATTTTTAATTAGTTTTGCTATGGATTTAAAATAGATTACTTAAATATTTAAATTAGATTACACACAACAGTGTAACAGCTCAACAACATTGTGTAACATACATCAAATGTGGAAATCTATTTAAGCAAGTGAAAAAGGCGATACGAAATGAGTGATAAGCTAATATAACAAAATATCAGACTCATTACTTCCTCAACATCAAGTGTAAATATTATTAAAACCAAAACAACGAAATAAAATCAATTTAACCGTCTGTTTGTTGGATCAAGAATTAATTGTTGAGTTGTGTTAAACAAAGAGATGGCATGAGGTATGAATTATGAAATAGCGATAAAAAATTAACGGAGTGAAAATAAGTCAAGACTGTGGAAGAAAGGTTTGTCATAGAGGTAGAAAATAAAACTGTTTTCCTATTAAAAAATCTGGTCGGAGATTAATTGAAACAAAATGGATTTTTCCTTTAAAAGGAATGAAAATTGTAGAATGTCACAATAATGCGAAACTTATCTATTGTACGTGAAACTTCCCAGGTTTCCCAGGTTTTTTGATATTTATGTTTTAAAGATAAAGATGTTTATTTAGATATTTATGTTTTAAAGATAAAGATGTTCATTTAGATATTTATGTTTTAAAGATAAAGATGTTTATTTAGATAGTTACGTTTTAAAGATAAAGATGTTTATTTAGATATTTATATTCTAGAGATAAAGATGTTTATTTAGATAGTTACGTTTTAAAGATAAAGATGTTTATTTATATATTTATATTCTAGAGATAAAGATGTTTATTTAGATATTTATGTTTTAAAGATAAAGGTGTTTATTTAGATATTTTTGTTTTAAGAATAAAGATGTTTATTTAGATAATTACGTTTTAAAGATAAAAATGTTTATTTAGATATTTATATTTTAAAGATAAAGATGTTTATTTAGATATTTATGTTTTAAAGACAAAGATGTTTATTTAGATATTTATGTTTTAAAGATAAAGATGTTTATTTAGATATTAGTCACAGTGTGCAAGCATATAGTTGTTGGAATTATTAAAGGAATTTAAAAAATGAGGTTTACTTTTAATATCAAGCGGATTGTTAATTGCCTACCTAATATTTTCATAAATACTATTATTGCTTTTTTACTGATATTTTGACTGATCTTTACAATGTTGCTATTTGTGGAATTACAAAGAAACAATTTATTAAAACAATGTTTTTAAATTTAAATTCATTTTAGAATGTTCTTGTACATTGGTAATAGAAGTTCATTAATACTAGCAGCAATTAAAACTACAAGGTTCTACTTGTTTCCCTGTGCATCATTATCCCCACGTAATGTTTTTATAGTTGCTAGTATTTAATAAGATTTCTCTGCAATAAATCGTGATGGACTTGAGCTTGTCTTTTTTCTCTGTATGATTAAATATTCATTTATGTGATACGAATATAAACATATGTTACGTCGGGATTACTAAGTTTAAAAAACGTTAATGTTTACTTTAAGTCAAATTCAATAAGTAAGTGAAACGAGACGTAATATATAATTGGTAAGAAATTCCAATAGTCAATTTATCATCAATTTGTTTACTTCATGTATAATGGACATTAATATTTATAATGCAAATGAAACCCAAAATTTAATAAAAACTTGCATTTGCGGCGTATGCAACAATATGTTATTTATAAACTCAATAGAATCAAAAAGAAATTGATGATAAAATTATATGCAGAGCCAAGGCAGGCAAAAGCGCGCGTTGAGAGCTGTTTGCAATAAAAACTTTCTAAGTTGTGAATTTTGTCCTACATTTTCTTCCAATTGACCACTAACCAGTGGTCAAATAATACTATTTCTAGGCTCTTAAATCACTATTGTGTGCCTTTACTCGAATTGCGGAAATGGATCGTTAGTTCATGATAAAAAGTGAGAAAACATTTTTTTAGCATATTTGTTTTTTCAGTAAGTTGTAAATTCAGATGTACCCCAGGTATTAAATTTACCAATAAAATTGCGAAATTAGGTTTCATTGACCAAACTTCGGAGTTTTTGAGTTAATTTCCATTAAAAAATAAAGTAATTTGATATATTTAGTCAGGTTTAAAATCGTTTTATATAGTTTAGGGAAAAGTAGACGCAAATGAACTTGCAAAAGATTGGGGGAACGTATTTGTTAAACACTTGCGTCTATTTTTATTACTGAATAAAGTACTGATTTTTAAAGTAAGGGACTAATTGTCTTTTTAAGTAACCAGAAAATTAACAATAAAAAAAACATTATAGAGGGACGTCTTTTTCTTCTGTTCGTATTTTGTGTCTTACATTACTATATATTTAAATTGATATTATTTTATGTTTTATACTACAAGTTAAATTTTTTCTTACGTTTACAATGATGCGTATGCAATGATGTACTTAGCACACAGCTGCTAGTATAATATATACTTTATGATCTTATTGAATTTTGCACGGTTTTAATGGTTTGATATGGCGCTTGCAATTTCGTTCGCAGACGTTTGAAACATTTGAGATATACTTACGTCAATTAAATACTTTAGTTACAAATTGAAATGGAGATTAGGCTAATTTCATTGCTTCGACACACAATTGAAACATGCGGGATGTGTTCTATTCCATGGATTGTTCTAATTAAATGGAGAAATACCATTAAAAAAATTCAATGTCAATTAAATAATTTAATTAAAAAATATTAAAACATTGTTACGATTTTTTTTAAATATGACAACAATTTAATAGGAAGCTGCTGCGGTAATATAATTTTGAAACAATTCGAAACATTTTCAATATTGAATATAAGTTAAATTAAATTAAAGTATGTTCAACTTTCTTACTATCAAAATTATACTCTGCAAGATTATCCGTTTGACGTTTTTTGATTCGTTTCCTTGTAACTTAGAGATCGTTAAAGCACAACAATGTCGATTAGTAAAATAAAAGAAGTAACATTTTTATGATGATTTTCTTTGTCAAAGTATTATTTTAGCATTAATATTACTTTATAACCTATACTCAATACATTTTTCCAAACCCATATAATATTTTCAGCCTAAGAAGAGTTTTTCGACCTTTATGAAAATAAACGCTATTTACAATATATTGTATCTGGTTACGCTAAAGTCAAATTTTTCAGTCAACTTAATAGTAGCTAAAACTTATAATAAAATCGAAAGTAATGAAAAATAATTTACAGTTTGTACCTTCCACATTAGATTAGAATTTTATATTATCGTATTTTTTGCAAAAATACTTCACACCAAAAATTGGTTTATTGTTTTTTGAACTACACGTTTAGCAAACTTTTATAGTATTTACCATTTAATTTTCGCTTACCAAACAGGTATCAATTTTGGAGAGTGAAAGTTTCTCCTTCGTGGTTTGCGTAATTTTTTTTATTAATTTTACTATCCCGATTTGCAAGGAGAAAAGCGTTATCGAGGGAAATTATTTTACAATTTAAAATTTTTGCAAATAGTTTTTTATAATGCAATTACAGTGTAAAATCTTTAATATTTTAGTATTCATGTTGTAATTTCAAATTCTATTGTAAAATATTTCATTTATAAATTAAAATCGCATATAAAAAACAATGTACCAATTAAAAAACAATGTACCAAAAACATTGGGCCTTCATGAAAATAAACGCTATTTACAATATATTGTATCTGGTTACGCTAAAGTCAAATTTTTCAGTCAACTTAATAATAGCTAAAACTTGTAATAAAATCGAAAGTAATGAAAAATAATTTACAGTTTTTAACTTCCATATTAGATTAGAATTTTATATTATTGTATTTTTTGCAGAAATACTTTACACCAAAAATTGGTTTATTGTTTTTGAACTCCGCGTTGCGTTTAGCAAACTTTTATAGTATTTACCATTTAATTTTCGGTTACCAAAGAGGTATCAATTTTGGATAGTGAAAGTTTCTCCTTCGAGTTTTGCGTAAGTTTTTATTAATTTTACTATCCCGATTTGCAAGGAGAAAAGCGTTATCGAAGGAAATTAGTTTACAATTTAGAATTTTTGCAAATAGTTTTCTATAACGCAATTACTGTGTAAAATCTTTAATATTTTAGTATTCATGTTGTAATTTAAAATTCTATTGAAAAATATTTCATTTGAAAATTAAAATCGCATATAAAAAACAATGTACCTACGTATAGCAACAGTGTTATTTAAATATATAGGGCCATGCTGAAATAGCACTCAAATAATGAGGTAATTATTTTCTTGGTTAATAATTTTAAAAATCTTATAGGAGTTAATAAACAAATTAACTCTGAAAATGGAATATCATGTGTATTAATTTCATAATTTAAATTGTGAGGCTTTGACTAAGATCTATCAGTTACATTTAACTTATAGTTTACTTGTTCAAGTAGTTCATAAAAGCTAAGAATAAAATAAATTTCTACTTACACTCGCGAAGATGTAAAATGTTGACAATCATAGCATAAAATTTAAATTTAATTTTTGAATAGTAATTTTGTAGCCAAAGTAGTAATTTCTAAAAATTATTTTATTATTTAATAATCATAATTCATATTATAATATTAAAATTAAAGAATAACAATAAAATTTACCTCCTTCATCTTCATATCAGTTCTGTTGTAGATTCTGCAAAATTGCACAAGTTTGCAAAGTTTGAAATCGATACGACAATTAAAAGTTAGTGAAATCGGTTTGTTTAAATGTATGATTACATAAAAATGGAGGTAAGGCGTGTCAAAATAGGGTATTTCAATTTATACTTATTTGCTATTTATAGTAATCAAAAGAAAATACTTGTTAGGGACAATGAAGCTGTATGCAAGAAACAACTTCAAAACTCAGTCAAATTATATTTTCATATGCATAGTTACGTAAAAGTGAAGCTGATAAAAGTGTGTCAAAATAAACGATATTCTAATATACAGAGTCATTCGTTATTTATAGTGATAAAAAGAAAATTGTTGTTAAGGACAACGAACGGTTGAAAAGTCAGTCCAATCATATTTTTACATGTACAGTTACGTGGAAGTGAAGTTACTTGAAGCGTGTCAAAAAACACGGTATTTTAATTAACATATTCATTTATTATCTACAGATAAAATAAAAATACTGTCAAAAATAATTAAACTGTACACGCAAAACAATTTAAAAGTCAGTGAAATCAATTTCTTTAAATGTATATTTACATTAAAGTAAAGATAACATAAGCGTATAAAAAATATATTATTTTTTTAATTACACAGTCTTTCGCTATCAGTAGTAATAAAATTATTGTCAAGGATAACGGAACTCTACATGTAAAACAGCATTTTTTCTTTGTTTACATATACAAGAATAACGGAACTCTACATGTAAAACAGCATTTTTCTTGGTTTATAAAAAAGTAAAGCTAATGAAAGCGACAAATAGCACTGTCTTTTAACTTACAGAGTTATTCGCTATCTATAGTATTAAAAAGAAAATTATCGTCGAAGATGTACACGATGAAGAAAATGTACACGAGAAACAGTTTTACAAGTTAGTGAAATCAATTAATTTATATGCATAGTTACATATAAATGAAGTTAATAAAAGCGTATCAAAAGATAGGATATTTTAATTTAAATATATTTTGTTTTATACTCTCTCTATAGTAATAGAAAGAAAATAATTTTTAAAAAGAACGAAACTGCACACGTGAAACTGTTTTAGAAGTTAGTTAAATTAACCTTTTACATGTGTAGTTATATGAAAGTAAAACTAAAAGCGTGTCAAAAATACGGTATAATTAATAGTCATTTGGTATCAATCTATTGGGTAATTCAGTCATTTGCTATCTATAGTAATAAAAAAACAATTATTGTCATAGACAATGAAACTATGCACGTGAAACCGTTTCAAAACTTTTTTTCGCGCGTCCCTTCTAATTTTTCTGCACTCTCAATTTATATATACATGTCATCTCCCGGGTCATCAGGTATTTACATATATTTTTACAAGTAATTTTTCCTGTCCTTTTTCCTTTTTATGAAATATTTTTAGAACATTAATTTGTCTACTTTACGAAAGCACAGTCTACTTTACAAAAAGTGAGTTTTGATGTCCATTTATTCGAGCATTAATATTTATTACTGGTCTATATTGATAGGAAAGTCCAATAAGTTTAGTACATTAAGAAATTTAATTACAAATTAGGCATACATAATATTTCATTTATTATATTTTCAGTAATTCTCAAAATTGATGAAAATAAATGATGAGAACACAAAAGAAAGTCTTATAATGAGATACATTTTTGTATTGTACTATTTTGGCTGCAAAACTTGCAAATATTTTATTTTTCTATAAAAGCTTTATTCACTAATAAAAACATTCCTAAAGTAAATACAGGTAATCAAAATGTAAAGATGCCATTTCATACTCCAAGATAACTATTTTTAATAATTTACAAGCCAAAGTTGTCACAAACATCCAGACGATTTCATATGGTAATATTCACTATACGCAGCAGCAAAAGTGAATGACTATCATTTCGTTTCCATGATTATATTATCGCTTTTACGGAACGTATTTTTTTATTGCAATCAATACACTTAACTCGTTCTTTTTTAAATACCAACGATTTTTAGTTCGACAATCTTCTAAAACATTTATGAAGGCTCTCAACCAAAATATCAAGAAAATATTATAAAAGATTGTTTTTGTTTCTATTTAAATATAACAAGTTTTCTGCTCTTTTTCATAGTCTCTTCTTTTTTAAAATAGTAATGGATATACTCGTAGAATAAGAGTTAGATAAATATTTCTTTAAATGACATGAAGTAAGTGAAATGATCAATAAAAATATATCATTTACGTATATGGACACATTCTTCAAAAAGTTCCGATTTTTAACAATCAGTATTAAATTTTGTACCAAAAAAAATAAGTACTTTAGGTAATTAAATAGGAAAATTCACGCAGTCTTGATATTTTAAATAACGTCAATTTACTTTTTTAGATCTCTTAGTTTCCAATAATTTACCTTTTTTTACATAAAGGGTAATATTTAAAATAATTAATTAGTGTTAAAATAATTAATCAGTGTTAAAATAATTAATTAGTGTTAAAATAATTAATTAGTGTTAAAATGTGTTTCGTCGTAAATTATAAATACTGTATCCTCTCACATTCCGACTTCAAAATAGAAGGAGATCCTTAATTCAACTGTACTTTTTTATGTACGTTACATCATATCTACGGCATTTCTTCACCGATTTCAATGAATCTTTCTTTATTTGAAAAGGTATACTCCCAATATTGTATCATGAATCTGACTATTCAAAGTGACTGTATACCAAAACATGACGGTATATGTCCAAAAAATTTAAATCACTTTTGATTTCGAAGGGTATTTTCCTAATACCGACCCAAGACATTTCTGTTAGTATCTAATGATAGAAATTTAAAACACACCATAGAGTACGTGAACACTTAAAATTAAATTTCGATGGTTTAGGTCCTTAATAAAATGTGACCAAGTTCCATTCAAATTGGCTCTTTGGCAAATCGGAAGACAATGGCGAAGCCGAAAGTGGTGATCGAGGAACTGTTCTGTGACGAGAAATAAATATTTCGGGTTTGGGCTAGTCTTAATAATGTAGCAATAATGTAATATGATAAATAGGTAGGTAAGGGCATACCGATACATAAAATATAATTTCAATCTTTGATTCATAAATCTTAAGGTAGACAATTTGTCGATATGCCAGATACGGATATGCCAGTGCATTGTCTGCCTAAACCGTGAGACTTGAAGATTGCTACTCTTTTTAAAAGAGAATTAAAATTAAATTACAATTACAGTATAAAAATGTTAAGCCGAGTTCAAGACGAAATAAAAAACACACTGATGTATAAATGAAACTACGTGATGTATTATTATTTCTACATTATCTAAATTCTTTAAAACAATCTAGGTTTCGTTGTACGACAATATATTCAGGTGGTCAGTTTTTAAATATGACAAATTGTCCACCTGAAAATTTTGTCATAAAAGGAAACCTAGGTCGTGGTAAAGAATTTAAATAAAGTAAAAATAATACTACATCACGTAGTTTCATTTAGTTGGGAAAAATCAACTTGAAATAAATTTCTACAAAATTAACATCAAATAAATTCAACACTGATATGTAAAGTAATGAAAATACGAGCATTTATTTGGAAATATTTGGTACAATATCTCTTCTGAATATAAATAAATACTGCTATCGGTAGCAACATTTTACAAATATTCGGTGTTTATTTGAAGTTTTTTCGCAGCCTACTACAATGTAGCAGTTACTTCCTTATAAGTAAATGCAACTCACGCTCTCATCCATTCTTCTAACTGCTTACTTTAACGTCGTAGGTATAAAGTTTCTGTAGACATCCTCTGTAGAATCTTAGCACTTCCTTATTCGGCAAATGTAATATGAATTATGCGATATTATTGCGTTCTAAGCAATGGTGATTTGAGACAGTTTTCTTTATATAGAACGCAATGGAATGAGATTGAAAACTGTGGCATAGTGGTGTCTGTTGACCACATTGGTTCTATGCCCGTTAAGGGCGGTAGGTGTGGGCGGCCGTTTTGCCTTATCAACCGTCCATCAAAAATTGTCCTCCATAAGCCTATTATGAAATGAGCTATGCTAGGATATAATTAGTTGTTATTGAGTAGGATATAATTATTATAATTCAGTTATGACTGACTAGACTTTTAATTCAGTATTTTAAATGATTTATCATCATTTATAAACGCAAGTGCACAAAAATTGCATTCTTTTAAAGTTTGACAAATTAGTGTATTTGAAGCTAACCGCAAAATTTTACGATAACTACAAATCTCTTATAATTTAAGAAATTGAAGATATTTTTATTTCTGTAAATCATACACAAGATACGAACAGAATTTACATGGCAGAAAATAATGTCAATGTATAATAATTAGCTATAAATATTACTGGAACATTCCTAGTGCTAATTATACTCACAATTAACAAGTCTTATTATTTTTAAATGTTTATTAGCATGAAATTATTATATCTGGAATTTGAGCTTTTGAAATTACGACTTGCTTGTGTTGTTTTTGGTTTAGTGAAAGAATCGTGCTTCGAAGTAAGGGGCAACGTGTGTTCTTTTAAATTTTGAGCCATAAATTTAGAACTTATAAAAATCTGTGTTCAGTTGTACAATATAACTACAAATTAAATTTTGGAGGTCGGGTTGACGCAAAATTATCTTAACTTCAAGATACGTTTGTTTGAGTTAATAAAGCCGAAATACTTACATTAATTCAAACATACTAACAATAAATGTTTATTTCTATTGCTCCAAACAGCATTTAATTATTAATTATCATAGCAGGGTAGCATTTGGCTTTACGCGTTTTCCCATTCAGCTTATTGCGTTAATAATATTTGTTTAATAGCTTTGACAATAATGGACTTGCGTCGCAATTCGACAGCGCGTCTTCGGTTGAGGTCCGCTTTTTGCTATGATCCTTTCTGCCGTTTGTCGTTAACATTAGCATGATTAGACGTTGGAAACTGGGTGGTAAAATTGAAACAAAGTAAATTACAAAGGTAATTTAGTGTAAATAGACGAAAGTCAGAGGGGTAAATTTATAGTGTTTTATCTAATTATAGAGCTACTTTAATGCCATTTGCTTTAATAGGTATTCACAGTAATATTATCAAAAAATTAATATTATCATATTGCGTGCATGATAATTAAAAAATTGGGTGTCAAAATTTTGCATGTACATCTTAAAAGATAACAATAATTTGTGAAATTCTTTGAAATATTGCTAGAAATAAATTTGAATAATTAGTTAAGAGCAATATATTCTGACATTCAATGCGAATGATGTTAATAGAACACAGTTCCTTGGTTGGCTTGTAATGAATGATGTCATAAAATTTTAAATTAGTTATTAAGTCATAAAAAAAAACAGTTGTAAAATTTTTTCAAACCCCATATTTCTAAAGAAAAATATTACGTTCGTCGTTGGTGAAGTTGCGGACTTTAATGTCTGCATGGAACATATTAAGCGTATTTTCATTGAATTTCACGACTAGAGAACGGATATTTACCAGTAATAAAAGCACTAATACACGTCTGGCGACTCCGTCAGTTAGTTTGACACAAATTTAGAGTCTATACGCATAGTCTTGATTGCTTTTGTTATATTATTATTAAAAAAAAACATACATTTTATATTTTTACGGTAACCAGTTATATTTATTTTGTATTATTTAAATTACGTCCATAAAATGACAGTAAATATTATTTCACTTGTAATGCGGATTTCCTCCATTAACCAGACCATTTGATCGGAATAGCTCCGTACAATGATTTTCTTATTTAATAAATAAAAAAATGAATCTAACACTTTCCCAATACTACTTCTGTCGCACTTACTTTCTCCGCCCATGTACCTAAGGTGTGTTCTACAGAAGTAAACAATTTAGTATATATTTAATTTTAATAATTGAACTGGTTACAATTAATAAACATGAAAATTAAGCGTAAAATAATTTTGGGCTTATATGTCGTAAAATAAAATGTCCTGGACTACAAATAGGTCTTAGAATAAATATAGTATCTTTCTATTAAATCCTAGCAAAGTATTTTAATAAACTGACAATGTAGAGGCGACAAATGTTACACTTATTCCTTTCATTAATGAATATGGCCTACCTGCCACTTCTTAACTATTTTTCACACAACATGACATCAAACATCAAATGTTAGAAAGAGATCTTTGGGTTTTGGATTTCTCCTATTCTTTGTTCACTTGTGCGGTTAACAGAGTTACGTCTCTTAAAATCGAGGATGCAAATAAAACAAAGCATTATTTCCTTAAACATTATTTCCTTATAATATAGATTCTTCTTTCATATGTTCTGTATACCGTATTTGAGAAAATGTTGGTTTGGAATGATATCTTGGTTTAAAATTTAATAAGAAAAACAGAACTCGTCGAGGTGCTTCATTTGCTTGCATATTATTCGAAATTGAAATCGAAGTATCAAAAATACATAAAAGAATAAAGAATGATCGATTGAATTTTATTTATTTAAACAACTTACTGGAACAAATAATTGAAATGTATTAATTATCGAATAAGTGGAATGAAATCAAAACTAAACATAATTAGATTAAGTAATGATTAATTGGAATGTGTCAATGTAATGCTAGGATGATCAAAGTAGAAATAATTAAAAGTTATAATATTTATATGCATTTACATAAAATAAAATCTAACAAGCACGATTAGAACTCGCACTACGGACGTTCCGTATAGATTTAGATAAAATATTGTATTCCTATTAACTATTTACACATAATAGTCTTTTGAACTAAATATATTGTTTACTGTCTGAGGTGTAAAAATGGAGTCCATGCTTCAAAAATGATGAAATATGAAATATTTGCTACAGTTTTCCCACAACCTATTGGTGGGTTTTTAAAAACACTATTTTTTCATAACTTTAGTTCAATAAATAAGGGCCGAAACAATAAAATTGTTGAATTTAAGGCCTGACCAAATATTTTTTAATACCCGGGCACAACATACAGTAGAGCGAGCAAGTAGAGCATAAAACGGTGACAAATATTTCTCGTAATTATAATTTTAAATTTCATAATTCTCATTATTCTTAGAAATTACTTAGTGGCATATTTATGGCCCTTTGTGGAACTTCAAACAAATTTCATACCTGAAATCTTTGTAAGGTAAATTGATACAACGAATGATTCTTCAATCCTTACTTTTCATTCATACTTATCATTTCTAACGTAGCACAACATACAGCAAATGCAAAATTCTTTGTAAAGCTCCTCAATAGAACATCCATAGAGTAAGATTCTATGACCTATAAGGTCATTTATATCGTCCTAATCGACCCAGCCATTGCTTACCAAATTTGACACTGAAGATACTTATGACTTTGTCGGTGGATTGTAACGAGAATCCATTGCCCTAAAACCACATGTGAATTCTATTACAGAGAGGCCAACTATTATCATCATTAACAAGAGTTGTACTAATCAAATGTTTGTAAAAATCACTTTTTGAATGTGTTGGTGAATAATGAGTTTGTGAATAATGAGTTTCTAGAAAATTAACGCCAAATATATTCAATACCATAACTACACCTAATAATTTTAAAATAATAATTGTCTTCGTGAGTTTTCATAGGAAAACAAACTTATAACTTAATTCTTATACACTCATACCATGAACAAATAAAATATTCCACAATATACCTGACTACTAACATTGAAGATGGTTGCAGGTCAGTTTATAATTTACATGCGTGATTTTGTGGTAGGGCTGAAACTTAAGGGACGGTATCAAAGAAAATGTTGGTGATAGGCGACTGATCTACTCGATCTGCTCGATCGTGTTGCTTTGCTCGATCTATTGTCAACAGACTTTAAAATTGTATCGTTACTTATAAGTCGACACCTAAGTCTCTCTATATTACATCACCTTTGCGATGATGCATATTGGCACTATGTAATTCCTGACAACAAAAATTAGAGTTTTTTTGAAAATTATATTCCACAATATAAGGATGTTCATGGCATAAATATATACATTAATATCAACACAAATTATTAGGAGTTATATGAAAAGTGGTTGTAGGTAATGACTTTGCTATTATCTCCCAATGATATAAGAAATTGTTTTACTTTACCATTTGCAGATCGTGCAGATAAACAATAGTCAATCTACAATCAATGAGATAGACCAGGTGAAAACTGCCCATGGCTGGGGATCTGGTACGGCAACATGAAATGTAGATTACATTTCAGATTCGGTCACCAATCATATATGTCACGGCATACTAATAACGCAGTCGTACACGTTAAGGTTTGTATGATGTACACGTAAATAAATAAACATTAAGTGATACGAACAAACGAAGAAGATGAAAGCCAGTTAATGTTGCAAGTTAAAGATGACAATCTTTTCTTGAAAAATTGATCGTGATTATCGAATAAAATCGATCGATATAAGATCAGACTTTACTTGAATTGGATTATGTGGGATTAATCTATTTAGTTAAAGGCATACACGGCTCAGTTTAAATTTGTTTCAATATATTCTTATGATATGAACAATTAAAATATTATCGCAACCAGTTGATACGTTATATCAAGTAAGAAATCATATAATCATTTAAATATGACGAAAATAGAACTTTATCAATTTCTTTATTTTAATCGAAGTGCATTCCTCCCGTTTAATTCCTATTCATTTTGTTAATACTTCTAATTATAATCAACTTGTTACCATCTAAATAACTTAACAAATTAAGTTCAAAACTAATAAAAGGAAGCCACCACGGATAAATGTGGCCCTAATATAAAAGTCTATATACACACAAATATTTTCAAGCAATAAGGTATAAAAGCTTTAGAAAATAACATAATAAATGATTTAAGTATCTTTTATAAAGTATAAAAAAATTCAAAGCATGCGGTGCACGGGGAGGTTTGAATTAACGAAATATTTAATGATAACCATGCGAATTGAGATAAATAGTTCGTAGGATTATAAAATCTTTTGCAAAAATCTAACAATCTAGTACCGATCTGGTAACTTCTGCCGCCTTTTACATATTCATAAAATAAACTGAATACTAGAAACAAATAAGGCACTAAGTACCAAAAAAAGTAGTTTTGGAATAAATTATGATTTTTGATTCTAAGTACCATGCCCAATGTCTTAAATAAAGCACTAAGAGCCTCACGGCAATTTTATCACCGATATACTAGTGTGAAGCTTGTACGGGAACTAATTCCACTGGTTCGCGATTTGGAATAAAGCATTAAGGACCATGCGCGCCGACTTCAGTTTGTATAAAATGGCGGACAACGAAGTGTGTTTACCTCGTGCCAAAGGTGCAAATAAAAGAAAAATATTATGTTCCAATGAAAATATAGCCCGTAAACTTTTAAAAACTAAAGGACAAGAATATATTTCAACATCTTCGAAAATAATTCCCGCTGTTTGTCCTCCTAGAGAAGAGCCCTGGGCCCTGACACATAGTCAAATGTATTTGCAACTTTCTAATTTTAAATTTGGCCTGCACATTGGGGATATTAATGACGTGTATATGTGTCTATGGCACGAAGGAATCACAGGAAGAGGTGGTAATGAAATCGCGTCTTGTATTTTGACAGTTTTCCAGAGCAATGCTACCACCAAAAGGAATCTCGTAATATGGAGTGATAACTGTTGCGGCCAAAATAAAACCAAGATAGTTATTTTATTATGGATTTACCTGATAAAAATGAATATTTTCGACAAAATAGAACACAAGTATTTGGTCCCTGGACACTCTTATTTAAATTGCGATAGAAATTTCGCATTAATTGAAAAACGCAAAAAAGTTTGCAGTCCAATGGTTCCAAAAGATTTAATAAAAATGATTGCAGAAGCGAGAGACAAATCGTTCCAAGTCATACCAATGACCTCAAATTATTTTTTGACTTCCACAAAGCTGCTGACTCCATCATTAACACAGATAAAATGAATATATCTAAAGCACAGTAGATAAAACTATCTAAAGAACACCTAAACAAAGTTAAAGTTCGTACTACATTCAACAGTATGGAACCTTGGAAAACTATTAACATTCTAAAAAGAAATAAAACTTGAGAGATTTGAATACAATTTCTATTCCATAATTATTTTGTGTTTCTAAAATAACTGCTGCAAAAAAAAGATCTACTAGCTATGGTACCTTTCTTTAGAAACGAAGAAAACAAATTCTTTTATTTAAATTTGTTAAGTGACTAATTTGTTCTCAATGTAATTTTTCCACAATACGTTTTGTTTGTCCATCACTAGTATCGTAAATACGAATTCAACTTGAATCTTAACGGTTACGTCCAGTTTAGACATAATACCTTTTTAATAACAATAAGCAGTGACTTAGTACCTTATCTATGAAACTCAATGAGGACTTCGGACTTTCTTTTTTTTTCACATTTACAATTATAATGTTTGAGTTTTTACAACATAAATTAGCATAAAAAGTGCTATTGTATTGTTTAAAAGTTAAAAAGATAAATAAAGTTAATTATTAGAAATACTTGTATACATTTTATTGTTTTCTCAACACAATAACCTTAAAGCATTTAGTGCCTTATTTATTACTAGTATTCTAATATTATGATATCGTAATTGGATCGCTTAGATAAATTTATCAATTTCATGTGAATATAAAATGGCTTTTCGTATCGGTACGGTTAGACATGTAAATACAAGCAATGTCTTTTTTTTCTTGTCATGACGAAAAAAAGTCAGTTGCCTTTCGATGGTGCATCAGTCGATAATTTGTTTATTTCTTATACCAAGCGCGCCGTAAATTAAAATTTTAAATTACTGAGTAGTGGACAATACGTTTGAAAACGCAACAAGGGTTTACAGCAATTATTTTTGAATTTAATTAACACTTAATTTTTATTCACAACTGATGAAATGACATGATGTAATATTATAACTACTTTATTAAAATTAAATAATGTAGATAAGGTACTACATCATGTAGCTTCATTTAGTTGTGAATGAAAATTAAGTGACAATAAATTTATACAAAACTGACGCCAAATATATTTCAGAATTATATTATGTTAATGAATAAATTTACATATTTAATCATTTTTGCTGTATTATTGATAATTTGGATATAATTCTATTATGTTAATGAATAAATTATATAATTCTATTATGTTAATTAATAAATTATACAATTCTATTATGTTAATGAATAAATTTACATATTTAATCATTTTTGCTGTATTATTGATATTCCGATGGGTTATAAAGTTCTTTAGTCGTAATACTGAAAGTATTTAGAAATGAAAAGCGAAACTAACTAGCAAGCTGGCAATTGTCTCGTAAATGTTGTCTCGTACTTTAACATCCCTTTCACGATATTTTCAAAGATAGTTCGGCATCCGGGAACAGCATTAATTGCAATTTATCTTTTATTCGCGAATGGTTATTTGGTTAATGACCTATAATTCCTACTTCCGCCATATTCCATCGTTCTTCTGGCTAAGTATACAGAGGCGTTGTCTAGAGCTAGTTACTGACATCTTCTCCGATGCAAATATGAGATCCTTATTCACGAACTTTTCCCAAATAACAGGCAAATAATTGCATCAAAAAAGTTGTGTCAAATTAAAACACGCTAGAATGGAGGTATCCGTAGAATACAATATCTTTAAGCTAAGGTTTTCGAAATAACGACAGATAATACAGGCTCCAGTTAGGGAAACGCTAATGAGAAACTGACGACGTCAACCTGGCAATCGTTAATAAAATAATAAATTCGTAATTAAGTCAGTGACAGATATCATGATTGCCGGTTCAATTAAAACTTCCAATTAAATTATGTCTAATCTATTCGCTTCACAATTAAAGTTCGGAAACGAGGAGTTCAACTATGCTTGTTAACAAAAACATATAGCGAGGGGCTTTAAACCTTGATTTGAAGCAGGATAAATGTGATCTATACGCCTTTGAGATTTCGATTTAATGTCGGAATCACAGAAATACATATTTGTATTTAATGAAAAACTTGGGCTATGCTTAATTTCTTCATATATTTTTTAAGACATTTAGGGGTACGGTATTTTTCTTTTAAATAGAATTGTCGCAAAAATATTGTTTATACACGGGCTACATTTATAATTCCTATACCTACACACATATATATATATATATATATATATATATATATATACATGTGTTTGTATATGTGTGTGTGTGTACGTATATGCCTACTACATTTCTCACAAGAGCATATTAAAAAACATATTAAAAGTTTTAGATGAGAAAACTAAAAATTAACCATTATTGGATTTTTTTCTTCACTCATCATTATCATTATGACTATACTTATGTGCTGTAAAATTTCATGATGATTCTAGGTGAACGGAAAATATTCCAATAGTTTTGATTTCTTAGCGAGTGTCAAAACGTGTAGCAAAAATTGTCGTATTTTTAGGGTTATTACTGACTGCATTGACTTTACAGCTCTATGAGACCGTAGACCAAAGTATTTGATATTAATTTCAACTTGATACTTCAACGCGTTCCCGAGAAAAGCATCTTGATACATGTTGTTCATATGTCGGATATGGACAACGAAGTGCTCCTCCAAGGGTTCCTCTTTTTTCATTTGAGGTACTGAACCCTAAAAGCGGCTGGAAACTAATGAAGGTAAAACAATAAATAGATCCAATTTGCTATACATCAGAAACAAAATTTTACTAGTCCGAACAAATATGAAAAGTTTTAATACATTTTCTGTAATTTTTACAGCTATCAAAGCAGTCTGAAGACGAATGTAAAATGTTAGGTGACTTCATTCAAGCGAGTTGAGTGCCCGATCTATTAAGTTTTAGGCATTACTAAAACCCAACAGTACAAGTAATGTTAATTAAGTTTTATTCGAAATGAGCTTTATATCATCGGTGACCTTTGGTAAGGTAGTTTTAGGCCGTGAGTGAAATCCAAATTTGGAATGGTTTAGGGTCTGGTTAGGTTCCAAAAATGTGATTAATTTTCAAAAATAAAATCAAGTCTGTTAATATCGAGTTTAAGAATAGTATTTACATCTCATTAAATATGGTACGCCATTTTTTCTTAACATAATTATATAAAAGCATAATATTTGTGTCAATCAAACTTCAATATTAAGTCATAACATAATGTAAGTAGCTAAAAAATGCTTTAACTTTTATTGCATCTTTAAAATAACAAATAATGTTCACGGCCTACGCGTGGAAATTTACTTCCAAACTTAAATGAAAATTCGTTGATTTACCAGGATATAATACTTTTTCTTAAAAATACACAATAGGTTTAGGAACTTTGCTCACCAAAAACTTTTTTAAGTTCGTCGTTGGCAAAGTTTTGTAATAATTTTATTCACATTTTGTTTCTCGATCAGTTTTAATTTTGGATCCATACCGAGATAAAAAGTTTCCCTTTTAGGTTTTTCCTACACATTAAATAAGTTTATCATTACAGTTTGTCTGAGGAATATATATATATATATATATATATATATATATATATATATATATGTGTACATATACACATATATATATATATATATATATAAATCTTTAACTTGAAGTTTTAGGTAATATTTACAGTATTTATAATTACTTACAATATGGGTAAACCTCTTAGTCCAAAAACATATTTAAAATATTTTTAGATTCTTAGAGGATATTGAGAAAATATTTAATGAAACTTTAAAAAATTACATAAAATTTTACGTATATTATAAACGAATATAACTTACATGATAAAATTTTAGACGTATTTCGAATAAGAGGGAATAAGTCGAAATAACTGGTACTTTAAACAGTAGTTCTATATGCTTAGCAAATCTGATACAAGTCCAGGAATAAAAATGATGCTTCACCGAGATAAACGCATCATCACGAGATCACTAGATGATGTCGTGTTCACTTCTTCATTTGTATATGAAAATTATAGGCTCTATTTTGGAAAGATATTGCTAACAATACTCTATTACTTCCGACCGTTTACGATATTATTTCTTCCCCATGTAGGTATTTTCATGCTATTAACACGTTTTTCTCACCAACGTATTTCATTACGTTTAATCTGCAATGGGACTAAGGAGTGGTTACAAAAACATGTAACAAAATCCTTTAATTACTTATTACTATTTTAAAATAATAAGTCATAAATGCATCTTGACTTTGGCAAATATTTCCGGTTTTTCATTTCTTCATTTGCTGGTGCTTACTA
Organism: Druceiella hillmani; assembly: GCA_039881145.1. Lineage (NCBI taxonomy): Eukaryota > Metazoa > Arthropoda > Insecta > Lepidoptera > Hepialidae > Druceiella > Druceiella hillmani. The sequence goes on from JAYKKI010000052.1 coordinate 1,824,404, forward strand.
TGTGGAAAAGCAAAATGCGAAAAGGATAAGCTGTAAAAATCATGGTCGAAATTGGCCTCAATAAATTTTAAATAAATTGACTTTGGCATGGGTTTGAAGAAATTCGTTTAATTCATATGCATGGATCTTTATTATGATTTAATATTTACATGACCAAATTTAATTTAAACTTTTAATAAATTTCTACAATTTTAGCGACGAGTGCCAGTTTCGGATATAGAGAACGGAAATTTCCAATAGCTAACAACTAACTACTCGTTACTACTGTTATTCCTGAACTTTTCTTTGTTATTGAAATTTGGACGAAGAGGAATTTATCTATTTACTAACTTTAATAATCACTAAAAATTCTAAAATAAAATGTTTTTTAAGGAATCGGTTTAAAAAAAAAACTAGGTACGAAGAAGTAAAACATTAGTAACACAAAATATGTACCTACATATTCAAATTAAATAACCAAGTTTCTTATTTTTGAAGTCGGTGTCAGCACCATCAATCAACTTACACAAATTTATTATTTTACTTCATTTATAATTAAAATTCTAATGTACTCGCAGTACGAGATAGTTTTATAAAGGGCGTATTCATATTGTAATTTTGCATTTCTTTAAGTTGATCAGCGGTAAATTAGTTATTCAATGTCAATAAGGAGACACTTATTTTCAATTAATAATTTTTGTTTTTTTGTACCCACTTTATTGATGTCGGTTTTTAAAGTATGAGTATGAGTACGTAAGGTATTGTGTATGAAAACCGGATGACTGCATTGGCTTCAAGCATATTGCAGATTAAAACATTTTTTGATCATCTGTTTTCTAATGATTTTAAAATATAATTAAAAATAATAAAATGTAATTTTCTTTCTATATTAGTTTCAAATGATGTTTTCATTTATTTGAAAATAAAAAAGATGTACCTTAAAATTTTTTTTTTATTTTCGTGTACCAATTACTCTTGAAAAATGTAGTTACCTACCCATTTTTATTTCTAACAATTATCCAAATATTTTTTGAGATCATTTTCTAAACATTTCACAACCAATTTTTGTTTAAACTTTTTTTCCTTAGGAAAAATACAGTTTTCCTCTCAATAAGAAAATAAATATTGAAAAAATGTTTTTGGGAATTTAGATGAATTTGGTTTGCGATTATTTTTTTGCCATTAAATTTGCTACCGTAACCTATTTGGTTTATTCAGTTGGTAGTGACAATGATATAAGATTTATATCGTCAATGGTTAATATATGATTGTTCTCTCGTTACTTGGTCGCTAGGTTGTATTTCTGTAATTTTTAACTCGTCAAATTTATACCAAGGAATGATACTGTTCCAAAATTATGATTAACTAGTTGTAGTCCAGTGGTCGAATTTCTACAGTAATTAATTATCTTTTTAAGGTTAAATATTATCGAGTTTTTTGTCAAAGATTACACCTCTGCAATCATTGTGTATAATTTTTTAAATTTTGTTCTATTACTTAAGATGATGTCGTGTACAAATACATCATAAACGTGTGTTGTTTGCTTTAATTCCTTGCATTACCTATAAACTTTTAAATTTAATATTGGTAACAATTGAAAAAAAAACACAATTACAACTTGTATTTGTATTTAGTTTTTGATACAATTCATTGTCAGTTTAATTTTTTCATATTATTACTAAAACAAATAAATGCTAATAAAAATGAGACTTAACATTTATAGAAGCATAACTAAATTGTTTAATCTCACTCTCCTCCATGCGCGCAATAAGCTTAAAAAAGGACACAAAAATGTTTCTCTCTACATATTAATATATTATAGAGTTTAAACTTGTGCAGGTTTTCTCCTTTTAAATTTTAACAATGCCAAAACTCACACTTCTCCAGTACACGCAATATTATTAAAAATGAGTTCGAAGATATTTTGATGAATTAATTAAAATTTAGGTTGTTCATATTTTTTTAAAAGCCCTATAATAATGAAAAATAATTGCAGATAGATTCACAAATATTATCACTATCCAACTAGTGTTATTTATATCACAAGGGTAAGTATATTTGAAGGATTACTTAGGATATGTTAGCTTATTTCAACGACGGTAGCTTGTAGCTGATTTTTATTTCTTAATTTTTATTCACCATTAATTTAAAATACGTGATGTAGTTTTATTTCATATTTACTTTATTTAAATTATTAACTACGATCTATGTTTCGTTGTATGACAATATCCTCAGGTGGGCCATATGTAGTATGACAATATCCTCAGGTGGGTCTATTCAAATTGCCCACATGAAGACGTTTATTATAATTTACTTCTGAAAAAGTTTTAATTATTATTAGCTCTAGGTGCGACTTTTAAATATTAATTAAATTATAATTAAAATATTAATACATGTAAAACCATTTATCGTAATAACGATGAAAGTGAACTTTTTGAAATAATTCTACTTGGAAAATAAACTTTTTAAGTAGTTAATTGACTAGTATGAAAAATAGTCTGTACATTATATATAAGTATTCATTTCATCAAAATAGCTTTAGATATTCTTGTGTAATGTGCGAACAAGCAATCATACTCATACTCATCAGATTCTATAACTTTATTAAATGTATAACGAATGAAGTACCAAACAAATATATTTATATAGCCTAATACTGTACCTACAAAAGTAATTAAATTATAAATATTTACAAGCTATTACAGTTTTACATAGATGCATGAAACAAAGTAAGTCTATATCGAAATTACACCACATCGAAAAAAATTATGTGAAGAAGACGATCAACGAAGAATCTACGGGTCTAACCTCATGCGTGTACCCACACTCAGATTGCTTACTTAAACACTTAACCCTCCCTTGCCACTAAATATAATTCCATGCCTACTTCGCCAATGTATGTCTGGGTGAAAAATGTGATTGTGCGAATTAAAATACACCTAATCTACTATCTTTAAGTGTACATAGTTACAATTAACATTTGTGTAATTACTAGGCGTCAAGTAGCTGGGTATTTCGTTGTTGTAGTAATGTAACTATTGTTGTACTAATGCAAATGTAACTAAATGAATTTTTGAAAATATTAAATATACATATTAGGGTGCTTCTTATTTTTTTATTTTTGAAAAGTGACCGTATCCTGTGATTTTAATTTTTTTATTTGGTTTCAGAGGTCGCTACTACGTATCAAAATTTGAAAAAAAATGATTAGATAACCTACAATTTAATGTACACGAAACGGTTAAATTCATTATTTAAATGTAATAAAGCACGCTATCGTACGTCGTATTTCCATGATTCCGAGGCAGTACGCTTTTATCCTACTCCTCGCCTTCTCCCGCAACCTATAGCATGCGTCTTGGCAAACTAGTAAAAGTTTAGTTAGTAGAACAAACATCAGGTAACTCGATTCAAAGCAAATTGCCGACGAAAAGTGCTGAGTTTACTGTGTAAAGTGAAAAACTTTCAAATCGAAATGAAGCAAATCAATCGCATTTCGGCAAATTCTACTACTTGTGACGTTATGAAACTGTGGGAACGAACGGGCATTCTGACTAAATTAAAAAAGGATGTTACAAAAGATATAGAAAACATGTTCACTGAATTAAAATTTAAAAAACGAAAATAAAGAAAACAAAGCCTGACACACAAAACCTGAAACAACGTCTGAAGGTCTAAAAAAACAAGTAAAAAGGAAAGGCAAGATAACTTAGAAGACTTCTTTGATGTAGCTCGTGCTGATGCTTTAAATAATAATACTATAGATGAAGACAAACAATTTTTTAATTACGCAGAGAAAAAAGCACGCCTTGTTGTAATAGGTGGTGTGGACATAATTAATTTTAAAAAATATCTGAGAAAGAGAAGAAACAAGTTCGTCTCTGACGGTTTTATATCGAAAAAAAAGTTATCTTTCTATCTAGTTTCTATATCTCGTTTATATCTAGTTCCTAATAAAGAAACATCATCAGACATATTCAGAGCTCCACCAGGTCTTCATCGTGCACAATGAATGGCAAAGGAAATTTATTTATTTAGGTTTTTCATGTATAAATTGACAAAACGGGAACTCAGAACTATTATTAAAATTTGTGTCCTCGTTATTATAATTTATGTTAGATGCTTGTTTCAAGCTCCTACGGCAAGTTTAAACTATCTATAGCATTTAAAAAAGCTTAAGACTACAAAGCTTCTAGAAATATTATAAGCTTAATGAGAGATGAGAATGACATGTCGGAGCGGAGCGTAGTATCAATCGAAAAATACAATAAATGAATTACTGCAAACGAAGAACAAAAGCAATTCCTTCTTTGGGTCGTGTTGTTAGGCGAAAGTACCTTAATATAAAGAAAACTACGTTTTTAGCGTAGAGTACTTATCTTTTTTTTGTAATATTTATTTGATTTGTGTAATATAATCCACATTTGAAAAGTAAAAGGAACATTAAAAAAATATTATTTTTAATTTTTAATTTAATGGTTAGCTACCCTTAAATATTATTTTAAAAATAATATTTAAGGGTAAATATTATTAAAAAATATACTAACTTCCTAAACTATATTTACCACAGGAATTTTTTCCCCTCTTAAATTTGTATTTAAAAATAATACTTATATATAATAATACTTATATATCTTAATACATGTTAAGAAGGTTGCGTCATTGTTCCTTAACGAATAAATATTTTAAAGTCATTTGTCTGCATCGACCTTATTTCCATTAAAAATTGTAAAGTGGTGTTAGCCGATCTGAAAAGAGATTTAACTAAAAGAAAGCTTAACGATTTTTCAAAGTTTAAGAGTTAAGTGGGGCGGCGCCCATGGACCCCGTGTAACTTCGTTGGAAATTCGTTTCCAGTTTCATATTATTTTTCAAAGCGGAAAGATGTTTAGTAACTTTTTTAAACTTAACCACCTGCTTTCGGAACTTTTATAATATTTTCATTTATTTTTCGCTTACCAAATGATTATTAATAATAGGTAAAAAGAGGAAAAGGAAGTGATTCGTTTGAAGAATTCAAATCTTTAGAAATTACATCGTACAATAATATATAATTGCATAGTGTATTTGGGGGTCGGATTATATTTTTGGCGATAACATATTTTATAATCTGATTAATAGTATTTTTCTCTTTGCAGTTTGTCTTTAATATGTCAATTTTAATTTGGATAGGATGCTTAATCTAATAATTCGCTGGCGAAATTTTCAGAAAATGACGTATTAAAATGTTTCAATTATCATTTGGAAAGCGATAATATGGAATTGTTACGTCATTATTAGCAATGCATTACATTCTATAAGAACACATGAGAAAGGCAGATTTCCCCATTCGAAACCATAACATCCACATATTTTTTTGTATTTTTAGAAAGTTTATAATATCAGGTTTTTGATTAGACTTATATAGATCATAATTCATTCTTATTGTGCGTTGTTATTTTCAATAATGCCTTCTAGTAAGTTCCTTAGAATTTTCCGTTTAAAATATCTATAGATTCATCACCTGCCTACGTAAGAGAATATTAAATGATTTATGAATACACTATAAATTTTATTCTTTACTTCTCGTAAATCGGTCCCAATTTCTTGGTTAACTATAATCCTTATTCAATATTGCGGTTATCGGCTGATACTAGCGTTCCATAAGAACAAACAACCTTCTAAGTATTATATTTACTACCAATGCTAGTAAATGTAGGTCGTTTATCTTTTAATCTAATTTTATACTTATTACCCTTCTGCTTTTGAATACCCAAATTTTCCATAAAACGTTACTAGAAACAAAAAAATTAGGAGTAAGTTCTAAAAACGAAAAATTCAGTAGGAACCATAATTTTTCAATTAGGATTAACATCTCATGGATATGAGATATTCATCGATATTGCTCTTTGTAAGGTAAAAGGTGTAAATCGTTTTGAAAAAATATTTCCACCTACCATATTCGACAATTTAAAATAACTCATGTATACGAGTATTAATGAAAATAATATGATTTATGAAAAAACAGTACTGTCTAAGTTTGAGGTATTAAAAACACTTCTTATTCTTATTCAAGCAAAATTTTTTCGAAAGTTTATTGCTCAAGAAACCAAAATTATTTACTAGAATATACGGTCAAAATTGGAAAAATAAATATATCGGTACGTATCTTTAATTTTATTACAAACAGATAGCAGTAAAAATATGTTTCAAGTTTGAGAATTGATGTTTATAAATATTAAGAATACTTAATGATGCACATTCAATAAAAGACATTCTGTGGAGAATGGAAATGAATATTTTAAAATTATTATTCTTTATGCAACTGAGATACCATATAAATTAGTTAAAAGGTAGGAGACCATTAGAGGTACCTGAAGAGATTAATCGAGTTTTATTACATCTTGCCGCCAAATTTCATAGTTTTGTTATGTTACTACAATAGTGTCTCGTACGAAATCCGTCCCGACTTCATACGGGAAGGTAAAAGTTAATTAAAAGTAAAAACTTGATTAATGGACGCCTCCTGCATCAATACCTGAAAACCTGAGCACATAATTTTGCTTACTTAGAAATACCGTCATGATTTATAAACTATTCGTTAATATAACTCCATGGAAGGGAAGTTTGATCTACAGTTATAAGTAGAGAGAGAACACTATTATATTTATATATGCTATTGAAAACTTCATCGTAGTTTTTTTGCATTACAAACTATGGGAAATTGAGTAAGTAAATAATGTTCTTTTTTATAGTAAAATATTTATTACGGAAATTATGCAACATATATATATATATATATATATATATATATGTATATATATATATATATATATATATATATATGTATATATATATATATATATATATATACATATATATACATATATATATATATATATATGCGATTGAAAATTCATTGCAGTTTTTTTTTGCATAAATAACTATAGGGAATTGAGTTAGTAAATTATATTTTTTTTATATTAAAACATTCATTATGAATTTTTTGTAATATATTCACATATTCTATTTCAAACTTGTTTGTAGTATTTTTTGAGCAGAACGATATTATAAACTGATTTCATATGATTTTAAATATTTTATTAGCTTGCGTCAAGATATTTCTAGGACAAGTACTTTTTTTTTTTCTGAATCCATCGACACTTATCATCAAAAACAAATTGTGTGGTTATTAAAAAAATATTCATAAATTATACATTTAAATCTTTCTCGTGAACTACCTTACCCACTAATGAAAATCGAAACAAAATCCCCTCAATAGTTAATGAGAAAACCGGGCGCATGCAGGTAGCAAACGCGGCACAAGATTTTAATTATAATAAGTTTGTATTGATAATTAAGATAACATTTTAATGATTGTTAGTAGTAAGTATGAAGCATCGTAATAACGTGAGAGTTCATTAAAAATTTATTAGTAATTTTAATTTTTTTTTTATTATAGCCATTATCATAACAAAGCAGAAACATTTAAATTATAAGTTTATTCTTTTTTATAGTAGTAGGAAAATATCATTACATTAGGCCATTCAAAGCAAAAATTTGCTGTTCTTATTACCCTAGGAGCCAATGATATCAAGGTATAGATTACGTAAGTTTGTTTGATTTAACAACTATCAATATGTCACAAGTAATAGGTAATGGATAGAAACCCATTCATGCGTTGTATAAATCTATATTATATTTTCATCTTCCTAACTACATTCCCATTTATAGAAACTTGAAATTAGGTATAGTAATAATGCATATAACCTGCACGTGTATATTTCAAGCTAAAGCTCAATAATATATATGTGGAAATTTTAGAGGAGAAAATTAAGCACTAGAAAGAAAATATTGAAAATTCCGTATACATTATTGAGTTTAGAAGGGCTAATTATATTGAGAATCGTTTCGAAGGGCAAAGGGTATTTTCAAAAATATTCTTAAAAGTTGCAATTTCCAGAAAACAGAATTACATTTTTTATAAAAATACGTTTTGAATACAATATTTTACAAAATATGTTTCAAAATCATATAAATAATACGCACCTTTTTATTAGATTTTTCTTTTATTCATACAGTCGATTTTGAGGAACAATTTGAGTTTCAAGTATGCTCAATTTGATATTCAATTTAGATTTTCCTGTAAAAGAATATATTATTTTGTATTGTTTTTTTGTTGAAATCACAAATTTTTGAAATGTTTAAAAATATTCATACATTTTTCCTTAATATTTTTTACGCAGTCTGATGAATCATAGAATCACATATAAATATTATAAATTTGTCTTTTATTTAATTCTGTTTACGATAAATTATTCTTATTAAAGGAGGGAATGGCACTCGAAAAACAAGTTCCATTTGAAACTTTGACATTAAATTTACCTCCATATCGTTGACATATTAAAGTATTCAGACTATTTGAAATGTTTTTTTATGTTCGAAAATTTAACTATCCTACTCCAACTCAAGCTTCGATAATAATTAATGATGAAAATAATTTAAATGTTTCTGCTTTGTTATGATAATGGCTATAATATATATATATAAATTTTTAATGAACCCTTACGTTATTATGATGCTTCATACTTACTACCAACGATCATTACAATTTTATCTTAATTATCAATACAAACTTATTATAATTAAAATATTCTGCCACGTTTGCTACCTGCATGCGCGCGGTTTTCTCATTAACTATTGAGGGGATTTTGTTTCGATTTTCATTAGTGGGTAAGGTAGTTCACGAGAAAGATTTAAATGTATAATCTAAGTCTCCCATTTCGTGGCAAAAAATAACAAACAGATTGAGTACTCTAAAATTTACGCTAAAAGCGCGAAATACGCTAAAAGTGCAAAAAAATTACGTACCAATATCTGTCATAATGTCACACTGAGTATGGTGAACAGCCCTGTTCGCCGGTATCTACTAGGTGCATTGCGGTAATTTCCCGTGATTTATTTTAGACTTGGATAATTCAGACAAGAGACGATAAATATTAAGCGTGAATTATTATTTTCAAATAACGTATAGAGTTCAATATGTCCAATGATCTAATATAAGGCAACTTCCGAAATTTGCGATGCAGCGCGGGTACGTCCCTTTGGGGAAGTTCGTGAGAAGTAGATTAAATTTTTAAAAAATTATTCAATTCTCGATGGTCAATGATCCAATTCACATTTATTCAGTCTATTTAGTCTAGTCCAGCCAAAGACTTTCTTTTAGTGTGTATTGTGATTTGTGATTGTGAAGTTATTGGCAATTGTTGCGAAGTTATATATAAATTTTAATTCGATTGACTACTCGTAAATGTCTGACTTTTTATTTGGATCGTAAATTATACATACATGACATAAAAATATGAATAATTAATTTTTTTTGTTTACTTATTTACTAACTTGTTTACTTTATCGTGCAATTTTAGAAATGGAAATCAAAGATATTATTAAATATATACCCATATAAATTATATTTGTTTGAATGTAGTGATGAAATAAACATGGAGATTTTTTATACCTTTGAAAAAGTATAAAAAAGCTCCAGGTTTATTTTCCTCTTAAGTAATTTTTTTCGAATATAGTAAATGTTATAATATCATAAGGTGGATTTAAATAAAACGTATTAATATTTTATAGTTAAATTACTAACTTAAGTTGAATTTTATAATTAATATCTGAGTTTCGTCAGTGTGATAATTATAATATTTTTGGAGATTTGGATGAACTTAATTTTTGTTTAATTATTTTTTCAGCTCAGCAAGGCTCTGAAAGAGCCAGTACATTAACAATCACTGAAAAAGTTGAGAATCTAGTCAGAAACACTAGGTATGAACCTGGAGTTATTAAATGTGGTAAAAATGGTGTTATTTAAAACCCAGAAAATGGGTTGACAAAGGCGAAGGATGACGAAGAAGGAAATGAAGAAATTGATAATGAAATTTAAAAATAAATGTAGATTTCTAGATCCAGACTTTTGATATAAAAATATTATTAAAATTTAGGAGAAGTTGTTAAATATTTGCATGAACCCTTGAAAAATACCATATTTGAAAAATACACTTGACAAGAGTATGGTAAAAACCTGGATCTGATATTAGACTGTAAAACAAGACGAAGAAGCTTGTCAGATAAGGTTGGCCAATTTCTAACGTGAAATTCAAAGATGAAGAAGTTTTTCCGTAAATTTCAAGCAAAACCATTATGGCGTTGATCGTAATTTAGAGGTAATAAAAATAGTGAAGTCTTTTCAATCTAATCACTGGAGTGGTTTTATCGTTATGATTCAAGTTTATCAAAAAACGGACAATGCATGACGGTTTATGGGTAATATATATGAATTTTAATCAAACGAAATTAGTAAAAAATATATTATATCTCTCAGAAAGAGAATAACAGAAAGACGAATAATTGCATATGGTGTTGAACAATATTTGCATATCAATGAAGAATTTTTTACGACCGCAGTTACGGATCCATTTGAAAAACTGTCGTCAGATAAAATCAGAAACTTTATTATATAATATTTATTTCAATATTTTAATCTGAGTTTTATTGGTTTGCTTTTAAAACGGCAAATATATTTTTTTAATAATACTAGGTCACTTACGTGATCACGTAATTTAAATTCATAATTTTGTTACAAAGAGGTAATTGATGTATTTGTTATTTTGGAAGCCCTAATTATGGCGTAATTTTTAATAATTTAATTAATTTGTTGAAATTTTCTTACCGATTGAAGACTATAAAATACAATTACATCTCAACGGAAGCATTAGAAATGAAAATGATATGAGTTTCATAGAAAGTTTGTTTACGGTTTATCTAAATTTAAGTTTAATTAATTATCATGTTTTGGATGAACTCAATAAAGTTACTGTGATCAGTGAAACACATCACAGAGTGAAAGTTAACAGAAAACATTTTTATTTTTTTCTACTTCACTGAAAATTAATAGGTTGAAAATTGACATCATGGCCACAAAGATAGTGGCCAACCCTCAAGTTCTATAAAGTTCTCAGATTTAATGTACGTAAGGGAATTTTATTACGGTAAGATTATTACGGAACTTCCTGTAACTGTCGCCTTGTGAAAAGCCAAAACAGAACACCAGTCAGCTTCTTCACTGAAAAGTATTTCTTTCACTTATCGTACTATTTTCAGGATCGCAGAATTAAAAATTTGTTCTGGTTACTGTTGTATATTTTATTAAGAGTTTAAAAGTCCTTTATTTATATTAAAAGGTTTAATATAGAAAACATTTTTCTAAGATCAATCCAAATCAATTTTCTACTATTTCATTAAATTTTCCGTTTAATTATCTTAACAAAAATGGCCTTAATTGGTTGCTATTTTAATGCATCTTTAGCCTGAGTCGAATCAAATTTTAGATTCTGTAGTTAGATTCTATGTTATCACCAGTCGGTTTGAGTTGATAAGTTTTATTTTGAAATTTTGCCATTTAATTTAACGGCAAATACTATTATATATATCTTAGGTTTGAAAGGTTAGCGCCTTTAAAGTACTCCGTAAAAAGTTAGTTAAGTTAGTCCATAAAAGTCGATGTTGTTAGAGAGATGGTTATAAGATGCAAGATTTAAAAAGTAATAAAACTGAGATTAGATATTGGGTAACGGGCTTAAGTGACAAGTATCATATATGGTGTTTCATATTGTAAGTTTTATGTAAAGAATATTGTTTAGATGTTTTCACGTGGTGAAGGTTAATGACTTTTATTAACTGTAAGAAGATAATCAACAACTGCCGCCCACTGGTTTTTGCACGACAATATTAGTGGGTGACTTTTAGCCGATTTTTTGCAGGTTTACCGCACAAATCAAGACACCTGTGCCGCTGACTCAATCGTCTCTATTAATACATATTCTGTTGTATGTTTTATCTTTTTTCCGTTGGCATGTTTTAACTCGAAAAGTATCACTACGAGTTTTACATCAGATGAATTTTAATGCGACATATGCTTTTAAGTATTAAATGCCATTTGCCAATTACTTGCAGTCACTTGTGTTGCTTCTTATGTATAAATTAGGTTTTATACTGTGTGTCCTGTAGTTTTTCTTCTTGAACTGCTCTACCAAAATTGTAAAATTTTAGGTTATTATATCTTGAAAGGAAAAACGAAAACCTTATAAGTTTACTGACGTGTTTGACAGTCCGTTTAAGAGATAAATCGTTAAAATATTGATCTGAACATTTACTTAGTGTGAGATTACGTAAAATTAGGCAAAATACTTAAAACTAGGCTTTTTCTCCTTTTATTCTAAAACTGCTCGATTCAAAATTTTGAAAAATATGGCATTTTGAGTGCGTTGAAGAATTTCTTAAGGGGCGGCCAACGCAAACATTGCTGAAAAATTTCACGACTGTAGATGTTATAATAAGATATAGTAGACAATATATTTCCAATTTTTTATATTCACAGCTGACTTTTGCCATTACCATGGGATGTAGAAACTTAAAATTTAGCACAGCAATACTTCATATTAATCCACATATTTTATTTATAACTTTTTAAAAAATTCATACATGCATTCAAGTGGCAAACAAAGATAACAAAATTTCTCTTTTATTGTTGTATATCAAGTGAGATATCATTCAGAAATCTTGTTACGAGGAATGCAAGGAATGCATAATTATAAATTATATAATATATTCAGAAATTATCAAAAATATGGCATAGTGCCTTGCTTATTTCAAATACTACGGAGCTAAAAGTTATGAATAAATAAATTTCGTAAAATCCGTCTACGATATTATAAGAAAAATATGACGATTATTTTAGATCTTTTTTTTTTAGAGTCCTTACCTCAAAATGAAAAAGAACCCTTATAGGACCACTTCGTTGTCCATCTGTCTGTAAAAACCCTTTTTCTAAGGAACGTGTGGAGGTATCAAGTTGAAATGAATATCAAATAATTAGGTCAAAAATCAAGTTTCTAAATCAACGTGATAAGAAAAACCCTAAAAATACGGCCGTTTACGCCCCATTTTTTGACACTCGCAAATAAATCAAAATCTATAGGCTCCTTGCCGTTTAACTAGAATCATGAAACTTGGAAAGAAGTAAGGTTTTATAGGAGAAGTAAAGGAAAAATCCGAAAATCGTTATTATATCACAATTTTTTGTAAATATGCGCCTATGAAAAGTGCAGTGAGTAATATATTTTTGTTCCGGCCTTTTTGTCAATAAATTGAATCTTATAGAGTACTTCGTGTTGACCTGGAATCATGAAATTAGGCAAGAAGCAACGTTTCATAGCAAAAGTAAAGAAAAAAATCCGAAAATCGGCAATTTATAGTTAGGTCAAAGAAAGAAAATTTAATATTTGCGCCTGTGACAGGTATATGTACCATTAAGCTATTAAATATTTATAAATGTCCAGATGTTTATGAAACCCGCGCAGTGTGAATTCCACTCATGCTTGACAGGTTGTTTTTAACGTACGCACCAAATAATTTATCGCTTATGAATGATATAGTATTTACTTGGTTAAAGATTAAGGTTAAATATTTATACTTACTTAAGTATCTTCTGAATTCTCGTAACGCGAGTGCTACTTGTGCCCGACACGGATATATATATATATATATATATATATATATATATATATATGTATATATATATATATATATATATATATATATATATATATATATATATATATATATATATTTATATACACACATATACATGTATATATATATATATATATATATATATATATATATATATATATATATATATATATTATATGCATATATAAATATTACTTATACTGAATAAAATCGATGTTTTTAGCAGAAGTACACAAAATCTAGTAGAAAATCAATGTAGAAAAAAATTTACTTCCTGATCGATATTATTCCATTAATACTAGTTTATATATTAATTAATAATTTCCCATTCTGTATTAATTTAATAATTTTCCATTTGGGCCCTAAATAAGAGTAAAATTAAAATTGAAACGGCATCTGAAATTCAGTACTTATTTGAAATTTGTAAACACACTTTCATCTTTCTGATCTGTCGACTAATTTAGTAGAACTTAATTTAAGTTTCGACTTTAATAAAAGCGTGTACTGAAATAATTTTTCGTATATTTATTTTCCTCTGTAAAATGCTTGATGAAATTAATGATGAAAACAATAATCTGGAGGAGGACAATAGATTTAATCTCAAATCATAAATTTTTATGAATAAAATTATTCAACCCCCGATGTATTTTTCCCGCCATATAAATAAATTCCCTCACCCAATATGAAATTTTCCATCAATATATTTTGTAGATGCTTCGCGAGTAATCATATAGACTTTTCTCCATTTCTATTCGTTATATCATTTCCAAATTGACTGATCACTTTTACTTTACACCCTCGCTCGAAACGCATCCGTTAAAAGCGCCCGTCAATTTTAATAAATACCTAAAACTAATCACTATCGGTATCGAGCGTTGTTTTATCAGTGGGGTTGATTTAGTTTTTCACGAATAATACATATGTCTATGGTTATAAGGGAACCATCCTGTTGATTTTGTTATACATAGACCAATGTACATAACTATGCGTATATGGAAACCATCATGTTGATTTTGTTGTAGATAGGCCAATGTATTTACCGATGCGAAAAAAGAAACCGTCCTGTTAATTTTTTTCTATATAATCTAAAGCATGTACCTCTATTTAAATGAAAACCGTCCTGTTGATTCGGTTTTATATGACTTATATGCATATCTACACTATTTTATGAACATTTTTATACACATATTATGAATATTGAAAGAGCAAAGCTTTCTGTGGAGTTCCTTTGGACTTTCTATGGAGATTTTTTTTTTCTTGGATTATTTAATCATTGCTCTTAAAACATCTACCGCTAGTTAAGACAAATTATTTTGAGTAATCATAATAGTTCCGTATATGTGAAGTATTAGCATTTTAACAGTTTTTTCACACACATACTCTGCCTTAGGAGTATCAACGTACGACAAATTGAAATCGGTCATGAGATGATTATAGTCAACCAGTTTCAAATCAGGTAACTTTAAAAATAAATTATCAACGAAATTAGTTACCTTGAAAAATTAATTATCGATTTGTATGGAACTTGCATTACATATACTTTTTCAGGCGTAAGTGCATTTTTTCGAATAATAATCGTTATTTAATTGTCCACTAATATTTACCTAATAAATATTTTTTCCTAAAAATCATGTAACACATGGTGTCTATAATATGTACATGTATGAATCAAACATTTTCTATCGAATATATTCAAATATATTAAATTGTAAATTTTGTATAAAAATTTTAACGTACTTCATTCAGAAAAAAATCAGGCATTCCTTCCTCAACGAGCGCCAAAAAAGTTTCTATGGCAATACATACAAACCTTGGTGAACTTCTTTGAATATACAATTTCTTTTTTTAAATATTCTTTGTTTTAATAGAAAATCATAAATTATTTTAACGTGTAAAATGATTGCGGATTGTTTCAGTTTTTGTTTCATTTTGCTTAACTGTTTAATAAGTTTTTTTTAAGTAAATTTTCCAAGAAAAAGTATCGCTATTGACTTTAGTTTCTAAGATAAGTTTTTCAAATAATTTTGTTTATTTCTAGAACTCTCAAACTAACAAACAAACCCTTAATCAAATTGTCACTCATTTTCCTAAAACTGATTGAGGTGGATTCGTGAATAATCGAAATTTTGTATTTTCTATGACTATACAATATTACAATATGTAAGGAGCTGATTTGATGCTGGAGGCAGAAGATGGTCAAGGGAACTCTTAATGTGGAATTTCCTAAATTGTAGTAGAACCACAAAAGTGGTAAAATAGTAATTATGCCCATTTAAATAATAATTATGCCTATTTATTACAACAATATGTATCATAATACTAAACCGATCATACCGTATGTTTAGATGAATGAATTTAATTATTAACTTCGCTCATCTATTCTTCTATCTACCGAATCGTTACTGGGCCCAGATAGACTTAAGCGGGCAAGAATTTGTCTGAAAATAAGACATTTATTTAAAAATATCACTTGAAAACAATTAAACCTTTATTATAAGTGCGCACTGCTTCTGATTTATTAGCTTTTATCCACGGCTTCGCTGCATAGATTGTTTATTAAATAGCCGAATTTAGATGCAGGTTTTTGACTCTCAAGGTATCCTTCAATTCTTTTATAACATTGACTAATAAAATATATCAGTCAATGTGATTTATTACTACGTTAAAATTTTGAGTATTATCATGACACATTTTTTTATAAAATCGGCTATGATACATGAACAGGCAGGTATGTCAGTGATCTTCTAAAGGTCCCGTTTTCTTTTTAGGTACAGAACCCTAAAAACCCAGAAGCCAAATCGCGAGTCAAAGCAAGTATATTTTACACCACACACTAAAAAATTTGTTTTATTGATCCTCATATTTTTTCTTTATTTTTTCCTTTATTTCTTTATTTTTTTTACCTAGCTATATTAACAAGCAATTTATAAAAAACGACTCGGGATTTTTTAATATGTCTTTACAAAAAAAAAATGAGTCACTAGAATTTTACTGGTTTAACTGTTTCAAAGATATAGATAGGACGTATTTTTTTGGAAATGTTTTCAATAATACGTCTAGAGTGGTCTGACATACATTTTTGATACTCGAAAAAAAAACTAAATTTAGACCTTAATACATTTTAGAAATTGTTACTAATATATAAATGGGCTAACATGATTTGTTATTGTGCCAAATTTCACATTAATAATCAAATCAATTCTATAAAATTTTTTTGGCTATTTCAGCAAAATCTACAAAAATTACGTAAAATTATAAAATAAATGGGTGCAGAATGTCTCATTTTCTTTTTAAATTAATAACCTACACCATATTTTAATGTGAAAAACTTCATTACTTTATTTGACCCTTCTAAAGTTTTTATATTAATTTTTTTTACTATTACTTTTGAAATACCAACATGTTTTATTATCCTAAGGGATGCAAACTACACTATGACAAATTTCAAATCGAACGTTTCCCGTAAAAAATTGATTTGACAGACGGAGAGGCAATTATTTTGAGATACCAAACTCTAAAAATATATTAGAAACATAATTTTCTTTGTGAACTTAATTTGAAGTAACTGAAACTACATAAAGAGGAAATTATCTGAAAATCAGATTTAAAAAAATTCGGTGAGGTTGGGTTATATTATATTATGCTAAGATCAGGTTACGTTATATTGCAATAATTTAACCCAACCTGGATTATTTTGAGACCTTCCTTTCACTATATCATTTGTGGAAGAAGATGTAAAAATTAGAACTGAAAAAATTCCATGTAAATTAGTGAATATCTAAAATTTATGTTCATATTTTCTAACTGTTCTTAAATTCTCTCAAACTACTTTACAAGTGAAATACAAATCTATTGTCAAATACATTTCAAGCATATATTTCACAAACGTAAAATTAATAGTAAATCATATTTTTGGTTGTCGAAAAAGAATGATTGTGTATAGCAGTCCTGTTGAAAAGCCAATTAGTAAAACACAAAAACCAAATATATTCCAAAATGGATAATGTCAAGAGACGTCTCTTCAATAGTCCAAAGCACAACATACAATTAGGACAGTAAGGAGCAGAGAATACAAAAAGTCAAAATAAATCTTTTATATATTAGTAAAATAGCAACATCTTTATTGATAAAATCATACTCCACTGAGGTTGAACAAAATGAACCTTTATTTTTTTTAACTTTTAATGAGCCGGTTTTTAAGCCTAGGCGCTATAAATGTAATTGTAATTACTTGTATTATAGATAAAATGTTTTTAAGTTGCAAATAATAAATAATAAATAGTAAAATTTTTATCGATTAAATTACACTGATTAGTTTGAACGAAGTTGTCAGCATAAAATAATATATTTGATACAAGTAAAATAGCAACTTCTTTACTGATAAGACTGAGACTTTCTTTACTGAGAGGTGAACAAACTGGACTTTTATTTTGAAGTATTTTCTTACTTTTTAAGCAGCTGCTTTTTAAGCTTAGGCGCTATAAATTTAAATTATCTTAGCAAGTACATAGAGAGATTCTTCATTACTTTTATTATAAGTACAATGTTTATAAGTTGCAAGTAATAAATAATAAAAAGTAAAAATGTTATTGATTAAATTACACCGATTAATTTGAATGAAGTTGACAATATAAAATAATATGTTGGATATAAGTAAAATAGCAACTTTTTTACTGATAAAATCACACATCACTGAGGTTGAATAAAGTGGACATTTATTTTGAAGTTTTTTTTTAATTCTTATGAGCCGCTTTTTAATGATAGGTTCTATAAATGTGGATTATCTCAGCAAGTACATAGAAATATACTTTATTACTTATATTATAGGGACAATGTTTACAAGGCGAAAGTAATAAATATTAAAAAGTAAAATTGTTATCTTATATATTACACCGATTCATTTGAACAAAATTGTCAATATAAAATAATCCGTAAGATATACACTACGAGATTTCTGTACATACTTAGTAATACTTAAATATTTATAGGTAGTGTTCCTATTAAACCATTTACAAGTACCAATATTAATATTTAATTTAATTTTAATTACTGAACTATTAAATGAAATTTGTTCATGCCTGTGAAATAAGTATAAACTATGCAATATGTTTCAATGGTAATAAATATTATTATATTTGTAAATACCGTTTAATTTAAATGTTAATATATGCCTAAATATGTACAGAATGCTTGCGAGTTCTGTTTGTAAATATCAAGTCTTATTAGCAAATTAAATATCAAGTCTTATTATCCATTTAGCTCTTCTATTAAACTATATTTTTCTTAAAATAAATAATTTGTAGATATGGAGACATTAATCCGGAATACGCTTTCTTAAGATGTGGAAACATAAATCTGGAATACACTGTCAAATTTAAATTGAAGTTACTAAAGTATTTATAAATATAAATATTTTTTTCTCCACCTCACGAGCTAATACATAAATATTCATATGGTATTTATATTAAACGATTTACAAATATTTTTCAATAGACGAGTAATAATATTGCTTACTATGTCTTTCATAGACTCAAAAATATCATGAGTTTCTAAAAAAACGTAAGTTTGAATTAATTCCACTTTATCGCAGTAAGTTTTAGACAACATTCTCGTAATGAGGTTTCCCATGATTTTGACTGTAGTAGCTTTCCGTGAACATAAAAAAATAGAACTCTCTATGTATTTCACAAGATATACAAAATTATAAAAACAAATTCTGGTGTTTATGACTACACGATAGAAGCGAAAACTTGTAATTAATATATATATATATATATATATATACATATATATATATATATATATATATATATATGATTGAAATCTGTAACTTACACTTTAAAAAAAATTATTTTAGGTTTTCCTAATATCAGACGGGTTAAGCTGATGGCGAAAGCTAATGTAAGAAAATACTGAAATAGCAATGAACAGTGGAAAATAAATAAATTAACAGGATATTGTGCAAGCTGGAGGTAATTTCTCAATGCAACTACTTTACCACAGCTAGTTTTGAGCGCGGCTTTGGCTTTGTGCCAAGGTTGTACCTGACCGCGTCGAATATAATGGAAGGAACAAAAATGCGACCCTCCTACGTGAGAGCTCGTACATTACTTCACGTCACATTGTGTTTCACGCCGTTTACGTTACCTGCTTGTCCGTGAGAGTTTGTTTACCCGTTTTGCATCGGGAGGGTTTTTAGTATAATATAAGGATTCCTCCTTTGTTGATACAACGATGGCAGAGAAAAACTATTTCAACTATTTAAATACAATCTTTTAGAAAATATTTTGTTTCATAGATAACACAGTTTTGCATTAATAATATTGTAGTAGTGGAATTTTTGTGTAAAATTAACTACATTACTTTCAGGATCGCTATTTTTGACATTTTTTTTTTGTTTTGTTGGAATATAACTTATGCTTTTGAACATAAACTGTCTATATCGAAAGAAAAAATTAAAAATATTTTTCAAAAGAAAATAATGCAATTTCTTTTCATTAAATATTGTAATTTCATTTAATATTGTAATAATAATTGAGTTGAAATGATCTACCAGCCAATGCTATTTGTAACACTTAACACTTCATGAAAGCAAGTTTTTATGATCGAATTGAAAATAAACGTATTATGTTTTGGAATTTTTGAAAGCAATCAGGTACAGAATGAAGCGAATTGACAAATATTTTGTAAATAATTGAGATCCACCCATATATAAGCAATTATTTTAGAAAGGTCTTGTAATTTTCCTTTTTTACCTGAAAATGCTCTTATAAATGCTTTACAAAATTAAAAATATTAAGAATATTGCATATTAATAACCATAAATTGAGTCATTTAAAATTTTCATAAAACATAAAAATTAATTCATGGGCTTAGCCCATGAATTCATTTGTTAGATATTACAAAATGAGAAATATGCCCTTTTTAAATTTAAGTAAAAATAAATTTACTTATTCAGTATGGCTATATATTCTGCAGAAGTGTCTACTCTATTAAAAACTTCTAATGTTGTTTTAGAAGCTAGCGGAAACTTGTCTAAAAATTCCTTTTTTTACATATTTGTGAAATGGGATAATGTCATTATCAGAAAATATACTCATATGCGTAAGAAATTCACAATTAAATGAAACTACGTGATGTAGTATTTTTTCAAGTTCCTTACAACGACCTAGGTTTCGTTGTATTACAACATCTTCAGGTGGGCTATTAGCAAAGATTGAAAGATACAATGAAACCTAGGTCGTAGTAAAGAACTTAAAAAAAATGGAAATAATACTACATCACGTAGTTTCATTTAATTGTGAATATTAAATTTCTACAAAATTAACGCCATGTATATTCAATAGCGTGAGAAATTGCCTAAATATGTTTCGATGAATTTATAACTCCTATGAAATAATAATGTATTTTTTTGATGAATTTCGCTAACAAAATTTTTAAATGTACTATAGATTGACAAAAAATTAGTATTAGTTATCTCCTCCAAAATAATTCCTTTCAAGTAATTATGAAAGATAATTTAATGAAAGCATCAAAAAAATGTTTGATGCCTATAATATTTTTATTCGGTAATATTCATTTGCTTAATTTTCCGAATAAATTCAAAGCTTTCAAAATATAGAAATAATATAATTTTAAATATTTAATTCCTAATTAAAAATAACATTTAATTTATATTTTTCTAACAAGTCATTAAATTATAGTATTAAAAAAAATAAAATAGTTTTCTTTGTTGATGAATTGTTATTTATTTTACTAGTTGAAAGAAATTATAACAAAATACTTAAGTATTTTAGTGTTATAAGGGCAATAATTATATGGGATATATGTAATTTATATTAAATATTACAAGTGTATGATTATGTAATAGGCCTACCTGCTTTGTTTAATTTATTTAATTTATCTATAATAAAAACACATCCAGTGAACTTATTGAAGGCATATCCTTCACATTTGCTAAAATAGATTGGGAATACAAAAATATAGTTTGGTCGGTAATTTAAAAAAAAATAAGTAACTTAAAAGAGATCTCAAGGTTTTCTCAATGACGTTACTAATTGAAAAGAAAACAAATATGAATATATCATAAAACTATTCGACACCATCAATTGGCATATTTACGTTAACAATTTTTTTTAATGACACCGAAAATTAGACGACAAAAGTGATGTTAGTCCGTTACAAGAATTGAATAAAAAAAATTGTTGCCGGACACATGGGCAAATTTATTTTGAAGAGACCTTAATAGAGCTGTTACAACTAGAAATTGTAATAATTGAATTATTAACTCTGATGTCCAACAGACATGCAATTGTATAAATTGTAGTAGTACTATAAAATTCAAGAAAGTAAATATGAGACAATACACTAAATGGATACGAGCAACTCATAGAATAAGGAAATATATCAACTTAAAAAATATATACTTTTACTTAAAATATAATTTAAAACACTAACTTGTAATGTACTCAAAGTACCAAATAGTTCCAGTAGTAGGGTGTTTATTAAATATAAAATTACGCATTTGTTTAAGCTGGTTGATGGATTTTGAGTAATTTTTTTTTTAAATGTCTAGTTTTATGAAGTCGGTTTTCTGTATTGTTTTAAAATTTTAATTATAATTTTGTTAGAATTTTTTATAATTATTAAAACGGTCAGAAATTGGTATACACCTGTATTCCTTATAATTTCCTCTTTATCTAAATTTATTTATTAAAAACAAGCGTAAACCTAGCGTTAGTAGTAAGCCTGAGGGCTCTGCTCTAAATATCCGAAATCCAACATGAGATCTTTCACAGCAATAAGTACCAGCAGCAAATATTTTGAATCACTCTAGATTTATCTTTGAAACTCATCATCAGACATTAACCTGATCGACTGAGTAGTAGATATAGTACCAGTAGCCAATATATAGAATCACGATTTATTTACTACCATCCGTAACTCATCACCAGACCTTAAGCTAGTCGATAGTGTAGTTAGTGTAGTATTTCGCAAATTAACAATTAGCAGTAGCAAATATTTTGAATCGGAGTTGATTTACAACAATTTGTTAAGTAGTTTCATTGTCTATTTCCGGACGTCATCATTGTATCATCACCATAATTATGTGTATATTGTTTTATTTATATACAAAAAAAAGCTTTCACAGTAAATAGCTTTATAATGAAGAAAACCATAATTTAGAAACTCTCAAGTTTCGAACGGATAAATTGAAAGATAGTAATAAAATAATATCTTCATTCAAACGTTCTAACGAAATGCAAAGTTGGAGCAAAGGATAGATGTGAATGAATGGTATATAATCATGAAGCCCGTTTGCTAACTCTTAGAGTTTTTTTCTCTATTATATTAGACCCATTTAATGGTGTTCCTCTTAATGGAATGAGCAAAAATAACGCCATTTTAACATATGAGGCGTATTAAAGATATTTCTTGCAACGTTTTACTACATATTTCTTGAAATTTCTATATGATCCACAGAGAAGACCAAGTAAAAGCGGAAAAAGCCGTAGTATTTGAAAGATTTACACTATATGTTTTTATTGTTTTTTGAGGGAAAAATTGTAACAAAAATTGATTTGACATGAATTGCTAATATTGCATTGATTTTGCATTGAATAATTCTGAAGTCTCTTTATCGAAAAACATGAATACAATTATTCCTTCATGAATCCTACTATTTCAAAAATGTGACGATATATTTTAAGAGCGTGATGGTGTTAAATATTTATTTTACATTTAAAGCTGAAAACACCTAGATAAACTGTGTTAATTGAATTTTTCTTCTATAATTTTTGTAAGTTCTGGCCCAAAAAGATTTTCTTGGGTCCAGTGTCAACTTATTTATGAGTACCTAATCCGCCGTTACTCACTATTTGATATTCGTGCCTAATATTTTAAAAATCTAATAAGGAAAACAACAATCCAAATTCTACAAACCTATTAAAAAAGTTTAATTGAAATTAGTTTTTCACGTGAATACGGAAATTGCTTTATGTTACAATTGGTCCTAAAAGTAATATTAATTTTTTTCACGCGACGTCAAGAAAATATTTGCAATTCAAGAGAAAAATATAATAGATTAGATTGCAAGAAATGTTGTGTTAAAGTATAAATAAAAATCATTTGTAGTTATAATCCAAAAATAAATAAAATAAGTAATATTCTGTTCTAATAACTGATAAATCAACAGAAAAAAAACACCAAATTGGTCAAGAACTGCGACCTGTAGATTTTCCTCTTTCGTAAATACATATATAGGTACAAACTAATCAATAGACGGAGGTGCATGTTATTTTACAAAGGCAAATTTGCATCAAAATACATATTTTAATCAATTTGAAAAACAAGTTGGAATTGAAGTATCTATTGTCGAAACTCTAAGCCAGCTCATTAGTCAATACTAAGGGACACAACTGCGAGGATGTGCACTTATATATTTTATACGGAAAAGGAAACAAAAATTTATAGGGGAGAAATATTTATATATATGTGCTTACTTCTAATAATTAGATACATTTCTAAGTTTAACAATTAGAGTTTGTCTGCGGGAAGCGGGAAAAGAAAAAAAGGAAATCCCTTTTGACACTCACAATGCAGTCGTTGACGTTCATTCATAGCCTTCATGAAACCTCATAAGTGGGCAATCAAATTTTATCGGAGATTATTTACTGTCTCGAGATATCTCATGGCCAATCGTCTGTCATTTTTCTTTCCCCTTCTATGTAAACATCGATACTTTGGAGGGTATATCGACCGCCCTGTATTTACCCTTTGTTTTCCTTATTATTTCAAAGTTGTTTTGTAGTTTATGTTTACATTTGAAAATGCACGTTTGTCAAATCAGCCAACACGTTTAATGAATTTCACCTTAATATCATATTATAGCAGGTAAGTTTCTTGTTCTTGTTATATAATTAAACTGCTCATTGAAATATTTTCTACTGAAATACTAACAAAATGATTTAAATATTGTTAACGGTAGTAATAGTTTATTATAGATAATGGTTTAACAATAGAAGTTTTGAAATAATTTAACAAAGTTTGTAGAGCCGTATCATTGTCATTTCATTTTTATATGACTTCTTTTCGATAATTATGAGCATAATTCATAAGATAAAATTATTAAGAAATAATTATGTGTTTATTTATTAAGACATTTTCCACTCAGAGAAGTTTTTAAAATAACAAATATATCCAATTGTTTCATATTTTTATTTTCCAAGTTATTCTAATTTATTGACAAAGGTTTTAAAAAGTAACACGGCTATTGAACATGCGAACTGTTGTTGGCTAAGGACGAGTCGAAGAAGATCCAGAACAAAACATATATTTATAGTCACTTTCTCAATTGCATAAATTTATACCTTTTTATTCCAATCTTAATAGCCTTAAACGTTATAAAAAATAGATTAAGAAAACACATATAAAATTTTTGAATGCATGACTGCATTAAAAAATGTTATATGTGTATCCGTCCGATAATTTAAAATGTTATTCATTGTCTTACATATTAGTTGAAACTCAATAATATTTTTAATGAAAATACTAGTGTGATATAAGTCACACACTCGACTTGACAAGAAAATAATAAATATATTTACCTATATAATAACCTCGCTAATTTTTTTTATTTTAATCAAGCCTTAATTCTGAGATAAGTATTAAAACAATAAGGGTAAACACAATTTTACTCTTCAAAATTTGTGTTTACATAAAAATCAAATTAGAAACAAATCAACTAGAATTACAATGACCCGTTCATAATATTTACAAAATATTTTCATAATTTTAGATGAAATATACTAAACGAACTCCAAATTTTCCGTATTGTTCCAATTTATATTTATTACTATTATTATGATTGTATTTATTTATGTAATATTATTTCAGTGTAGTTTTTATTTATACTTACTAACACTTCTTGATGATGATTGGGTAATTTTCAGTTTTATTTGTGTTTGAATGGCAAAGGTTTTTAGTGTCTTAAAACTGATTCTGTAGAAATCAAAAAGATATTATTGTCGTAAAACTATGATAATGTTCTTTATTAAAAGAACGTTCTGTATAAATGTTGATACATTATTACCATAGAAGTAAAATAAATATGTGAAAAAGGATTACTAGCTATTTCTGGCATACAGCAGCTCTTCATTCTGTAATAAACTTGTTCCATTTCGATACTAGCTAGATCTGGCACGCAGCCAAAAATGATTAGAAGCTCTTCATTCTGTAATAAACTCGTTCCATTTCGATACTAGCTAGTTCTGGTTTGCAGCCAAGATTCCGAAAATGATTTACTGTACGTCCATGAAATTGAAAATTGACTACGGGGAGCCACAATAGTTTCCTTGTATTTACTGTGTTACTACTGAATTTAGTGTTAGTCATGTGGAAGGTTCAATGTTTCGTTATTTGCAAATTTTATTAAAACTGAAAAAATCAATGTAATTATAAAAATATCAAATTGATTGACTTACGATTCAATAATGGTTTTATGTAAAACTAGACGCATAAACGTTTTCTTTTTCAAGGACATTCAGGTTAATATTTTAGTGTCCTAAAAAGGACGTTGAATATTTGATTCATTCGAGTTTGTCGAAATTTATTTTGAACCAAATGCGAAAGGTATTAATCTTGAAAAACCGAGTCGTTAAATTATTCACAAATATTGTTAAATTATTTTAAAATATATGAATACTTTTAAAACAAAATTAAAGCTAAGTTGGTAAATAAGTTAACATAAGTGAATTTATTAATTTGTGCATTGTTACAGAAACAGTCGTTACGTAATTATCAACTTCGTATCATTATAAGAAATCAAATGATTTAATACGCATGATATTACAGTTTTGTATCCAGATGACACATTTCAAGAACATTTTGTTTTTATCATCATAAATAAATCGCTTTCGTCAACCATTGCAAGAAGGTAAACGAGTAGCAAATATGTGAATAAATACAAGTAATTATTTGCGAAGAACTAATAAAAAAAACATAGTACACAAAGTCATTCTATTTTTAAATGAAAATATAAATAACAAATTAGAACATTAACTTCACTTTGTGCTCCGTATATATGTGTTAAGCAATTTTACTTCCATCATTTAGCCCAAATTGAATAATCGGTAATATTTCTGTACCATAATTAATAGTGTTTCATGCTCTTTTCCCTTTTCTTGATAATAATAATATTATCAAGAAAGGGGAGTAGTAGTAGTAGTCATAAGTCTACCACAAATAAATCGTTTGATGCCTTAATACTGATATGTTTTTTGACTTATTTATTTATTCACATAAAATTATGGAAAAATTCAATTTTATTCTATAGGAGTACAATAAAATAAATTCAGTAATATTAAAATATATAACAATGAGACACTTTAACAATTGTTCTCTCACTCGTTAATAACATCATACTTTGTACAATCACAGTAGGATAGATGATCAATTTTATGCCATGAAAAAGTGAAAAAATTTAATATAACTCGGTTCTTCATGCCGGTGTAGCAAAAAGATGATCACTGCACGAGCGCAAGTAGTTATCAGGTACGAAGAGGGAGAGTTCTTTCAATAAATTAGGGAATGAAATTTTTTTAGTTATCAATCGATAAATATGTTTCATCTGATAACACTCTCTTCTCTGGTAACGCAGCATATCCATATAGAAGTTACTCCATCGTCTCATGGAAATGTTATATTAAATGTAATTTTATATTTTAGGAAAAGATTTTGCTGACATATTTTTTAATTATAAATTCACATTATATTTTATGTTCTGTAAATAATTGATGAAATATCAATTATTAACCAAAATGATAATCGCAAATAATCAGCCAGATGAAATAGGGTGAAATTTTTATCGTGTTTAAATGAAGTTTCATTAAGTTCATGGTAGCAATTATTGTACAAAATGATATTTCATATCCAGTTTCGTCTATTTCTAAAAACTGATATCAAACGAACAATAAAATGTCTACTCTATTTATTACATTTCTCGTATATAACCCATGTACACGTTTTATAATATACAACTCAGAGTTACGTTTACCATGAATTCCCATGCCTCTTTATGTTTTGCAGCATATTGCGCAGTCAGTTCAGATAGCTAACGAATTTAAAACGAATGCCTGACAGATAACACGTCTCTCAAATACGCTGGAGTAAATATCGAACCGCTACTCGTTTTTCGTCAGATCAATGTCAACGTAAATATTGTGAAGCGAGGACATGCTGCGCTCTAATCCGATATATACACGTATCTCGTATCTACGTTCATATGTTTAGTTTGTATTTTATTTCCGTTCTTTTTATTGTTTAAAAAATCATTACAATAACTGCAACAAAACCTTTTCAGCTCACACTTTTTTCCAGAATACAGAGCCTATCGTTCACAGACATAAAATAATGTTGTCTGTCGACACTCTGTATTAAAATGGTAGACAATGTATAGCAGAAGTTACCAGGAATTCAGTCAGTTTTATTATATGACATCGAAACCTGGAATTTAAACCAAAATATCTCATTTTCGCTGGATACGTTGGAAAAGATAACCATTTGAGTATTTCAAATTATTCATTTTTGTACTCTAATGTATCTAATTGATAAATATGGTGGAATTATTACTGTGACACCAATTTCTGAGTGGCCCATGAGTGGCCGGGGATCGAACCCAGTTGCGCCATGACGTCAAAGGCCGTATGCCTTGTAATCAATTCAATACACCACGGCAACGATACAATTTTTGGTCATTGTCATAGTTTTATTCGGTATTGCTACATAGCACACGAAATTACATAAATTTGCATATAATAAATCCAAAAATTTATTCAAAACTGAAGAAAAAACTAGTAAAGAACAATATCAAAAATTATGACTTTACCACCAACCTATGACTCAGTGATTATTTTTAAAAATATATTGCATATATTTTTTCTTTAATTTATCAATAAGCTAGGTAAATTAAAACAAAAACTTGTTCAACACGGTTTAAAAATAATTTAATGAATACTAAATATAAACATAAATACAAATTTAATGTAAATTACGATGTAACATATCCACAAACGTGTCGCCAAATGTAAATTTAATTGTAAGTCAAACAGAACAAATGATAATAATAATAAATATAGCATTTCAAGTAATAAATACAAACTAACGTTAATATATTATTTTAACTTGGTAATAATTCCATATATAAAATTCACCAATTATCATAATTACCAATTCTACAAACAGTAATAACAACAATAGCATCTTAGGTATTAAATTGCAACTAATAAAAATAAACTACTATATGTAGTAAAAATATTTAAACGTCAAATTAACTAAATGTTACGTTTACAAAAATAAGAGGAAATTAACATCCAGATACAACTTTGAGCTTTCCAAAAGACCCAAAACCCTGCAGCAACCAACTCAGATAAATAGATCATTTGCAGAGAGGCTCAGATTGAACATTTTAGTCAAAACCTTAACTTTCAAAAGGGTCAGAGGTAAACTACTAACTTGATCATCGGAAGCCGCTAAAAAGGATATGGCCAATCTGTAAGTGAAAGGATGGAGAAAGACTCAACTTTAATAGAGACACTGAAGAAAGCATACTGTCGAGACATCCAAGCTCTGTAGCAGGCTGTTGGACGCATAAAGAACAAGAAGATGGAGAAGAAGCAGTAGAAGACTAGGAGGAAGGAGTAGAAGAAAAAGAAGAAGAAGGAGAAAAACTCTTCAATGAAGTAATGTCAATGAGATGACAAATGTTGATTTAATGAAGGAAGGAGTTTTGTATTAGTCTCTGGTATAAATTTATTTCATACTACATTTCAGATAAACTTAAATTAACTTATTATTTTTTCATTCTAATAAAAACATATTTTAAAACATTAAAGATCAAAAAATGTACACTATTGAATATATTTGGCGTTAGTTTTGTGGAAATTCATTATTCACAATTAAATGAAACTACGTGATGTAGTATTATTTCTACTTTCTTTAAGTTCTTTACCACGACCTACGTTTCGTTGTATTAATACATTTTTAGGTAGGCTATTAGCAAAGATCTTTACTAATAGTCCACCTGAAGATGTCGTAATACAAAGAAACCTAGGTCGTGGTAAAGAAAGTTTCATTTAATTGTGAAAATATACAATTTTAGAAAATTCATATCCCTAACTGCATCACTGCAGCTATCGGAACACACGGAAAATGCATATTCTAAATAGTAATATCATTTATATGCCGCGTAGTTACATAAGGTTTTACGGTTTCTGCGATAAATATTACCAGAAATAAACTTATTTGTTTTTATAATATGATAATAATTCTGGAGTTACTTTCCTTTTGTCTTCAGATACTTTGCAAATTTGTATCCACGATAGTTATTTAACATAAGTATTATGAGAGCTTTCAAAACGTTTTTATAATTGGTGTTCATGTTTAGATTATTCAACACATATAAAAGATATAAAAGAAGACACACATCACACACATTAAACCAATTTGGAATAATACTTGATATTTTTTTTTAATAAAAATAGACTATGTAAAAGGTGGCTTATGGTTATTTATCATTGCATAATTACAAGTTTCGTACATTTTACAAAGTGCTGACAACTACCTTGGTGGCTTTACAATCCAGACTAATTTCAGGACTTTCAATTTTGCCATTAATATTTGCATTACATTCAACCCAACCTATGTTATATTTGTTAGGCTTCTGTACCTCAAAAAGAAAAGCGAATTCTTGTAATATAACTCCCATGTAGGTCTACCACATCCGTTTTTCTGTTCATTTATTATATCCGTTTTTCCCAAATCCACTTGACATAAACTTGAAATTAGATATAATAATAAAACATATTTTGACGCATGAATTTAAATAGCTTACACTAAAAATATTAATTAGACAATATTAGAGTTTGGAAAAATTAAATACTCTAAAAGTAACATTTATAATTGTTTATTGTAATAATTGTTTTTTATATGTGGGCCATTTACGGGAGTTTAAATTTTATTTTAATTTAGGCAGTATATATTCAGAATTAAACCTGAAAATATACAACGAAAATATTTTCCTCCGATCGTATTTCCAAAACTACTAGACTTGAAATTAAGGAAAAATAGGGTTTTCAGCGATCTTTGGAAAGGTTACAGGAAAAGCGCCTGTTATAGTATTTTTCTAGATGTCAAAGTTATTAGATATTTACGATAATATATACGTTCTCCCTACTTAATAATATAAGGCATTATTAAAGAATTAATGCGCCAGGAGTCATTAATGCTGACTTATGGCAAATAGTCACTTCAAAGAAAGTACAGAAGTCTAGATGCTTTAATGACACTTGTGTGTGGTTGGTTTTTTGATACATTGAAAGTTTGTGGAATTAATAGGGAATTTCTATTCCGTTCTTACTGATTGTTCAATAGGTACAGTCACTGTTAATTTCTGATATTTCTTTAGATAATTCGCCAAGAGAATTCTTGAAGAAATGTGTTATATAAAAAATTTCGTCCATTTATATGAATAATATTACCTGATATGTAATCAATGCTAATAATGTGGTATCGACATTGCAGGGAAACTTATTTCTTATATAAATTTCGAGGTTAAATGTATAAAAACCATCTAATGCAAGTTCAACTTTTCAAATTAGTGTTGTCTACAATATCTTATTTTTGGACCGAGATTTTGTGTTATAATATAATACAAAATATATAAAAACAAGGTATTTTACGAAAGGAAATATATATCTAATGAGAAAATTGAATTAGGGCTGAAATAATATTAACTAAAGAGTAGGGATAATACAAAATTAAACTTGAACGCCAATGATTTTGTAAAAAATGAAATCACTGATTGAGTATAAATAAAAGTAGAAAAAAAAAGGAATTAACTTTGGAGATGATTCAGATAGAGTACATATACAGCTAATGATAAAATTTAACTACTATTAATTAAAAATATATAGAGAGGAGTGTTAACTTGCAGACTTGAAGCTAAGAGGTAATTTTTCAACATACTGTCCTGATCAGTGAGACCTAGAATTCTCTTACAGAAGATAACGTCAGGAGTCTTAATAATAGGTAAAGAGCTGTGGAGATTTTAGCTATCATTAAGTGGACAAGTTAGAGGTGTACTCGCTGTTTACTTTGGTTAACGAAGATTGACTGGTAATAACATATTATTTTTATTTTCTGTAAACGAAAATTGAATTTATTTATCTCTGTCAAGTAACGTTTAATTTAATTTATAAACATATTACAGTCACAAATGATTTAAACAATTGTTTAAGACAAGAAATTAAAAATCGTAAAAAAAATGACGTTCGAGTATCAAGAAAAATCTGTCAAAATGAATAAAGATATTCATGCTGCGACCTCAATATGAAGACCTTAATTTGTATGTATCTATATGGGAATTGGATGGATTCATTAAACAATCGATATATGTATATATATATATATATATATATATATATATATATATATATTTATATATATACATATACATATATATATATATATATATATATATATATATATATATATATATATATACATACATATATATATATATATATATATATATATATATACATACATACATATATATATATATTTCTAAATTTACAAACAGAAAACCATAAAAAAGGGGAGCCAAAATTTGGACGCGAGATTGATTTACCACTATACTTGTTATCGGAAGGGTAATATAGATTGGAAATTGATATAAAAATATGCATATAGCTTGATTATTAAACGTAAATGAAAATCAAGTAGGTAAATAAAAACATCTAAATTTCAATACGACGTAATAATAATATTTCCAAAAAAGCAGTGTAAAGTTCCATTTAATCAATGACTTATACGATAGGTAGAATGTTGGATAATTAAAGATTTGAAAATATATTAAATTTTCAAAAATTACTGTTCAATTTTACCATATTTATTGAAATGTTGAGTCGAGGATTCGTTAAACTGACGAGTGATATCGAGAGCTTTTATCTGAAAAGTAAACAAATCGAGCGTTTGAAAATCAAGCGCTAGTCGGGAAAGCTTGTGCCAGGCAAATAGGTGGCAATAACCTATTTTGTCGGAAGCTTCAGGCAGTTTTAATTATAGACGGCAAGAGGATTTAAAAAGTTTAGACATTTATAAAATGCGTTAAGGTATTGTTATTTTACGTATCCCCTATCTAATGTATCAGTTAGGTATCATTATTTACATTCAATATACTTTGTCTTGATTTACTAATATCAAATGTACAGATTTATATTCATTCTTAGCAACAAAAGCAAGAACTGCTCTGAAAGTAACTACAGTAAAAAATACTTATTTTTATGAAAAAATGGTACCGAAAAATTTACTGTTTAAAATACTCTCGTAAATAATATGCATACGACCTGTAAATAATAAAACGACAAAAGTACTTTACATTTACGGGACGTAAAAATTTATATACGGAGGAGGTAAGGTAAAATGCATATTAATAAGTTTCTGGGGAACGTTGTCAAATTTTGATTCCAAAGTTTGATAACGTTTAAGTGATAAAAATACTCATAGCAAAAGAGTAAGTTTGGTATTAAATTGAGAACAATAGATTTTAAATTGTGATTTAAAGTGGTAAATTTTGAAAAAAAAAACATTAAATGTCAAGTTCCTTTTTAAAAACTAACAATTTTTTTTTCAGAAATTTGCTAGAGTAATTTGAATAACTGAGTTCTAATTCCGTTTTGCGTCTAGATTGAACATAATGTTTTTCACCACACTGAACTCAACTGTGATTTATACTTTTCAGATATTTATTTCTTTAACTATCAACGTTATACAAATAGAAGATTATGATGGTTTTATAAATCATGTCATAAAGCCAAGCCACAAAGAGAAAATAGTGTTTTCCTGTAAAATTTTCGGCAAATTTTGACATAATTTTGGCGCATTCATAATAAATGTAAACTGGAAGCTGCTCTTCACAATGTTCAATTATATACTTCCCAAAATTTTATCTAACTTTGGAAGTGTAATGCTGCACAAACTGAAAGGAATACTGTGACATAAATATGATCATGTAAATTACTGTATGGGCCCATAACCATTAATAAAATTTTTAAAACTCCCTTTCTTTCTGGATAAAACGCTATATGGCTGGTAGGTTTTCATGTAATATATATACATGTTTTAGTGTATTTAAGCACAAGTTTCAGTTCAATTACACCGAAGTAGTTTTTTTTAGATATTTGGAAATAAACTTACGTCTCTCAAAATCTAAGTCACAGTAATTAAAATGAACTTGCTAATGCGAATACCAAATTTCGTGAAAAAAATATTCATTTATATAAAGAAAACGACTACATGAGGTGAATATCTTTTTGAATTTTAAAAAGTAGCCAGCACCATTGATGAGTTTGAAAAAGGAGCCAGCTTCTTTTCTGTGTCACTTTTGAAAGAGCTGATGAAAGTCTCAATGTTAAGTAAAATTTACTTTTCACCTTGGTGGTATTTCATTCTGCTTTTGGTTATGATACGAAAAATTAAAATAATTTAATAGTACCTACCGTTTTGTTACTAAATGACTGAATATGATACCTGTATACAGTATGCCTTATATATGCCTCTAAGTCATTTGAATATTTTTGCTATGCAAATATTTATGTAAACACACGTAAATATTTATAGCATAGCATGCTACATTTTTACAGGGACAAACATTATCGGTCGAACATTGCTTAAAGTTAAATAATGTTTTTATACTTATTTTTCATAAAAAGTTACATTTACATAAGTTTAGAAGCAAGATTTTAGAATATAATCCAAAGTACATGTTTTAAAATTCCGCTCGCTTTAATAATATATATAATTTTTTTTGGGTTCAGAGCCATTTTTACAATGCAAGTATGGGCCATTGAAACCTATTATGTATGTATGAAACTCCAAAGCTACGTTAATGTTAACTTTATTTTTGTTTCATCCCAATAATACCTAATTTTATTTTTCATAAAAATTTAAAGGTTCTAGTTCGGAAGCAACCTTTAGGTTTTTACGACCTGTCATTAAACGAGTGTATTATTATGTAATTTGTGAATGTTAATGTTAAATATTTCTGTGAATACTAAATATTTCTTCCTCATATACGGATATATATTATGGTCAAGTATTTGCTTCCCGACGTACCGGAAATTGATATTTTCTGGAGTCTTATTGTGTAGTTACAATAACTTCGAAGCTCTTCAATTAAAGGGTACAGGATCGGGTAGTGTGCCTCGAAACTTAGTGTTATACTATGGTGTATCTAAATAAATGACAATTAGGAGAGAGATATTCTTTGAAAACGGCCAATTAACTTGTAATAACTTATTTTCCATAACATTAAAAACGTCATTTCCGAAGTTAAAGATAATATAATATATTTCAGAAAGCTGAAATTTATCATTTAAAAATGCATTGAAGGACGCAGCAACTACTTTACATTGCAAATAGCTACACTAGAGAACGGTATTTTTAAGAACTCTATAATATAAAGAAATTGTATGCGGTCCAACATAACAGAGTACAAAATTATTTATGAATAAAGTTAAAATTGTCCGTAGTTTGCAGGATAGTATCAATTATTTAAATTTTCAAGCACAGTGTGGTGTATACCGCAATAAGATATCGCGTCCTTGCCAAGTTTACCTCTGGCTGATTGTAAGTGGACTCTTTTTATGACACTGCATTGCAATACAGCACATTTAATTTCTTTGTACAAATTATTTGCCATATTAAATATTTCATATTTACACTCTTAATAAGTGTGAAAATTTAAAAGCAAGCTAAAAAATTGAAAATTTTAATGACTTTAAATAATCATTTTCGTTCTTCGACAGATTAAAAAAAAGTACAATGGTGTGGAATTATATGGCCGTCATAGTAATGTCTCCATTCTCATAGATGAAAGTGATGCGAATTGAGTAAAATATAAAATATGTTCATTACAAAAACGAAGTTACGCCAATAATTTTCTGCTCCACTGTTCACGAGATTCAAATTCCTATAAAATATTTTCCTTGATACAAATCGACAACCCCCATGAGCTGGTATGTAGATAATAAGTTTTTCTTTTAGACCTGAGGGATTCAATCATTAATTTAACCTAAGTTCTTTCAAGTATAGTTAAGTCGTGAATACAGAATATAGCGCAAGGACGTTTAATGATGCCCTAAAACCGTAATGTGAAACCATAAGTTCTCAGTGACATTAAATACACTTAGTTCCAAAAAATAGCGGTTACCTACAAAATAAACACCAATCTAAGTGTATACCCGATCCGTATTAGTTTGTTTTAATAAAAATTGTTATGTGTAAGTGCAGAAAAATAACATTTCACAGGGTACCTAGTTCTTTTTGGCAAGTTTGCTTATTTCGTGGATTTAAAACCAATAAAAGACATTTTTTTATTGATTTCGTCTTTTTATAACATAATTTTATATGATCAATTTTTACCAATTAACCAAAATTAAAAAATATTGAATATGTTTGGCGTTAATTTTGTAGAAATTTACTATTCACAATTAAATGAAACTACGTGATGTAGTATTATTTCTACTTTCTTTAGGTTCTTTACCACGACCTAGGTTTCGTTGTATTACAACATCTTCAGGTGGGCTATTAGCAAAGATCTAAATCCACAATAATGGAATTAGACATCTTTGTTAATAGCCCACCTGAAGATGTTGTAAAACAACGAAACCTAGGTCGTGGTAAAGAATTTAAAGAAAGTAGAAATAATACTACATCACGTAGTTTCATTTAATTGATAATTTGTATTGAAAATTGATAATTGCAATAAGCAAATTGCTAAGTTGTTTGTTTATGTTAATAGGTATATTTAGATTATTCCAAAGATATATATTTAATAAAACTTTTTAACCAAACCACTTAACCGATTTTAAAAAATTTTGAATAAAAACGCATTAAAATCAGAAATTAGTTAAAATTTGCTGTACAACGTTATTTCCGACCAAAAAGAAATTTGGAATGTTTAAAGATTTTACAAGCCAAAAGACTTGATATGGAGAGCGAAATAAGCGAAAATATGATAAACAATGAAAATATGAGAAATTCCTGTCATCATGTTCCGGGTCAATCGTCAGAACCTGATCACAATTTACAAATAAAGGACTCGTCAACAAAACTCAAACGAAAAAGTCGGTGAATACAGTTTCATCCTTGTGGAGTTCTTTCACCATCTTTTTGCTTCGTAAATCAGTCATCTCCGACTAAATTATTTATGAGTTCAAACTCGGCATCGAATTGCTAATTGGTCCTTTTGCTCTCACTTGTTGAGGAGTTCCTTAGAATATATTCGGGGTTCATCAGCATGTCCCGACTATATCTATATAGGATATATCCAATTTTTTTTCCTTTTTAACACACAAGAATCACGAGAATCGATAAACCCATCTCTGAGTTACACTAAAACACTACATACGTAGAATGTGAAATCTCTTTTGAAGTCGGTTAAAAAATGTGTTTTAACATTGTTAAACGCTGAGCCAAACATGAGGATCTACAATCAAGGTAACCTATATGTTAAAGTTATATTTAAGGTGTAGCTTAATAAAACTGCACGTTATTTTTCAGCAAAGCTATTCATTTCAAATATTTCATCTACGAGTAAGTCTCAGATACAATTTTAGACCTGACATATTGCCAAAACTTAAGAAATTACGTCGACAAGCGCTGAACATTGAAATTGGCTACCAGTTTTGCATGGTAATCAAAATATTTTAGTACATTTTTGCTCCAGAATTACGTGAATTGCACAAAGTTCTTCTATATGTAACAAATGACGCTGAATTTTAACAAAGGCCATTGGAAATGACAGTAATTTATTTGCAAATAATTTAATATGTGGAGTCTTACGGTTCCGTAGCAAATTGGGAACTCTTATAGTTTCGCCAGGTTCTTTTGTCCCTCTGTAAAATGTAACTGTTTTACTTAAAGGCTCTCAGTGCTACATAGCTAAAATTTAACATGGATATGCATATTTATACTAGTTACGATATTAAATTTAAAAAAAAAGTTTTATATTTGCATATCGCGTTGAGAATTATATTTGTGACTGATCTTTCAAAAATATCAAGGCTAGGGCATAGACATTTTTCGCTGCGGGGATCTGTTGAGGAAATATTTTGGCTTTAAAATGGTGAATTTACAGTTATGTGTCCTCGTCGCCTACCAGTCAAATAGCTATTTTTGTATGCTTCAATAGTACTCACAAGAGCATTATCAAAATTAAAAGGAAAATTGTCATAGCTAAGTTGGCTCTATTAGTTTATGACTAGTAATCCTTCAACTTACAAAATTTCATTTTGTCTCTAATAAGTTCGTAGTGTATATATATATATATATATATATATATATATATATATATATATATACATATATACAGTTTAAAGCAAAAACAACTTTGTGTATAAAATCGTAAGTTTTCTTTTAACTTTAAGAGAACAATGTGCCCTAGATTACGCTAATTGTATGCTTACGTATGAAATAAAGGAAGAAGGAGTAATATTGCATATAAATAAACCGACAGCACTTTAGATTTTGGACCTTAAGTTCAACTTATTTCAATTGAATTTGGATGAGATTTGTTGTTAAAATGTAAATCTTGATGTGACGTTGATTATACATATACTTACTCAATACTATTATTTAAAAAATTAATTCATACAAGAATGAAATTTCATGACGGTGAAGAGTTATCATTGTCCAATAGTTACTAGTTAATGTAAAATTACGAAAGCCTATCATATGCGTAGCCAACACGCCCTTGACAGATTTTGTTTGACTTTAACCTGGAGTTCCGTAAAAAGAAATTCTGATATTTTAAATTATAATGTTAAAATATACTATTATTTATAAAAAATATACTATTTTTTTATTCTAGATTATTGTTATTTACTTTCAAATTAAATTGATTTTATGGAACATATTATTAATTCATTAAAATTAATTGATTTGTGTTGACGTGTTTTAAGAAAGCAAAATATTTATAGTCTTTTAGGTGATAAGATTCAACTATATTTTGTTATACTTAAAGTTTAAATGTAAAGCGTAAAATAGTTTAAATTGCTTAAAAACCATTAATGTATAAGTTCAATGTCAAGTGATTTAATATATTATGAAAAACAGATCAGGTTTTATATTAAACAGGTTCGATTGTGATACATAGTGTATATCGGTAAATTTATTACTATTTATGAAGGGGCAGACCATATTTTGTAGGATATATATAAAAAGAATACTCAATATTATTTTCAACTTTAAAGTCAGTAATTTTGTGGATGAAGAATAACTAAGCTGGTGTGCTAAAATAAAATATGAGAATTCCCTTGAAAGTAAGTTAAAGTTTGCAATTTCATTTATCCAGGATTTTGTTATAATTAAAAACTTTTTATTTTCAGTTTCTTGGTAAGTTGGAATTAATAACGCACAATTGACTTCATAAAGCATATCCTTAAGTAAATTGACAATTTTTGTTTATTCGGTAGTATTTATTTCACATAATGAATAGGTAAAAATTTTTTATCTAGTGGGCAATTTCATGTCAAATTTAAAACTATCGAGTAGAAACAGAATTGTTGCATAATGTTAGTGTACTATATGTATATGTGTATATATATATATATATATATATATATATATATATATATATATATATATATATATATATATATATATATAAACGTCAAAAAGTAAATTATTAAAATTTATTTGATAAATGTGCCCTTAAAATAAATGGAAGGTCACCCATTTTAATTTTTCAATTAATTAAACCCATCACAAACGTTTTACGCTTATTATGAACTTCGAATGCTGTTAAAACCATACTACTGAAAACATAATAGTAACAATTTAAATATATTTAAATATTAACTTGTTTTTAATACATGTTAAGAAATAATTTGCGAATTGAGCGAAACATTTTTTGATACTTCCCTTATTGTTGTTACTCGAGTCATTCTTTAGTTTCATCTATCAAATTACTAACATTTATTTCGTATATTTGTTATATACTTAAAATTCCAATAAGTAGATAATATTGTTAAGAAATAATAG
This sequence comes from Druceiella hillmani, assembly GCA_039881145.1. Lineage (NCBI taxonomy): Eukaryota > Metazoa > Arthropoda > Insecta > Lepidoptera > Hepialidae > Druceiella > Druceiella hillmani. Next base: position 1,864,052 of record JAYKKI010000052.1, read on the forward strand.
ATTTTTGTTACTGTTTATGGAAATGTTGAATTTGCATTTCTTTCTTATTTGAATTAGTATAAGTGAAGCGAAGTTTTTTTATTTATTTTTTTTTATTATTATTTTCTGACACATTTATAGAAGTTGAAATAAAGAAAATTACATTGATTTTTCCAACATTAAAAATGAATGCCTCGTTATCTTTATTAGATTATATATAATCAAGTTGCATATGTCAAAAGAACACAAGAAGTAAGCGTTAAATTGAAGAAAATGAAAAATGGACTTCACGTTGTTTAATAGAATATAAATGTAATCAAGTTGCATATGTCAAAAGAGCGCAAGAAGTGAGCCTTAAAGTGAAGAAAATAAAAAGTGGACTCGCGTTGTTTGATATACTATATATGTTATCAAGTTGCATATGTTAAAATAACGCAAAAAATGCGTGTTAGATGGAAGGAAATTAAGAATATACCGCACTTTATTCGAATCTTTAATACGCTGTATTTATCAAGTTGCATATGTACGTTAAAAGAAAGCAAACAGGGAGAGTTGAAGTGAAGAAACTCGGGTAAAGAGACAAGTACGTAGCAAGTACTTGTAAATCATCGTGTGTATCATTTGTATATAGGATTTAGATTAGGATTTTTTATATATGTATAAAGAATGTATATACAATTGCAAAATTTTATAATGAAATTCTGTAACTTTCGAATACCCCTTTTAACATATTTGTGATTATAGGTTATTTATGTGAGTATGTTTAATTAAGCACCCATTAATACATTTTATGTACACATGCGTATAATGTTTAATAAAATTCATAAAAAATGTTCAAGTAAATTATTTTAATATTTCTTTTCGATAATAAATTTATATTTTATTAGTTTATAAGGTCACGTTAAGATTAGTAAAAGATTAAATTATTTTTTTAAAGTATGATTCCCTTCTGATTGCTCGTAACAGGCGATCAGAAAACGAAAATAAAGGTCGGAAATTAAAATGAGGTATTTTCAATATTTTTTGTAAATATTGAAATAATTATTATAGGGTTGTATTTTTTAGTTATCATATTAAATCCTAAATTAAAACTTTTTTTATTCCAGAAGATTTATAGAAAATATATATATTTTGAAAAATAATCTGTAAAAAAGGGAAATATTATTTCTTTTTATTTCTTACGGAATTTTCGTCGTCAGTACGGAATAAATTGCATACACATTCTTTTCAATTATCTTCAATACGGAAACTTATTTATTAAGCCCATCTCTTTATTAAGCTTCTGGGAGTATTAATTGAATTGAAGATGTATGTAACAGAAAAAGTTGCATCAAATTTCATTTGTTATTCAAATTCATATGACATACATATGAATTTTGACACGTCAAAAGCTCGTTAGTTACACTTAATTTCCCATCAGCAACACAAAAATTATCAGGAAACAATATATTTCAATTTAAACATTATTAACTTGCTTGAGACTGTATATTTACTTGGAGAGGGGTGTTTTTTTTATTTATCTTATAATTAAAGATATTAATGAAAAAGTTTTGGATCAGTTGAAATAAATTTTAAGTGTATGCACTTTCCATATAGCCATCTAATAAAGGTTAGAGTTTTTTTCATCAATGACAATTAAGGACAAGTTTATGTCCATAAGAAGGTGTTAACATATATATTTTTAAACATTTTGAATAGAATATTTATCTGTTCATTATTGCATATATTATATCTTTATTTAAAAAATATCAGTTATATTATGAGCAAAAATTGCAGTAGGAGGATTTCGTATATTTTTCACATTTATAGTGCTTACTTATCTTTCACAGGTATAAAAATGTTGTACAAATTTAAAAAAAATAGAAGATCTGGAATAAATTACTAGAATTTTCCTGCAATTCTCAAGTCAGGTTTTACTAATCCAGTTTTTTCAGGATTTGTAAGTTCGTTAGTTACGTCAAAAGCTCAAAAAAAAAGAGTGGCATGTTCTTTTACGCATATTTTTGAGGAATACCTTTTTAAATTTACGAAGAAAAATTTAGAAAAATATTCGTGTGTTCCTCATAACAGCACTTTGAAATGATAATTCCATAAAAAGTTTTAAAAAAAAATTTGAATACTTTATATACCACCTCATTAATTCACTTTCGACTATTTTAGGAACGTTATATAGATCAAAATACATGGGTAAATAAGATGTATTCTTATACGAACTTTGGCGGTATTTAAAATATAATCATGAGACGTAAGCAATTTGCATATATGTATTTTATTTTAGGCCATATAACATATAACGATGTAAAATTTATGAATAGAGAATATGTTAGTATTAAAATTTAATCCCAAAAAATAGAGTAGATATCACCCTGAAGCCGAATATTACTTATTCACTATAATTTATTTCTATTGTGTGAATAATGTGTTCCATCAACTTTGATTTGATTTAATACAGAGAGGAAGTTTTATTAATTGGATTGAAAATTACTAAACTAAATCTGCTCGCAATTCGGTCGCGTGGAATTCGGAATAAGAAGTTATTAGGATTTTTTTGTTTTTTTTTTACTTTCAGAACTCTATGAGCATAAAGTTTGGTGTACATCTGCCTAAAATTAAAACATAAAACTATAAATTAAAACATCAAAATGTTAATGTTGTTATACTTATCGGTTATTACGGTATGTATCTTGTAAGTACGCTTGCAAGTACAGATGAAAAGATAAATAAAATGCAAGCATATATCAATGAAAACTATTTATTTTTTGAAAAGCACATACAACAGTTAAAAAGCTTTTGGCAATAACACCTAAGAGAGAGAGAGGTACATAAGCAAGACGTTAAAACATATATTACCTATCCTTATTTCACCCTGCACTTATTACATTGTCTATTTCTCAACAATCTTGCATATACGTATTGCTATCTAAACCATTGTTACATTTGATGTCGTGGGATTCGATCAAATGTCTTTTTAGGGTCTATAAAAGCTGGGTACTCATTCTTCTTTATCTCTCTGCGTTTTGTCTAATAAAATTCTTAATGTCCGTTGTAAGCTATAGATCTTCCTGTTAAAAACCCACTGAGTTTATGATTTTCCCATATCTTAAAGGTGTGATATGAATTTGATTAGGTATTCATTTTCATACAGTCTGACGTCACTTATTTGTGAAGAATGAGGTGAGGTAATTTTTTTTGATTCGTTACATAGGATTGTATTGAGGAAATATATCAAGAATTTGATACGACTTGGTCCTAGCCGCTTCCACACTTATGCTGAAATTACATTTGGCTTAGCATTTTTGTTATTGGTAATTTAAGTTTTGCTTCTTCAAGGGTGACACCTTGGATAGATCTATCTTTTGAGGCATTTATAAGAATTGATTCTTTAAATTGGTAGACCTCGATAAGTAGTCCGCAGTAATAGTTCTATCTAACTGTACTTACTTTTATTTATGCTTGAAGTCAGCAGTTGGTCATGCTTGTCTTGGGTGTATTTGGTGGTCCTTATACCCATACTGTTGTAATGCCAATGGTTAGCGGTTTTAAAACATTTGCTCACAACTTTAGCTGCTTCCGGATTACTATGGAATATTTTTCTTTTGTGTGCCCTGTCCCGTACGATTTTCCGTTTTGCCTCTTTCTTCGTAAAGTGGTAGTTATAACGATCGTTGTTATTTATTAAGGTTGTCAAGTCTTAAAAAGGCTTTTTTTGTTTTAACTTTTTTTATTTCTTACAGTCACCCCCTTACTCTTTTGTTATTTACAAGCGATCCCTAAAAAAATTAATTACGTCAATGGACTTGGTAGATTTTATTTCTGGACTTTGATGGACTTTGGTATAATGTATCCTCTTCGAGCATATCCTTGAAGTCTCTAAAATTGTGTAGTGCTAAATTTTCCACTGGAATGCAGTTGATCTGCGTCTTTATTCCGCCATTTTCATACATTATCTTTTGTTCATATGGTTTTAAATACTTGAAACTGAAGCTCAATACAATAACTATTGACAATCGATTAACATCGAACATTCAAGTATTAATCGTAGCACATGGCTTACAAACAACATGTATCTAATATAAAACATATGTGATCAATTAGCTCATTGCATAAATAAAATTCTTCTTAATGTGGCAATGTCTTGATTAGAAAAACGTTTTCGAAGAATTTCAAAGTAATTTTCATTATATCAAATTATTTTAAGAAGGTTTATGTCATAATAAGTCAAACATATTTTGCATTTGTCAAATTTAATATTGAAACTTAGGTACCGCTGCAATAAAATTAATTTTAAAGTGAGATATTTTCGGTATTTTAAATTTTGGTAGATAACAGTATCATATAGAGTCTTAAAAAGTAAACCATACTGTATTATAGTGATTTGTCTTTACAAAGAATAAAATTCTGTCAAAATTACATACTTTAAAACATAATAATGATAAGAGCATTATGTAGGTTTCTACTAATTCCTTTTAATTCAATTCAATCTGAAAGTTACATATGGCTATAATCGTACATTAAAAGCATTGTAACATAGATATGATAACTTTAAAAGAATGAGTTTTAAAAGTGGACGTATGAGACCTTCAGTTTTTACTAAAAATAAGAATTAGATAAAGATTTATAAAAGTTGAAATGCTCTTTCGTAAATTTATCTCAAAAGGGACAAAATAATTACCTAAAAAGTGAATAGATTTACGAAATAATATTAAAATATGAAATTTTCATTGAATAATTAAATAATAAATCAAGATTACTAACCTGTTAAATGATACACCAATAATGTTACTTTATTTACACATAACTAATGAAAAATGTGATTTAGCTACATAAATATATATATATATATGTGTGTATATATATATATATATATATATATATATATATATATATATATATATATATATATATATATAGAGTACATAATATATAATTGTTTCTAAAATTAATAAACTTTTTCGAATATTTCAACGAAACTACATTCTACATATCCAATAATATTAGTGCGCTGAGCTGAAATCTAAGAAAATAATTTTAACTAATAATAAACAGCAACAAATTAAGTTAATGACAGATTCGGCTCATATTTCAACGAATAGTGTAGAATATTTCAACGAGTATCATAATCTAGGTCAAAAATTTTGTTTTTAAAATGAAACAAATAAGGAAATCGATCGTAAGATTGCCCTAGCGTGAAGGAAACATTAGTTGTTGTTGGAGATATTCGTACGTAAACTGAGAGAAAGCGTGAAGAGAGCAGTCATTGACCAGAACCGAGTCATGGAGAAGACAATAGGTGGGTTTTAGTCTACGTACTTTAGTACAAAATAATAAATTATACTAAAATAATAAATTATATTATAAACCACAAAAACTATGATAATTATTCTGAATTAATTGTTCCATAATATTTTTTGTTCTGTTAGTATTTTATTTAATATGATTAGTAATTGATTATGACTTTGAATAAATGAATTTTATAATATACGTTATTTTTAATTTACTGGTGAATTTGGCTAATTTGAAATTTAAACTTCTTGTACTAATTTAGATAAAAATTAATTCACTGTACGTGTAGAGTCAATGAGTTTTCTTAAAACATTTAAAATTTATTATGAAAATGATACTGATTATGAAATTAATTTTTTAAGTAAAACGTATTCTATTATTACTATTATTATTGTCGTAATAAAATGAAACCAAAATTATAATGAATTTCAAGATAAAGATCGTAAAAATCGAGTAAATAACAACGAAGTGAATTTATCAAGTATTGCGACCTTGTGCTTATAGCTAGTTTCAGAGCTTCTTTTCAAAAATTATTTACCGCTATGAATTGATATATCTCTCATAACTTGTTTTTAATACAGGTTCCATGAAATATAAAAAATGAACATGTCCATTATTCATATAAATGTGCATCAAAATGCGTAAAAATATTAAGGAATTATTTAATAGTTCTCAAACGTTCATGAAAAATCACTGTTGGATTTATGATTTCGGTGAAAAAAAACAAAATTGACGGACACGGTTCAGATGTATCCAGTTTCATGTAAAAAATTACGTAAATAAACATAAGACATGTTTTTTTCTAAAAACTATATAAACAGGAAATTCAATTTTCGGGAAAAGACCTCGCTGGTGCGCAACTCGCTGGACCACATCTCATCATTTATTCTGATTTCGGTTTGTCCTTTAAAACATGGAGTGAATATTTATAAATCCATTGAAAGGAACATTTATTTTTATGGGGCGTTATGTCCATAGAATTTACCAATATATTATAAGGCTAAAAGAAAAATTCCCTACATTAAATATTTATCGGGGGAAATGTGTTAAAAATAGGTAAATCTTGAAAACTGTTAAATGAATTTAAATCAGGATCTCACTTTTGCATTCTAGAGTGCCTGAAAAAGGTTTAGAGTCGGCCATTATATAAAAATATAAATCAACGTCAATAACTATTTTATTTTTGCTTTCTTTTAAAATGGGAATGGTCTTCAAAGCGAGTAAGGTATGATAGAAATCTCAGTCTGAACGAGAGGTTGCGGATAATACAAGGCACTGAAAGTTTTTAGAACTAACCATTTATAATAATGATGAATTTATAAGCACACTCCTCAGCAGCAGTAAAGACACGAGTAACATATAAGTGGATTTAGAATAATTTAGGCTTCAGAATGAGTAAGTCCAGAAAATCTATAAATATAGATAATTCACGATTTGACCAAGTTCAAAAATACCATCACATGGATGGATGTCGCGAATGTCAAAACAATGCGACGAGGTTTACTTATATGCTATAGTCAACACCATTATATATCATGAAAGCTTAATGTAACGTTATAAATCCGAAATTAAGAAGCAGTCTACACAGTAGATATTTCCTTTTGAAGAATTGCTGACAAAAGCGAAGAAATGATGATGTGCCGGCGATAAGATGATCACCTCCTTCTTTGGATAGACGGGTTATTATGCAAAAATCGTTCTGGAAAATGAAGGAACTGTTACGACAAATTGGTATTCAGCCACACAAATGATCGAATATTTAACTATATCGGATGGTCATCGGCAAAACCCGGCCTCGTACCATTATGTTTATGCGCCAGAGTAAAAGATTAGTTTGAAGGAATATGGTACCCAAACACCGAAGGACTGCGGAGAGGAGATTTTGAAAACTAATAAGTTAATTATAAGTTTGCTAATTGGTACTATTTTTGATATTACGAAAACTTTTAGTGTTTCTTCTCACGCTATTAGTTTTTTTCAGTGCTACTTAATATACGAATAGAAACCTGTGTTCAGATACAGAATAGTTCAAGGAAAGTGATTAATTGGTGTAGTGAAAAATTAATACTGTAATATTTTAAGTGCCACCTCAATATACCTCATAACTACACCTCTTCACTCTTTAGATCATGTGTTGTTCAACCTTCGATTGGAACAGAAATTTCGAAAGTATATCAACATGATTAACGATTGATCACGTATCTTATGGTTACAGAAAATAAAGGAATAGAGTATTTAAACATGGTTCAATTCAAATTTGAAACTAGATTAAATCGGGAGTACATAATATATTGTTACTTATATATATTGTTCTTTAAATTTTGAAAATTAGCTAGTTTAGTTATTCTAGTAATAAAATACAGATTTTCACCCGTATGTGACGTAAACACAAACGTTAAATTGACTCGTAATATTGACCCGATTACAGCAAGGCCGGAGAGGAATGTTTATGATTTTAGTACTACAGGTATGCAGGTATGTTTATATAAATTTTCAATCCTAGGGATTAAACTAGTGAAGTTATTTTGAAAAATGATCTATAGTCGCAACCTTCCTATTATTAAGTTTAAATAAAAGTACCACTTCACTTTTAGTGGTCATATTGCATTTTTAAATTTTGCTCTGGATGTTTTGAAGGCAGGATTTGAACGCGATTGAAATAAATATTAAATTGAATGTCTGAATGAAAAAATTACGAAGATACATTTTGATAGAAATTATTAGACACAATAAATGGGGAAAAAATCGAGCATCTTATAAATCATAACGCAAACATAGATATAATTCGTTCAATCAGTATAGTGCCATTTATTGAAAAATATTGCCAAAAATATTTTATACTTAAAAATAATTTTATTTCTATACAAAATAATATTAGCAATTTACTTTAAAGTTTCAATAACTATAAAAACAGCTCGTTTGCCTAGGTGTATGATTTTTGCTTAGAGTGCTAGAGGTTTCGGGTTTAAATCCCGGACGAGATCAAATATATTTATATAATGCTTTAAAAGTTTTAACGTTAACGTTATAACATTAGCCGAATTACATCGGAAAGATTCAATAAGACGCAAAAGTGGCCAAATGGCACACAAGACGCGAAGGTGGCCGATTAAGTCGGAAAGAGTATCGGCTGAATAGAAAGACGCGATTGCCTTCAGAACATTAATTCCCATCCTAATGCACCATTAGATGTTTCACATCAACAAATCTGTTATAGGTATCCACTACGTGAACTTATACATGATTTTTGTGAGGAGACAGTAGTAAACAAATTCCCACTAATGTTTATTTCATTACTCGACTACAGTGAAGCCTAAAATAACGATATGGATTTTAATATTTTATGTACTTAAGTGTATGTAATAAATAAATATAGTTTTATTCCGCAAACCTCTCCCTTCATGTCACAAATTTCGTGTTAGAATGTATATTTACATAAATGTTATTTACATAAATGAAAGAATATTAACAAAAACAGAGTAGAAACTAACCTTATGCTATCGTCATCATTTACCCTTATACGATATATAAATTTTTACTTCGACTAACTGATAATACATTAAATATACCAACTGTGCATTGGACAAACCAAAGTTACAATATACATTTAATATTACAGTATTTGAAACATACTTCTAATATATATAAAAAAAATAAACTATTCTTAAAAAAATAGAGGAAATATTACTTGATACATACACAGTGTTTTCATTTTTTTTAAAACAAATAGTTTATTTACTTTCTAAGGTAAAAAAAATAAAGTAAAAAATCTAATAATAACGTATAATTCCAAATCTCTAATGTTTGTAAATAATGAATCGTTCACTACAAAATTGGAATTTTGTTGTCAGAACTTATCTCAGATACATTACCAAATGATAATTTGCATTTACTCCATTGACGATAGTAACGATCCAACTAAGAGTAGTTGGATCGTTACTATTTTCATAGAAATCATTTAATTTAGTTTAAATGCCATTTTTGGCTGTAAAATATTACACAAACAATGGGAAAGTTTTATATTTTTTTTGGAAACATCCGTTCATAAGCAGAAAAATAATTTATTTATTTAGATATTTTTTCCACATGTATTTTTTGGTATCTCTATCAACATCTAACAAATATTTGTTATCAAAAAACAAATATTTGAAAATATATAATAATATTTAAATACCTGCTATAAATGGCAGAGAAATAATTCGTTTTTTTTAAGTTTAGGGACGCTCTACTAGCTCATCTCGTCACTTAGCATTCATCAGACAAAAAAAGTCTCTCTGTAAATGATGAAGTGGCGGGAATGGATAGTAGAAATGACACGATTTTGTATATATTTACAAAATCATTACTGAAATAAAAATTTTTTTGCCACTTCGGCCATGTAATTCCGACAAATTTACCAATTTTTGACTCGTGCATATAACTCCTGTAATAAATTAATTTCTTCATACAGATCATTCATGTTAGTTAGTTATTAAGTTTTTGCAGTTTCCAAGTTTCAAGTATGTGAACAAATAAAAGCAAACCGTACCCGGGTACGCTATGGCTTTATCCAAGAACAAGATGAAATTTTTGATAATTTTCTAACTAACTCTTAACAAGCGATAACAAATCAATTTCTCTCATCTTTTTTCCAGTTTTATATCCAAAGTAGAGATATTCACTTCTTTTCATCAATTATTTCCTAAGATTCTGCTTATGCACTATCTTTCTAATATTATTGCACTATTTATCTAATATTATTATTGCAAACATTCAAAATGATTATGTTATTCCTAATATAATAATTTTGGATGTATGTATTCTAAAAATTTTGAATTTTATTAAGCACATTCAAAATGCGACCACAAAAATGAAGGTAAACAGCAATCAAGTTATATGTATTATATATATATTTATATATATATATATATATATATATATATATATATATAGCTATTATTCTGCAATAACAAATTTTGCTAAGTCATTGGGCATTTTTCTCCTAAGCTCACAAAATAATTTCTTATGGCTTTCCAATTTAAAAGTATTGTATATACAAAAGGTAGCACAAAGAACCATCCAGTTTCTACATGGCCTTTAAGTTCATAAAAATCCTATCTACCGATTTTTTTTAATTCTCCTCTCCGACCACCCGAGTGCAAAAAAATAGAATTTCATGCAATTGTGCACCAAATTTCTGAGCACCAAATTTCTAATCTTTTAAATAATGAATGGAGACCAGATACATTACCTAATGATAATTTGCATTACAACATGAACCCCTCAATTGGATGAAATATTTCATCAGCTGTATCATTACTATTTTCATAGAAATCATTTAATTTGCTTTGAATGCCATTTTTGGCTGTAAAATATTGCACAAACAATAGGAAAATTTCATATTTTTTTTTCTTGGACGCATCCGTTCATAAGCAGAAAAAAATTAATTATCTGTATTCAAATCGACTATTACATTGTTTAAAGCATATGCCAGTATGGTATGTTAAGGGCTAGCTCAGCGGCTATAACATTGTGTTTATCACTACAAGATGAACTTTGAGAAGGAGTGGAAGCAGAAGCAGATCCAAGAAATTTTACATATTGCAATATTCAGATTACAACTGACGTCAATTTCTAATTTAGAGTCCGATTCCTGTATTAGTTTTATGTATATAAAAGCGGATGTATACAATACATGTACATGTAAATGTATACAATACATATTACGCGAAATACGCGAAATACGCGAAATAACGCACAATACATTATTATAAAGTACGGGTGGCAACCCTACACACCTACGTAAATGTAAACAATGTCGGAGAAATGTGCAGAAGAAACTGTAGGAATAATATACCTAAACAAATCGTGATCAAACGGCCTGTGTCACACAACAAATAACCCGTCCACAGTATCCTCGCGCAAAACTATCACCAAAGACGAGAGTAGCGACACTTATTAAATCGTGCTCTTCAGCAAACACACACGCAGATTCGGTAAATATCGGTGTAACCGGGGGCGTGCAATCCAATAAAGGGGCGTACCTATGCCAAGCAAACGACGGTTTTGCATAAGACAAAATGCGAATCGGGTCGAAATTCGATCTCGATAAGCGACGGTCTTCAATTTACTTGGCTCGCCGGGTGTCGAACATAATATTACGTGTGTATAAAGACTAGTGAAGCGTTTTAATTTTATTGTAAACGTCGATGTTGGGAACACTTGTGTGATAATTTTATATCTTTGTAATTCAAACTTTATAAAATGTTATCTACACCAAATGTAACCATTAGTTATATTAAAAACTTGTTACGTGCGAGAAGAACTAGTTCCACGGATCTTCTGCACATCCTTAGACATTTATAAAAATGTAAGGTTACATAATATTTGTATTAATCTATTCACAAGTAATAACATTATTTTGCACCATGTAAATTAATTGCCTTAATAGACTTTCATGCACGAAAAATATTTAGAACTTCTCAAAAACTAAGAGTTCAGAATCGTAATTTTTTCCTCCGTAAACCCTTATGTAAACTTCTAGAAACATAAGTTCGATTATGTGAATTTTAATATATACGCTATATTCCCATAATTACTTAAAATTCTAAACTTGAAATTCGGAAAACAATTTCGGAATTCTTATTGACTTTCCTTTTCATTTTTTTTAATTACACAATGTATATTTTTATATCAATATTTTAAAGTACTTATTCTTAAATTCTGTGCTTATAGATATGCTTTAAAATTATGCCAAATTTTATGTTACTTCCACCAAATGATTTATGTAGTAAAAGGGATAATACGAGGCGGATACCAGAGTGGTCTTAAGAAGATTCCATTTTTCTAATTTAAGATACAATACCTCAAATAGTCCACACCGAATATAGAAGTCTCATGCAGGTAGGGGTTAAGAAGGGTTTCGTCATCAGGGGAACTCTATTCATATAATCTTTTAAATTGTTTCCGTTATTATGTCACCAAAAATTATACGTACAAATATATCTACTCGAATCGAATAGTTAAAGTGTGACATTACTGTTTGTGGGCCAAAACTAAATAAATATTTATATTGTAAAAAATTATTATTTGCATATAATAATACAATAAAATCACAATGTTTATCAGCATCTAAATATGTGAGAAATATTTGTAATTTAAGTTCTATTAGCACTTGACATTTTGTTATAAAGATGGAACCCCTGTATATATATATACATTATATTTAACCTTTAACTCTTTCAATTTATAACTTGATTTCTACTTATTATTCTAATTATGATGGATTTTACCACTATATAGACTACTTATTCCGAAATAAGGTATTAAAAAGTACTCCACCTTTCCAGGTCACCGAATTATAACTATATTGTTGAAGCATATCCTAGAATGAAGCGCTGTGGACGGCGTGACGACAGTGGTGGGACTGGGAATTTATTTTGACCGAGAAATACAAAAGCTTAAATTTAGAATTTTCACACGAAATGTAGCGGAGCCTCAGGTAAAACCTATATCTACAATAGTTAAATCTACAAATAAAAGATTTTGGAAAATCATTTTCAGAATTGTGATTTTTTTTATATTAAAATTCTATCAATAAAATGCGTTCAAAACAGGAACGATCTGGGATAAACTACATGAAACATTATGTTCCTTTTAAAAAACAATTTGCAATAATCAATACGACCCCTAGGTATACATCGGAATATCTGTTGTATACATTATCCGTTCTATCGATATATTGAATTTCATCGATCGACTTTCAGGTGTAGAAAAGACGTCCCTAAATGTGATTTGTAGATGATGTGGAGTTAGGTCGGACATGATTGAACGCAGTCAAATACGGGAGCGACGTTATGATGATTTGTTTCACAGCTAGTGTCCGAATCGAGTTTGAGAATACGACGTATTTATTTATTATAATCTAGCGAATTTTAGCGCAGCAACGGATTTATTAGGAACAACTCTGCAATATGCGACGGATGATTACAAGGTTGTCATTTTCATATCCTTTATAGTGGTTTTTATATCTTTGAACAAATATTTTGTATCCATGTGAGTGGAATAAAAACAAATTGTTTTGTAATTTACATCTATGTACATATAGTTAAATGTTTTCTTTTTCATTAAAACTCATACGATTTATCTTGTTTTACATGTTAATTTTTATTTATTCAAGTATAAGATAAAAAGTAAATTGAAAAGTTTTCCTAAATCCATTAAGTATAAGGATATATAAAGATAAATTATTATGAATAAAATAAATTTTACATTGTTTAATGAAGCAATAGGACATAAATTTCTGTTGTTTAAATACTGTATATTTATTATAATATAATATTCTTATGGCTTCGTCTATGTAGTAATAGGAAAATGTAAAAATCTTGGCGAATGTGGGCCTGACTGTCGCATTGAGGGTTCTGTAATTTGATTGAAGGGAAATTATTTAATTTATGATAAATCATCATTGATATGGGCTTTTTAATGAAATAAATATTTATTTAATATCTAATATTAATAGGTAGAGAGATCATAATTTATATTATTATAAAAATTAAAAAAAACAATAACAAAAATTTAGTATAGGTATCTTACACTTGGGTTTAAATTTGAACTATAAATCTCATTCCTATGCCGCTGAGAAGGTCGAGTCAAAGTTCAAAATCGAATTTGCTGTCGACTGTACTCATATTTTACCTTATTTTTTATTTCACACTTGTATACAGAATTTACGTAATGTGTGGTAATTCTTTCAAGTTAACAGAGAAATGTATGATTCAAAACACAAAGCTATTTTTGCGATTGATTTACGTCACTTGTGTGAAGTTTTTATGAAATTCTTATATACAATATAGTTTAAGTTGGTTATCTATTACTGGTAAACCAGTGGAGCCAACTTAGCTGTGAAATTTTCCTTTCAATTCTGTTACATAAAATACTATTGTGAATAGTTTTTAGATATCTAAAAATTGCGGTACTGGTTGAAATCCGTTCCGTTGTCTAAACGTGAAAGAAAGAGAAATAAAGAATAAACTTGTCAATATATTTCCAAAAACAAATAATATTATGCTTAACGGATTGGGGCGTTTCTTACATAAAAACCTTAAATTAGAACCTTTACCCATGTTTTACCTTTTCACATGTTTTACCTTTTCACATGTTTTGCCTTTTCACATGTTTTACCTTTTCACATGTTTTACATTTTCACATGTTTTACCTTTTCACATGTTTTACCTTTTCACATGTTTTACCTTTTCACATGTTTTACATTTTCACATGTTTTACCTTTTCACATGTTTTACCTTTTCACATGTTTTACCTTTTCACATGTTTTACCTTTTCACATGTTTTACCTTTTCACATGTTTTACCTTTTCACATGTTTTACCTTTTCACATGTTTTACCTTTTCACATGTTTTACATTTTCACATGTTTTACCTTTTCACATGTTTTACCTTTTCACATGTTTTAAAATATCACGCGTAAATAATATATGTGCAGATATTTAACAGTTAAGCAGTAAAATACAGTAATTTCCGTAATTACTTTCATTATAGTCTACTCTCTGTGCTCGTGACCTCATTTACGTGGAATTTTGTGCAAGAAAATTTAATACAATTTTTTTTAAAACATTTTTTCCTCTCGTAAATTTATGAGCATAAAGTTTAATGGAAGCTATTAAACAGCTTTGTCCGCACCATATAATTTCTCATCTATGTGTACAGTGTTTAGTCAAAACGCTAGTGGATTGAGTTGGTAGTACAGATATCGTAATGCTAATCAAGTCTGGTTTTTTATATCTTTAATATCCTGTGATGTTCTATATGTTGCTCGCTTATATAAACTATCGGCATAACAGACATCAATAAAATCCATCCAGAAAATTTCGTGTCATTGGAAAACATATTAACATAGGTACTAACAGACAGACAAAAATCTTAATAACAGATTTACTGGCTTCTATTATCATTATGTACATTAAATCAATAACTCTTTTTAAAATATATACTATGTACAGAATTCACTTTATTACAGTTTCGTTATAAGTATAGATTATTATTAAAGTGAAATATTTTAGGTTAATCAATTCAACGATAGGTTATTTCTAATTTTTGTTAATTTTTTCACTACATGAAGGGAAGAAACACTTATATAACTAATGACAAGTTAAACATCTTTAAATTTTATATCAGTAAATTTTTTATCCTAACATTCTCATATTTTAATAATATTCTATATTGAGTATTTAGTTCAGTATACATAAGTTGAAGAAAAAAAAGCTCAAATCAAAAATTTAGGTATAAATTAGGAATAAATAAAGTCAGTCAGAACAATATTCCATAACGTAAATAATAATTAACAAAGAAAATAAGGAATTAAAAGTATTCAGTTACTTGTCGCGAAAAGTGGGCTAGTGCACACTCGTGCTGTAATCGCATACTGTTATGTACATCTTGCGGTATTTCATTCAATAGTTTTGCAAGTTCATCTCTTAAAAACCGTAGTTAACGAACTCTATTATGCCTCGGTGGGAGTTCAAATAGTATTTAGTACTGTTGCTCCCAGTTCAACACGTCTGCTGTCTAGCATGCTACGTTTAAGCATACATGTTTTCCCTTTTCAATACAATTTTTTTTTATTTTTTCTATTTACTTGTTCAAGTAATTCCTTAAAATAGATGATGAATACCTTGTAACTAGGAGTCTTGGAATGAAATATTTACATGTACATTATTTTGTTGTATTCTGCATCAAGGTAAAGTCACAGCCAATTTTAGGACTATGCATATATTTTACGAGTCGATATTTTTTAATTTACTATATGGGAGATGCCATGAAAACTTACCAGTTTCTCAGCTATTTTGAATCTGATGGTTCAAATTACTTAAGATTTTTTTTACAATTTTGATTTTGTTTCTTAGCTTCTGTTTTGCTCACGTAGGAATTCGTATATTATTAAATCATTATTTATACGAGTATATAATCAGAGACAAATTTTAAAGACGCAGTTTTACGGTGACTGCGTTTATCTAGGGAAACGGGAGAAAAGGATATGGGATTAAATCTGCTTTATAACATAATTTTTTATAACAAAATATATAATCACAATAAGGTTATCTTAGAATCAAATTTTAATTAAATATTCAATAAAACTAAAACAGTCCAATAGATTGAGGTTTGACGAATGTGGTGGCCATGTAATTGTACCTCTACCTTCTATCCACTGATTTGGAAAAGTTGTATTTAAGTATTCAGTTAATTTTCGCAAAAAGTGAGCTAATGCACCATCGTACTGTAGCTGAAAACTGTTACGTACATCTTGTGGTATTTCATTCAACAAATTTCTAAGTTCGTCTCCTAAAAACGGTAGTTAACGAACTCTATTAAGCCTCGGTGGGAATTCAAATGGACTGCTAATTTTACCATCCAGGATTCCAGCCCATAAATTAACTCCGAATTGATGATGAAATCTATCTTGCCTTATTATGCAGAGATTCTCGACAGCCCATTGTTGTAAATTGTGCCAATTAGATACTCCCATTATTTTAAGACACGGTTCATCACTCCATAAGATTGAACTAAACAAAAGTGAATCTTGCCTGCATCGAACACGGCATCTCTCTACAGAAATCTATTTGTCGTTGATAGTCAGCAGGTAGCAGTGCTTGCACCCATTGCACATGGTACGGGTACAAATTATTTCTTCTTAAATTTTTGCACTCTCCGTCTTGTGACAACAGTACGTCGAGAAATCCACCGAATACTAGTAAAAGGAGTTTCTTGCACTACGGCCAGTACTCGATGCACATCAGCATTTCTAGGTCTTTCTTCTATAGCTACATTTATAGGAATTAGACCCTCCAAATATGCGTTATTTACACGAAGAAAGACTCCCTGATCGGGATAGCCTTCGCGATATGGGTAGCGCTCGCGATACGTACGTGCAGCTTGCCGAGTATTGCCATCACATAGCCGGTAAATGAAATACATTTCTGTATATTCTTGTAAATTCCCCCAGACCTACGAGCACTGTAGGTCTGGGGGAATTTGCAATGCAGTCGGTCAAAGAATATCCAAATAAAAAAATTGCGTCCGTACGTTTGTGCGTATGTACGGTGTGTGGTTGCGTGCGTGCATGTGTACGAGCGTGCGTGTGTGCGTGTATTTGTGTGTATATGTTGTTTATTTCAAACTCGTACTGGTTTGTGTCAGGATACCTACGACGTGTTTTTATAAGTTGCATACTAATGTCGTATTATTATTTAATTACGTAATCAATTTAATACTGTGTGATATACATAACGAAATTATTAAAATAATTAAATGCAATTTTTAGATGTGATGTTCACGAATCACAGTTCTAATGTTTTAAACATCTGTTTATTCAATTGTAACTTAGAAATAATTTAAGCAAACATTTATTACCAGAAATTTTTTAACGAATCATATCAAAATTGGTAAAATTATTTTTAGATTAAAATAACATTTTGATATCAATGTTTACTTACAGATACTAATTGTACTAATTATGTATGTTTTAAGGAACCTTATGGTTGTCCCCTCACTCAGAGAAATAAAATTATAATTGCAAATGAATTGACGTGTAATTATCTTGCTTTCATAATATTTAATGTAAACAAGTGTTTGCACTACTTGTTGCCACGATGGGTTGGAGTGGAGCGTATACTGGTGTGGCACATAATTTGTTATTATGTTGGTGTAGCTTTTTATCACAAAGTCATACAGAAAAATATGACTTGAAATAAGAAAAAAAATACTATAGAAATAATAAAAGAAGTACAAAATAGAAGTAACCACATCGACTTCCAGACACGTAGATTACCACATAATACATAATGAATTCGTAATTTTTGAGATTTCCACATAATACATAATGCATTCATCTTACTACGAACTTTTGCGTCTTGTGTAATAGAAATAAATATCACCAATCATATGAATTTCGCGGAATAAGTCCAAGAGTACGTAAAGATACACGCTCTATATCAGCGATTTGAGCGTGAAAGTCTAATTGTATGTTAAATTTGCATCGAAATCCATGATTTCTATACAACAAACTAATGCTGATATAGTTGTGGCCAACAAAAACATAAACATGATTTTAAATTTCCATTGAGATTTTTCCGGATCCAGTCTATTTATTTCTTTGAACTACAGGATTTGTTTCATGCTGTAGATCTTGACAGTCGATGCACGATATTTGGATTGAAAAGGTTAAGGTCATAGGAGAACATAAAGTTAAACATCTGCAGAATTATATTACCCAGCCCATTTACCAAGATTTTGAATACTCTTGGTCATGTAAATTATTGGTATGATTGAAAAAAATTAAAATTTTGATAAAGTAAGCATATTGCCTACTATATTTTCTTCAGCCATGAAAACAAATATTTATAAAAATGTACAAATTCTACATAGAATTAGATCCTATTCTTGGATTTTTTCCTATACTCGTGCTACATGGCCTCTCATTATGCTACCTTTTAAGATTCTAGGTCAACTGGAACTATTTTATAGGTTATGATGATAAATAAGTGAGGCTATTGTATAAATAAAAAATACGTTCTAAAGAGATATATATTTTTGTTGCGTGAACTAAGAAACTTGAAATTTTTACGGCAAGTTAGGTATCAGTACACGATATTAATTTCATTTTGATATCAAGTAGATTCTGAAGAAAAGGATTTTAATAAATAGACGAATGGACGCACAACAAAGTAATCCATAAAGGTTCTGTTCTTTATTTCATTTTAAGGACGGCACTCTAAGTACTAAAAACTTACTTCTCTACATTTATTTGAGGGGAATTATTAGTAGCACTAGCAGACATCTACCTGTCAATAATTATTCCTGCGAATCCATCCATCTTCCTGTAATTAATTGATTAGTATTGTTTGGTATATAATACCGTCAGTTACATCATGCTATGCTTTAAGAAATCAATGTTTTAATGGAATCATATAACATCACAGTCCACCCCGATGGAAGATAACATAATGAAGATTAGTACTTGGCAGCATTTTAACAAAAGTTATATTCTATTATGTGTGATATGCATGTGTGTTTAGGTAATTAAATAAAGTTTTCAGCACCATTTTGTCATATATGGTTAGATTGTAAATACAAAAACTTCATATTACATGAAAACATATAAATATTAAAGATTAGATTTACGTTATAGACGAATCAAAGTTTACAGATTAGTCATGGCTGAGTTATTACAAATAACGTGTATTTTTAGCAAATAATTTCAACGTGCTTGAAACGTGTTACTACTAATTTACTTTAATGAACATATGAAGGACTTAGTTACCATAAGTTCAAATATTTAAATCCCAATGAATATATAAATATTAAAGAAGATTGGACATGTAATTCTTCTTCGTTCATACGTATATTTAAAATCGAATAAAGTCTTTGAAGTCTATTACTTTTGGGATCTATATATCGACTAAATGGGATTTGAGAATCGTTATGTATATGTCAATTAAATTGATTTCTAGTTTATTTTTATTTGTTGGATGATAGAAATGTCAAACATGACACAAGTCGTCTAGAAATAATAATGGTGTGGTTTTCAAATAAACAATCAGTTTGAAATGAATTCGTTTTTCTCTTCAATTTTTTAAATTATTGTCATAAAATATAATCAGATCAGATAAATATTTAGCTTGAAATTAACCTTTATTATTCACGGTCTTCGCGTTATTTCTGACATTCTTCATGGAAATAGAATATAAAATCGATTTTTAGCTTCATTTTTATCCTGAAATATACACTCATTTTAGTGGCCATATGCATTAACCTTAATGTCGGTAAAATCGAAGCCTCCACCGAGCAGCTTATCGCATGCCTATATTTACTTGGTGTAGTGTAATCAAGGTCAATGATTGCGATTATGGTGTTAACGCTTGTAGAGCAATTAAATAGAGTGTCGGTGGTTAAACTCAAAGTGAAGTTATTTCGTGGAAAGTTGTATTAGATGACGAATTAAACTAGAATATTAATGAGGCAAGTTACTTCCCAATTTTAATTGCGGATTATATTATTGCGTTAGTTTCGATATATTATTCCTTGAACATTTACGTTGTCAATATATATATATATATATATATATATATATATATATATATATATATATATATATACACATATATATACATATATATATATATATATATATATATATATATATATATATATTTAAAGTCATCATTATAAATTCCTGGTCAATTTTAGATGGACTTCTATAAAGGATATATTTTTCATGACACTGTTTTTAGAGGTTTCGGTGACATGGCGATATATTTTTTTTTGAATTATTGACAATATCTCAAGAAATATTTAATTTAAAAACATGAAAACATAGTTAAATAGTTTGGGAATATACGTATTTTTTTAAAACTGGAGCTCCACACGACACATTAAATTAAAAAAGATAACATTTCTTTTGACTCCAAAACTTCTGTACAAACTTGTTTCATTATTGATTATTGAAGTATAGTCATACTTGAACAATGCCATGAAAACTACCGGCACTTTGGCCGGACATTCAAAATTTTGACCGATCGTGAATTTACAATTTTTTGTATTACAGAGAAAAACTCATTTATGATACTAATGCCCTCTGTCGTTATTTAGCAAATCCCGTTAAAATTGACATCCATGATAAAAATGACAGGGATACCTCGATTCCAATTTCAGAGCGTGTGATAATCTCCCCTGAGACTAAAAATCTTCATATTTGAATTAGCGAATATGTCCTTGATGAATGGTATATATATATCATCATTTAATTCTGAAAAATTAAATTTTAATAAATTTTTAGAAAACGAACGCCACTTATATAATAACGCCGAAATAATATGAACGCTGTTCAAATTGTACATAAAGACCAAAACGAATTGCCTAAATATGGTTAATAAACACCTAAATGAAAATCCTGAAAATCTAAAACTGTTAATAGTGTAAATCATTAACACTTTCAGGTTTTCAGGAAACTTTAAGCAAATTTAATATTATCGAAGAAAGTTTGAATAGCGTTGTTTACATTATCACCTTAAGTTTGAAAAATCTAATAATTTACTCTTTAACTCTAAGTTCACGGAATCGTTAAATATGTTGGAGAATAGTTTGCTGATATTATCATCTGAGGTTAAAGAAATTATAAATGTTTAGTAAAAACAATATTCTATGTATATTATCTTCTAATTAAACCATTGCATAAAGAACTACTTGAACACTATAGACATCATTACAACTCGTTTTGAGTCATTACCTATATCTTTAAAATTTTATTCACGTTTATATTAATATTTCTGATATGCTAAGCTATTATTCCCATAAGAAAATTGTATTACCTTTAAGGGTATAATTAGTATTTGATCAATAATTTAATTTATACCACAAGTTGAGATTCCCAGCCGCAAACTTAAAAAAATTGGAACAGGTATATTTAAAATACATCCTGGATGTAGTGCTTCCCAAAGGAAACACGATTAACGAAACATTACATTTTACAATACGGCAATTTTTATTCATATTCAGCCATATGTTATTATGATTATGATATATTGCATTGAATATTATATCCTACATATTTTGTAAGATATATAAATGTAACAAATTTCATAATACCTACTTTCCAAAGCAAAACAACATAGATCAGCCAGTTTTTTTTTATCTTAGCACCTAGAAGTAGGATACTTATGATATAAAATTACACGACTGTGTCAGTTTAGTCCTTAACGGCAGAGTAGTTGTACCCGTGATTTGTTAGCCTTAATACTTAAACAACACATTTCCTTAACTAATGTTAACATAATAACATAGTCCGGTTCCCAGCATTTCACTTTCCCCAATGATGTAGCAAATATCCTCAGATGCTTCAGCAACCCTAACTTTTATAAGTTATAGACAAAAGTTTATTGATTTGGTATAATTCTTTGTCATTCGTAGCGCATTCTTCAGCGAATAACTAAGGTTGTATTTTTTTCTAACTCCAATTATTTTTAAGCCCTGTTGGTAAACCCTCTGTAAAAGCCTGCAACTATCAATTCGTATATGTGAAAATATTTTGTGTAGTGCTTCTTAACGGTCGTTTACATATTTGAAGTTTACTTTGCTGCTTATTGTGATGAGAAACAATGTTTCTTTTTTTTATAAAAATATATTTCATTTCTTTTATCGATATTTACTTTACAAATTCGGCAAACAAGCCTTTCCATTACTACTATTATTATTGTATTCCCAGCTCATTACTGGTCACAAGCAATTGGGGAGGGATGTCAAGGATGCTTCTGTACTGCCCGAAGTCCTCTTCAAGATCGATTAAGAACAGGACAAGGGGGCTCGAATGTTAAGGGCAGGTTATCTGTTTAGTGATAATATTAGTGTACAATATGCGTAATACCCAATTAGATATTGGATTATGAATTAAAAGCTGAGTAAGCATCATTGTTTTTGGGAAATTCCCAGCTGTAAATAATAATTACGTAAAAAAGCGAATAAAGTAAAATTCAGCCATAATCTCTTTTGACCCAGGCAAAACCGAAACGGGCAGTTTGTACTTGGTGAAGGTCACCTTGTTTTGTGACCATATAGATAAATTAAATATGTTGATTTAATATGCATAGCCGACATATGTTATAATAAGCGGATGATAATTTTTCCATTTCAATTGACTTTCTTTCATAAAATTCATAATTTTTAAACGTACAATTTTTTGTAATAATTCATGGACATTTCCCTGAATAGAAGTAAAATTTCATATTAATATAAAACATATCGCGCCATTCACTGCAATAGTACATAATTAGTATGTAAATATACTATTGAATATTAAAAACAGTCACAAAATGTTTGATATCCTATTCCAGGTTTTTAGGATTTCCTACCTAAAAGAAACGAAACGTTTTTAACATCACTTACATACCATCTGTCCGTTTGTTATCCTCGTTTTACTTACGAACTACGTGATGTAGAATGTGGATATAACAAAACATATTAACTTGAACATATCTCAATGGCTACGTCTCAAAAACATTTCTTAAAAAATTGATTACCAAATCAAAACTCGAAAAAAAATTAAATTCCAAAAAAAAAGCTGGTTCTCGACTTGAAACATTTACTGATGTGTTTGGATGGGAGTTAAGATACTCTGATGGCACATTGTGACGTGCCATTTGGCCAGCTTCCTGTATTCTTGGCTATTTCCTGCTTAACGCTTTCCTCTCTCCTACACTAAACATACGCTGCTTTACACCTAAGTTAAGGTATTAGCATTGTCTGTCATTTACTAATGCTTACAACTTTACCCGTTTATATCGGTATGTTGCATTAAACTGTCTTAAAAGTTTAAGTGTTTATTAATTTAAAAAATGAGTACCAGTAGTAATAAAGATGATAGTAAAAAAATAGACTTTTTCGAAAAATAAATAGACTTTTTCGAGATATAGAGTTTCACATTTTTGTAGGGCGTCTCATGACGGCTCAATATGTTTATAAAAATATAAAAAAAGAACAAATATAAGATTGATAACCGGGAAAGGGAACAAATAAAATACAATTTGTGACCAAAACAATACAATAAATGCAAAAGCTTGGCGATACAAATTCATGAATAATAGTTAATAATAAAACTTATCTATGAATCCCGCCACCCCAATAAAAATCTATGGGTCAGCCATGAGACATTTTTAAAAGTCTATGTACCGCACTTTTCTGGCGTAATATTGATAATTGTCATTCTAGTAGAATAGTGAAATTATGCAAGAAACGAAACGAATGTTAACGATTAAGAGGAAATAAATAGATTGACTTAAATATATATTAAAATGATATATTATCAGGTAAAGAGCCATAATATATATATATATATATATATATATATATATATATATATATATATATATATATATATATATATATATATAGCATATAATTAGCTTCTCTTGAAAATAAAAATGTCCACGAATATAAGGAATACTCGATTACTTTGCTTGATGTAGGTAGGCTGAGTTCATTAAGATAGCCTTTTCACAAATTGCTTTATAATTAGTTTGAAAGCGCTACAGAAATGAAATTAGAAATTTACACAAATTATGTATGCTACAGTTAGTTTCAATTTACTCAACTGCCAAGCTCGTTGGTAGCATTAACATTTACTTTAAACACTCAACGTAACAGCAAACATCATGGTAGCAGGTTTATTAAAGTACGGTGGTAAATTTTGTCACAAATCATATACTAATAAAAATCCTTTAAGAGCTTCTGTGTAAAAGAGAATTAACTATAAATGACATTTATAAATATACAAAATAAAATTGATGTTTATATGTAATTCCACATGATCCTGCTTTATCAAGGATCTCTAATTATCGAGGAAATAACCCTATTTTTGAGCGCAATTCTGGATGGCACATTCATTCAGTGTAAATCGCCATAATGTTAAATATATCCTTCAATGATACACCTCTCCCAAATATCATAACGCCCGATACCACCAAATGATCCACCTCTAATAAATTCGGTATCATCGCGAATTTTGTAGATGAGGTAACTTCATCTTCACAAAATGATTGTCAATTTCACTAGGGTGTTGTAGGAAACATTTGTTGTAGCGACATTATTAAAGATCCATATAACGATATAAGTATCCAACCTAACTAAAATTAAGGCAGATGTTTTCTTTACAGGTAAAAAATTCCTCCTAAATATCTTGATGTTTATACCGCCATTGAAACAACTTCACCGCTACTTCGATGATGGCTTTCCTCGAAGTAGTGATGAAGTTATTTCACATTTAAACCATCCCCTAGATTATTATTGTTGGTAATAATTTTCATATTTAAATAATTCTATTCGAAATCTTGCTAGATCGAATCTAATTTTGCTTAGAAATTGTTTATATCAAGAATATAAACTGTAAATTCTCCATGTACCTGTGGAGTTGTACTGTTTTAAATAATATGAATTTGTTGTTTTATGGAATTAGGGTCCACTCTCAGTTTCAGATTCCTTTTCTAGACGACTTGTATTAATAATGTGTCGTCTGAAGCGGAGTCATGTTCATTTCACACTATAGCAGCAAACTGAACAAAATACATATTCATTACGATTTACTGAAAAACAGTAGTTATGCATAATTTATATTATAATTTCTGCTATAACAAGCGCTCGAAGAATAAGTTTAACTGATTTCTCCTGCGCTATTGCTATTGCGAGTAATCAAATAAAACAATATGATTAGGTCAAACTAAATTAATTTCTTTTAATTTTTATGAAATGTTACCAGTTTATGAGTACACGAAACTGAGTTAAGGAAAAAAGCAACTTGGTAAAAGAAAAATATAAATCATTATATGTTTACACGTACAAATAGAAACATAATTTGTTTAAAAAATAAATGAAACTTAATTTAAATTATTATCTGGCGTGGTCCCAATAATTTAAATTGCCAAAATGCCATCGAATTTTTAAGGTACTCAAGCTCAATTTTGCTCAAGTGTCCCTTCTTCACTTTAATTGATTGCTGAAAGCAAACGTGCGTTCTAATGCCGTGGCTGTAATATTGTTTCTCTAATAGCTCGTTATCAATAACGACTTAAGATTACTTATGGCATTTGTGGAAGGCAGCCGGCGCGGTTAGTTCAAATAACAAAAGATTATATTTAAGGTGTCACTTAATGGGTATCAACATTCTTATATAATGAAGATTATTTATGTATTTTTACCCAACTACGGTAGTGGAAGGGTTATCAATTCAAAGAAAATTAGCAAACATAGGCTATATGTAAGTAAGTTTATTCCCGCATACGGACTAAACTGTTAAAGCGATTTTAACAAATGAGGTGTCATTAGATTCGCCTTGAAATGGAAACTGTCCTTGGTATTGTTCGTTTTATAATGTTATAAATTTTATAGGCTAGGTATGCATGTATGTGGATAAGTTTGTTATCTCATACGGACTAAACTACCTGTGTCCTTACATTCATTTTGATCAAGAGAGTGTCCTAGTGTATTTAACGTTATGGATTTCACATTGGTATGTATGTGTATGAATAAACTTGTTTCCTCGTATAAACTAAACTATTATAATGATTTCAGCAAATGAGGTCTTCCTAGATTATATGTGTTTATAACGTTATGACTTTCGTGGATTATGTATGAATGAATATTTCGGGTTTTTTATAATTTTTCGGTAGTAGGGTTCCAGTTTTTCTTCTTGTTGCCATTTCATTATATCCTATTATAATATATATTTTCTCACGAAGCATGAAGTAACGAAGGCAGTGAGATATCATATTTCGCAGACGGTTAGAAAAGTAAGAAGCCAATAATATTTACTGAAATATTTTTTGTCCTCATAAATAAAAATCTAATTTGTAAAAAATTGTGTCTATACATATTTTAGGACGTAAACGTGAAAATAAATAAATAAGTAGTTAGTCAATGAATATGTGAGCTTGCGTAAGCAAGTAGTCACCAATTGAAAATGGCGATAAATTATTGAAAAACGGATATTCAAATAATTATGTAATTGAAATAAATCTCAAATAGATATAAAAATTAAATTATATACGTGAATAGCTGCAAATTTTTAATGGTATTATTTTTGAAAAGTATTCTAAATTATAAAAAGACAAAACTAGAAATTAAGCGATGTTACCACATGAAGTAGTTACATATTACTACATGAAATAGGTATACAGGCTGTATTTTTCCTTGAGGTCTATTTTCACAGAGTTGTTTCCTACCATCATTCCGAATGTAAAATGGGTTTAGTGACTGTGAAAAAAGTCAACGATTATCATCATAGTAAAGTATTATTCTAATATAGTATTCTAATTGTCTGTATTACATAGCCAAACTAGGGATCATTATAATTTCGCCATGACCATCTCTCTGTCAGTCGGTCTGCATGTGAGAGTTGTCTTACTCACAGACCATTAGTGTTATAAGGCTTAAATGTACGTTATACACATTTATAGCATCTAGAAACTCTATAGAAATGACTTTTTGGAAAAATAATTTTGTACGTCTACTTATTACGTCTGTGAAAGTATAACAAACGATGTTTACATGGCAAAAAATAATATTAATGTTTGTAAATGGTTTAATATATATATATATATATATATATATATATATATATATATACTAAATGCACTTAAATGTACATGTGTCTAAGTATATATGGAAACCTCATAGTGCGAGTTACATATGTACTTTAGAAGTCAAATCATAGGTACTACACTCAAAAAAAATTAAAATTTATTATAACTAATGAGAATTGCGATCCGCAAAGTATTGATTTCTTTTCGCAATTTTTCATTATAGAAGTGATTTGTCACACAATTTTGAATAGGAAAAACTAAAAGAAAGGGTATTTCGAAAAAAATCAAAAATGTTTTTCTTTGCTTTTAAAAGTTTGTAAAAATATGTGGTAAGTAATAATACAGTCTGGGTAGTTCAAAATTTATCAATAGTTAGAAGTAAAAAGGTCGGTCGTTATAAATTATTTGAATTTTCGTGAATCTATTTTTATTCCTTAAAATGATCTGTGCTGCCTTCTTAATATAGTCCGTGTCCCTACAAATGTCCTTGTCTTATTACAATTCTTTTCCTACGACTTCAGTTCTATTTAAGTATCCAAAAACTTTAGTAGATTTAGGTAATTTGGAAAATAACAATTTAGGTCTTTAATTTTAGCAAATCCCCTTTTTTTAATTGCTGTATTATAATTTAACTTTTTGGCATAATTCTTGTCCCTACGGAGAGTCATTTTGCACTACAATTCCTTCCATATATCTTCAGTTCTATTAAATTACACAGTAACTTCAGCAAATGCAGATAATCTGGAGAATAACAATGACACCAGTAAATTTTGGTGAATCCGCTTTTATTCATAAATATAAACTAATTTGCTTTCTTAGCATAATCTGTAAATCTATAAATATCATTTTTTTAATACAATTCTTTCCATATAATTTAAACTCTTTTTAAATATCCTGTAACTTTAGTAGATGCAGGTAATCTGTAGAATAACAATGAAATCTTTGAATTTTGCTGAGTATACCTTCATTCATTATTGTGATCTAAGTTCTTTACAACACAGGCGTCTTTTTTAAATATAATTTTTTTCATATAATTTCGATTCTATATAAGTATCCAGTACCTTTTGTAGATTCTGGTAATATGAATGAACATTACTGCTGTTAGAAAAGCATAAAAAATATATTGTACTTTCCCCTCTACGACATTTTTTACTTTCCGCCTTCCTTTAATCCGACACCATTAATTTTAATATACATATATTTAACGGAATATATTTATCTCTTCTTAATCATTTACAAAATTTCCTTTCCTTTTGTTTCTCGTGTAATTTCACTTTTCTACGTGAACGAAAATTATAAATAATACTCCAGAAAATGTGCGGCATATAAAATTTAAAAAATCTAACGTGAGTTTGATTGCGTAAATTTTTGATCCGGGTTGTGAGATTAATAAGCAGGTTTTATTATTCATATCCATAATTTTTCATTAAATTTCGTCCAGCTATTTAAACGTCATTCAATAACAAATTTATAAAAAATATATTTATAAATATATTAATTTCAAATTGTAATTTTTTATGAAATTAATAAATTTTATTTATGCATTATAAAATTTATAAAAAAGTCAATTGAAATGGAAAAATTATCACACCCTCATTTTAATATATTTCAGCTATGCATTTCCATTCAACATATTTAAAAATTCTATAGGACCAGAAGTCAAGGAGAT
Organism: Druceiella hillmani; assembly: GCA_039881145.1. NCBI lineage: Eukaryota > Metazoa > Arthropoda > Insecta > Lepidoptera > Hepialidae > Druceiella > Druceiella hillmani. The sequence continues at coordinate 1,893,100 of JAYKKI010000052.1, forward strand.
TTTCATCAAGTAATAACTGCCCGTCACGGCTTTGTTTGGATAAAAAAGGTCATGGGTGAATATTATTTTGTTCGCTTTTTTACTAATAATTATTTACGGTTGAGTATTCCCGAAAACCGTTAATGCTTACGAGATTTTAATTCACAATCAAATATGCAATTATACCGTAAGCATACTGCTTACTAATATTATCACTAAACAGGTAACCTGCTGACACCGTAGTGAAAAGAAAATAATGATGCGAAATACGCTGTGGCTCTCACCCTTACTTTCGCAGTTACAGTGTAATATATAACAATTCAAATCGCCAAAATAACTCATCGATTTGAATTCAATTTCCCTTCAAGCCCCCTTCTCCTGTTCCTAATCGATCCCCGAGGGCGACTTCCCATCGTAGCGACGCGCCCTTGACGTCCCTCTCCGACTAGTTGTCATCAGTGATGAACTGGAAATTCAGTAATAATAGTAGTAATGGAAACGTTTGTTTACCAATTTGCGTAGCAAACCTCGATAAAAGAAATAGAAAATTGTTTTTATAAGAAAACGAAACATTTTTTCTCCTCACAAAAAGTAGCAAACTAAACTTTTGCAAATAGCTTCATAAAATATAAATATATAAACAATTCTATTTATTTATTTATTTATTTATTAACCTTTATGTATAGTATATATGGCAGACTTATTGCTACATGAGCAATCTCTTCTAGTCAATCATAACAATTTGTATCTAAATTTAGTTGGTAGACTGTAAAAGATTTCACAATGAAAATTCTTTATAGCACATTAGGCGAAAAACAAATTTTAAAAAATACAAAAGTAAATTAAAAAAGAAAACAAAATATTGACTTGATTTGGGATGGGAAAGACAGGAAAGGACAAGGAAATAAAGGAAAACGTTTCAGGAAAGCCAGGACATTTTCACTCGATCTTTAAAAATATTTAGAGACGTGATTTTCCTGATGTCAGGATCCAGGTTATTCCAAATTTTTGCTGCTTGGACAGTTAAGAATTTTTCGTAAGCTGTAGAGGTATGTTTAGGGTGAGTGAACTTTCAGATCGTAGCCCAAGGCCGTGAGCAGACAAATCTTTAAATTTGTCACTAATATAATTTGGGCTATGAAGTTTTTTAATTTGTTAAAAAGAAGTGTAAATATGTGAATTTGGCGTCGATCACGGATCTTCAGACATTTGAGAAGTGACCTGTATTCAGAAATGTAATCATATTTTCTGAGGCCGAAGATATACCTGATGCATAAATTTTGAGAATGTTCCAACTTGCACAAATATTCTTCATTAAGATTAGGATAGCACACATCTCCATAATCAATTAATGGTAATAAAAGTGTTTCACAAAGGTAGATTTTCATTTTAGTCGGTAGATTTTATAAGTCATATTCATTTAGTTATATCGGTATTTTAGAAGACAGTCTTTGATTACCAATGATGATAGCTTGTGACTTACTTGGGTTAACCAAAAGACCCATTTCATGAGCCCATTGACAAATTGAAGTGAGATCTCGATTAAGGATGTCGATGGTTTTTGATAAAAAATGGAGGTTGGAGTACGCATAGATTCGTAGGTCATCTGCATAGAGATGATAATTGCTAGAAATGTTTTTAACAATGTTATCAATAAATATTGAGAAGAGGAGAGGAGATAGAACTCCACCTTGAGGTACACCAGCTGTAAGATCAGTCCACTCAAGATACGTATCTGACAAATTAACACATTGACTCCGTCCATGAAGATATGAACTAAGCCACTCAAGTGAACGTTGGAATATATTAAGATATTTCAAGCGGGCAAGAAGAATATCAAAGCCAACAGAGTGGAACGCACTGCTGAAATCAAGAAGCACAAGGACTTGTGTATTATCCATAGCCAAGCGTATATCATCAGTAACTTTAACAAGGGCAGTTGAGGTGCTGTGGCCAGCTTTAAAGCCAGATCGAAGTTGATTTAGAGACTCACACATACGAGGTTAGAGAAGCCGCTTTAGAGTTGCGAAGTTAGAACAAAATCATGAAAAATTATATCAAATGAATAGAGTAGTTAACGAAGTTAAATTCTACAGAAAACTTATATTGCTTTGAATACAACACTTTAGTTCCAACTAAAGTGTTGTATTCAAAGTGATTTAACTTTTTTTTCTTTACGAGTTAACTTTCCATACATATTTTACTGACATTGAACGCAAGTTTCTTTTTTTTTATATGCAGGAGATAATATCAAAAACTTCTAAACCGATTTCCAATTTTTTTATTTCATATATATTTTAAATATGACTATTAGAAATTATTTTATTTTATGTTAAATATGACAGTCATTACAATACACTTGGATTACGAAGACTAAACTTTAACCCTAAAACGACGACTGACGTGTACTAAGATTATAATATTCCGAGCTACGGGTGGCTTGTGCCCATGACCTATAAAGATTAAAAAAACTGGAGCTTCTGGGAATATTTTCTGCAGCGTCTGGGAACAGAGCTTTGTTACAAGAAGGTGAGACGCTGGGAAACGAACTGTGTCATCATGTTAACGTAAGATAATTAAAAGAGGTGTTGTACATTATGGCTAGCAAGTCATAGGTATAAAAACTTCCCCGTTAAAGGTAAATTCACCGTTATGTGATTTTGCCTCATAAGAGTCTTAATTCTGGGTGCTAGAATAGAATAATTGACTATATTGTTTTCATAAATATGTTCAGGATTTATTTCACTTTGTTTTAGAGGAGTATTTGGGAAATGCGTTACATTCACAAATCTTACAAAATATGTAGAACATAGTACTCATTGCTCTTTTAGCTATGTTATTACATGAATAAAAATAATCGTATTCTAAAATGTAATGTTTTTTTAATCGTGCTTCCTTAGGGAAAACCAAATGTCCAGGATGTATATTAAGTACATCTGTTGGTTTACTGGGAACCTCACAGAATAAATTATTGATTATTTACTAACGACACCTATATATTTTCTTATTAGAATAATAGCTTGGCATATCAGAAACTTTAATTTAAACCTGAATTATATCTGATTCTAAAAATATAGGTAATGCCGCAAAACTGCGGGTAAATCTATATTTTTCCACTACTTCTTATTATAACTGTTTTTTATGAAAGGATATATAGACATAAAATATTGTTTTTACTAAACATTTCAGGATTTATTATATTTTCAAGCACAAATGATAATATGAAGGGGCTATTCTCTTACATATTTAACAAATCCATGAAATTAGACTGAAGCAATTAGTTATTAGATTTAAAATTTAAGGTAATATTTTAAACAGATCTATTCAAACTTTCTCCGTAAATCCTAATTTTATTTAAAGTTTCCTGACAGTGTTGACAAGTGATAATGATATAATTAGCTATTCTATTTATTATATTTTGCCAATTATTCTTGATCTCTATATACAATTTGAATAGCGTTGTTATTCTTCGTTAATTGTACCAAAAAGAGGTTTAAGAAAATTACAATTCCGCTAAACAAAAATGAGCATTTGGATCCTGTGGAAACTAAAAGGAACATATAATCGAAATGACTAATAACATCATAGTAATGAGTAAAAGGGGTTAGATAAAATTGAGAAATTCTTTCACTATTCTGAAAATAGGATTCACACTTTCTAAATGTAATTTTACGAAATGTGTGCCCATTGAAAGAACTACGCTAATATGAGTTTTGCTGATCAAAAGGGATAAAAATACGGGTTAAAAAAAATAAAAATATGCCTGGAGAACAGCACTGTAAAATGTACAAAATAAATTGGTAGAAACCTAATTTTCTTCATTATATTTGTAAAAACTAAACTGTAAAATTTGTAGAAATGGAATAGAAAATTGACATGGAAAAATAGTAAAATTTCGTAAAAAAAAATTGGCAATTATATCAAAAATCAAATATTGTGATATTAAAAACATGTAAAAAATTGCTATTGGTGTGTTTAATTGTATTTCTTGCTCAATCAAGAAAGGTCACTAGCGATTTTTTAGAAAGATATAGTCTTCTACTTGGCATTTTTTGCGACGTGTGAGAGAATCAAAGTAGGCTTTTTAAATTTCTTCTGATTTTTTAGTATTCTTATACGCTTTCTTCTTAAGTATTTTAGACAATACAGTATTATTTTGATGTATTTTAGAAAAGTAGGATTAAGAAATACAGTTGTAAATGAAATTCGGCGTGATTGTCTCATGGTTGAATAATAACTCGTATGGAGAGAAATGAGTTGTTGAATGAAGTGTTATTTGCTGGTATTGCTGTGTTAACATATCTTAACCAACTATCTTGATTTTTGCTAAAATAGAATTTAAGGTAGTCTTTAAGGATGAAATGATCACGTTTTAGAGCACCTTGCATTTGGGAATTACATGGTGCTGCTAATAATTTTTTGATTTTTTAAAACTTAAAAATTGACTTGAAATTATTAATTAGATAGGTGAGAACCACTTTTGACATGAAGAATATAGTTAAGAATAACATATATAATAAGTTGAAGAATACATTTTAGCAAGAAGTATAATTTATTAGGTTATTCTTCTTTAATTTTTCTTGAGGCATACTTTATATGACACTAGGAACAGTTTTTATGTAATTGTTAGTGTCTGTGCGCATATTTTTTTCAATTATATTATTTTTCCATTCGGCTCCACATCCGGGACGTACTTAGGAAACGGACAATAGAAATATTACGATTCTATTTTTAATAGTCGAAATTTGGCTTAAGGATGAAATAATAATGTGTTTTTGGGTAAAGTGTTGGATAGTTTTTTGTATGAATGTTTGTACAAACATTTTTGAAGTCTGAAATTACCAGTTCATTTATATATTTCCTGAAGTATATCAGTTCTTACTTTTTTAGCTCATTTCTTAAGTTTAAGACTTCAGGCGGTTGTGTTCGACTAGGTTGTGTTCGACTATTAATGCGTTGTGAATTATTATTTGATTTCAAGAATTTGGAATACCATTCATCAAGGATATCTTCACTACTTCAAAGGACAAGATTTTCGGTCCTAAATATTTATTGGATTGGTAGGAATTCGGAAGGCTCTAAAAGTGGAATCTGAGTATTCTGATTATCTTTACCATTAGCATCTAATTTAACGGGGATTTACCAAATGACAACAGAGGACGTTAAATTCGAAAATGAATTCATCTCTTTTATAAAAAAAATATGTTCAAGGTCGGTGAAAATTTCGAATGTCTGGCCAAAAAGTCCATAGTCCACAGCCAAAAATTATGGCCATTGATTAATTCTCCGTTACACTCATGCTGCACTCCTCTTTATTTAGTGCTGACGAGACGTATGCAATGGATCGAATTTTTTTTTCTCATTGTGAAAGAATGACTTTCATAATGCAGTTGGATGCATTGCAAGTTAGGATAGGTGGTTAGAAAAATCAGAATAAACAAGTGAAAGAGTAGAAGTTAACTTCATTTACAGAGTTTTGAAAGTAAGCTGCTAGTCAATCTATGAAAATTACACACTCTTTTAGGAGTAATATTTTACATTCTCATAACAACTTTGTAGGATAACAGGATACGAGACCGAGAAAATTTTAAAATACCTTTAATTGATTTAGGCATTGGGAATTAGTTGACTGATTTTATTTCTTCAATTTGTGGTTTGACAGTTTTGTTAGTGGTGTCGTAGCCTAGGTAATCGATTCTCTTGCGTAGAAATTGGCACTTATCGGGCTAGAATTCAAGGAAAGGTTTCGTAACCTTTCAATGAAAATAGATGAGTTTTCTGTATGTGGTTTCAAATCACAAGTATATATAATAATATCGTCCAAATTGGCAAAACATTCAACAACTTAAAAGCTGGAAAGACGAATTAGTAAGACGTTTACATATGTAGGGCTTGTTTTTTAATCCTATTGACATGCAAGTTATTCAAAATTGTTCTTGCAGAAAATTAAATGCTGTTTCTGGAGCGGTCATGAGTATGTTATGAAAAGCTGTTTTATCTCAAGAGGAACAAAAGATGGATCTCTTGCAAGTTCATCTGCTGCCTGCCATAGCCTTTTTTGTAGAAATAGTTTTATTGTCATTGTAATAACATCTGGCATCGTTATAAAGCATATTACCACGCTTATACTTGAATAATTGTTACACAAATATATTCGCACCGAAAAGTTGGAGGGACCAAACAAAGTTAATTTTTTTTTCTAATTTAACATATTGTGTGTATAAAATAAATTGCCGTCCGATTGTATAAAATAAATGTATTCAAGAATTATTTTTTATATTTTTAAATTAAATTTTCTGGAAGTATTGTTGACAACGTATAAAAAAGTATATGTCCATATGACCGAAATCTCTGAAGTCGTAATTATGAAAAACATATCTATGATAGAAGTTCATCTATAATTGACCATGAAATTATAATAGTGACTTAAATATTGAATGTATTTGGCGTTAATTTTGTAGAATTCTTTATTCCCACCTAATTGCCTACCTGATTGCCCACTTGAAGATGTTGTAACACAACGAAACCTAGGTCTTAGTAAAGAATTTAAAGAAAGTAGAAATAATGATACATCACCTAGTTTCATTTAATTATGAATGATTTTAATGTTAGTATTTTTAATCGCTATATTTATATGCACGTAAAAGATATAGTAGGCTATCTTTACTCTTACTTTACAGGTTTCAGTAAATATATATAAAATGGTTAAATTAAAAATCATCTACACTTGACAAAGTAAATGTTCAAGGAAGAATATATCGGAACCTAAAGCAATAATATAATGCGCTAGTTAAACCTAGCAGCAACTTACCCTATTAATGTTCTTGTATACTTCCGTCATCACCTTCACTTTGGAGTTTAACCACCGACAATCTACTTAATTGCTCTCCAAGCGCTAACACGATAACCACACTTGTTGACCTAGTTTACACTACACCACGTAAATTTAGACATGCGATATGCTGTGCGGTGAACGCCTTGATTTTAGCGACGTAAAGAAAGCTTACTGTCATTCAAATAATATGAGTGTATATTTTAGATAGAAATGACGTGACAAATCGTTTTTCTTTTTTATTTATTAGAAGAATGTCAGAAATTATGAAGAGATCAAGTAACCATGAATCTTAGTTTAGTTTCAAGCTAAATATTTATCTGGTCTGATTGTATTTTCTGATATACATCTAACAAACCGAAGAGAAAAACGGGTTAATTTCAAGACCGATTTTTTATATGAAACCACACTACAATTATTTCTAGATCATTTATATCATAGCTAATATTTCTATCATCCACTCAATAAAAATTAACTAGAAATCAGTTTGATTGATGTATACCTAACTATCCTTAAGTGTTTGTACGAGAAATTAATCCCAAATCTCATTTAGTCGAGATTCAGGTCCCAAAGGGAATTCTTCAAAAGAAAAGGAATACTTTTGTTGGAGTTGAAGTATATCTGAGAATGAAAGAAAATCACATGTCCAATCTCCTTTAATATTAATATACACAATTAGTATTTGAATATTAAAATACTCTGAATTGACTAATTTATTAATATTGATTTACCTATAATGTATCATAAATCTGTAATGTATATATATTTTAATATAATTTGAAATTTTTATATTTAACATCTTAAAACATATTCCATAATGGTGCTGAAAACTTTATTTAATTACTTAAACATATTTTTGGGTATTACATATAAAAAAATAAAATCTATTTCGAAATTTTAAAGAACACTACCTTCATTATATTATCTCCCATCGAGGTAGACTGTGATGATATGTAATTCCATTAGAGCCCTGATTTCTTACATAATGAAGTGACTAACGGTATTATCTATCAACTAATAATGACCAATTAAAGTTAAAAGAAGATTTCTGATCGTATCAGTAATAATTTTCTTTAAATCAATGTAGAGAAGCAGACTTTTAAATTTTTAGAAGTCGGTTCCTAAAACAAAAGAAAGGGAATCCTGATAGGTCACTTGTTTGTGCGCCCGTGCGCCTTTCTATCAAAGCACTTTTCATCAGAATTCGCTTGATATGAAGATTAAATTAATATCGTATACTGAAACTTTACTTCACATCCTTCCATTGTTGTAAACATTTCAAGTGTTTTTGTTCACGCAACAAAAATATATGGCTCCTTAGAGCGTATTTTTGTCCCTACAATAGTCTTACTCGTTAATGATTATGGCTTGACTTGGCAAATGATATGGGAAAAATGATTCTGAAGATGCGTTACCTTATGTTTGTTTATGACCATAGGCTTTTCTACCGAAGTATCGCGCGACGACTATCGAGGTCTATAGTATAAAAAAGATCCTGGAGTTAAATCAAATAAAGCGGCTGGATCCGGGTAAATCTCAATGAAAATTTAAAGTCACGACCACGATTTTATCAGCCATAACTATATTAGCATTAGTTTTTTATATTGTTGGATAGAAATCATTGATTTTTGATGCAAATTTAAAAAAAACAATCAGCCTTTCATGATCAAGTCGCTGACACAGACCGTTTCCCTTTCCGTACTCTCGGATTTGTTCTGAAAAATTCGTGAAATATTATCTTGTTTACATCTACTCGTATTTTGTATAAGACGCAACAAATTGCAATGAGTTATAGACATTATACCTGAGAAAATCTTGGAAATTGTAAGTACTGTCGTAATTTTTAATAAGTTTGAAAGATTATTGGTCTTACTTGTATAGAAGTCGATGTGTTATTTCTACTTTGATTTTTTTACTATCTATAAAGTAAATTTCTTATAATTTGAGTCATATTTTATCTTTATCACTTGTTGATAAAATGCTATAGCATCATAATAACAAATTACTTCCCACACCAGTATAGGCTCCACTCCACCCCATCATGGCAACAAGTAGCGCAAAACACTCGCTTATATTAAATATTATGAAGGTAAGATAGTTATACACCAGTTCACTTGCAATTATAACTTTATTACTCTCGGTTAGGTGCTTACCATAACGTTCTTTATAGTATACATTGTTAGTGTAATTAGTATCTGTGAGTACAGAGTGAAATAAAAATTTTACTTTAATCTGAAATAAAATTTACCAATTTCGATGTGATTCGTTAAAATAATATTTGTAATAAATATCGGCCTAAAATAACTAAAACAATAACACGTTATTCCTCGATTACAACTGAACAAATAGATGTTTCAAAAATATTAGAAGTGTGACCCGTGAACATCACATCAGGCATTTCATTCTATTTAAATCTTTTAATCTTTTCGTTATGTGTATAATACCACATTTATGCAACTATTAAATTCATTACGTATGTTACTAAGAATATGACATTAATATGGAACTTATAAAAGCGCGTCGTAGATATCCTGACACACGCCAGTACGAGTGTGAAATAAACAACATGTACACACACAATATATATATATATATATATATATATATATATATATATATATATATATATATATATATATATGTGTGTGTGTGTCTGTGTGTGTGTGTGTGTGCATATGTATATATATATATACACACACACACACATATGTAGCAATTTGTTTCTGTATAAGTAGATCACATTGGAGAAAGACAGACCTATTAATACTGGGAATGTGGGCTAGGATTCAAGTTATTTAAATGCAAGAAAAATGTATGTAACATATATCCTATCTTAACTCTCTAACTCTCAGGCTAGGTTATAAAACTAGGAAATATTACCTGGATTTTCTCCCAAAACAACAGATAAGGTTACTGTTGCACACCAGTTGCCTTATCAAGCTGAATATGATTTACTAATACGTTGAAAACTATTGAATATATTTGGCGTTAATTTTGGAGAAATTCATTATTCACAATTAAATGAAACTACGTAATGTAGTATTATTTCTACTTCCTTTAAGTTCTTTACCACGACCTAAGTTTCGTTGTATTACAACATCTTCAGGTGGGATATTAGCAAAGATTGAGTATCTCACAGTATACGGTACTCACATTGGCTCGGTTTCTCGCATTTTCCCAATACCACATAGGCAAAACTGTGGATAAAGGCTAGTACTTTTATAAATTGTATAAACTATGGCGTTAGAATATCGTTTTACATTAATGAAACAACACGAAATTATTTCTCAATGCTTGATTTAAGAATACAAAACATATTTTGCTCATGATATCTCAAAAAAATATTACTCAAAATAAGATCATTTTTCACAATAAATATATATATTTCTCTTTACATATTTTACACATATGAGCTATTTAACAGCTTTAGGAAAACGGACAAGTTGCGAAAACATAATCGATCGTATGAGTTTTAATGATAAACAAAACACCTAATTATATAGACGTATATTTCAAAACATAAACTTTTTTTACTCTCCGCAAATAAGTACAAGATATTGTTCGACGTAATATTGACCACCATAAAGGATATAAAAATAATAACCTTATAATCCGTCGCGTATTCCAGAGTTGATCTGAATAAAAATCCGCTGGCGCACAATAAACAAATACGTCACGATTTCCGAGCTCCATTCAAAAGCTCGCTGCGAAACGAATTATTATAACATCCCGTATTTGTCTGCGTTCAATCATGTTCGACCTAACTCCACATCATCCACAAATCACCTTTAGGGACGTTCTTTCTACACCTTAAGGTCAATGAAATCCAATATATCGATACAATGGATTACAAGAGATATTCTTATATACACCTAAGAGTTGTGTTCATTATTGCAAATTGTTTTTCAAAATAACATAAGAATTCATGAAATTTATCCCAGGTCTTTCGCGTTTTGAAGGGATTTCAGATAAAATACATTTACCTAAAAGCAGTGTTAAGTTTAATATAAAAGGAACAGTCAAATTAAAATTTTGAAAAAGTTTTTCTGAAACATTTCATTGATATAAAAAGAAAGATGCTGAGATGTAAATTTGTAGATTTAGCTTTTACCTGCGATTTCGCTGCACTACCCAAGGAAATTCTAATCTTAAGCTTTAGCCTTTCTCTGTTAGAATAACTTCCCAGCACTGCCACTGACGTCACGCCTTCCACAGCGCTTCATGCATGTACTTTAAGACATACCAAAAAAATTGTTATAAGTCAATAAGCTGAAAAGGTGGTATAATTTTTTTAAAAGCAAACATATTTCTGTTGTTTGGTAAGAGAGTGAAAAATTAAATATAATGTACATTTAATAAAAAAAAACTACCTTGCAGAGAAATAATGGCGTCAATCGATTCTGAATTTAAGTTCTATATAAAGGTGCTATTTTTATATAAAAAAAACTTTCAAATACGAGTAGAACTTGTGTCACTTTTTTCTATTTAAAAGTTAATTTCCTTGTTATTCTCAATAAGATTGTTTATAAATAATTAAGCTGGGTCCCAAAAAAATCCATAGTTGAAGAATGGTCATTTAGGGTACGGCTTAGTCTACTGAATGAAGTAAAAAACCATGTAATCATGCCATACTTCGTTACAAAAAAGGGACGATATATAAATGTGAATTACTGTTATCGAGTGGAATGTTAAATTGAACATGTTGCCCACTGTAACTTGCACAAGGGTAAAAACGTGGTACACGTTTCAACATTTTTAACGTCTAAATAATCAGTATAGTTTTCCTACAACCTTTGTGTCAGATTTTTGAAATAATAGAGGGTGACATCATTTTTTTGCTGTTTTTCTGTGTATGTCTCAAGTTATACTACCTAAAATTAGGAAAAAAATATTTTTGAAGCTCTTCATATTAACCCATTCAAACGTCAAATTTTATTCCAAAACAAATCAATTTTATTCATGGAATTAAAGAAACTGTTTGTTTCGATTACTAAACCGTCTCCGGATGTAAAATGAAACATATCCGTTCACAATTTGTCTGTTTGTGGTATCCAATATAATTATATGGTATAAGGCCGCCGTTTCTAATTACTCAATGAAAAGTTTAAAAAAATTTCAAAATTCCAAATACCAGCGTTACATTAAAAATTTAAAAATCAATTACCGTTAATTTACTTCAAAGACCTGAAGAAACAGGTACGTAGTCGGTTCTTATGTATCGTTTTAGATGCTGTCGCTAAAACGTTCAAGAAAAAAACATTCTAAAATTTTAGGTATTTCGTTACCATTTTGAAAGTAAACATTATACTGTTTTACTTTTCCATCCTTGTTCATAAATATATGGCTCGCAGCATAATACCTTGTTAACTATTGAATTTGAAAGTAAAAAAAACATAATCAAATATAAATTTATGACAACACAAAGATGAACAGATAGAAATCATAAATATGCAATGGCCTCGCCAGCACAGGCAGGGCTTACTATAGATGCCATCGATATTCTTTGGTGTAAAATAACTTGTCTCGACTGGCTTACTAACTGATTCATCATAGTCTAGTCAAAACTGCTGGCTCTAGAAACTAGAAATTTTTACCAAAGTTTTTCAAAATTCATTCTAAGAAACAAATAAACAAACACACGTTTTGCAGTTTTTTTTGCATCAACCCCTAAGGAGATGAAACGGGGACCTAAAAATTTGTACAGGTTGTTGTACTAACTCGAAATTGTGTAAAAGTGATGACTCTAAAACTATAAATGAATAAATAAATTTTTCATAATATTTGGAAATTTGTACGCGAAAACAGAAACTGAGTAAGTTACTAACAAATTCACGCAATGTCGAACTCGCTGACTTAAGATACATGATATTTTGCATGAAGGTTTTATGTGTAATTCTTACATAGACGTAAAACTCTCACTAAAAATTTTATTATCCTATTAACTTGAAATAATGCAAAAGCATGTTAAAAATAAAAAAAATTATATAAACATATAAAATTTCGACGCTTGCCATTTTCGCATTTTTTTGGAAATAACCTTTAAAAGGTCTTAGTGGTATGAGGTTTATGTAAATTAGGGTTATGTAGGGCGATCATTTCCGAATCATTTTAACTAATCTAGTAAATGCTTAATTGAGTGGTTAAACTTTTAAAATTTAACCATTCAATTAATCTTTATAAAATTTGGCTTAAAATTGCTTCTTGTCAGTTTGCCTTCTACATTGTAGAAGAAAAAGCAATACAAATGAATTGTTTTTTTTCTACGACTTTTTATTTTAAAACTTTTTGTTAGAAAAACGTGTTGTACTGTTAAATGGATATTTAAGAAAATACAGCTGCTTGGTATAAAACGAAAGAAAGAAATTGAAAATTATGCAAATGTTTATTATAATGTGTAATAAATATGGGGTAATAATTAAAATTATTTAAAATAGTAATAATTAACTTAATTAAATAGGGTTTCCTTATGACCAAACCCTTCTTAACTCCATTCTTTTTTCATTCTTATTTGAAATTTTTAATATTTTTACTTAAATTAACATGGTGTAAAATAAAGTTATTATTTGAAAATAGATTAATAGAAATACTATGTACCCTTAAATTATCATAAGTGTCTAATTATATATAGAAGGCTATTAGAACTATTTCTTCTCGCACATAACAAGTATTTTAATATAACTAAAAATTTCATTTGGTGAAGATTATTTAAGTTTAAATTACAAAAAAATGGCGATAAAGTGTTTCCAACATCGATGTTTACAATAAAAGCAAGCCGCTTCACTAGTCTTCATACATAAATAATTTTATGTTCGACACCCGGCGAACCAAGTAAATTGAAGACCGTTGAGATCTGATCGAGATTGAATTTCGACCCGAATAGCGTTTTGTCTTATGCAAAACCGTCGATCGCCTGGCATAGGTACGCCCCTTTATTGGATCGCACGCTCCCGGTTACACAGATATTTACCGAATCTGCGTGTGTGTTTGCTGAAGAGCACGATTTAATAAGTTTCGCTACTCTCACCCTCGGTGATAGTTTTTCGTTTGCATGCTGTGGGTTGAATGATGGGAGCCATATGGTCGGATTTGTTTAGGTAAGTTATTCGTATAATTTTTATCTGCAGGTTTCTGGACTTTGTTCACATTTACGTATATCTATGTGTTAATTTTTCCTCTATTATTTGTAAGAATATTATAAATTTTTTTATACTTTAGAAGTCGGTTTCAAATACAATAATATTAAATGTACATTGTACATTTATTTAGACCAATGCACAGTCGTAATATTTAACGTATTATCCGCCGATCTAAGTCAAAATTTATACAAAGTTAATATGACATCGAAGAATTTATATCCCGAAAACTATTTAAAACAAAACGTAATAAGTTAGAGGAAAATTATGACGATACAAAAGGTTAATTTTTGCTCTGCTTTTATTAGTCTTCTTTTATTTAGACTTGTGAAAAACTGTATTAATAAACATTCGTAAATTCTTGCACCAAACTGATACTATAGAGACGAAGTTTTCTAAAGTAAAATTATAAATATTTATTATTTACCCTGTTTCATATTTGATAGAGAGTTATTTAAAAATAATAGATTATACCTACTACACGTTCGCCCCGTGAAACCAAAAACTTAGTAACTCATATTTAGCTTGATAAAGCTGAATATTTATTACTAGGTAACAGCAGTAAAAATTCTGTTGTGCACATACTGTTGCTTTGGCAGCAATACATACTGTTGCTTTGGGAGAAAACTAGTGTAATATTTTCCAGCTTCCCGACTCAGCCTGGGAGTTCATCAGTGATAGGAAATATAGTAAAAGTACATACATTTTTCTTGAATGTAAATAACTTGAATCTTATCCCATATTACCAGTAGTAATATTAAACATTAGGAATGCCTTTCTTCAATATGACCAGAGATTCACAGAAAAAAAAATATGTGCTTGTGTGTGAGTGCGTGCGTCCTTGCGTGCGAGCGTGCTTGCGTGCGTTTGTGCGAGCGTGGGTCCGAGCGCGTCTTCGAGCGTGGGTCCAAGCGTGCGTGTGTGCGTACGTGCGTGCGTGCGTGCTTGCGCGCTGATTTGTAACTGAGGAATAACGTATTTGTTTTAGTTATTTTATGTCAATATTTATTAAGAAAATTATTTTAACGAATCGCATCAAAATTGGTAAAATAATTTTCAGATTACAGTAGAATTTTGATATACTTAGAAATACTAATTTTGCTAACAACTTGTGATTTAAGGAACATTATGATAAGCGCATAACTGAGAGAAATAAAATTATGATTGAACTGATGTGTAACTATTCTGCTTTCATAATACATAATGTAAACAAATGTGCTACGCAGCTTGTTGCCGTGATGGAGAAGATTGGAAAGTATACCGGTGTGGCAAATTATTTGTTAATATGCTAGTGTAGCATTTGATAAAGATTAAACATAAATTAAAATTGTAAGAGATTTATTTTGCAAATAATAAGAGAAGTACAAAGCAGAAGTGACCATATCGACTTCCACAGAAGTAAGACAAACAAGTCTTTTGAACTCTTTTAAATTTATGATAATATTTGAAATTTCCAAGGTTTCCACATAATGCATAATAACTTCTTCTCATTGTAAACTTTTAGGTCTTATATAAAATACGAATATATGTCAACAAGACAAGATCACATGAATTTCGCAGAAAAAATTCGGGAGTACGGAAAGATATACTGTCTATGTCAGCGACTTGGTTACGATAGGTTGTGTTTGAAATGTAAATCGGAATTCATGATTTAAAATAATATAACAAACTTATGCTAACAAAATTGTGGTTGATAAAAACATGAATATTACTTTAAATTTTTCCGGATCAAAATATTCAGTTACAGGATTTGTTTTATACTTTAGAACTCGATAGTCGACGTGCGATACTTTGGTAGTAAATTTAAAATCGTAGGCAAACATAAGATAACACATTTTCAGTATTACATTGCCAGACCATTTGCTAAGATAATGAATCCTTTTGACCAAGTAAATTATTAGCATAACTGATATTTGCCAAATTTCATGTGTTGATACCTATTTATCAACTACGAAGAGAGAGAAAAAAATATTAAGCACGTGTACAACTTTTAAGGATACAATATATAACTATAAAGATACTATTTATAAATATTACATTTTCCCAACATAAATATACTGCTCGATGTACCTTTTACAGGCGTAAAAATCAATTAATTATAAGAATGTTTAATTCTACATAGAATTACAATTTATTTTTCGGTCTTTCCTTACACTCGTGCTACAATGCCTCCGATTATACCAACTTTCAAAATTTTAGGTCGATTGGAAATATCTTTGATGATACGAATAAAATATACGCTTTAATGGGTCATATATTTTTGTGCGAACAAAAAAAATTGAAGTTTTTATAGGAATATAAGGCTACAAGCCTTAATATGCCATATAATTTCAATTTGATATCAGATGGTTTGTAAAGGATAGGGCTTGATAGATAGACGAACGAACTACCAAATCGATAAGAGCTTCGTTTTTTTTATTTTGAGGTAACGCATATTCAGCATCACGTTGCCAGAACATCTGTTAAGATATTGAATCCTTTTGACCACGTAAATTATCAGCTTGTTTGATATTTATTAAATTTTATGTAGTGATGCCTATTCATCAAGTACGAAGAGAGAAGAAACACTACGAGGCTAAATATGTCATATAATTTCAATTTGAAATTAAACATAACATTTGATAATTACGTGGAAAACTCTGCTTCTCTACACTAATTTGACGAAAATGATTACTAATATTATCATATAGTTTCTTGTAAATGTAGTAGTCCTTATCAATTGATAGATATTGCCTTTAATCACAGCGTGACTTGCTTTAAGAAATCGATGTTCTAAACAAATCACATGTCAACATGGTCTCCCTTGATGAGAGATAGTATAATGAAGGTTGTATTTGGCAAAATTTCAACCTCTATTGTCTTTTATTTTGTGTAATACTGGAAAAGTGTGTTTAGGTAATTAAATAACGTTTGTCTGTCAAATTATGGAAAGAAAAATTTCATATAATATTAAAACATATAATATTATGCATATGACGTACGTTGTAGGAAAACTCATGTTAATAGATCAGTCAAATATCACATTTTAAATGTTTTAAGCATGTGTTTTTAGCAAGTAATTTCAACGCGCTTGAAATATATAACCACTAACTCATTTTAACGAATAGATAAAGGGTTTATTACCATGAGTTCAAATATTGAAATTCCAATTTCATATGTTAGTATTACAGAGGATTGTATGTCTAATTTTCTTTTTATTCTCACTTATACGTCAATTTACATAAAAGTCTTTAAAGAGGCCTATTACTTTTGGGACCTACATTTCGACTAAATGAGATTTGGAATATAAACACTCTAGGATCGTTATATGTTTTCTATAATTTAAATTTATTTCTTGTTTATTTTTATCAGATGAATGATAGAAATGTTTTAAGTGGTCTAGAAATAATCGTGATGTGATTTTTATATAAACAATCGGTCTTGACATTAACTCGTTTTTCTTGAAATTAACTTTTATAGTTCACGGTCTTAGCATGGTTTCAGAAATTCGTTTAATAAAAAAACCGATTTATGGCTTAATTTTAGTCCCAAAAATATACACTCAATTATTAGAATAACAATAAACTATCTTGAATCGTATTAGTGAATATACATGTTAACCTTAACTTTGCTAAAATCGAAGCCTCCACTGAGCAGCACATCGCATGCCTAAATTGGCTTGGTGTAGAGTAAACTAGGTCAACAAGTACGATTATCGTGTTAGCGTTTGGAGAGCAATTAAATAGAGTGTCGGTGGTTAAACTCCAAAGTGAAATTATTTCATATAAAGTTGCATCAGATGACGGAAGTATAATATAATATTAATGACGTAACTTGTTATCGGTTTAAATTTCCGCATTATATTATTGAATTAAATTTCAGATTTTCTTCCTTGAACATTTACGTTGTCTAGTGTCTATAATATTTAATTTAATAATTTTATGTACATGTTATGTAAAACCAGTAAAGTAAGAAAAGAACTAGCCTACCATATCTTCCACGTGCATATAAATATAGCGATTAAAAAAATTTAGGCATTTATATACAATATTATAGTTTTCTAGTCAATTTCAAATGAATTTCCGTCAAAGATATGTTTTCCATAATACTGTTTTTAGTAGTTTCAGAGATATGGTGATATGTTTTCTTTTATAATATCAAGAAGATCTCTAGTCTATCCAAGTAAATACATAAAATGAACGCTCGAAAACATATCAAACGAGAGAAAGAGAGAGAGCGAGAAAGAGAGAGATAGAGCGAAGTTAGCAGCCTCGGTAGTTAACGGTATGTAAAAATTCACATTGATTACAAAAAAATATATTATGTTGAGTATCGTATAATTCAAACCTAACATGACAGGCAGCTGACGGGAGGACTTGTGTTGTCTTCTGGTTAATTATTTATACAACACATATTTAAAAATTATTGTGTTTATAAAAAATAAGCTTAGCAATTTATGACAAAATTTCATTAACCTAAACAACGACTCGTTGGTCTTGGGATATGAATTTCGTTTAGGGTGTGAGAGGTACTGGTTTCAAATTCCTGACAAGCCTAAACATATTTAAGTAAAACTATTACCGTTTTAATGTTTTAAGACAGTTTAACTCAATACACGGATATAAACGAGTTAGCCGAATTAAGTTGGACAGAGCCGACAAGACGCGAAGCTGATGGAATGGTAGACAAGGTTCGACGCTGAGTGAATTAAGTTGTTAAGAGCCGACAATACCAAAGCCGACTGAATGGAAAGGCGCGTCCTGCCTTCAGAACATTTTATCTCCTAGTCTAACGTGTGATTAAATGTTCACATGCACATTCACATGCACATCAACAAATCTTTTATAGATATCTGTCAGGTGGACTTGCATGATAATATGTCAAACACACCGATTATGCATTGGTATACATTAATTAACAATGCACTGTTAATATTATTGTATTTGAAACAAATTTCTAAGGTACAAAACATTTACACTGTTCTTGGAAAAAATAGAAGAAAAATACGTCATAAAAATATTCAAAAGGAACTGTACGAATAACACATCTCAGCAAATCGCGACCATATGGTTCGTACCATACAACAAATAGCTTGCCCACAGCAACCTCATGCAAAATTATCACCGAGGGCGAGAGTAGGGAAACTTATTAAATTGTGCTTTTCAGCAAACACACACGCATATTCGGTAAATATCGTTGTAACTGGGAGCGTGCGATCCAATAAAGGAGCGTACCTAAGCCAAACGATCGATGGTTTCGCATAAGACATTATGTTTCTCGGGTCAAAATTCGATCTCGAGAAGCGACGGCCTTCAATTTACTTGGATCGTCGGGTGTCGAACATAATATTATATATATATGAAAACTAGTGAAGCGGTTGGATTTTATTGTAAACATCGATGTTGGAAACATTTTTATAATGTAACACTTAGTTATATTAAAAATTTGTTTTGCGCTAGAAGAGCTTGTGCTGCAGTCTCCCGTACACATTTAGACACTTTTCATAATTCAAGTGTACATAATATTTTTATAAAACTATTAACA
This sequence comes from Druceiella hillmani, assembly GCA_039881145.1. Taxonomy (NCBI): domain Eukaryota; kingdom Metazoa; phylum Arthropoda; class Insecta; order Lepidoptera; family Hepialidae; genus Druceiella; species Druceiella hillmani. The sequence goes on from JAYKKI010000052.1 coordinate 1,912,567, forward strand.
AATTAAAATATTATTTTGCACCATTATAAATCTTTCGCAGACTTAAATTTATTGTGAATGTCTAAAACATTAAGAGTTTAGAATTGTCGTTCTTTTTGAGTGTTAACCCATAGAAAATCTTCAAGAAACATAATTTTTTTGTAATAATGGACATATTTTTATGTATATTTCAAATAATATCGATAGAACTCTCTAAAATTCTATATCTGAAATTCTGGAAAAAAGTTAACGTATCGTTATGAGTTTCCTTTTCCTTTTATATAATTACACGATATATGATTTTTATTTATTCAAGTATTAATTTCTGAAATATATGTTAATATATTTTAAACTTATGCAAAATTTCAAGTTTCTCTAAAAAGACGTTTTCTGAAAGAAATGGATATTACGAGGCTTATATGAAAGTAATCTTAAAAATATTTAAATTTTTTCATTTTAAGGTATGGTGCGGTTGTTTCATAATTTAGTGCCTGTTGACCGCGGCTTTGCTCCCGTCGTATTGGTGGTTCTTAAAACAAAAGGCATTTTATATTTGTTTCCATGAAGCAAGACATTTCTAAGCCAAATTTTATAAAGATGGATTGAATGATTAAACTCCAAAAGTGGCAAAATTATACTCAATTTTCCCATTACTCAAATTATCAATTCATATTAGGTAAGATAATTTGAAAAGTATGGCTCTAAAAATTATTTATACTTATATATATATATATATATATATATTATATAAATATATATATATATATATATATATATATATATAAATATATATATATATATACATATATATATATATATATATATATATATACATTTTGGCAAAGCAAATAGCTTTAATGGAAAGCCCGGAATATATTACTATCACCACATATTTATCCATCTGACAAATAGAAAAATTTGTTTACATAATCAAAATCAATCCTCAAATTATTGGGACCTTTAAGGGTTGATTTCCAATAAATATCGGAGATGGTAAGCTCTGCAATTTAATATACTTATTTAATTGTTAGCACGCTTTTTCAAAATTCACAAGTTGGATCATAATTTTTTTCAATGAGTGCCTATATTATATATAAAACCTTTGTGCAAATTATTACTTTTCTGAAATCAGTGAGTTGGACTGTACGTGGATTTTTCAATAATTCAATCACTCAGTTTTTTCTTTTACACATACAAGTTTCCATAAATTATTTATTATTTTTTTCATTATATATTTTTAGAGTTATCACTTTTACAAAATTTTGATATGGTAAAAACATCCAATATAATGTCTATGTACACATTTTTAATTTCGACCTGGGCATCTTTCCTTTGATATTAATAAAATATTTCAGAAAAACATTTTAAAAATTTGAATTTCACTATTCATTTTACATTAAAGTTAATACTGCTTATAAGTAAGTACAGCATAAGAATATTCTGTATACAAAAAAACATCTATACAAATAAGTGTCTATATGCCATGAATCGTTGAAATCAGTTGTGCTGTACGTAAATAAAGGAATAAACATTTCAATATTGTTTCAAAAACAAATAGTATTGTGCATGATGGATTTGAGTGTTTCTAATATAAAACCTTAAATTATAACTACACGTTTTCACATATTTTAAATTATCAAGCATAAATGAAATATGTGCAATAGTTATATAGTACAATATAAACAAGTATCGAACAATAAAATACAATCATTTCCGCAATTACTAAAATTATAATCTACTAACTGTACCCGCGACATCGTTCACGTGGAACCTAGAATAAGAAAATTTATTACAATTTTTTTTTCGCCTTAGCACCTTGTTTGCATAAAGATTAATACATGTCATATATAGTTCATTACATATTTTATAGTTTAATACATACATTGACAGTACCATATCCTTTCATTTCTATGAGCAAAGAGTTTAGTCAAAAGGCTAATAGACGGCGTTGGTAATACCAACATCCTAATACTCATCAAGTCTGTTTTTTAAATCTCTAATATCCTGCAATGTCCTATATGTTGCTCGTGGATATAAACTATCAGCATGACAAACATCATCGAAATCCATCCAGAAGATTTAGTATCATTGGAAATATATTAACATACAAACATACAGACAAAAATATTAATAACAGATTTTCTGGTTTCTTCTATCATTCTTTACATTAAATAAATAACCCTTTTTAAAATATTACCTATATGCAGAATTCACTTTGTTACAGTTTCTTTATATGTATAGAATGTAATTAAAGTGTAATATTTTAAGTTAATCAATTCAACGATACGGTAATTTCTAATTTATTTTAATTTTCAACTCGGGTCAACCTCCTGGGTGCATGAAACTTCATTGGACTCACAATATTCGATCAATCGCATCGTTATGGCAGATAGTGTATAGTACTATTGCTCCCAGTTCAACATGCCTGATGTCTTACGTGCTGTATTTAAATAGCAAAACTGACTGAATTACGGTTGTAAAGATAATGTAACAATAACGGTCATATCCAAAGTAACTAGTAACTGAACATGGCAAGTATTGTATTGCCAAGTGGAAACAGCAAGAATGACTGAGCTTCTTTTGTATAGATAACTTTACAATAACCGTCACGTCAAATGTAACCACTGTCATTGATGATGCAACTTATTATTTTGTTATCATTATTTAATTATATTTATTGATACAAAATTAAACTATCATAGGAGTTTTACTTCAGTTGTGTGATATATGGAGAATATATTTTTTAATTTCTTTACTTTATTCGCTTTTGAAATTTTTTTGCTCTGCGTGAAAGTTTTTTGTTCTACGTTCTTGGTTCTACGTGAAGGTTAGCTGTTGCTAACGGTTACTAGTTTTCTGACATAATCAGCAAGTTAACAATTTTAATCGACCCTGATAATAAAGACTTGCTATTACGTTTGAAATTCAACACATTTCGCTGTCAGTATAAATCTCCTTTTCAATAAAAATCTATTTCTTTTTTCTGTTCACTTCTTTAAGTAATTCCCAAGATAGATGATACATACGTTGTAGGAGTCTTGGAATGAAATATTTACATATTGATTATTCTATTGTATCCAGCACTAAGGTAAAGTCACCGCCCATTTTAGATCTCTACATAGATTTTACGACTTTATATTTTTATAGGAGATCCCATAAAAATTTTCCAATTTCACTGCTATTCTGAATGCGATCCTTAAAATTACTTAAGATATTTTTGGTCGTTATTTATTATTAAAATTATTTTAACAAATAACATGAAAATTGGTAAAATAATTTTTAGATCACAGTAAACCTAGATATTGCTGTGTACGTACAAATATTATTGTACTAACAATGTATACTTTAAGGAACGTTATGATAAACACCTATTTGAGAGAAATGAAACTATAATTGCAAGTGAACTGGTGTGTAATTATCTTGCCTTTATAATATTTAATGTAACAAGTGTTTTATGCTACTTGTTGCCATGGTGGTGGGGAACGTACTCCGGTGTGGCAAGTAATTTTTTATTATGTTGGTGTAACATTTTATCACAAAGTGATGAAGATAAAATATGACATAAAATTATGAGAAATTTATTTTACAAATAATAGAAGAAGTACAAAGTAGAAGTACCTACATCGACTTCCACACAAGTAAGACAAACAAATCTTTTGAATTATTTTAAATTTATGACAGTACTTGCAATTTCCACATAAGGCATAATGAGTTCATCTCAAAAATGTTTGCGTCTTGTATAAAATACGAATAGTTGTCACTAAGATAAGATTACATTAATTACGCAGAAGGAAAACGAGAGGATGAAAAGGGCAACGGTCCATGTCAGCGACTTCATAATGAAAGGATAAGTGTGTTTTAAATTTGAATCGGAATCATGATTTCAGTTCAATAATATAACAAACTAATGTTAATAAAGTTGAGGCTGATAAAAACATGAACAAGACTTTAAATTTTCATTACGCCTTTTCCGGATTCAATCGCTTTATTCCATTCAGTTATCGTATAGACCTCGATAGTTGACGAACGATTCTTCGCTAGGAAAGCTTAAGGTCATAGGCGAACATGAGGTAACGCATTTTCAGCATCACATTGTGTGGACAATGGTCAGGCCATTTGCTAAGATATTGAATCCTGTTGACCATGTTGATTATTGGCATGATTAAAATTTGTAAAATTTTATGTACTGAAGCCTATTCATCAAGTATGAAGAGAGAAGAAAGTCTACGAGGCTAAATATGTCATATAATTTAAATTTTATATCAAGCGGTTTCTGAAGACTAGAGCTTTGATAGACAGACTTTGATAGATAGACAAACGAACTACCAAGTGATGGACAAGGGTTCGGTTTTTTTATTTTGAAGGACGAAATCTCTAAAAATGTATAATTACGTGGAAAAATCTGCCTCTCTGCACTGATTTGAAGAAAATGATTACAAAAATTATCAGATAACTTTCTGTAACTGTAGTTAGTTCTTATCAATTGATAGACGATGGTGTTAATCACTACGTGTCGTGTTTTAAGAAATCGATGCTCTAAACAAGTCACATATCAACCTCTCGATCTCCCTCGATAGAAGATAGTATAACGAAGGTTGTATTTGGCAAAATTTCGATAAACTATTGTCCTTTATTTTACGTAATACGCAAAAAGTGTGTTTAGATAATTAAATAACATTTGTCTGTCAGATTATGGAAACAAAAATTTCATATAATATTAAAACATATAATATAACGCATATAACGTACGTTGTAGGCCAACTTATGTTAATACATCAGCCAAATGGCGTATTTTAAATAGCGCGTATTTTAGTAAGTAATTTCAACGTGCTTGAAATATATAACCACTAATTCATTTTAACGAATGGATAAAGGGCTTATTACCTTGAGTTCAAATATTGGAATTCCAATTTCATATGTTAGTATTACAGAAGATTGGATGTCTAATTTTCTTTTTATTCTCACTTAGACATCAATTCGCATAAAAGTCTTTGAAGAGGCCTATTACTTTTAGGACCTACATCTCGACTAAATGAGATTTGGGAGCAATTTCAGATACTAACACTCAAGGATTGTTATAATTTTTTTCTAGTTTATTTTAATAAAAAATTGTTTTCTAGTTTATTTTTAATAGATGGATATTTAATTCTTTAGATGATTGTCTGAAAATGCTATAAGACCAAGTAAATGTCTAGCTTGAAATTAACTTTTATAGTTCAACGTCGTCACGTAGTTTCTGAAATTAATCCATTTAGAAAAAAGAAAAACTATTTATGGCTTCATTTCAATCCCAAAAATATATACTCATTCGAATGACAGTTAGTTGTCTTTAATTATATTAGTACATATACATGTTAACGTTAACTTCGCTAAAGTTGAACCACCGCCGAGCAGAATATCGTACGTCTATATTGACGTGTTGTGGAGTAAACTAGGTCAACGAGTGCCATTATCCTGTCAGCGCTTGGAGAGCAAATAGAGTGTCGGTGGTTAAACTCCAAAGTAAAATTATTTCATGTAAAGTTGCATCAGATGACCAAAGTATAAAAGAATATTAATGGTGTAATTTGATTTTTGAGTATAATAAAAAATATTAATGGAGTAATTTTATTTTTGAGTATAATTTGCGCATTATATTATGAATTAGGTTTGACATATTCTTTCTTGAACATTTACGTTGTCAGTGTGGACATTTCTTTTAACGATTTTATAAATATTTAGTAAAACTTGTAAAGTAAGAGTAGAACTGGCCTAGTACATCTTTTACGTGCATATAAATATAGCCATTAAAAAAATTAAGACATTTGAAGCCATTATTTTAGTTTCCTGGTAAATTTCAGATGATCTTCTATCAAAAACATATTTTGAAAAATACTTCTTTTAGAGGTTTAATATACTTTTTTTGCATTTGTAGCCATATCTTTAGAATTATTTCATTTACAAATATGAAAAAATTAATATTGTTCGGGATTGCATATCTTTTTTAAAACTGGTATTCCACAAGACATATTATATTAAAAAAAATAATACTTTGCCTGGCTCCAACATTTCTGTACCAATATATTTGAGTGTTAATTATGCAAGTATAGGCGTATTAATATGCTTTATTACCATGCCATATAAAAGATGATATTTGAGTGAACTTGCAAGGGCTTCGTCTTTTGTTTCTTTTGAGACACGAAAGATTTTCATCAGATATTCGCAACTGCTTCGAAAAAAGCCTCCGGTGTTCCGCAAGTTCCCTTTGAATTAATGCGCATTCCATTTAGATTAAATAATAAGCCCTAGATATTTTAACGCCTTACGAATTTGGCTCTTTCCGGCCTCAAGGTATTGAACATTTGCCTATTGGGACGATACCGTTATTTATTGTTATTATAATAAATCACACATAGAAAACGAATCTATTCTTCTTGAAAGGTTATAAAACCTTAATATGAATTTTAGTCCGATAGTGCCAATTTTTATGCAAGGAAATCGCTTACCTAGGCCACGTGATCACTGATGAAGGTGTTAAAGGATTCCTTATAATTAAATCACCCTAAGGTATAAAAAATGTCCCATATTCTATTATAACAAAAGAATTATTATAGAAATATTAGATATTACTGCTAAAAAGGAGGGGCTATTTTTATAGAACAATGAACAGCAGCTTGCTTTTAAAACTCTAAAAATCATGTGTATTTCACCGTTTTTCCTTCTTTATCCAAATTATTCAAACCATATTTTCTAACTTACTACGCTTCCCATTACATTGTGAGCGTCATTCCTTCACAAGGAGAAATTGAAAAAACATCAATCCATTGCATACGCTATGCAAATACTAAATAAAGAGGTGTGCAACTTGAATGTAAAAGACAATAAATTATTGGCCATAATTTTCGACTACGAAAACTACAGCCTCTTTGGCCAGACATTCGAAATTTTCACGACGGGGTAATTATTTATAGCAGAGAAAAACTAAATTACCAGACTAACGCTTTCTGTCATTATTCAGCAAACCCCGTTAAATTAGACGCCCATGATAAAGATGACAATGATACTCTGATTCCAATTCTACAACCTTCGAAATCCTTAATAATCCAGTCTCTCTCTGGATCCGAAAATCTTTATTTTTGAATGAGCGAAGATATCCTACATTAATAATATTTCAAATTCTCGAAATCCTTATTAGAAAAAAAAAATAATTCACAGTGAAGTAATAATCAAAGTTCTGAAAAATTAATTAAATCTGAAAGAGCACTCTTCACTGAAAACAATGACAAAATATTTTATTTATTACTTACTAAAATCCGCCACTCCGTTTTTGAGCACACTCTGATGTACATATAATGTATTGAATTCTAGAAAATTTAGAAATATATGTCTATTTAATGTGTGTATATATATATATATATATATATATATATATATATATATATATATATATGTATATATATATACTTTTACTTGTTACACTGACATAACTATAAAATTTTTATATTAATGTGATAATTCGTTACTATGATGTAATTAATTTACATCCTATATCCCATTTCATTTCCATAGGATGCAAACAATCTAATAGATTTAGCGGCATCATAATTTTTTAAAACAACTTTTTGGTACAAGGAACGAAGATAACGCCAAAAAATAACTACGTCATTCAAATTGTACACTGAGGCTAAAAAGAATTGACAATACAATATCTATTGATACAAGTGAAATTTTTTAATTTTCAGGAAATTTTAAACAGAATTAATATTGAGGAAGAAAATGTGAATAGCGCTATTTACAAAATAACCTTAAGAGTTATATATATATATATATATATATATATACACTTTTACTTGTTACACTGATATGACTATAATATATTTATATTAATATGATACTTCGTTACTATGATGTAATTAATTTACGTCCTATATCCCATTTCATTTCCATAGCATACAAACAATCTAATAGATTTAGCGGCATCATAGTTTTTTAAAACAATTTTTTGGTACAAGGAACGAAGATAACGCCAAAAAAATAACTACGTCATTCAAGTTGTACACTGAGGCTAAAAATAATTGACAATACAATATCTATTGATACAAGTGAAACTTTTAAACAGAATTAATATTGAGGAAGAAAATGTGAAGTTGTTAAGAGTGAAAAATCTAATAATTTACTGTTTAGATCTAAGTTCATGGAATTGTTAAATGTGTTAGAGACTTTTTTACGATTAATATATTCTTTACGATTAATATATATTTACGATTAATATAATAATTGCAGTAGTATTTAGTAAAAATAATATTCCATATCTATTATATATCTTTAGTGTCATATGTTACTCACGTTTAAGTTAATGTTTTTGATATATTATCTCGAACATGTCACATAAAAAAACGAAACTAGTATTAAATATTAATAACGTATGTATATATGTATTTGCAACTAATGTCTTGTATTCAAAGTGATACAAAATTTTCTCTATGAGTTAACTTTTTATGAGTATACTCTACCATTTTTTTAAATTTTTCATTATTTACAGCATATTCTTGAATAATTGCAAAGAAATGTAAAGGAAATTAGAACAAAATTGCATTTTGTGCTAACTTCCTTTATATTTCTGTGTATTTATTATCTATTACGTTGGTGAAGTCTGTATAACAGTCTGCGTTGGTTACAAGAAAATTCATAACTTTGAAGTGGCTCATATACACTCGTATATGTGAGACTTATGTGAATAGTAATTCATCACGGTTGTTTACATTTTTGAATCTATTTGCTTAAATTTAGTTTGCTACTTTGTGTAATGAGAGGAAATGTTTCTTTTTTTCATATAAAAAAATATTTTATATCTTTTGAGTAATTTTATTTCGCAAACTTGGCAAATACGATTTTCCATTACCACTATTATTATTATTATATTCCCAGTTCATTACTGATCAAAAGCAATCGAGGAGGCATGTCAAGGTCGCATTGCTACGTTGGGAAGTCGTCCACAAGGATCGATTAAGAATAGAAGAAGGAGGCTCGAAGGGGAATTTAGTTTGAACCGATAAGTTATATAGTCGCCTTGAATTGGTATAGATTATGCAGTAACTGTGAAAGAAGGAGTGAGAACCACTGTGTATTTCACAATATTATATATTTGAGTGTTGCGTAAAATAAATTTATAATTATTAGTTTTTTTCGTTGTAGTGTCACTAAAAATGCTTTAATTTATTTTTAAAATATTAGGAACAGGTTATCTGTCTAGTGATAATATTAGAATGCAATATGCGTACGGCATAATTATATATTGGATTGTGTATTGAATGTTAATAATCAATAAAGTTAATAATAATAAACCGTAAATAATCATTACGTAAAAAAGCGAAAAATAATAATCACTCATGAACTTTTAACCCAGTCCCGGTCCCAGTCCAGTCTTTTAACCCAGGCAAATCCAGGAACGGGGTGTTAGTAGATGAAAATTTCCCTGATTTCCGATCATATAGATATTTTATATATATTGAATGGAAATGAGTAGCTGATATATTTTAAAGTAAAAGGGTGATAATTTTTCCATTGCAACTGATTTTTTTATAACAATTATATTTGCTTAACGTAAAATATTTTTTTCAATATTTAAAGCATATTTTCCTAAATAGATAAAATTTTATATTAATAAATAAAATATAGTACCATTCACTGATATGGTATATAATTAGTGTAAATATTTACTTTTGCTTGAAAAAAAACAGTAACAAAATTTTCAATCCATATTCCAGGTTTTTAGGATTTCTTACCTCAAAAAAATTAAATCTTTGTATAATCACTCAGGTGCCGTCTGTTATCATCGCTTTCCTCACAAACTGTGTGATGTAGAATGTTGACATAATATCAAAGCATATTAATTTAAACTTTCCTTAATAGCTAAGTCTCAAAAACATTTCTATGAAAATTGATAGCCAAATCAAAACTCTAAAAAAAATTAAATTCCGTTTATAATGGATATTTATTGAAAGTCAATATATACATCCATATATATATATATATATATATAAACATATACATATACAAAAATAGATCGATTGTGGAAGTAGAGGTATGTCGTGTAGAAAAAATATTCAATATTGACGTTATGTATTACAATTTTCTTATGACCTTTAAATAATAGTTCGTTTGAATTTATAGTTCTATATTAACAATTATGATTTAGGTTAATATTTTTGAGAAAAAATTTGAAAAGTATATATCAAATCGATGAATACAGAATATATTACATTTAAAATTAAATGGAAATATCTATATATTAAATACACGGAGAGTAAGACATATGTATGTATGACTACATTTGAAATAAATTGTGTTAGTAATGAAAGGAAGATCTTTTAGAATGATTTGAGTACTTAAAAAATTATACTTATATTTTATAAATTTGCGAGAAAAATTTAACTGATAATATGTGACAAGTAACATAACAAAAGAAACTCTGATAGGCATACATTTTTGGCGGTTTCTGTGAATTGTTGTAAATTTTCTATTATTTACAAGCTTTTTTATGTTTTCGGAACTAACCGCTAAATTTTATTAGCTGTAGTTATCGTATTTAAATATATTTTGCGTTTAAAGTAAAACAAATAGTTGATTTGGATAATAGACTAAGTTTGAATTATGAAACTAAGTATCCAAAAGTTGTTTGTGGAAACTGTTTTTATATATTTTTATTTTATCCTTAAAAAAAACATGTAAGCAAATTTTTCTATGTTTTTTCTCGAAATCGAGTAAAAATCTTCAATATTCTTCTTGATACTTATACTGTATTAATAAAATCAATATTATAAAGTTGGACGACGGTTTTATGCTTCAAATAAATAATTCTGATATTCACAATTAAATGAAACTACGTGATGTAGTATTATTTCTACTTTATTTTTATAGCAAAGATTGCTAATATCCCACCTGAAGATGTTGTAATACAACGAAACCTAGGTCGTGGTAAAGAAATTAAAGGAAGTAGAAATAATATTACATCACGTAGTTTCATTTAATTGTGAATAATGAATTTCTACAAAATTAACGCCAAATATATTTAATTCTGATATTGATAGAATATGTTAATATTTTATGTCTTTAAATATTAGTCCTCCAGTACATAATTTCGCACAGATAGCTTCAACTTATTGTTTTAATTTTCTTAATACTGCAAGAAATAATTTTCTTGAACTGAAGTTCAGAACGTAATTTCACACAAATGTTATCGGGGCCGTATATAAGTTAACTTTTATAAGAGAATAACAGAATTACAAATTGCCGCATTTGTCTGCAAGGACGTCGTCTTAAAGCTGATGCCACTAATCGTCTTAGGTTTTGCTTGTACTGGGAACTTGAAGTCAGTAAATTATTTACTCCTGACGAGTGAGGAAGACATTGTTTCTGGCAAATCTGAAAACGAATTTACGTAAAAGACACGTTTTTAGATTTGCCAAAACGCCGTTTTATAGAGTCTTGCGTGCCATATCGTGGAAAGAAACATAAAACTGAAGAGGAATTTGTGACACATATAGTCCATAGCAACCAATGCTATGGTTTATTTAATAATTAGCAAGAACGAAATAACTGCAACAAAAACTGGAACAATCGTCCAAAGTTGTCCGTTCTTTCTAACTCCCGATGAACAATAAATCCTAAATTCACTATGTAAAATAATGAGTGTAATTCATGAGTGTAAAATAATAATTAAGTTGAATGTAAATTGTTTGTTAATCTTAACTTTTTAACCAGTATTATTATTGCGAAAGCTATTTTGTTTATATATGTATCACGGCTCAACAGTTTAACGAAAATCCACAAAATTTTATTCAGCATAACAGCAAATCAAATATAACAGCTCGTTTCCTCCATTATTTTAATCTTCTTATGAAAATACTATTAGGATATGATATTACAAAATGACAACAAAAAAAAACTAAAACCCGGCTGCGGAAAAAATTATGGAAAGCACGAAATACGTACATACACAGCCTATTAAATTCATGTCGTTATATACCCTGGAACACTCTCTGGATTATTACGAATTTAAGGACACCTCTTTTCTTGAAATCATTTTAATAGTTCCGTGTGCACGAGGGAACAAATACTATATACATACATATATAGCCTGTGAAATTCATTATTTTATACACCCTACGACATTTGTTGGATAAAGACGAATATAAGGACACACCACATGTTCAAATCACTTTACTCTATACGAGGGAACAAACTTAATTACATACTTACAGAGCCTGTGAAATTCATAATGTTATACACCCTAAGACACTTTCTGGATCAAGCCAATCTAAGGACATATCACTTGTTGAAATCATTTTAGCAATTTAGTCTGTATGAAGAAACAAAATTATTCATATACATGCGTACATACGCAGCCTGTGAAATTCATAACCCTTTCTCCGCCGTAGTTTGCCTAGAAATACATAAATAATCTTCGTTATATAAGAATGATAGTATTCATCATCTGACATCTTAAATTTAATTTTTGGTTTCCTGAACCAAAGCGACGTTTGCCTTCCGCAAATGCAATAAATATTTTAGGTCGTTATTTATCAGTAGCTATTAGAGAAACGACCGCCACGGCATTAAAACGCACGTTCACTTTCAGCAATCAATTACGGTGAAGAATGGATACTTAAGGAAAATTGAGCTCGAGTCGCTTGAAAATTCGATAAGTCATTATGGTAGCTTGAATTATTGGGACCACGTTAGATAATCATTTAAATTAAGTTTCATAACATGATTGAAACCTATCGTGTATGTATTTCTACCTGTAAACATATTGTGTTTTTAATTTTTCTTTTACATATTGTTTTTTCTTTAATTCCATTTCGTACATCTATACATCGATAAAATTCTATTGAAATTAACGCAAAGTAGTTTAGTTTATTTGACACAATGATATTACTGTTTTATTTGATTACTCGCAAAAGCGACAGGATACGAGAAATAAGTTAAACCTTTTTCTCGAGCATTTGTTAAAGCAGAAATTGTAATCAAATTCTAATTTAACGAGTTGCTGTTAACGATAAGGTTGTTGTTCATTAAATTGTAATACATTTGTCATGTATTTTGTTCAGTTTGCTACTACACTGTGAAATAAACAGGATTCCACCTCGCACGACACATCATTTATACACGTCGTTTGGAAAAGTTTTTTCCCTGAAATTGTTTCTTAGCTTTGATTTCTTTGTTTCTCCCTTGTGATGTTTCCTTTGCCTTTTAGTTATCAACGTACTTATATATTTTTTTCTTATTTTCGTTCTACGTTTTTCTGTCAATTTATTTGCGATTTATATTTCTTTTTGTGAATTTAAAGCTATTATTTATCGGTGTCACTTTTTCCACATTTTGTACATGCGATGTGGTAATATCTTTCTTAATATACGTAATTTTTTGTAAGTAACTGAAAATGTTGAACCTGACATATACGTTCATTGAAACAAATACACATATAAATTAATTGAAAACTCCTTTGAATTTGGTATCAATAATGTGAATGTAATAATGTGAAATTATAAATATAAATAATTTTTTTCCAAAATTTGTTATTTTCAAAATTGTTTGCCAAAGTAGAAGCCAAAATTCAAAATTTTCTGCGATTTTATTTTATGGAAGTTCTTGTGTTACGAACACACGCATTTCCAGTCAGCTCCGCACTACTCAAAAGTAAGACTGCCTGGAAGAAAATTGTAATATATTTGTCATATATCTAATTTATTGTATTTTTGTTTGAGTTTACAACAGATGGCGTTATGGTTACTTTATTAGTAAAATATTATTGGGCGTAATATAACTCTTTTATTCCCATGAGTTTCTCTTCCCAGGATGAGGTTCATCTTTGCTAAAAAATTACGATCATTCATCCATATAAAAAGTTAGTCACAATTAAGTAATTAAGAAAATAAGTGGCCTTTAATAAAATACAGAATATAATACGTTCTAAAATTACAAAAATAGTCAAATTTAATAATCCACTTATTAAATCTGCGGCCAACGTCTTAATCATACCAAAATAAACTATTCGTTGGTAGAGACAGTGACATGAAACAAATATGTTTCATGTTTTATACAATTGAATTTCCTCTCTTTTTTATTAATTAGGTGATTTTTTTTCTAAAAGCCTGTATGTTTTATAGATTATTATGTTAAATGAGTATATAGAGATTACAATGCGACACAATCTGTTATTTGTGTCATATTGGTGGCTCAGAGTAATGTTGAAACCTTGCAAACTTTAAAAGAACTGTTCTTCATAAAATATCACCAGATTTTTCATTTATAGTTTCGGTGATTTGGAGGAAAGTTTTAGGACTTTAATTTTTTTTTATTTTTGCTATAAAAAGTGTTACATCTATTTATTCATAGTGTTATTAAGCAAAATTTCTGTATTTACCGTGTTAGCGTTTGTCCCTTCACTTTTTTAATATATGTAAATATACAATAACTACGTGATTTTGTGGTACCAATAATGTCCATTAAAATGTGTAAGATGTTTAACATATTTATCTAGTTAACAGAAATGCATTTAATTAGAACTTCATTTATTTTGGTATTTTTACAAATTTTTCTCGGTTTAAAATCAGATGTTTTTCTCATAGAATGTCATATGCATTTATAACCCTATTAATATAAACAAAGGCTGGAGACAAGAGGTAATAGTACTCTTCGGCACTTTGACATACTTTAGACAAAAAATGGTTAATCCGGTAATTACATTTTACCTGAATTTTAGTGTGTATCAGTTAATATTTCATTGCAAACTACATCAACCGTATTATACAGGATTACTTTAATCAAATTCCTAAATTCGCCAAAATAAGCTAAACTATACATAATATACTTAATAACTGGTATATAATATACTTAATAATTGAATTTTGCACATGGAAAATATTTTAAATAGATTGATTGATTTAGCGCAAACAACGATAATAGAAGCCAGAAAACATATTTTAGTACTTTTCAAATGATGGTGCTTATTTCAGTAGTTAAATGTTTTAGGCGTGCTGCATTACGTGGGAACGGTGGCCGGCTACAGCCAGTTATGTACCGAGTAGG
Organism: Druceiella hillmani; assembly: GCA_039881145.1. Lineage (NCBI taxonomy): Eukaryota > Metazoa > Arthropoda > Insecta > Lepidoptera > Hepialidae > Druceiella > Druceiella hillmani. The sequence continues at coordinate 1,927,618 of JAYKKI010000052.1, forward strand.
CATTCCACACGCACTCGGCAAGCGCACTGAACCCGATCTACTTGTTCACATTAGGCGAAAGCGTTAGCGGGATGCGGGGCGCGTGGGGTGAAAGGAATACGGCACTCGTTGCTTCAAGCAATTAAATTGTTTGTCATTAAATCGATCCCCGTCTTTACTTAAGTCTTGTTTTGTTGAAATAATGCCGCCAGCAAAAAAAATACCAAGATTTTAATGGAATTTTGGTTTAAAAACTAGCCACGCCAGTTTACGACTGCATTTTCTGCAAGGTCTGTAACAAACGAATACCTTCATCAAAAATACTAGATCGATCAACATGTGAGTACTACTCCCCACATAGCTACAAAATAGAAACTTACATGAAGTTGCCAACAACTGCTGACTCAAATTTCGCTTTCCATTTCGGATAATCCAAATAAAATAGAATTCATCATAGATTTATATGAGTTATTTGTTGTAATAACGAAATATGACAAAGATCCCTTAAAAAGTACTGCACTAATCAGATAATTCCTGAAGAATCCACGATTCGAAAAAAATTACCTTTCACCTATTTACGAAGAAGTGCTAAGTGAAATACGCATTGATCTTTCGAACAATTTAATATGGATATCAGCTGATGAAACAATAGATTAATTTGGACGATATATAGTAAATTTCATTGTCAAATTATCAAACGAGATCTGATGGTGCGCCGTATATGGTGAAAGTTGATCAAGTTCTGAAAGTGTTTTATCCGAACTTGCTTAACATCACATATTTAGCCAACGTCTTGCAGACGAGATCAGGAAAGAATTTCAGAATGTCAATAAATTAATTTCCTCTGTTTTTAAAAGCCTTCGCATCGCAAGTATATGCGTACATAGAGCAACTAATAAACCTAGCACTACTCCCAGAATCAATATTAATGCGGCGGAAAACTTAGTTAAAAGCTGTATTATTTTATTTTGAGAATTTTAAGGCTGTGAAATAAGTAGTTGATCAATTTGACAGTTCAGAAGTCATTACAATTAATTCAACTAGCTAGCATTTGAGGATCCTTTAACAAACTAAATATTGCTCTTTATGCAATAAATTTCAGCAATATACCCGACGCCATTGAGAGACTACAAACTAAAAACCTTCTTCTGTGCAAGTATTTCGAAATATTGAAAAAAATGATTGAACGGAGTAACGCCCTTCCGATTCACTATCGAAAAAGTCCGTGGCGAATTAAATACTATTCTTTTTAAAAACCCGGGTTTAAAAGATAAATTAAGTTAACGCATTTATCAACTATACAAGCCAAAATCGGCCTGAAGAGGTTTTAATTAATAACCAATTCTAATTCTTATGACAACAAATAATTAAATGCAAACCTACTTAATTTGTACAATCACAAGCTGTATAATCAGTGATTATTATAATATATATATTAATATATATATATATATATATATATATATATATATATATATATATATATATATATATATATCTACAGATATATTTTAAAAAATTAATAGTATTTTGATTGTGTATATTTTGTGCATATTTCGTCATTTTAATAGTGCATAAAATCCAATGAATAAATATTAGTCACAATAGTTTTCGCAGTTCAATTGAATCAACGCTTACATGTGTGTAAGGGTTAACCCGTAGGCACGGTGCACCGAAGTCGTGGGTTCCCACCGACCGATTCACTTTTCTAGTGTACTAATGTTATTTTTAAATATTACACTATTTAATACTTGTTCCTCTAACGTCATCTATTAGCGGTATTAGTAGTTTTTATACTCATAGAAAATAATGTCCATGTGTTGATGTTTTAAACAAATCTAGGTCATGTCGATATTCATACATCTATCTTTCATCCATTGTCAATTTTTTTATGTATGATGTTTACTCTAAACAATAATGGTTAGTGAATTTCATGTCATGAATAAATGTAATTATTAATTATTTTTATTACAAGGAAATGAATTTCAATACGATCGGTGAAGAGGATAATAAATCCCTTTTGATATTTTAGAAAACTACTTCATTTTTCATGTAATCGCTACCTTATGTTAAACAATGCAAAATTACGTTAGCGTTTTTTGTGAAATAAATTTTTAAACAACTTTTTCTTTAGTTAATTTTACGTGGGTCAAGATTTTTTTTCGCGACAATAATATCATTTTAAAAAAATCTAACACGGGGTCTGATATTATACGTAGAATTTTCACGTTGAATATGTAAAAAAATTATAAGATTAATAATTCCATAAACAAGTAATTTTAGAACATATGAGACAATTTCGAGAACTATTCTATTGAAAAAATTTTAATTTTGAAATGGTATACTTTAATACAGATAAGCAGAGGCCCACTTCCTGGTCATCCCTTTGAAGGTACTAATAAACTTGAACTGAAATATGTTTTTATAAAAAACGTTAACCAAAACCGTTTGAGTATCGGTTATAATGAATTGGAATTATCCCTTGGCATAAAAATTATTGAGCACAAAATTATTCAAGCCACCTCTGAGATAACGGTACATTGAGTATGCTCGCAACTTTTTAGTATTGTATGCCAAGAGAAACAATGAAATTTATAGCTACTTGCCACTGAAGGCTTGATATATAATTATAATCTGGAAATAAAACTAATGTCGGTGCCGTAATCTTACAAGTTTACATCACCTCCCAAATAGTTATAGGTGTTTTAATCAATAAGATATTAAAGGCTTTCGTTTTTGGGACACAGAGAATCAAATCAAAATAACAGGTCAAATCAATTAAAAAAGTGTGCTAACTGCAGTGGTTAAAGAAAATATTGAAACAGAAAAGTAATAGAAAATTGTGGGTATTTACCCAATACTACTCTAGTACAGAAGAACAGTGTTGCATCGGTTAAATTATTCAAGTGTTAGTTCCGCTTGTTACCTTTCAGTCCTCACCTGGTTTGCTTTGGTCATTATCCTCATCTGCTAATTATTCATTCGTAAGAAAATATTTGGTAGGATAAAGGCACAGAAAATTTATTTAAAAAGATATTAGATATAAAAAATTAGCGTTATTGGGAAATACCTTCAAAAAGAAAAACTGGTTCGTATGTTTTTATATTGGTGTTCCCCTCAGTTTACATACTTTTTTATTAATTTTTAAGTTAAATCGCAATAAATACAAAAGGTCCTCATCATACATATGACGGTTAGAAATCTGCTCGTAATTATAATAGTTATTTTAATTATTAGTAAATAACAATTTTATTTAATGGGTTCTAAAAGTCAAAACTGTTACAAAATAGTTAAACAAAAATTGTAAAAAATTAAAAAAATTATTTCTTCACCGAAGAGAAACCAATGAATTTATTTAAACATATGTTCTAATCAATAGGAATTATTAACTTGATTTAAATACAAATGAATAAACATTGATACAAAGTAATATGTAAACAATCGTATCCCGTCCTCTGTTTAAAATTACAGGTATTAAAACACATAGTGATGGAATGCCGAGGAGATAATGAATAATGTGTTTATTGTATTTATATATGAAGTACATTTTGTTTACTTAATACAGTTAGTGATTTGTTTGGTATTCCTAACTAAATATCGATTATAAGGACACTTAGACCACTAGATAAATGTGGGAGCTTTAACCAGGGTGGACTAGAAATCAATGGCATTTACTGCTACTAAGCAATATAAACAATGCAAAACACATTTCTTGAAACATGTAATAAATTAGTGAAGATAATTGCACGATGCGATAAAACTTTGTTTTTCGTCGAGATAATATTGAGGTAAATTTAAACAATTTTTGTAATGAAATGGGTACGTGAAATTATTTTCCTCATAGTTTCTAGGAATATGAGGAAAATAATTTCACGAATACTGGTTAACAATATATAAATAAAAAAAAAAAAAAAAAATAAATATATGAATAAATAAAACGGGAGATATGCAGAATTAGTAGTATAATCTTATTTTAACTTTCAGATACCCTTACTTTTTTATAAATATATTATTGAGAATAACTTCCATTTAATTTTATTACATACAGCAGAACATTTGCATTGTACAACCTCATATAATAACAACAATTAATTACCCTCACTAAAGTACTTGTATATCGTATAACTCTCGGAAATATATTAAAACCTACACGGCTCCCCTACAATAAATTCACTAACATAAGCAGTGGAAAAACCCACACACACCCGGCTTCCGCTATTGTCCTTGTAATGTATAAATGCTGTTGGATATTCCTAACAGTTAATCTTTGCCAATAGCCCACCTGAAGATGTGATATAACGAAACCTAGGTCGTTGTAAAAAAACTTAAAGAAAGTAGAAATGTCGCTACATCACGTAGTTTTATGTAATTCTGAACGATAAATATATTTTTAGTAGTTCTTATATTATGAAAATAACGATGAAGAACTTTTCGTATCTGAAAGGTAAACAATATAATATATTATTAAACAACGCTAATGGATTATAATAAAATTACTTATATTGAAAGTTGATACAATGATAGTTGACACCACATATGCACTTCATGAGTACGCACTGTGTTATTTTTTCTATTGTTTTCTAGCATTTTTATTACTCCTTGACATAAGATAACTATTCATACTGAGATATTTGTTAATAATTTTATAAAGTCCATAATATTGTTGAAACACGTTGATATTCATAGTATGTAAAAAGTAGATGCAAATATATTTTGTCAATTTTGGCGAGCTCTCGAAAATATTATTTATTTATTATTGATCTATAGGTTGCCAGATTTACAAGGCAAGAAAGTTGTTTGATGTGCATTGAAACTGACAGAGATTCGTGTGATAATTGGTCACGTCAAATAAATGACAAACAAATTATCAAATCTATTACAGTTCGTATTTTGACGACTATTAAATACTTGGTAACACGAGGTAATTTACACTTATCAAACCAAAACAATGCTAATTTCCTTAATATAATAAATATGATGGCTAAATCACAAATTAAAGGGAACATGTCATGATTTACATTTTTTCTACTTTTAAGCGGTGTAGTTTAATTATTATTTTTAGAGATTGATATAAAAATTATGATTTTGGTTTTATTTTTAAAGGATTTAAAAAATACTAACCTTTCATGTATTTCTAATTTTTGTTACTAGTTTTCATGCGACAATTTATTGGTGCGCGTTAATATTTTTCTGAAAAATTTTTTATAGTTAATTTTGAATTAAGCATTTTCAGAAAAGAAATTTGATTAGTTTTAATGCAACATATTTGTATAAAATTTTATTTTTCATTAACAAATGATTAATTTTTTTGGGAATGAAGGATTTCGTAGGAATTACACCATTTTATGCCCGTACTTCAGGGTTGGTTTACCCCATTTTATGCCCATACTTGAGGCTCCTTTTCTTGCTCATACATTTACATTTGACAGTTCGAGATCTAAGGAGATTAAATTATACAAGCATATTCAATCAAAAACCGCAAATAATGTAAGTATGAAGTGGAGGCGATTATTTTGCAAGCGTTCATTTCATTATTATTTTAAAATGAAATTTATAATTTTATTGAAAATTTTTCATTTTCGAATCACGTTTGTGAAATGTTCTGTTTCAATGTAGCATAAAATATGTTTCCTTTCCCCTTGCGCCTACTAATTTTTCAGTTATTGGTTTCAAAAAACTTGAAAACTCTTCACACTTGCCTCGTTTAATTAAAAACTCCAAGTGAATTATTTTGATTCCTCGCGTCTACCATTTCAGGGGGGGGGGGGCGGAGAAAGCAATGTTTGATATGTAATTTGTTTCTTTTTAATTTTTTTTTGTTTCCCATAACTTGCTCAACGTAATAAGTCCGGAAAATTGTGAAGTCGGTTTAGTGGTTTTTGAGTTTAACTCTTACATATTAATGGTAGATATAGTTTTTCCTACCTAAATTTCCTGAAATTTTCCGAACTAAATTTTACGAAAAATGTTAAAAATAAAATTTCACCGTATAATGTACGTTGTATTCTTAAACATGTTTCATATTTTTGTTTAAAAATGAAGCGCTTCGGTAGTAAAATGTGTCTAAAAATCTGCACAGCTTACATAAATATACGATAGTCAAAGTGTAACTTACACCCAACATGGCATCTAATTGATGGTACTACTCTCTGCTTAATTATTTATATAACACATAGTTAAAAATAATTTTATTTATAAAGATTAAGCTCAGAAGTTTATAATAAAATTTCAATAATTACAACAAAGGCTCGTTGGCCTAGGAGTATGACTTTCGTTTTGGATGCTTGACGTACCGGGTTCAAATTTCGCATGAGCCCAAGTATACCAATATAACGCTTATAACGTTTTAAGACAGTTTAATGCAATACACCGATAAAAACAAGCTAGTCGAAATGAGTCTATGAGACGCGAAGCTTATAGAGTGGCAGACAAGGCGCGCAGCTGACCGAATTAATTCGAAAAAAATCGACAATATCGAAGCTGACTTCATAAAAAGGCGCGTCTTGCCTTGAAAACATTTTATCTCTATTCTTATATTCATAAATGTTTTTCATCAACAAATCACGTATAGGTGGTGGACTAGCATATGGTTTTCGTGAGTAGATAATATTAAACAAATCTCTACTAATTTTTATCTTATTACCTTACTACGGTAAAGCCTAAAAGAACAAACATTTTATGTGTAATCAATATAACAATCAATAGTAGGGCTTTTGGTTTCAGGGGGTAAATATATGGTTGGTGTCATAGATTATTATTAAACAACTATCTACCAAAAAGAGATGTGTATATAATAGTTTACTCTAAAGTTTTACTCTTACGGAATTCTCTCTTGGTGGCAAAATTTCGTGCAAGAATTTACTAATTGATATTAACAGAGTTTTTACGCACGAAAATAAAAGAATATGAATTAGAAAAGAACTATTTTATTAACTTTTCTTTACATAGTTTTCCGAATATAAACTCTTCCACCGTATATAAATTTTGAATAAATTTTAATTTGACCAACTGATAAAGCGTTAAACATACCGACAATGTATTGGACCAACTAAACTAACAATATACGTTTAATATTATCGTATTTGAAACACAGTTCTAAGATACAGATAAAATTAAACTGTTCTAAAACTGTTATAAAAAACTGTTCTAAAATTATACCGCAAATATGAACAGAGTTGGAAAAAGGTGCAGGAGAGAAACTGCATGAATAACGTACCTAAATAAATTGCCACCATGCGACTTGTCCCATACGACAAATAGCCCGCCCACAGCATCCTCGCGCAAAACTATCACTGTGGGCGGGAGTGGTGAAATTTATTAAATCGTGCTCTTCAGCAAACACACACGCAGATTCGATAAATATCGGTGTAACCGGGAGCGTGCGATCTAATAAAGGGGCGTACCCATACTAGGCGACCGACGATTTTGCATAAGACAAAATCCTACTCGGGTCGAAATTCGATCTCGATAAACGACGGTCTTCAATTTACTTGGCTCGCCGGGTGTCGAACATAATATTATTTGTGTATGAAGACTAGTGACGCGGTTTGTTTTTTTTCTAAACATCGATGTTGAAAACAATTTTATGCCAGTTGGTAATTTTTTAAACCTAAATAATCTTCACCAAATGTGACAGTTATATTAAACACTTGTTATGTGCGAGGAGGGCTAGCAATATATTGCTTAGACACTTTTATTGATTTAAAGGGTACACAGTATTTCTATAAAACTATTCACAAGTAATAATGTTCTTTTGCACTATGTGAATAATAAACTTATTATAGAATTATAAACATTGCGTATTTCCCAATTTTACAAATTAAAAATTTACTTTAGAATCATTGTTTTTTACCTTTTAAACCTCAGATAACGGGTAAAAAAATTACTTCTAGCAACATAATTTTGATTTATTAAGGGACATATTTTTGTGTACGTTTTAAACGATATACCCGAAACTGCCTTAAATTCTAAATCAAAAGTTTCGGAAAAAAGTATCCATATGTGAGTTTTCTTTCCAGTCTATAAAATTATACATTATATGATTTATAATTGAACATTCTCAAGTATTCATTTTTAAAATATGTGCTAATATATTTCAAAATTATCCCAAATTTCAAGTTTCTCCACCAAGACGGTATCCGAATGAAATGGATATTACCAGACGGATACGTAAGTAATCTTAAAAATATATAAATTGTATTATTTTAAGGTACGGAACCATGCAGGTAGGAGTTAAGAATGGTTTCGATATAAGGTTTCGCCACTTATATACTCTTTTAAATTATTTTAATTTCTGCCCCTTCTCTAAATATATATCATTATGAAAATTTCCAAATTTTCATTTCAGTTCTTTTGTTATATGCAAAGCAGCTTAAAATTTTTATTTGACTACACTTTTTATGTTAAAGTTAACACTGTTTTGGAATGAATATATTTTTTCTGAAATGTGTTCAAAACACGAAACACCGAGGATAAATTACATAAAATATTCTATTCTTTTGAAAAATAATCTGCCATAATCAACACAACTCCTAGGTACATATTAGAATATCTCTTTTATACATTATCCATTGTATCGATATATTGGATTTCATTGACCTTAAGGTGTAGAAAGAACGTCTTTGAAGGTGATTTGTGGACGATGTGGAGTTAGGTCGGACATGATTGAACGCAGACAAATACGGGAGCGGTGTTATGATAATTCGTTTCGCAGCGAGTTTCGAATGGAGCTCGGAAATTGTGACGTTTTTGTTTATTTTGCGCCCGCGGATTTGAGCAGAGTTTATTCGGATGAACTCTGGAATACGCGACAGATTACGAGGTTGTTATTTTGATATCCTTTATGGTGGTCAATTTTAACAATATCTTGTGGGTATTTGAGGGCAGTAAAAAAGTTTATGTTTTGAAATTTACATATAGATGTAATATGTGCTTATTTTTCATAAAAACTCATACGATCGATTTTGTTTTCGCAACATGTTCATTTTTATTTGTTTAACGATACTATAAAAACTGAGTTGTATAGTTTTCCTAAACCTATTAAAAGGCTCATATGTGAAAAATATATACAGGAAAATATTATTTTCTTTCACGACACATATAATTACCGTGAAAAAAAGATCTGATTTTGAGTAATACTTTTTAAGATGGTATGAGTGAAATATATTTTATAGTGTGAAATGAAGTATAAAGAGATAATTTCGAGTTGTTTCACTTATGTATAACGATATTTTTACGCCATCTTTTGTTCAATTTATAAAAGTACTAGTTTTTATTTCGATCACGTGATCCACGGAGCACATATTTTTCATTTCTTTACTTTATTCGCTTTTGAACCCTTTTGGTTCTACATGAAGGTTAGCTGTTGCTAACGGTAACTAGTCATCTGTGATCATCGGTAAGTTATACATTTTAATCGACTCTAATAAAAAAGACTTGTTAGTACGTTGGAAATTCAATGCATTTTGTTGTCGCTATTCAATTCAAATTCATTTCTTTTTTCTATTCACTTCTTTAAGTAATTTCCAAGATAGATGATACATACGTTGTAACATGCGTGCGTGCTTGCGCGTGTGCGTGCGTGCGTGCATGCGTACATGCGTGCGTGCATACGTGCGTGAGTGCGAGTGTACGTGCGTTCGCGCGAGCGTAAGTGCGTGCGTGCGCATATATATTGTTTGTTTCACACTCGTACTGGTGTGTGCAAGGATGCGTACGATGTATTTTTTTATAAATTACTTACGTAATCAATTTAATAATTGCATAAATGTGGTGTAATATACATAACGAAAAGAATAAAACAATTAAATGAAATGTTTTGATGTGATGTTCGCGGGTCCCAATTGTAATACTTTAAACATCTCGTTGTTAAGTTGCAACTGAACAGTAACATATTTATTTTACGCAAATATTTATTTCAGAAATTATTTCAACCAATCACATCAAAATTGGTAAAATAATTTTCAGATTACAGTAAAATTTCGATACCGCTGTCTACCTATAAACAGTAAATGTACCAACACGGTACGTTCTAAAGATCGTTATGGCAACTAACTGAGAGAAATAAAATTATAATTGTAAGTGAACTTTTGTGTAAATATCATGCCTTCACAATATTTAATGTAAACAAGTGTTTTGCGCTACTTGTTGCAATGAAGGGGTGAAGTGGAGTGTATACTGGTGTGGCAAGTAATTTGTTATTATTCTGGTGTAGCATTTTATCACGAAGTGATAAAGATGAAATAGGATTTAAAATTATAAGAATTTACTATATAAATAAAAAAAGTACAAAATAGAAGTAAACAAAACAAGTCTTTTAAACACTTTCAAATGTATGACAGTACTTACAATTTTAAAGGTTTTCATATAGGGCATAATCTATACTCAAGGTTTTCATATTAAAAATTAATCTCACTGCAAACTTTTGCGTTTTGTTTAAAATGCCAATAGATGTCAATAAGATAAGATCACATGGATTTCCCAGAACAAATCCGAGAGTATGGAAAGATAACATTTCTACGTTAGTGACTTGATTATGAAAATCTAAGTGTGTTTTAAATTTAGATCAAAATCCATGATTTTAATGCAACTAATTCTGTAGCTAAAAAAAGTGAACATGACTACATTTTCATTGAGACTTATCCGAACCCAGTTGCTTTATTCCATTCAAGTACAGGATCTCTTACATACTATAGACCTAGACAGTCGACGCACGACACTTCGGTAGAAAAGCTTAAGGTCATAGAAGAACATAAGGTAACATATCTTAAGCATCACTTTAGCCAGACGTTGAATCATTTGACCATGTTAATTATTGCCATGATTTATATTTATTAAATTTTATGTACCGATGCCTATTAATCAAGCACAAAAGATTAAAAGAAACTATCAAATACGTGTATAAGTTTTAAGCTCCCATAGTGTTTTTAATTAAACTGTTTATAAATATTCAATTTTCACAAAATTATTATATTGACTACCATATGTTTTTCAAGAATAAAACCAAGCTAACTATAAAATAAATTTAATTCTACATAGAATTTGAATTTATTTTTGGATCTTCCCTTACACTCGTATTACAAGGCTTCCAATTATTCTCAATTTCATGAATTTATTGATACGAAGATTTATTTTTTATGATTTTTGATGATAGGAATAAAAATAAGTTTCAAAAAATAATGGCTCTAGCCATTTGTGTGAACTAAAAAACTTTAAGTTTCTATAGAAATGTGTGGCTGCAAGTCTTAAAAAGCGATGTAACTCAGTTTGATAATAAGCGATTTCTGAAGAATAGAACTTTGATAGATAGATAGAACTACCAAGCTATCGATAAGGGTTTAGTTTTTTTTTCATTTGAAGGACGGAAATTGAAAAATTGTTAATGACGTGGAAAAATCTGCTTATTTGATTTGAAGAAAATGATTACTAATACTATCAGACATCTTCTTGTAAATCAGTTCAGTTCTTCTTGTAAATTAGTCATTATCAGTTGATAGATATTATCGTTAATCACTACGTGTCGTATTTTAAAGAAACAAGTCTCTAACCAAACTGCATGTTATCATAGTTTCTCTAAATGGGAGATAGTATAATCAAGGTAGTATTTGGCAAAATTTTGACACCTACTTTCCTTTATTATATTTAATAGGTAAAAAGTGTATTTATAAAATTAAGGAAAGTGTTCAGCACAATATTGTACTGTTAAAATTATAAATATAAAAATTTCATATTTTAATAGTATCTATACATGTTATGGATTTGATGTACGTTATAGGCGAACCAATGATAAGAGGTTAGTCAAAGGTAGTATTAAAAATAGCGCGTATTTTTAGCAAGTAATATAAACGTGCTTGTAACCTGTTACCACTAATTTATTTTAACGAATAGATGAAAGGATTATTACCACGAGTTCACATATTAAAATCCCAATCGTATATGTTACCAACATTAAAGAGGATTGGATGTCAAACTCCCATGTATACGTCAACTCTAATAAAAGTATTTGAAGAGGTTTATTACTTTTGGGACCAACATCTCGACTAAACTTAATTTGGGATCAATTTCAGATACAAACACTCAAGGATCGTTATATGTACTTCAATCAAATTGACTTCTAGTTTATTTTATTAGGTAGATGATAGAAATGTTAGTGATGATATTAGTAGTCTAGAAATAATCTTTGTGTGGTTTTCGTACAAACAATCAGCCTCGAAAATAACTTGTTTTTCTCTTCGATTTATTAGATGAATGTCAGAAAATACAATCAGATCAGGTAAATGATTAGCTTGCAATAAACTTTATAGTTCGCGGTCATCGTATGGCTACTGATATTTATTTATTTATTTATTTATTTATTTATTTATTTATAACCTATAGAGAAAAAACATATACAAGTCATAGTGAAATACAAAATAAAAGTTTTTTGACAATAAAGTTAACTTATATCCTAACATTTCCACATGAATGTAATATTCTACATACATATATCCTCAGTCTTTTCTAGATATTTCATTAAATATTCAGAAATTTTATAAAATATCAAATTAAATTTTAATAAAGTAATATTGTTAACAATCAAGCAATAACTATTGAAATTATTGAAATCAGCCTTTCATTTAAAGTTCACTATAACAGTTATCAATAATAGAATTAATAGTAATCACTATCCCACTTATAATAATATCGATTAAATAAAAAGAAAAAAAAAAGAATATCACGTCGATTTGAATAAATGAAAATGTAGTGTCAATGCTTTCAAAGGACTAATGATTGTATAGTATCTGTTTAACTGACTGTTTGTATTGAAGTACTGAGCTGGCAAATATATCTATAGAATGAAATTTTACGTTGCAATCATCACAAAGCCTGCGTAGTGGTACACGAGCACCAGCATTAGTGCGAGCGGTAGGTTGATGGAAACGACTATGACAAATATTATAAAGTACAATTGCTCCGAGTTCGATACGCCTTTCGTGGAAGTGCTGTGTTTGAATGTACACAATGCATTATAATAGTCTATTTTGCAAGCTATATTGCTTTTGAAGCGATATTGCAATGTACGTATAAATCATTTTTGCACTCTTTCGATCATATCAGAATATGTAAGATAGTAAGGATTCCAGACGGCAACAGTATATTCAAATTGAGATCGCACAAGACTTGTGTACAGGATGCGATACGTTCTCATTTGCTGAAAGGGTTTGGTAGTTCGTAAGACAAAGCCTAGCAAAGCATAAGCTCGCGATGTGATCTGCTTTAAGTGAGCATCAAAATGTGGCTTTTGATCAAACATTACACCATGGTCACGTATGCCATTAAAAGATTCCAAAGAATGACCACCTATGTCATAGGTATGAAAATAGATTGCCTTATTTTTAGAAAAGGTGATCGATTTACCCTTACTGTGACTTAATTGTATCTTGTTTATTCTGCAATACGCATCTAGTCTTTTAAGATCTTCTTGTAACTTCAAATCAGAAGAATCTCTTATTTTGGAGAAAATCTTTAGGTCGTCAGCATATAACAGGAACTTGCTGTGTTTAAAACAATTGCTGATGTCATTTATAAAGATGATAAACAAAAAGGGACCCAATATGGAACCTTGAGGTACCCCTGAAGTCACGGGAACATGAGGTGATATAAAACCGTTAATTTTTACTACTTGTTGCCTGTTGCTGACATAGGAGACGAACCAATGAAGTAAATTGCCCTTTATACCGTTAAAAGAGAGTTTTTCAGCAAGATAAGATGATCAACCTGTGTCCTGCAATCCACAGATTTAAAGAGATATCGCGTGTACAATAACAGGTTGGTTAATATTGACCGGTTCCGTACGAATCCATGCTGCTCCTCAATAACATGCCGATGCAATGTCGGATAAATCCTATTGTGAACCACTTTTTAAATACCTTAGACAATGCTGACAAAATGGATATAGGCCGATAATTTTCGACAGATTGTTTACATCCAGATTTATATACTGGTATTATATGTGCATCTTTCCAGCACCCGGGAAACGTATCCTGCGCGATACACATGTTAAATATTATAGCGAGTGGAGCAGAAATCGTATCGTGTGTGTTTTTAAGAAATATAGGTTCAATGTTGTCTGGACCTGCTCCCTTATTGGGATTGATTTTCTTGAGAGAATTAGTTATTTAAATTGACTAATAAATAAAAAAAACAATATATGGTTTCATTTCTATTTTAAAATTTAGACTCATTTTAATTAATTGACAATAAGCTTTCTTTAATCATACTAGTGCCTATATGTGTAAACATTAATTTCACTAAAATTGAAACCTTCATCGAGCAGCATATCGCATGCTTAAATTGACGTGCTGTAATGTAAACTAGGTCAACGAGTGCCATTAACCTGTTAGCACTTGGAGGGCTATTAAATAGAGTCGTTGGTTAAGCTCCAAAGTAAAGCTATTTTATGTAAAATTGCATGAGATGACGAAGTATGCTAGAACATTAATGGAGCACGTTGCTTTTGGGTTTAATATGCGCTTTATGTTGTATTAGGTTTGGCATATTCTTACTTGAACATTTACATTCATGTTCATATTATATTTTTTTCAACGATTTTATGTATATTCATTAAAATTGAAACCTTCATCGAGCCGCATATCGCATGCTAAAATTGGCGTGCCGTAATGTAAACTAGGTCAACGAGTGCCATTAACCTGTTAGCGCTTGGAGGGCAATGAAATAGAGAGTCGTTGGTTAAATTCTAAAGTAAAGCTATTTCATGTAAAATTGCATGAGATGACGAAGTATGCTAGAACGTTAATGGGGCAAGTTGCTTTTGGGTTTATTATGCGCTTTATATTGTATTAGGTTTGGCATATTCTTATTTGAACATTTACATTCATGTTCATATTATATTCTTTTCAACGATTTTATGTATATTTACTAAAATCTGTAAAGTAAGAGTAGAAGTGACGCTATCAGTGTACCTTACACATCTTGCTTTTCTCTGTACACGTAGCCTGGTACATCTTTCAAATGAATATAAATATAGCGATTAAAAAAAACTTTCGAAGTCAAAATTATAGTTTCTTGATCAATTTTAGATGAACTTCTCTCAAAGATATGTTTTTATAATACTGTCTTTGGAGGTTTCAGCGATATGGGGATACACTTTTTTGTACATTATCAACAATATCTTCACAAACATTTAATTTATAAATATGAAAAAATCGTTTCTTACAACTGGAACTCCACAGGATAAATTGAATTAAAAAAATAATACTTTCTTTGGCTCCAACATTTCGGTAAAAATATATTTCATTGTTTATAATCCAGGTACGAGCGGGTTATTATGCTTGATTACTATGCTAGATGTTGATACAATGAAACGATTCCTGCAAGAAACATCTGTGATAGATATGCAGTACCTGAACATGGGAATGAACTTGTAATAGATTCATTTTTTGTTTTTTTTGAGTTACAAAGTTATATTTTTTTAACGTTGAATTGTGCAAAATTTAGAAATGAGCCACTGATAAGCTCTAGAAAATCTATAAAAGAACTGGCAATTTCATATTTAAAAAATTCTCTGGATAAATATTCATACAAACTAATACACAAAATTTTATATCAATACATATGTACGCAAAAACACATTATTTTCCCATCATTAAGCAAAATTGTGAATATTATAAAACAGACTCATAATATCTCCATTGCCGTATACCTAAGGTAATGTACAATGGAATCAAAGAATATGCACAAAGACATTAAAAATTACATAAAAACAGTTTCTCGTGTCATGTAAATAAAGCCGCAAGGAAGATTGGGAAAGATTAACCTAATTAGATAGTATTGCCGATGAAACCTGCAAGTGATTTATATATTTCTTACCTGTATTCTGCGTTCCCAAACTGATTCTCAACTAACAAGTAATAATTTTAATTTAAACTTCTTTAGATGAATTTTTGTATTTTTAAAATCAACAAATTGTTAGCAATACCCTATTACTCCCAAATATAAGGTACTCAAAAACATAGCCATTCTATCCTTAAAGACCTCGAATTTCATTTAGGCAAAAATTAAAATAATTAGTCGAGCTAATACAGAGATGTCGGGAAAATATTCCCAGATACTTCAGCATTCCTACTATTTATAGGGCATATACGTAAGTCCCCCAAAAAAAATGTGTTGAAGTAATCATATTTGACATGACATATGATAGAGTTTTTATATGATATAAATTAATTATAAGTTACTGAAATTAACCATTAAATTAATACTCGAAATCCGTTATAATATGCGTTTGCAATTGCTAATTAACCATATGCACTTTTGCTCGGAAGATACTGGTAATGGATGCGTTGCTCCATCTCGACTTGTTTTTTTATTCGTTTCGCAACTCTAGAGTAAAAAACGTTGATTATTTGGATAGTTTATAATAGTTTTATAAACACAGGATTTAATTTGTGTTTGTATTATTTGAATTTTAATATTGTTTTTGTTTATTTATCCGTTATGTAATTTTTGGTTCCTTTCCTTTTTACATCAAATTGCTCAAAGCAATAGAATATCTGAATAATTTTGGTAACCTGTTCAGAAGTTTTTGATTCGAAAAATTGGCAAATTTCAAACGGCTTGCATACACTCGTATATATGAGAATATTGTGAGCAATGCTTCGTTACAGTTATGTTTATTTCTGAAGCTATTTGCTAAAGTTTGGTTTGCTACTTTTTGTAATGAATCTTATATCGATGTTTGCTCCGCAAACTTATTAAACAAGCCTTTCCATTAGTACTGATATTAATGTATTCAGTTCATTATTGATCACAAGCAATCAGAGAAGGACATTAAGGACGCTTCGATATGACGGGAAGCCGTCCTTCTAGATCGATTAAAAACAGAATAAGGGGGATTCGAAGGGGAACTGAGTTTGAATCGATAAGTTATTTTCATTACTTGAATTGTTTTTTTATTGATTACTCTGTATCTGTGACAGGAATAGTAAGAGCCACTGTGTATTTTACAATATTGTAGATTTGCGTGTTGCGCAATAGAAATTCATCATTATTTTCTTTTCATTATAAAGTCCCTAAAATGCTTCAATTTATTTCTAAAATATTAGGAGCAAGTTATCTGTTAAGTGATATTAGTATACAGAATGTGTACGGCCAAATTGCATATTGCATTATGAATTGAACGTTGTGTAAGCATTATTGTTTTTGGGTAATGCCTAACTGTACATAATTATTACGTAAAAAACTAATAAATTAAAATTCAGTCATGACCACTTTTTACGCAAGCAAACCCAGGACGGGTAGCTAGTATCCATATAGATCTTTTAATTATGTTGAATGGAAATGCATAGCTAACATTTGGTGAAATAAGAGGATGATAATTTTTTTTTACTTTTTTGAATAGAATTTAATTTTGCTAAACGTATATTTTTTTTTAACATTTAATGTATATTTAACTCAATAGATATCAAATTTTACATTAATCTATACAATATCGTACTATTTTTTGCCATTGTATATAATAAGTATGACAATTTACTTTTGAATGATAAAGAAATTTTAACCATATCCCAGGTTTTTAGAATTTCTTACTTCGAAAGGAATAAAAAGTAGCAAACTAAACTTTAGCAAATAGCTTTAAAAATAAAAATAATCGTGATGAAGCAATGTTCACAATATTCTCATATATACGAGTGTATGCAAGCCGTTTCAAATTTCCCAATTTTTCGTAATCAATGCAGTCTATTATACAGAGTTTGTATCATCACTTATGTTTCCGTCTACCTATCTGTTATCAGCGTCTGTCTTACGAACCGTCTTATAAGAATGTTGACATAATAAAACAGCATATTTACTTAGATACAGCACAATAGCTTAGTCTCAAAAACCTTTTATAATAAAATCGGTGGCCAAAAAAAATTCGAAAAAAAATTTAAATTTCGTTTTTGATGAATATTGATTGAAAGTTACAAGTCAATATGTGCACACACACACACACATGTATATATATATATATATATATACATATATATATATATATATATATATATATATATATATATATATATATATATATATATATATATATATATATACACAGCAAACCAATTGTAGGAGTATAGTTATCTCGTATACTCGTATAGAAGAAAAGTACAATATTTACAATATTTATTACGATTTGTCTTGTGACGTTTAGATAATAATCCTCTAGACTTTTTTTGGTACCATATTGATAATTATTATTTAGGATAATAACTTTGAGAAAAAAATTTCAAAAAAGTGTATCAAATCGACGAAGAGAGAATTACAATAGATTTAAATTAGACAAAAATATTTATATATTAAATACACGGAGAATAAACCTCCGTATGAGTGCTTTTGAAATAAACTTTGTTAGTAATGAAAGGAAGACCTTTTACAATGATTTGAGTACTTAAAAAATTATACTTATATTTTATAAATTTGCGAAAGAAAAGTATGCGTTAAAATATAAAATGAAATATGCCAAAATAAATCCTGATAGGTATGCTTTTTTGCTAGTTTCTCTGAATGGCTGTCCGCTTTATAGTACTTACAACTTTTTTTATTGTTTTCGGAACTAATAAGTAACATTTCTAAGCTGTATTGACTGTATTTATATTTAAGTTTTGAGTTTTAAAACAAATAATTGAGTTTAATATTAGACTGAGTTACAATTACAAAATTAGTATTCAAAAGATGTTTGGGAAAACTCTTAATAAGGCACAATATTTTTATATCTTTCTTAACGAAAAATATGTAAGCAAATTTTTTAAAGTTTTCTCGAAACAAAGTTACGAATTTCAATGTCGTTCTTGACACTAATACTTTATTAATAAAATCAATATCATAACACTAGTTAACGCTTTCCTCTTTTTGTAATTAATAATTCTGATATTGTTCGTTATATTTTGTGTCGTTCAATATAAATACTCCAGTACCTAATTTCCTACATATAATTTATACTTATTGTTTTACTTTTCTTGCAGTATTCCAAAACGTATTTTCACAAAAATATATTCGGGGCTGTATATGACTTACCTTTTATAAATGCACAGGTAGCAATAAATTCTTAGTTAATACTAAGAATTTATTGCCACATTTGTTTACAAGAACGTCGTCTACAAGCTGATGCTGCTAACGGCCTCAGGTTTCACTCGTACTTGGAACTTGATGTATGCTGATAAGTACATCCGCATATTGTTTCTGGCAAATCTGAAAACGTACCTACGAAAAATATTTATAGAGAATTGCGAGCCATATAATGGTAAAGATATATAAAACTTAATAGAAATTTGTACCTTATATAGTCCATAGCAACCAATATTAATGTTTTATTTAATATTTCCCATAACATTGATGTTAAAAGTACTCAAGAATTTCGAACTGAAGAAAAAAAGAATAAAATATATATAACAAAATCTGGAAAGGTAATGCAAAATTTTCAATTCTTTCTGAAGTTCAATGAAAAATAAATACTAAAATTACTTTAAGATGTTCAAAATATTAATGGAATTGAATGTAAATTGTTTGTTAATTTCCACATTCTAACTAATATTAGAATTTCGAAAGTGATAATGTTTATTTATGTTTTTGTATCTGCATCACGGCTCAACAGTTTAACAAAAGTCCACAAAATTGTAGATACAAATATCTTTCTTCAGGAAAATAGTTGTAGTGTACTAATTTTAGAGAGAGAAATAAAATAATTGCATTTTATTCTCGAATACAAGTGAATATTATAAGGAGAAAACGTTGCTTCTGTTTGTTACTTGCCAAACAACTAAATCTCTAAAAAATAAGATCAACCAGTATTACACTTGGTATTGTACAAATATAATACAAGTTTTATAAAAAAGCTGGTTTTTGACCCGAAATACCCAATAATGCGTTTAGGTGGTCGAGATGTGCTATTCGGCCAGCTTCGTATCTTGTTAGCTCTTTCCGGCTTAACGCTTCCCTCTCTACTACATTACACACACGCTATTTTGCATGTATGTCACTGTATCAGCATTCTCAGTTTTAAAACATTAAAAGCGTTGATTAATTTAAAATATGAGTTACAGTGAGACTGAAAGTGACAGTGAAAAAATTTGATGTTTCACATGGGCCAGGCGTCACGTCGTCTTCATTTTTTATAAAAATTAAAAAAAGCAAAAAAAAAAATAAACGATTGATAACAAAGACAGAGTGAAAAATAAAAGACAAATGGATTTTTGCTACCCTCATTTAGCACGAATAGAGTTCATAAGAAATGCATAGATTATATCACGCATTTTGACTTATGTGGTATTAAAAAGAAATTTATTATTCAATCACGTATAAATGTCTAGACAAAATTTTATAAAAAATGGTGGTATAAACTCATGAATCATTCTGGAGCATCATTGATAATTTTCATTCGTGTAGAAAAGTGAAATCACAACGATAAACAAACGGAAAGGAAATTTTGTTACGATCGTGAGATCAGTATATCACCTTAAATTTACATTAAAATTAAATGATGTCGGAATAAGGGGAGCCGTGAAGGGAAAAATATCGTAGAAAGAAAATTACTACATGTTTTTATGCTGTTTCAATAGCGGTTCTTTGTGTTTAGACCACTTTTATTCTCATTCTGTAATGGGCTTCATTGTTATTTTCTATATTACTAGCATTTACTAAATTTATTTAAATGAAATTAGAATTTTATGGAAAGAAATGTAGTGAAAAAGGACGCCTGTTACTGTATGGTTTACACTATGAAGGCAAATTGTATTACAATAATGAACAAAAGCGGATTCCTCAAAATTTAAGGAAATCATCGTTACTATCCTGATAACTTACATCTGCTAAAGATACCGAATACTTAAAATGGACTGATGAAATTATACGAAATGTAGTAAAAAAAGGACGTTTATGGGGATACAGATTATGCTAAGAAGGCAATTTAGATTTTAATGATGAACTAAAGGGAGTTCATAAAAATTTACGGATTTTATATAACTTTTCCAGATTACTTGTATCCGTTAAAATTACCTGGTATTTAAATGGACTTGAAATTGTATGAACAATTTGTAGTGCAAAATGGCTTTTTATAGGGACAAGAATTACGCTAAGAAAGCAAATTAGATTACAATTATAAATAAAAGCGTATTACCCTAAATTTAAGGATTTCATTGTTATTCTCCAGATTACCTGCATCTACTAAAGTTATTGGATACTTAAATAGAAATGCAATAACACCGAAAGCATTGTAGTGAAAAAAGAGTCTTTATAGGAACACAGATTACGCCAAGAATGTAGCTCAGATTACAGTCATGAATATAAATAGATTCACTAAAATTCTAATAATTGATAACGACCAATCTTTTTACTTCTAACTATTGATAAATTTTCAACTTACAGACTACATTATTATTTACCACATATTTTAACACACATGATTTAATCTACTTTTTTTGAAATAATAAAGGAAAGAAGATATATTTGATATTTACTTTCAAATACTCTTTTTCTTCGTTTTTCATGTCCAAAATAATGTGGAGAATCACGTGTATAATGAAAATTTCGAAAAAAAACTCATATCGACACTGCGGATCACAAATCTCATTGGTTACAATAAATTTTTATTTTTATGGAAGTAGTACCTAAGATTTGATGTATTTAATGTACTGAAGTTATTTTATGATCTAAAACTTGTAAAGTAAAAGTGTACATTGCATCGACAGGGTCCCGTACAGACTTACACACAAACATTTAATCCTACTTCGTATATGTATTATACTACATACAAATATTAATATTACTTCTCACCATGTAAATATAACTAATTATATTGCCTAGTATACTTTTATAGACGTAATAAATAGACATACAAAATACAAAATTATTTTTCCAATAAAGTCATTTCTACAGAGTTTGCAGATGTTATAAATATGTATAACGTAAATTTCAAATTTATAGAATTAATGGTTTGTGAGTGGGACAACTTTCTCATGCAGACGGACTGACAGACAGGCGTAGCGAAATTATAATGATTCCTAGTTTGGCTATGGAATCCAGAAAATTACAATATTTTGTAAATTTAAATTTTTAACGTTATTATGATGGTGAAGGTTGACTTTTTTCTCAATCACCAAAAACATTTTACATTCAGAATTAACTCTGTGAAAATATACCAGAAAGAAAAATACAGCTGTATACCTACTTCATGTGGTAATGTCGGTTAATTTCTAGTTTTGTCTTTTTTTTTAATTGTAATACATTTAAAAATAATTTGCTTAAAAATTTGCAACTATTCACGTTTATAATTTAATTTAAAATCTACGTCAGATTTATTGCAATTTCAGAGGAATAGACATAGTTAATAGAATTTCCGTTTTTCAATCATTTATCACCATTTTCAATTGGTGACTACTTGCTTACGCACATTCACATATTCATTGACTAACTACTCATACAAGTATTTATTTTCACGCTTACATGCCAAAATATGTATAGACAACATTTTTAGATGTTTATTTATAGGTACAAAAAATAACTCGGTGAATGTTATTGGCTTCTTACTTTTCGAAAGGTCTGGGAAATATGACAGCTCATATCTTTCGTTATTTCATGCTTCATAAGAAAATATACATTAGAATAGGATATAATAAAATGGCCTCGAGAAGAAAAACTGAAACCCGACTACGGAAAAAATTATGAAAAATATGAAATATTCGTACACACAACCTACGAAATTCATAAAATTATATACTCTATGACACTTTCTGGACCATGACCAATCTAAGGATACCTCATTTGCTGAAATCGAATCATTTTAATAGTTTAGTCTATAGAAGAGCACAAGCTTACTCACTTACATACATACAAAGTTTGTGAAATCCATAACGTTAAATACCCTAGGATATTCTCCCTAGGATCGATCAAAATGAATCCAAGGACACCTCATTTATTGAAATATCTTTAGCAGTTTAGTTCGTATGAGATAACAAACTTGTCCACATTAATGCATATATAGTCTGCGAGATTCATAATGTTATATCGTTGTTTTTTTTCAACTCTGTTTCGTACACTTACAATCTGATAAAATTTCATTAATATTAACGCAAAGGACAGGAAAAATCAGTTAAACCTCCTTTTCGAGTGCTCGTTAAAGCAAAAATTGTAATAACAATAGTACCTTACGAGAAAATGTTAGCTTCTGTTTTTCATCAAATCGTAGTACATATGTATTTTGTTCAGATTGCTGCCGTACTGTGAAATGAATAGGACTCCACCTCGCACGACATATCATTAATTCACGTCGCCTGGAAAAGTTTCTTCCTTAAAAGGTTTTCTTGGCTCTGATTTCTTGTTTATCTTTTGTAATGTTTCCTTTGCCTTTTGTTAATATTTTTTATCATACTACCTTTTTCTGTCAATGTATTTATGATTTATATTTCTTTTCATAAATTTGAAGATTTTTTTATTAGTAACAATTTTTCCTCATTTTGTTCAGGCGACCTGTTAATTTCTTTCTTAAAATAAGTATTTTTTTTTTGTTAACTAAAACGTAAACCTGATATATTTATTCATTAAAAGAAATAAACATGTAAATTAATTAAAATACTTTTGAATGGCGTATCAAATAATATGAAACCATAAATGTAAAAAAAGGTGGTTGAAAATTTTTATTTTCAAAATTATTCGCCAAAATAAAAGCCAACATTCAAAAATTTATCAAAACCCTATGTACATTAGTGATATACTCGGAATTGATAGCTCTAATTCTTGGTGTTATTCTGTTCTGTTATAGTTACTATAAATCAGCTATTCATGATGCAAAATCGCCAATATTTTTGAAATTTCAGAATTTTATATTAAACATTTCTAGGGGCATTTTCGAAAATTACGCCACCCCTTCCTTCTAAAATTCCAAAACGGCTACAATCCAGATTATGAAAAATAAAGCTTTGCCATAAGTTTAACT
Source organism: Druceiella hillmani (assembly GCA_039881145.1). Classification (NCBI taxonomy): domain Eukaryota; kingdom Metazoa; phylum Arthropoda; class Insecta; order Lepidoptera; family Hepialidae; genus Druceiella; species Druceiella hillmani. The sequence goes on from JAYKKI010000052.1 coordinate 1,951,559, forward strand.
AAATTTTACAAAAAAATTATAGCTAATATTATAGTTTTTTAATTCTGTTAATACCAACAAAGACAAGAAGGTCAAATATTATTTGTAAATTAAAAAATAACAATATTTTTTTTGTCGTTTTATTTCTCCTTGATTATTCGTCTTATTTCTCCTGATTTTACGAGGTTGGCTTTCTTTTTAAGATTGTACTTGAAAGATTAAGGTTAAAAACTTGATTGTGGTATTAGAACTCTTCGGTACTTTGATATATAGTACACAATGACTGGTTAATCCAATAAATAATTTCTTTCTAAACTGTAGTATGTGATCTCTGGGAATAGTATTAATTTTACATTGCATTGCAAACTGCGCTAATCGCGTTAAAGGGAGTTACTTAAATCCAATTCCTACTTTGGTCTACGTAAGATAATATATACATAAAATAAAATTGTTTAATAAATTCTGTAGGTAGAAAATTTTTATATATTAATTAATCGGTCAAATTCAACATAATTTTCCGCTAAGCAAAGTATGTTGAATTTGACAAATTTTGTATAATTATAAGACGTACGTGAAATGATTTTCGACATAAATATGAATAAAATCCAAGGGTAAAATTACCCTATTGACTTGCCTTTTACTATTTGTGCATGTCAGTTTAGCAAAAATATTAATTCACGTGATAAATTCGGGTCATTGGTGTTGACCGAGTAAATAAACAAGGGAATCAAATAAGGATATAAAACATAGACGTGATGTTATAAAGTATTGTAATATCCGTTTTGATATTAGATATTTAAGACGAACTGGTTACAATCCAGAAATTTAAAAGTAACAAAGAGCAATCTCTTTTGAAGACTGTTTTAATCATCTAGTTTTATAATATCCCTAATTCATTCACCATACTTTGGTTATAGCTAAATTTTGGTTATAGCTAAATTTTCTTAGTAATAATTAATAATGACTATGGATTTAAAGTAAATACCGAAAAAAACTAAAACAGGAAATAAAAGAGTTGGTTACCTATTTTTTACACGTATAGAGCTAGAGGGTATTCACTTAAGTGAAATAAAAAAGGTATAATTCTGACCGTTATTTTTTTCTTTTACGTTGCTTGCACATTATATTATTTCAATATTCCATTCCTCGCATAGAAAGTAAGTTGAATAATATAATTTTATTTATTCTTATGTTAAAATGATGTACATTTTTATGGTAAAAAATTATTATTACGGTACAAAATTGGTCTGAATTCTGCAATAAAATACGAAAACTGTGCTACAACTCATAATTTTTGTTACTAAGTTATCTTGACATTTGGTAACACTGGCAAATGACAGCGAGAGTCTGTGGTCATGTGAATTCATGCAGTTTTTTGTTTTAGGTTATAAAAGTAAAATGTAACAATGAGAAAATTAAGTTTATTATTTTGACGCTATAACACTGAGTCATATAACAGTCGCTATAACATCAACAATATATTTCGACCTCAATTCTTATGCATCAATGTATTTTTGTTTAAACAGGAATTACTTTCTCGAAATCATAAATGAATCGACATTGCATATGTTATACGTCGGAAGGTATTTGCAATGTGTTGCAGTACATAGTAAGCACATTTCTAGTAGTTCTTATATCAAGAAGATACCACTTTTTGATATCTGAAAGAAAAAATTATAATATATCATTAAGCAACGAAAATGGGTAAAGATAACTTTACTTATATGGAAATATGATACAGATGACAACGACAGATGACACTGCGCTTGCATTTTTTATGTACCTACTGCATTATTTTTTCATTGTTTTCTTATACTTTTATTACATATTGATATTATACAACTGTTTATACTTAGAGATTTGATAATAATTTGATAATGTGTTTTGATAATAATTTCATAGTATATAAAAATAAAGGCAAATATATTTTGTCAGTTTTGACGATCTCTCTAAACTTTTATTTATTTATTATTGACCTATAGGTTCCCAAGGTTACAAGACAGGAAAATTTTTGTGATTGGCACTGAAACTGATAGAGGTTCGTATAATAATTGGACAAGTCAGATAATTTCATGATTAATTATTAGTCAAATATATTACAAACCTCACTTTTATGAATATAATATACTTGTTAATACGAAGTAATTTGCACATATTAAATCAAAACCATGCTAATTTTCATAAGTTAATAAATAATATGTAATAAACAATTAAAAGCATGTAAATCATAACGATTTATATTTTTTCCACTTTTCAATAATTTTTTATAAACAATTATGATTTTGATTTTGTTTTAAAAAAACTCATAAATACTAACCTTTCACGAATATTTCATTTTTGGTACTAGTTTTCATGCGACAAACTATTTGTCCTCGTTAATTTTTTCCGAAAATTTTTTTTAAAACATAACTTTAATCAGGCATTTACAGAAAAAAATTCGTTTAGATTTTAAGCTAACAAAACACAAAATAGTTTAAAATTTTAACTCTAATAAAATATTAGTATATACTTTTAACGCTATCGAATGATTCATTTGATAGAGGATGAATAGGAATTAAACCATTTTGTGCCCATACTTCAGGGCTGGGTGATGAGAAAAGTATATGCTTCATCGTACCGTTGCTCATACCTTTACAATTTCTACAGTTTGGGACCTAAGGAAATTAATTTTACAAGCATGTTCATACAAAAATATCAGTTACTATGCGTATGAAGCGGAGACTATTTTTTTGTACGCGTTCATTGGATTGTGATTTTAAAATGTAATTGATTCCATTTATTGTTTTCCACTTTCTAATCCTATTGTGAAATATTCGTCTTCAAAGTAGATCGAAATATGTTTTCACTTCCTCTTACGTCATTGTTTTTTAAGTCATTGGTTTGAAAAATTTTCAAAAACCCTACACTCTCGATTAATCAGAAACTCCAAGTTAAATATTTCTATTCACTTCGTTTACCATTCTAGGATATATATAAGCAAGCAGTTAACCTTATTTTATGTATGTTCGTGCACGTAACAGACTCTTTTTTCGTTTCCTATTTGAGTTCAGAACACCAAAAACAATACACTCAAACTACATTACCCTCTCGTCCCACGCTCCTAATTCATGGGGTACCTAGCCTCATTATCGCCTCTTTAGTAACTTCGTCCGGTCACAGGTCATTAATAAAGGAGATTAGAATGTTTATGACTTTCACACACAGCAAACAAGTTTCTCAAGAAACCGAAGTTCATTTAACTTCTTACAGTTTTTTAATCAATTTCAAAACGAGACTACATTTGTAATAAATCGATAAAATGTTTATACTATTCTACAATAAATCTAATAGGTGAGTTTCGAAGAATTTCGTGATTAAAACATTACCAAAATACGAACAAGAACGTTCTTTAATGTCTTCTCTAACTCGAATTTTATCAATAACACCTTTAAAATTAAACAACACTTCATAATGTTATTTTTCGATGTAAACCTCACAAAGTTTCCAAAATCGATATATGTAGCTTAAGTGAAGTATATAATGTAAAAGCGAGAATTTACAAAACTTTTATTAAAGACACTAATTATCTTTTTTATTTTTATTTCACAAAGTGAACATATGAGATTTACAATTTAAATTTGTAATATTTTTCTTCTCTAGATGTAGGATATTTTCGATAACAAAATTCTTCTGGTAAGAAAAGCTTTTCGATAACTTGAAAAGCTTTTCTTACCATGATCAAGAGAGCTGTACCTCTTTTTCTTCCGACTTTCAACCCGATGGCCAGCGCTGATTGTAGAACAGCCATGTTTCTATAGTCCACGTTGGAACATATCTCCATAAATATTAGACGAAACATCTTTCAAGTCGACATCGATCTTGCTACTCGGAAGCAAGCTTACTGTTGGGAAACTACATATGCTTTTCAGATCCGATTACCGAACATAACAATAGACCGAGTCACCTTAAACATACATACATATTCGGATTTACAGACATAGTCGAATTAAACACACAGATATACGTCTATTAATGAATTGATTGCCTTTCTGATATAATCATAGGATACGGATATCATAGGATTCACAGCTAGCCTCATTGTCATATCTTTGGTGAGTTTGTCCAATCGCTGGTCTTTAATAAAGTAGATAAGAATATTTATGGCTTTTACACGCAACAAAAAAGCCTGTTCAAATAAATACATAAACCAAATAAATACATAAAATAAGACCCTTCGTATACATATCCAACTTAATCATCATTTTTGTATCAAAACTGTAGTTATTTAACCTTTTGTTTTTAATATTAATTAATTTATTATCTGTGAATGTCGAAAATAATAGTACAACAAATATATAATGCTCGAGTGTTTAGAGGAGAATAATCTCATCAAAGTGTAACTACAGTCAGATGAGATTAGAGAAGATTAATCCCATCTGACTGTAGTTACACTGTAGTTACATCGCTCATTAAACTATCAAGTTTAAGTTTGTTACATTGAAATTAGCTCAAATTTTTTATCAAATTCCTATATAGCCTTTAAGAATACGAAATGCCAAGTGAATTTGAACTATTTTTAAATAAAGTCATTGGAAGATAAAAATACTGTATCCAAACTGTTAAAATGAACCACTTTTACTTCAATATTAATTTCAATTTATGGGATTGTTATTTCGCTAAAAATGGATTTGCGATTTGGTATTTTTTACATTTTTATATGAAAGACAATAATATGTAAAAAAAATCGCGCTAGGAGGATTTCGTACACGCCTTGGAGCGTTCAAACTTTTCTAAAATTTAAGATCAGTCTTTTTATTAAATTGCATAAAACTGTCATTACAATTTTTAGTAATTTAAATATTACACAATGTATTTTTCATCACAGGCACATAAACACATTGACGTAGAGCTTGGTTACAAAAAATTATCTTTTACTGTTACAATAACATGTGCGGATAACCAGCCTGGCTTCAAAATGATAAAGAAGTAGGCCTGGAAAATTTTGAAATCGGGTTAGTGGTTTTTGATATTTGCACTCTCTCTTTTTAATATTTGTTTAGATATAGTTACGTTATTGATATTTGCACATTTACAGTATTATACTCAAATCTTTATACCAAAATTTTCTGTATAAGTTTGTATTTTCTTTACAGAGTAATATACGTCGTATCCTTTAATATGTCTTACATTTCCGTGTATTTATTACCAGCCTCAGTGATTAAGTGTGCCAAAATCTTCACTGATAACAAAACCATGTTTAACATTGAAGCAAGCTGGTGATGAGGAAAGTATTTACTTTCTCATAAAAAGTTTATTGCATATTTTTTTATCAATATTTACTTTGTAAACTTAGCAAACAAATTTCTCGTCTACTACTATTATTGTTATATTCCCAGATCATTACTGGTCACAAGCGATCGTGGAATAGACGTTAAGGACGCGTTGATACGAAGGACGTCGTCATCAAGGATCGATTAAGAATGGAAGAAGGGGGCTCGAAGGGCATTCAACTTTGAATCGGTAAGCTATTTTTGGTGGCTGGAATTGTTTTAGATTATGGTGGGAGGATCAGTGGGACGAAGAGTGAGTTCGATTTTGTATTTTGCTATGTCGTAGATTTTCCGGTTGCATTATAGAAAGATATCTCTTCATAATAAGATGACTAGAAAAATATTATTTTAAAATATTTATATAATATAATGGATACAGGATTGTAAATGAAATTAAAAAAAAACAAATCTGTGAAAATGCATGTATATTGCAAAGATCGTTAACCTTTTGAGTGATGTAACCGTATTTCTGAGCTTAGTTAACTCAGTAATATGGTTACATCTTTCGAAGTCTGATATTTTTGTGTGTATTACACATTACTTTTGAAGACTAAATAATACCCATTTCTGCAGTCAAGTAAATATAATGATTTAATTTGGCGTGAAGGAGAAGCGTATCTCTCATAATTTTTTTCAAGTCATTTATCTTCAATTACTTATTTCAGCTGGTATAGAATAGAAGTTCAATACTCTTTGACGAAATTGAATAAATTTACCTAATGATCAGTAAATAAAAATCCATTAAAATTTTTGTTACATTAAATAATTTTCATTCACAATAATAAGTTTGGGAGAATTCTATATAACTTTATTAAACGGAGAAATAATCAATCAAATCTTATTTTCAACTCTTCACTGCAATCACTAAACAACTATGTTCTGTCCGCCAAATGATATCGATCGTCAGGGTCAGTGGTACATTGGCGGGAATATTTGGAATGATCCTCTCACTACCTGACACTACGATTTCTATCTACTTGCACGGTTTAAATTCACCACTGTTTTAAACAAATGTCTCTCCGATGTCTGTTTCTTTTATCATTGCCCTATTCTATGAATCACAGCTTTATGGCTTGTATGGTGTATAATCTGCGTTAAATTATGAGATTCAAGAGATTAACTCCGCAAAGATTTGAATGTATTTGGCGTAAATTATTCACAATTAAATTAAATTACGCGATGTAGTATTATTTCTACTTCATTAAATTATTTACCACGACCTAGGTTTCGTTGCATTACAACATCTTCAGGTGGATAATTAGCAAAAATTATTCTAATTAGCAAAGATTCTTCTTCGAAAATAAGGAGAATCTTTGCTACTTACCCACCTAAAGATGTGGTAATACAACGAAACCTAGATCATGGTAAAGAATTTAAATAAAGTAGAAATAATATTTCATCGCGTAGTTACATTTAATTGTGCCAAGGAAGAAAGAAGAGTGTAAACTTTTTCACTTGATATATTGTTATAGATTTCCCAGAAGCTTTCTATGTGATTGCCTTTGAAACGTATGGTGTTTGAAACGTTTGAAACGTATGGTGGACAGCAAGTTTTTAGAGCGATTTGAATGCTTATTTAAAAATGTTGTGGTAAGCTTAGAATAAATCATTGCAAATATATTCAATTCATCATTCTACTGAATGTAAATGAGACATACGAAAATAGTTTTGAATAAGTATGCTTTGTTCATTATAATTTATAATAGTAACATCCTCTTTATATTCATTTCTTGACATTTCTTTTTCTATCTCAAAAAACTAGACGTTTTTTATGACTAAGTATTTTTAATTCAGTTCGTGTAAACTACTGCTAAATAACTTAAATATAAAGGCAGGTAAAGAACATGTATATATATAGTAAATACCCAAAAAAATTCTTACTAAAGTAGGTAATAAATAACAAATTAACTAAAAACTAAAACAACAGTGTAAAATGATTCATTCGTTCTAACGTTTAACGCACAGTAGTTTCAATGTAAAATATTACTTCAGTTCTTATTTGTAGTATATTACTCTAAAGGTGTAAAATGGTAATGAACTTTATTATGAATTTTTTGTTAAGCCTAATTTTATCACTCACATTAGAAATGCAAATGTTAATTAGCTTACTTGCGCTTTTCTTTGTTTCGCTATTATTCCAAAATTCTGAACAGATCTCCATGAACATATATAGCTTTTATATTCACTAAAATGCTCTGAATGATGTGAAGAATCAGTCTTATGAAAATACGTTCAAAGGGAAAATACAACCTGCATGTATACTCTATGTAGTAATATTGCTAAATATCTTTTTCATTTTTCAAAAAGAATATTTTAAAAAGGTGTAAGCTCGTCAGACACATAATATCTCTTCTCGTACATAATATAATTTAAAATATTTTTCAGATTTACTCTCAATTTAGGTTGAGAAATATACATAGCTATTTGAATTTGCTTTTTGAGTTATCTTGCGCTATTTTCAACTAACATTTGGTAACTTAAATATTTAACAACAAATTATGTAATTATTCCCTCCCAGTACATATTCACTTTTATGTGTTAAAATGTATATTGACGTTGACATATATTTTAACGTTTTTTTGGATCTTTACTTACAATATCTCAAAATAATTGGGTAAACATTAGTGATTTCTTAACTTTCTAAAAGTTTGTCCAATAAGGGTGGCTAAGTTAATTCACTATTTTATGGCTCGTGAAAAATATATAATAGAAATTGACATATTCAAATTTTTATAAGGGTAAACATATTTTATAGTTTAGTCTTTAAAAATAAAAGTATGAGGGTAATCAATCACTAATACTTAAATTTAATTTTTGTCAGTTGAACCATCCATGAAATCTGTCTACCGCGAGTGCCTTAAGTAATTTCAGGTTGTGTGTTATTGATCACCGCCTATTAGCGAACGATATTTCACAGCATTACTACCACGTTCACTCTCCGCAATCGATTGAAGTTAGGAAGGGTAACTCGAAGAAAACCGAGTTTGAGGAGCTTGAATATTCGGTAAGTTATTTTGGTAGTTTGACTTATTGGGGTCACTGGAAGTATGCTGTAAATTATGCTTGATTAAATTCTTAATATTTCATGCATGTAAATAAAAAATTCACATAAATAATTTTCTTTCCTCTTAACTTATTTACGTACACCAATATACTAATATGAAACATAATTAAATTGTGAAATACTGGTTGGTGGATGAATTGGTTTAGTGGATGTCAAGTAATGAGCGTCTGTAGAATAGTTCTTAACTGAAAAATAATTAAGTTTTGTTTTATTACCTTTGAAATTTGGGAGAAAATGGCATTTGAGTTAACACTAAATAATTTAGGTGAATTGTTCCGATTGTTCCATGTCTTGTACATGCATACTCTAAATATCTTTTATATAATACATACTTTGTTTTGACTAATTGAAAAAATCCATGAATTTTGTTTGTTCTTTAGAAAAAGAAATATATTAAATAAAATAAAATAATTAATGGGATAGCAAATAAAATAAAAAAATAACCTAAAGAAGTTTTTTTTTTCATTTCAAAAATTATTAAGCCAAAACAAAAGTAAAATTTTCACGATTTTCCTAAGTTCTCTATATAGATATATACGTGTTGTACACTTGAACACATTTTGTTTTTTACCACAACATAATTTTTCTAATTTCCAAAATGTTTCATCAAATTGGCAACCGAAATTATAAATTTAACAAAGCGCTATATGATCTGCGTTTTTTTTGTGACTTTCAAATAAAATGGATTACTTTTTTATTATTAAAAAAGATAAGGTTTTAAAGTATCATAATAAAATATTTTTTGATTTATGAACAAACCTTACTTACCGCATTATACTCCAAAAATTTATTCCTTCAACCAAATAATCCGTCCAATACAAAATTTTCATGTGAAAAAATGTCAGCCTATCGATGTGACCACGTACTTAATTTTTTTTCTTTTTTGGTTACATTTTCTTGCGACACTGTTCAACAAATCCGTCTACACCTTTTTAAAAGTCAACGCATGAGATTGAGATATAAAAGCTGGTTCCATTAAAGTCTCAGATTTCAATATATCGTGGAAACGTGATTCAATAATATGTTTACCTTTACCCACTATTTATTCAGTGTAAGGATTGCCAAAATTTACAAGTAGCTAAAAAAGCTATATAATAGGAAATTGTCTTTGGAACTTGAGTCTCATGGATATATTGAATATCCTACAATTTTCAGTGTATATATATATATACATATATATACATATATCTATATATATATATGTATATATATATATATATATATATATATATATATATATATATACATACTTAGTTCAGCTAAGTAAATGTTTGAAGCGTGAGTGAGTGTGAAGCTAATATACCTTAAATCGATTTAAGAAACTATATTATGTGAAAGTTTGTACCAAACATAATGAATATAATAATGGTAAGGGGGGGGGGGGTAAGAATTTTTACATATAATGGAGAATAAATGATGTTATGTATATTTAGTAGCTTTCTAACGTCTAAATATCTCTAATACTCGGAGTACAAAAGCTAAATTAATATTTTACTCACCAGATGTTCAGAGAACTTATTCAAAAGTTATATTTTTTCCTCTGTAGTAAAATTACTGGACTTTGCGGTGAAAACTAAATCGAGGATTATTAATTTATGAGTATGCTAGGAATTCTTTTGTTTTTCATTGAAAAAATTGTTCTATAAACATTATAAAAAGTTGTAAATCTTTTAATTTTTCATGCCTATACATACGATTTTCTCGTAACTCGTAATTAACGGATTATTTAATTATTATAATTTGACTGCTGTCTGTCTGTAGATAAAATATACAGACAGAAATCTACATATAATAAACAAGTTAATCGATGCAAGGATAAAGCCTCAACTGTGCTAGTGCCACTATTCAAATTTCCGTTTCTGAAAATTAAAGTAATGCTGGAAAGTCAGAAAAATCAAAACATGAAAATAATGAATGTATGGAAATAATAAACCGATTTACCAAAAATCAAACGTTGTATCAAATGAAATAGAAAAAAGTATGGTTTTAGAAATAAGTAGATCATTTCTTACAAAATATTAGACAATAAATTATTGTCTCTTCTCTGAAGATACCTATTTTATGACTTAGAAATGTATTCTTTTCTTTCTTTGGTGTCGTTAGCGTTTTGTGGCCTCTTGTGTAACGTGGTATTTTCTGTGGGTAAAATACGAATTAAATTTGAGTAGAATTAAATATTAAGCTAGAAATATGGAGTTACTATAGCGAATGCGCATTGCTAACAAAGCGAAGTCGTTCGAGGAATTTTTAGTGTTTCTTTGATATAATATTAGACCAGAAGAAGAAAAGAGTAGGTAAAACGTAAACTGTGTTAAACAACTTAGAATATAGAAGAATTACCTTTCAAACTTTCTGTATTGTTGCCTTTGAAATATTCTCAAACGTTTTATTCGTGACCGAACATTAAACAAGCGTAGATGCCGCGAAGTTTTAACGAATTAAGTTGAAAATTTGTAATTAAATTCAGAGTATATTACGAGTGTATCGGTAGTTTTCAGATAAGAATGTCTTTGACAAATTATTTTTTTCAATTATTTTATTTGAAAACTTGTTCAAGTCATAATAATTTACTTAACGACAAAATAATAAAAAGTTAGTAAACTTGCTCATTACTTTGGCTTCTTTTGATATATTTCCAAATTAATCAAACCTTGGTTTACTTTATTTCTTATCTTTATGTGTAATATGTGCATTTGTATTGTCTTTTCGTTTTTTTCAGGGACTTTTAATTCATCAGTGTAATAAGTTTGACTTAAATTTTGTACATAAAGTTGTAAGATATTTTTTAAATTTTTTTTAAAAGACAGCCCATTTTACAGCCCATTTTTTAACCATTAAAACGCGAGGGGAGAGTCTAAAATTTTTTTCTGCCTAACTTTATGGAATATCCTTGAAAATAGTTATTTGAGTATAGTAAATATGTATTTTCTTGATTGACTTTCGAATGACGAATTGAGAGATCACTTCACATACTGAGTCCCGTATTTTTCGTTATTTGTGATTTTGTCTTTTTGTTTCATACGTTCGTCTGCCCAACCCTTTTCCTGCAGTTTGTCTGTTAGTTAATCGGTCAGAACGTTATAGCTGTTTGCAAGTTTAAGAACAAAATCACAGTTGAAATCTATATGCATTTAATTTTACAATGAAATCTTTTATATAAAAATAACGCAATTCTGGAAGGATGTATTCCATCATTTTCGGCAGATTATTCTTGACGTACTTTTAGCAATATTCAGCTCCACAGGTATATGATAGGAAACAGCTCAGCTTCTAAAGGTTATTCTTTTCTGTTATAAGTCGGGTGTCAATCATCGTAGATAGAGGTTGGACATTGTTCTTTAATATTAAATTGTAGCCGTGTTACATATTACTAAACTTTATTTGGTCATTACCTAAAAAAGATGAAAGTTTTATTGATGAAAAATATAGTCTTCGTCTGCGTTTTTTGGTTATTTATTTTTTGTATTTTTTTGTGATTCTATGTACAAACTTAAGTACATTAAGATATATGCATTTTTCTCCAGTTTATATTTGGAAGTTTCAGAACGAATTTGACGTTAGGTTGATTTTAGGTATATTCATGTTGTATTAAAAAATAGTTATCCTAATAATTATGCTTGAACTGTAGAATCTACATTCTACAGTATATAAGAGTTTAATTGTCATTTGTAACTGAAGGTTAATGGGAATGATTTTAATACAATTTCAAAATCGGTTAACGAAAATTAATCAGTAAATATTTTCATGATCTGGAGGAAAATTTTCTACTTTCCTTAAGTTCTTTACCACGACCTAGGTTTCGTTATATTACAATATATTGCAAAATCATCATGAATCATCTTTGCCAATAGACCACCTGAATAATACAACGAAAATGATGATGTAATACAACGAAATCTAAGTCGTGATAAAAAACTTAAAAAAAGGAGAAATAATACTACATTATGTAGTTTCATTTAATATAAAAATTAATAATTTAGAAATATATATAATCCAGAAAATAATTTTAATATATGGTCTGATGCTAATTCCAGGATTACCATACCGCAAATGACAAAATTAACCGACCAAGTTCGAATCGTACTCGTGCAATGAAGTTTTCGACGAACACTTTAGAAATATATATCTTATCTTATCATCATCTTTTGATTTACATAAATGTATTTATGCCGTTTAATTTTAAATAGAACACAGCTTCTCAAATACAATGTATATGGAGCCAGCATTTCTTGAATCATTTATTTTATTAATGTATACTAACGGGTTAAACTAACTGTAGGCCTGCTTATATAGGTTTATGATAACTGAATATATTCCAGCTTCACAAGTAAAATTTCCATTATCAAGGTTTGTTCCTCCTCGCGCGGTACCGCAAGGTTGCACTAAAGGTGTGTGTATCCGGCATTCTGTATAAATGTAAGCTTATTATATTATATTATTGCTGCGGTCGGTTCCAAAAATATCCCATATCTCAAAAAATATATACAAAATCTTATCCAAAGCAATTTTATTTAAAAATTTATTTTAAATTCTATTACCTTAATTTTTTATTAAAATTTTACACACGTTACTTGAAAAGTTACAGGTGGCGCATTCTTTATAAGATCTTGGAAGCGTATATTTCACTACTATTCAATTTAATGAAAAATACATTTTAGAATTTTTTTAAATTTTTGAGACCTATCTAAAGATATCCCATACACATGTATGGAGTTCCACATGTAATTTTTGTTTTCATATATCTATTATTTCATTCTATAACGGTTCATAGAGGCCACCTACCATACAAATTTCATCTCTGTAGTGCTAATAAATTATCTCCAACATACGGATAGGCTGGCGAATAAACAGACAGACAAATACGATGAAATTATGAGGGTTCAGTTTTTATCACGAAATCCTAATTAAGGGATAAATAATTCCTATAAACAAATCAATCTAGAATAAATGAGATAGGCTTGGAGAAATATTTAACGGGCAAATTAACGATTTTTAAACGGTTTAGCATTTAGTAGCAAGGCTAAAACTCTGCTGAATATTTTCCACGTCTAGTCTATTCTACTGAAGACAGCACTAAATGTTACCCTAGGACTTGTGTATAAAACAAAATAACTGAAATGTTGGCTATATTTGAATTATCGATGAAAATTATGTAAGAGTCCCGAAAGTATCATAATTACTTTACATACGCATTCTTTGCCCTCGCAATTCTTTGGAACTCTATGGAAAAAGTGATGGTCATATTTTAAAGCAGATTTTCGCTGAATGTCCGTATCATAATAATGATCATAGAAAATTTCGGGTTTATAGTTTCGAATTCTTGGTAAAATAAGCTTGCATGCCATGGTTTAGAGGTTTACATCACCTCCCAAGGATGATTTCCTTTATATGTTTACACCACGAGAAGAGAGAAAGAACTTGATTTTATTTTTTGTGATACAAAACTATTTAGTTGTTAAAAAGGAAAGAGAAAAATGTTAAAAAGTTGCACAGCATTTCCACAACAATCGCCAGTGCTTGAAAATAATGTTGCATTGCTTACCTTGCGCAATTGTAAGCTTTCATTCATGAATTACCCTCCTTGCTTTCCAGACCATAAAGCATTATTTGCTATATGATTATCATTTATTTCTAAAATTTAAAGAGACTTTTGTTCGAAAAAAGTACAGTAGGTTACATTATTTACTTTTCCGTAATTAGTAACGCAAGATAAATAATTTCATTTAATCAATGTAAACAAGGTAACTGAAAAAAAATCGTGTTATTGTTGGTATAAAATACATTCAAAAGAAAAAAAATTTTCTTATATACTTATTTTCTCCCATTTCGCGCATTTTTTATTCTTTATTGTGGTAAACTACAGTCAATACAAAGTTTAAATTAATGTGAAATGAACACAAAAGAGTCATATAGAATTTATAGTAACTTATTCCTATCTTTAATCATCACTGAAGTTATTAGTAAAAAAAATGTTATTTTAGTTAATTATGAATGTGGCATAAAGTTAAAAATTTTACAGGAGTGTGAAAATAAAAATCCTAATAAAATTTAGGAAATTATAAATTCACGTAACGGAAGTAATTGAATTTTTTAAAATATATTATTACCAGTACCCCGTTTGAAATAAAATTTTCACACGACATTCTACGCTGCTTACGGAATTTTAATTTTTTTAAAATATCTAAAATGGCCCTTTTCAAATTATCATTTTAATGTTTTTCAATGTAGCAACTTAGATATACGCGAGTCAATATGCTTTATGGTTGGTTAGGTGTCTAGCTAAGCACTAAGTTTCTGCGTCGAGACATTTCTTAGAAAAGTAGCTGTAATATACCGAAAGATAAGATATTTTTCCTTTTGAGATAAGGAAATCTAACGATACCTATACTATAAAATGTATTAAGACTGATAGAAAATAATAAAAAAAACAAACGTGTCGAGCTGTTTGCTTTGTCATTTTAGATATTGAATTATTTAATTATAGGTGGGGAGAATATTATAAATAAAATAAGTAATTACAGGGCATTTTTATCTAACTTTTCTAGTGATTTCTTTTATGTCCCTTTTCGCATATTGACAATAACAACACTCAGACTGTCTGAGAAGTGCATGAATGTCAATTGGACGTCATCAAGTATCAAAAATACATACAATTACTTGAGCAATGTAAACTAATGTCTCCCTCATCTCTTGAGATTTTCCAAAAAAAAATTTGGATATTTACAAGAGGTATGAAAACTATTTTTTTCTTTAAACATTAATATAATCCGGTGTAAAATTGGTTACATAGTAAATATTGGCTAGCCTATAAATAATATTTTGTATATTTTAATGCCATTTGAAAATCAGTTGCCTTAAAAACATTGATATTACGCCTTCCTATTTTTAAAATTCTCACAATAAAATATCAGATTATCAGTTCGCATTTTTACTTGAGCAATGTAAACTAATGTCTCTCATCTCTTGCAATTATCCAAATAAAAAATTTGGATAATTTCAAGAGGTATTAAGAAAGTTTTTCTCTTTAAACAATATAATCCGGGGTTAAATTGGTTACATAGTAAATATTCGCTAGCATATAAATAATATTTTATATATTTTAATGCCATTTGAAAATCAGTTGCTTTAAAAATATTGATATTACGCCTTCCTACTTTTAAAATTCTTACAATAAAATATCAGATTATCAGTTCGTATTTTAATTTAAGCAATGTAAACTAATGTCTCTCTCATCTCTTGCAATTATCCAAATAAAAGAATTGGATAATTACAAGAGGTATGAAAAAGTTTTTCTCTTTAAACAATATAATCCGGGGTAAAATTGGTCACATAGTAAATATTGGCTAGCCTATAAATAATATTTTGCATATTTCAATGCTTTTTGCAAATCAGTTGCTTTAAAAATAATGATATTACGCCTTCCTACTTTTAAAATTCTCACAATAAAATATCAGATTATCAGTTCGCATCTTTGACACAATAAAATAAATGAATAAAAAGACGAACGTGATGTTATGAAATATTAATATTATTTTTCTTGAAATCAGACACCTCTGACAGATTAAAAAAACATTTAACTAATTACAGTCCAGAAATTTATATGCACGCTTTCACGATCCCCCTAAAAATTTTTTAAGATTACTAATTTTATAATATCGTGAATTATTCCACTAAATATTTACCAACGAATTATTGACTAAAAATACACTATGCTTAAAAATATACTAATTCAAACGACAAAAAACACATTTACTAAAATATATACTAACTCAAACGACAAAAAACACACTACGCTAAAATTATACTAAAAATATACTAACTCACCAAAAACCTATGTTTAAGCGTAATTCGAATAACATCTCATACCAAAGTAATTAATGGCGATATATAAATTCGGCATCTTATGATAATATAATATTATTGTTAATGCGAAATAATTTGCATGAGTCAAGGCACAATAATTGCTTTGCATAAAATATATTTATGGTACAAGTTAAAGAGAATAATGTTGTAGAAGAATTACATTATTTTATTTCCAAATTCCAGATTTCCACAGTGAAAAAGAAATATCTTTCACTTTTTCATCCTGTTTCTACAATTTGAATCCTATGGGAATTAAATTTTACAAGCAAATGCTAAACAATGATTTTATTTAATATGTGTGTAAAGTAGATGTATTTTTTTTCAATTATGTCCGCTATTGGATAAATATTTGAAAATGTAGTTGAAGTTTCATTTACAATTTTCCATTTTCCAACCCCATTTGTAAAATATTAAGCTTCAAAGTGGCGTGTGATATTTACCCTTTTCTCCAAGACCACCAGCCATTGATATGATAAATTTGAAAACTTTTTTTGTTACTTTGCATTTAAATAGGAATTCCAAAAAAAATCATTTCAATTCATTACGTTAATCGTTTCAGAAAAAGAGGATAATTATATATAATAAATTCATACTTCATATTTGTTGAGACACGCAAATAATCTTTTTATTTCTTTCAAAACAAACATTCTAACTATATTTCTTCACGTCTCATTGTCCCAATTTATAAGACAGACAGCCTCAGTGCAGTATCTTTATTGATTTTGTCTGATCACCGGTCATTAATAAGGAAGATGAAAACATTTATGGCTTTTACACGCAGCAAACAAGTCTATTCGAATAAGTGCGAATTGAATAAACACATAAAACAACCGCCTATAAATAAATCAAACGAAATCCATCATTCTTATATCCTCACTCCAAGTGTTATAGCTCATTGCTTTCATCATTACTTAGTTTATTATTTGTGATCTTCAAACGTCAAAAATAATAGCATAATCATATACATAACGTACGAGTGTCTGGAGAAGACTCATCTCGTTAACTTGTTGTCTGATATAATCACTCGTTTAATGATGTCAGATTTAATTTTTTGGATAAGGATTATGGTTATCTACATTAAAATTAGCTCTGTCTCGATAACTTTATTTCTTGTCAAATTTATTTAACCTTTACATGTGTTGAATGTTAGGTTGTACTGAAACTCGTTAGAACTTCTTGTGGCCAAAGTCCTTGGAAAATTTAATAACTGTTTAATTTTTTTAATAACTTTTACGTGATTGTTATTTGAGTAGAATGAAATTATATTTTGAAATTTTTTTGTATTATTGTCTGGAGGATAATAATATATGATTTCGATATTGATAATTTTTATTTGAAGAAATTTAAAAAAAATATATTTGAACTCTTTGTAAAGAGAAAATTATTCACTTTGCAAAGAAAATTTGCTCATTCCTCGGCTGTTTGAAAGGGAACCCCAAACTCCAAAAAATGTAAATAATTATAAAAATATTAGTTTTGATTACGGTTAATTTTGGGGTCAAATCGTGATGGACGCGATTTTTACTTTCCTAGTTTACATTTTGAACAATCAACATAAACCCTTTTACCCAAGTGTCACAATGATGGATGCATTTTCCGAAGGTTTCAGTTTACGTTCAGAAAACTTATGCACTTTCGTCATTTGTATCTTCAGTACTGTTGGAATTATCATGATGAGTGCTCATGATTCCGTGTTTAGGTTCTCAAGTTATGTAATTCGTTGGATTCCATCAATAATGCGATGTCCACCAAAGATTCCAAATTCGTTTAAAATTGCTAGCTCCATTATCCCTCAGTAGGCTTTTTCTTCATGCTTTGTTGCTAATGGCCTAAATTTATTTAGGTTATTTTGAGGATTTCATGCCTCAAAAGAAAAAAATGGGACCATTTGTCTCTCTGTCCGTTTTTCACAGCCGTTTTTTTCAAAAACGACCGTGACATAAAAACTTGAAATTTGGCATCGTATAAGACATATCAACTCACACATATTTCAATAGTTAACACTCAAAATATCCTGCGAGGTGTATGGAGAAATATGCAAAATACAAGTCGCCCTCTTGTTTTGGAAACCAATGAATTTAAAATTATGAAAAACAATTTTTTAAGAATCTGTGCACAGGTTGTGGGATCCCAGACGTCATAGTTTTTATAATATTCACAGTAGTATATAGTTACCCCTCCCTCCGTACTTAATTAAAATTGTCATTTTTAATTATTCGTTGCGCTTAAGAGTTCATATTATAAATATAACAAATATAGTAATTTAATTTAAAAAAAGTGTCTGCACCTTCTTGTTTTTTGTTATAAGTATTTTCTATTTGATTTAATACCTATTTTTTTATTGAACCAAAACTTTAATCCTCTGCAGTCTGCCTCGGAAAAAATTGTTGAAATCCTTTTGTTATTGTTGTGTTTAGATTTGTCATATGTATATCTACATGTAATATTGGGTAAATAAACAGTAACAACTAAGTGAATATTTATAATGTAGATTTGAAATGTGTAACTCGTTTTGGTTGTTCGCTAATGCGTCAGCGTCGAGTTTGTATGTCAGAAGTAACTATTAGTCTGCAAGAATTACCTTTTTTGAAATACTATCTTAATGAGAAACTTTACAAAAATAATGGAATTTTATACAAGTTTTTTCCAAAGAGATAATCATTCTCTAAAACATCTAATAACTATTTAATTTTCCAATTGTTTTTTTGGAAAATTAAATAGTTATTATTAAATTAGTCTTTGAAAAATGACACTCGTCTCCGTCCATTGTTTTGTCTACATGTACCTATGTAGTCATGTATGGATGAGGACACGCTGCATGTAATGATTCTTAGCTCATTTTGGTGATTCTTTTTTTAACGATTAATTAATTAACAGAATACATATTAATTGATCCTTATAACTATTCGTCGAATAGTATAGAGTAGATCCGTGCCAATTAGTGGTAATCTTCTCGCCCAATCTCTTTGCTCCTTGCCATTTTTAACTTTTACAATTTTTATTTTTTTTTTATAATTTTTATTTTACCAATGATTTTCAAATATGACTACAAACAAATAACGCGCAATTAACAACCAGCAATATTTAAATAAGCATCCGTAACCAATAATATTACAGTACATTTTCACAGCAGTATATTATATAAACAAAAATTCAATAGTGAGTTATTGTAAAGCACATGTTCCTATTGAAAATGACTATACGGTCAGCGCAATCCTACTACATCGTCTGGATAAGGTCGTTGATTTGACTGTCAGATTTGTTTCGCATTTTACATTTCGTGTGCATATAGGGAATGTATCAAAAAAGGGTTTTGTAAACTTTGAATTCGGGTCATGCTTTTGAAAATTTGAGTTTCGAAGACTGTTCGCGTTACGCGTATGATAAATTCGACTTTTCAACACTTCATTAGTGTAAAACCAAAAATAATTTGGCTTCATCTGCCCTCACGAAACAAAGTTACCACTTGATAATTGAACGCGTGAAAAAAAAGTTCCTTCGGTATCTATAGATAAGAGTATGGTACTTCCCATTGCTATTTAGTACCGATTTTCTTTTAGATGTGCTAGATTTCCATTCTTAGCAACTCAGAAGGAAAACTCCGATTACCGATATTATTGAGTATACTTTCGTTCTGCGTACATGACAATTTCCGGCGTTCACGCAATCATCACATTTTTGCTATACCACTCTCTAGAAACTCTCCACTTTCTTGCGGTATTCAACTGTTCAATAACTTGATCGCAGTCACACGAGAGTTTAATTTGTTTATGATGAGTGAAAGTAAATCTATTGAAATATGTCGTCGTTATTGTTTATAGTTATTAGGTGCTTTTCTATTCATTTTTAATTCAAAAGCTCAAGTTTAATTAAACTATTAGTTTTTTTATCGTTACAAATAGTTTACCTATAATGTATCCATAAATGTGTGTATGCAAATAATTGTCGAATAAGTACCAACATTACTGAATGTATTATTCATTATACATATTTACGTACATTTAATGAAGGGAAATGAAACTACTGAAGAAGTTTTGCTTCTGTCGTTTGGTCCATAGACCCCATATTGTTAGTTTTTTCTTTTACTTTTTTTTAAACTTTTTGATACTACTTGAAGATTAGTTGATACTAAAGGGTACGAGTCATCTGTGACTGTCAGTAAGTTACAAAATTAAATCAAAACTGAAAATAGAAACTAAATAACACATTGAAAATTCAATAAGTTTTGCTGTCAACATAAATCATCTTTTCAATATAAATTTCTTTCTTTTTCTGTTCTTTTTCCTTGAGTTATCCTTTACAATATTTACGTGCATCGTGACTTTGAATCTTGGAAGTAAATATTCAAACATTCTTTGTTTTATTGTATTCTGCACTTTAATAAAATTGCAGTCAATTTTAGACCTTGTATATATTTTACACACAGAGTATCGAGTACATGTTTTATAGGAGATATCATGAAAAATTGGCCAGCTTTTCCTCTCTTTTAGGTGATCGGTCAGATTATTTATATTAATATTCTGTTTGGTTTATATAATAGGATTTATAAAATTCAACCATTATTTATATATTATTAGATACAAATACGATGAATAATATTACGGTAAATGGTGACGATCACTGAGCTAAACGGGAAAAGGAAATTCGGGTTGATAGTTCGAGGCTTTATAGCATAATGTAATATTTACGACTTTAATAACGAATGTTATAATTTTATTTATCTTCGTTTAATTGTCTTTAAATTGATATAACGATCGTGTTTTTTAATTACGTTAATTACGTAGTTTTTTTAATTACGTTATTAACGTTATTTACGTTGATTAAATTGATAATATGTTTACTTATAATAAAATGTAATATATCGATATCTCTTTCCAAGTAAAAATGATTAAGATTTAGTGTAATTATTTATTTACTGTACGCATTTAAACATATTTATAATATATTGAGACTACGTAAATATCAATAACGATATTTCAAACCTACAGCACAGCGTAGACGCATACAAACTTGATAAGTTTCTGAAAGAATTTAAATTACATTGATTATTATCCATTTTTAAATCAACTATTTCAGCAATTATTTAAATATTTCAATAATTTGAATAACAAAACCATTTCAAACAAAGACGAACTTTATCCCTGTTGAAGATTTATTATTAGGTTAGGTTGGAATTAGCGCGAAAAATCGGAGGTAATTCTTCTCGGTTCTAATCTCATCCTAAGAGTTTACTTGTTTTAATCCTGACATTTTTTCTCGACCCTAAATACCTTATATCTAGCAGAAATGTAATGTTTCATTACTATATATATATATAAATATATATATATATATATATATATATATATATATATATATACATACATACATACATACATACACATATAAGCGAACAGCAGCGAAAAAATTGGCACTGCAGGTAAACACCGCAATTCGGGCAAGTATTGGGTATGTTAAAAAGAGTTACATATAATATTTATTTTTCACTCAATTAGAAAAAGGGGGCGTTTTATGTCTTATTTCAACTACAATTTATTCCTTTATAAACCAACAAAAAAGTCTTTCTTTGTCCGACATCTATTTCCGGACACCGTCTATGGATGAAGTGCTTGTGCTTATTTTTTTGTAATTACATGCATATTATTATTATTACACATTTGCATAATCTATGTAATTTAAACAAAACTATGCATAAAATTGGGTACTCTTTTTTCCTAGGATGTTACGGAGCCATAAACGCAAACTTGGGAGGGGGGACATGACCCGAAAAAGCCATTCGGAAAGCAGCATAGTTGTTTTGTATAATGTTTACGATACCGTAGACCACACTAGAGAGAAGAGTCGAATCTGACCGTATAATTGCTAACGATACTTTGAACGACGAAAGAACTTTCAAAATAACGTTGGGTTTAAACTCTCTTTTTTTCTATGACTTATATAAGAAGCAATTGGAAAAAGTTATGAATGCGGAAAAAGATCCAAAAAATAAGAAAGAAGAGAGAATTGAAATGAAAAAACAAAAATTTAATTAAAAAGGACGTAATGTTTAAGAAATGCATAAGGGAAAATAAAAATAAAACGTTCAGAATTGTCAACAGAAATTTTATTTATTACTTTTATGATCACTAGAATGTTTCAGATTTGATCAAATCTGATGAGGCTGGTTATTGTAGGTTCGTGTAACTATAAACACTCTTAAGTACCTTTAAAAATCTTAGTTTTTTTAATCTTCGAAGCTGAAATACTCGCCTTTCTCCTTCTCTTCTATGTACCTACATATGATTAAGGACGTATTTAGAGAAATTTCACAGCTATTGTTTGATATATCACGAAAATACCAAAACAATGAGATAAAATATTTGATGTCAATTTCACGGGTTATATTTCTAATTACTAAATCGTCCATCTATTTATTCAATTTTATCTCAGGTAACATTTTATTTCTTTAGTTAATATTCTGTCATTTGATACAAATATTTATAACAAAATTTTTTTGACAAGTTGCATCAAAATTTGTAAAATAGTTTTAAGCCTACTGTGTAATTTGGATATGGCGGGCAACTTACTGCTAATTGGCATTGTGAAAATAACTTATGCTTTATGTTTTGTGAAGCCAATTATATACTTGAGTGATATTGAATATATTTGGCGTTAATTTTGTAGAAATTCATTATTCACAATTAAATGAAACTACGTATTGTAGTATTATTTCTACTTTCTTTAATTTCTTTACCACGACCTAGCTTTCGTTGTATTACAACATCTTCAGGTGGGCTATTAGCAAAGATTTTTGCTAATAGCCCACCTGAAGATGTTGTAATACATGTAAAATGTAGAAAGAAAAATTGAAAATGTGAAAAGAAAAATTTATAATATGATTGAAAAATCTGCCATTCTAAGCTGTTTAGTATTATTGACACCGTCAAAAGACTTCTGGAATATATAGTTTATGATTTTTACTAAATAGATATGGTCGTACCGCGTTTCAAGAAATCGAAGCTCTAACGAGATCACGTGTCGCCGAAGTCCACCTCGATGGGACATGGCGTAAACATGGTAGGATTAGGTATTTCATAATAGACGGAAAACGCAATGAGGATTGTTTGGCATTTAAATATAATTTTTAACACAATCATGTTAAATATATTCAGACTGTTATTATTTAGTTAACGTCAGTTGCATGGGAACCAGATTAGTTAATGCTGTATCTCACAAATAACGTTTCGTTTTAGCTAATGATTTTAATGTGCAGAAAAATATTATTTCTGTCTTAGAAATTTAAACAAACAAATGAAGGAATTGTTATTATGACAAAAAGTTGATTATGAAAAATAAAGTAATTTTTTTTACATTGAAATGTCATTTGAGCATTAACAAGACCTGATGTAAGGTAATAAATTATTTTGAAGCAGTGAATAGATAAACATGAAAATATTCAAATCCCAATTGGATATGTTCATACAAAACGAGACTGGACGTAAAATATTTTTTCTTCTCGTGTATTTCGCCAAACCGAATAAAAGTCTTTGGAGGCGCTTTTTACTTTTGAGACCTGCGTCCCCGATGAAAAAAGATTTATACCAATTTCAAATACATAGATTTAAGGACTGTTACGTGTACAACAATCGAAATGATGGATGATGGGCAATAAAAATGTAAGCGATGATATATGTGGTCTAAAAATAATCGCGGTGTTCGTTATCGAGAGTATCTGTGTACAACTGCTTAGCTTGAAATGAAGGTAAGCAGTTATCCGGTCTGATCGTGTTTTTTTTTAAATTCGCTTTATAAATCAGAGACAATATTTTGTGATTTCGTTAATATCCTAAAATATACATCCTTATTACCACATTAGATATCCTATATGACCTAGGCGTACAGGCACGGTCAAAAACTATTTTTTCCTTTACCATGAAGGAATACTCACAAAATGTCATGTTATAGAAATATTTGGTAACTGAGGAATATTTTGATATAGAGGCAAGTTGAAAACCCATTTTTTTCCTTTACCATGATGAAATTATTAGTAGAAAGTCACGTTATAGAATTATTCGATAATCGAGAAACATTTTCAAGTAGATTTTCAAGCACAGTGGAAAAGTATGTTCTCGTTTACAATGATGGAATACGTTCAAAAAGTTATCTTATAGAATCATTTGATAATCGAGAAATATTTTGAGGTAGAGTCACCGTAAAAACCATTTTTTTATTTACATTTATGGAATGCATACAAAAAGTTATCTTATAAAATCATTTAATTACCGAGAAATATTTTAGGGTAGAGGCAGGACGAAAAAACATTTTAGTGTTGCAAAATGCTAATAGATGGCGTAACTTGTATGTATCAAGGATTTTATGTTATTAATAGATAAATGTTGTGATGATATCATTGGATTAAAGACAAATTCCACCATCCATGGACAATTTAATACTAAGTGGGTATTTCATAACGATAATCGTAAAAGTTAATCTTCACTTCACCCTGGTCTAAATCTTAAATAAACGAACATATTAGTCACTAAACTAAACCAACATATTAGTGACATTTAACGGGAGAAATAACATTATTTCTGTAAGACGAAACTCTTTTATTCAATAAAACGTTTTGTTACTGAAACATTCTTATAAATAGCGCAACATTTATGTATCAAGGATCTAATATTATTAATAGATAGATTTCATGATGGTAAAATTGGGTTAGAGAAAAACCCTACCGTCCTAATAGAAAATTAAATATTAAGTGAGTATTCCATAACGATAATCGACAAAAATTGTTGTCCTAGTCTAAATTTTATCTAAACTAATATATTGGTCACTTATAACCTGAGAAATAACAATATTTCCTTGGAACAAAACTCAGTGTTCTTGTTCAGTAATAATATGTTGGTTTTATAACTTGCTAAAAATAGCTTGACTTCCATATATTAGTGATTTTATATATTATATAGATGTCGTGATGGCATTATTGGTTTAGAGATAAATCCTACCATACTAATAGAAATTTAGAATTTATTGAGTATTCCATAAAGGCCAACAAAATTGTTTCTCTGAAATCTAATGACGCTAAAATTTCCTCCCTCGCGAGAAGCATATCAAATGGTTGAATCGACTTGAATATATGTAAACTAGGGCAACGAGTGTGATTATCGTGTTAGCGCCTGGAGAGCAATTAAATAGAGTGTCGGTGGTTAAATTACAAAGTGAAGTTGTTTGATGTTGAGATGCAATAGGTGAAGGAAGTAGACCAAAACATTAATGGAGAAAGTTGTTGTTGGGTTTAATTTACCCATTATGTTATTGCGTTAAAGCCTGCGTGGGCAATTAAATCGTCAAGTGTATGAGAATTATTGTTTTTGAAATTCCAATAAGAAATTTCGTTTTTACGTTTAATACTTCATTACTATTATACTTATATTTTATAAAACCAGCCAGTACGAGTAGAACTGGCCCTTCGGAATTTTGTACAAATTTAATGACTTATAAACATTTTGGAGTTCAAAATATTTTTATCACACCATTTAAAAATGCTAATATTACTTTTCACCATATAAACACGTTACCTCATATGTCTTTCACAGGCTTGTTTATATGATTTTTTAGTTTTCGCCGTGGTTTCTAATAACACTAGTACATTGTTAAAAATTCGTTAGAACATATAAATATTTTGGGTTTAACATCTAAAAGATGTAAGTAAGTGGTAACGATATGGCGAGTCTGTCTGACTATCTGTACGTCAATGTTAAACGTGAGTATTTATTAAATACATTTTTGTCAACAATAAAATTGCTAAATTTTGAAATTTTTAAAAAAAAATTGAGATGTATATTAATTAAAATATAGTGTTAATAATAAAGAGGCTAGTGTTGGACAAAATCATTAATATCGACATTTTCTTTACTTTCCAATTTATTTTCATTACATTTTATACTGCGACAAGTATTCCAACATTTGAAAGCACTTTTTACTTATTCGTGTTCTTGGTCATTAAAATGTAAGAAACAAAAAAACTAGAATCTCTTCGACGTCCATATCTCACGCAATTTACTCAAAGTAACTGCGATTCGAATCGTCGTGCAAGATCCAGTTCAAGATCCAAACAATGTGATTTTATAGATGTATATTTCCAATAACACTATAATATA
Source organism: Druceiella hillmani (assembly GCA_039881145.1). Classification (NCBI taxonomy): domain Eukaryota; kingdom Metazoa; phylum Arthropoda; class Insecta; order Lepidoptera; family Hepialidae; genus Druceiella; species Druceiella hillmani. Next base: position 1,977,916 of record JAYKKI010000052.1, read on the forward strand.
TCTGGAAGAATAAGGCCTAACTTATATTTATAGTAAATTTTCACTCGATTGATATACTTCATATGAATAATATAACTATTCCCATACATGTTGTAATATTGAGAATGGTTGTATAATAATTGGAAATCGTCATTAATGTTTTTCGTACTTCACACAAATACCCAATTTTAACTGAAAATGTCACGAATCACCCAGCAAATAATGTAATTATTAGTGGGTATGTTTTAAATAATACTATAATAAATCTAAAGCAACAGGTCTAAACAACTGGGTTTACAAAACATTATTATCCATATGATATATTTCAAATGAATAATATAATTATTTTCATAAAATTGTAATCTTAAGAAGGTAGTAGCATAATAATTGGAAAGTCTAATATCCACATTGATATCGTTCATACCTCACTCAGCTAACCAACTTCAACTAAAAATCTCATGCGCTATCCAGCAAATAATATAGTTATTTGTGTATACGTTTTAAAACATACTAGATCTAAAAAAAAGATCCAAGCCATTTATGTTACAGACCATTTTTATCAATATGAAATTAATAATACAATTATTTTCATATATATTGTAATCTTAAGAGTAGTTGTGTAATAATTAGAAAGTCTAATCGACATTAATGTATCTCGTACGTCACTCAAACTACCAAACTTTAACTGGAATTGTCACGCATCACACAGCAAATATTGTTATTACTGTTGTGTACGTTTAAGATTTATGCTATAGTATGCCTAGGAGAATAAATCCAAATTACGCGGTTTATAGACTATTTTTATCGACATGATATACTTGATATTAATAAGATAATTATTTTTACAAAAATTGTAATACGAAATGCAGTTGCATAATATTCGGAGAATGTAATCGGCATTGATATCTCTCGTACCTCACTCAACTACTCAAATTTAAGTGGAAATGTCACGCGCCACTCAGCAAATAATGTAATTCCTACGTTTTGAATACCATTTATCATTTACATGAAATATGTCAAAGAAATAATATGTTTATTTTTATTAAGATTATATTGTTAACGGTTCTTTTATTATTACGTGTTTAATTTTTGTTGTATTTCACATCATAAAAAATGATAGATACAGAGCGATACATACTTTTTACTTTTTTTTTGGAATAAAGTATAGCCTATATCTATCTATGTTAAATTAAACTGATGACACGGATTTTAAACCAAGCAATTGACTTAATTGATAATTATATACGAATATTTTTTACCTTAGAAGCAGTTAATCCAATAAGGAGGTTTTAAATAAAAGTATTATGTTACTAATTCCGGCGGGAAGCTAGTATAGCTTGTAATTTACCTCTTCTATATTTCTTAATGATAAAGAATTCGGCCATTGGAAGATAATTAAAGCTTTTTCCTTATGCTTTATACTTGTTTTTAGAAATGAGTAACTATTTCGATTGTTAGATGATGACGTGGACTCAGTGTTACAATGGCATCTGAAAAACAAACTCCAGTTTAATACTAGCAAGTGTGCAGTGATTATTAATTTACATGTCCGAGCGGCGATAATGTATTTATACAAATTAGCGGGGTATTTTATGTTCCCAAATCCTCTCATTTTACGATTACACAATTGATACTTGTAAAACTTCACTTGCGATACTCAAATTTGCCTCGCAAAGCTACCGAGACTTTAATAGCATCATTCGTAATAAATTAAAAACCACCTTAGTTATTTGGCCTAAATATGAGTTAACATAAAAGAAAATATGGAAAATGTTTATCAGATTTCTCCATTTTAAAATTAGGACTTTAGTTTTTATATGTGCCCTTCGCTTTTCATTTTAGACACAATTAGGTATAATTCTCCATATGTAAGAAGGGAATTTCAGATGGCTTTCGTTTATTAAATTATTAATAGGTTATAATGACAACAAAAAACGTCACCAAACCCAATACGGATATATTGGGTTTGGTAACGATTTTTATACCTGACTGTAAAACACGATTAAAAAGGTATCCAATATTACATATTCCGCATGCACGTACTAATATCCTTTGGCGATTTGCCATAGCCCAAACGCATTTTGCACAGGCTGCAATCGGTGTTGACGGCATTGCTCCATCTTGACTCGTTCTCCTGTCCAATTTGCAGCTTTAGAGTCAAGATCGTAGACTATGTGGGTAATTCACGTTTAGGTGTATATTCATCGTGTTTTATCATTGTTTTTGTGTTTCGTCTAATACATCATTTTGCGTTTGTTTTTAGTTCTGTTAAACTCGTCAACAAAATGGCCATGAAAAAAATAAAAAAGTAACAAGTCTTCAGAAAACTTTCCACATTCGGGCCTTATTATTGAAGGTACTATTTAACTTACATTGCAGGATTTGCGCATATAAATAGCTGGTCGGAATAGGTGGATGGTCAGCTATAATTAACTTGAATTATCCATGATAACCTTGGGACGACAATTGTTGTATCCCGAGAATGTTCGAGTTAACTCGGAAACATCGGCACGTTGAGTGTGCTCACAATTCCTTGGAACTCTAGGGTATTGATTTATATTTTAAGTACCTTATCACTGGATAAGCTACTTTATTGATAATTTTGAGTTTGGGAAAATGTCGAGTTCGAAATAATTAGATTGAGTCGAAACAAGTGTACATGCAATGGTACAGTAAGTATAGATAACCTCCAAAACATTTTCTGTTGTCACGATGGGTCTGAAAGTGGAAGTTGTTTTTGGAGCTATATATAGCGGGTAGCTGTATATAGCGGGTATCTTCTTGATTGATTACAAGAACAAAGATCTCAAAATAAAAGGGAAATATTACGCCAATACACTGCAAAATATAAAAAAATGCTGTGAAGGATAAAGGAAGAGAACAATGAGGCAAAACCTCGCGCCATTTGCATGAAAACACGTCGACACAGAAAAGTATTGTCATAGTGATCAAAAAAGACCTTTGAAGAAAAACAAATGGAAATTTAATTTGTTTATTTTTATTCGTGTTTAATACGCAGTCAACTTGACAAGGTTAAATATATTCAAAAGAAGAAAATTCTGCGTTTATACATCCCTATTCTATATAATTTTAAGCATTTTTTTTATTTTAACGATCATTAAATCTCAAAAAATATAAAATTTTTATTCCTCTGATAATAGACGTAAAAGAAATTATTCGCCCGTAATAGATAATCCAATAGAAATTTTCTCTTAACTTCAATAGTCATTTAAGTTTTTCATCAATTAAAATTTAATTTTGATAAATCATAAAAATAAAACGAAGCTATTCATTTGCGTAAAGGAAATAAAGGAATTTATATAAATATCGATCTCATCAATAAAAATAACTAAAGTAGCGAATATATGAATGTGGATTCCAAATAAAAGTTAACAAATTTGTCTAATTCTTCTCTTCGTCATTAAAGATATTGAATCACGTAGTGTTACATGATCTTGGTATAAGATACCTAGTGATTTGTTTGATATCCCTTATTTAACATTAATAACAAAAGCACTAGGAGTATTCGGTAATTTTGTGGGCTTCAATCGGATGCGATTTAGTCTCTGCAACACGTACAACTAATGGAGCAACATAAACAGCCCGAATTTAATTTATTGAAGCTTAGCCGTTTGATGGACAAAGGGAATATTTTTCACCAGGTTTTATCACGTTGTTGCCAAACACTTTTGTGTTTATTTTTTTAATCCAGGCATCATCTATAAAGGACAAAAATGAAAGAAGACAAGTTCAAGATTTTGTGAAACTAATAATTTTTGAGCTATTAACACAAATCACATTATATCTCTCAATAAACGTAGAATTATTATGTACAGTTACTTTTGTTTGATAGATACATATTAAGTTTTGTAGAAATCAGTCATATTTATCAATTTTCCTAATTTAAATAATGCATCCAAGAATAGGTTGGAATATATTTCCCCTTGCTCGGTCCCTTTACTAATTATCATAATATTAAAATCTTTCAGAATTCTTAAAATGTTGAAGAAAAGATTGTTCGATGATGAAATTGACGAAAGCTGGCAATATTAATAAGCAGGCCATCTACCGGAGGATTCAACAATTTTAGGAGACGAATAAGAATCTGACAAACATGGTGAAGAACATAGTATGGAATAATTTATAAGTGCTATAGAAGTTTCGGAAGGTAAACATACTGGTTCAAGTCATGAAATAAATGCCAACACAACTGGTTAAAGTCATAACATTAATGCTAACATTGCAACAATGCTTCCATCACTTGACACTGAGGAGTGTCTATATTCTGTTACAAAGAATATTGAGTTACAATTTCAAAAGCAGGTGAGCACCTTCAAAAAAAAAATTAAAATAAATTGGTGTTCCACCAAGGAATTATTAAATGTGCTTATTTTTCTATTTAAGAACGATGTGGGCTTAAATTAATTTAAAGAAATTTAAAAAGTTTTTAATGCATTTATTACCGTTGAAATATTTAAAAACATTAATATTGCGGCGTAAAACCTTTCAATCGTTTGGTTACACTACAAATTATTGCAACAAGATGCCTAGATATGTTAAATGTATTGAAAATCATCTCACGGCTAATTGTAATAAGTTAAGAAGTATGCAGCCAAAATTATCTCGCTGTCTGAAAAATCCTAGTGTTGTATGTCGAGTAATTTAAGAACTTCAAAAGCAGAAACATAACGGAAAAAAAACTGAAAATTAAGTAAAAACAAATAGAGTGGTAAAATTTTCACTCAGAATGAAGCCATAATACCATAAAGTTTTGAGGGAAAAGAAGTCAAATTGTTGCTGAAATTTTTTTTGTAACTAAGCAAGTATCAAATAATGATAACATGTTATTAGAAATTATGCAGATGCTAAAAGATCAAAACTTGCGACTGAATAAAATTGAGAGCAGTGTTAAAGTCTTTAGAAACTGACAATGACTTCTCTATGATTATTGGGACGGAATGTCAATTGATTGCTGCAGCATATGTCTCATATCAAAGACACCTTTTACTAAAGAATCACTCATCGAAAAGTTATTTAACCTGTCATATTATTCGTCCTACTACAATTGTAACGGTTGAGTCATGAATTCAACATGCTTTTCCACAAGTTAATTGATCGCTTCATTACTGAAGGTAACTTTAAGGGTAAGTATACCCACGGGGCTTCGAAGCAAATCCCTTAGGAGTGATCAAGAGTTATCGAGAGTTATACAGGGTTATTTCTAGTTATGGATGCGAATTCACATCAAGTGATAAACCAATGTTTTACCTACGTAATAACACTCTAGATCTAGACTTTTTTTCTGTCAACAATGTATCAGCAAATTAAATTAAAATTGAATGATTAATGAATTAAAATGGCTTGACACGAACTCTGATCATTCTCCAATTTATTAACAATTCGTGAATAAATCATTGTAAAAGAACCGAATCCAACTCTGATTATCAAATACATAGATAGGAATTTTTCGCTCACTAAAAACTTATATTAACCTGATGGTCACTTAAGACTATGGATTGATTGGGAAAATAATTCAATACCGTATAAAAAAAAACGATTACAATATTGAAAGAAAATTAAAAAGTCTTAATACTCGACAAAAATTAGAAATCCAGTGTAAAAAAAACATAAGCTTCGAAAAAGAAGCATCAATTAAGGAACCCACACGAAAACTTAACAGAACTGCTAGACAATAAAATACAGAAATTAAAAATGTCAAGGAATTATCAATCACCACATTTCTCACATAACTTATTGCAGACAACAGCACTGGACACTTACTCTAGAAACTTTTTAAATACCTTCAAAGAAAGTTAGCTCAAGTGCCCTCTATGAGAAAACTGAAAGAAAATAGGCTTGTAATAATTTGATAAAAGCAAATGTATTTGCTTCACAACCTGAAGCAGGATTTCATTCAAATAAAAGAGATCATACTCTCTCACGTCTTGATTTTAATGTTTATCTTAATAGAATTTCATTGGTTACTGTCAAGGAATTAATTATTTAAATTAAAACAAATTCAAAACAAAAAAAACACGAAGGTAGTTGACACACTGAGAGGAAATTCTATATTTATTAAAACACCATTTTAAAAAAAAATGCAATTGTGCAAAGTTTGGATATTGTCATTTCGGATGAAAAAAACATTAAATTAGAACTATACATTTCAAAATGATATGAATAAATAAAGTACTTATTAAAATCAAAATTGCGCATACCACGTATTTTATAGCTCATTGACTCTTAGCCGCTCTCTTTTATTTACACTACCACCAAACGACAATCTTGCTGATCGTTTGCAGGTTTTCTATCATAATTAAATTATAACTTAAAATATTGACATAAATGAAAGAAATATTATATTTCTCAGTATTTTTTATTCATATAATATATTTAATTTGAAATCCATTTCTAGCGTCAGTTAAACACATAAATTTTAAACCTTATTTGAGACGTTTTTTGGGTTCCTATATTTTAGATGTGCATCTTCACAAAAATTTATTAACATTTCGTCTATTCAAGCATAGCAACCAATTGAACAAATTTTTGCAGTTTTGTATTTGTATGTCAAACATTTTGGATATTGGTGCAGCTCCGCTGCAGTGTTTATCTCGGGTACTTTCATCACCAAAACGAAGACAATTAAGTAGTTTTTTAAACCTATTTTTGCTGATTATACAGCGATAAATTTCTAGGTCTGTTTCATCAGTGCTAAACCAACATGAGTAATATGCACGGTTTTCTATGAAAATTTAAGTGTAGTACAGCATACTAATCATTGCTTTTAATTTAATCACGTCCAGGTCTTTAACAAATGCATTGTTTTGATAGTTTGGTCTGATATTTATTTTTATTTAATATGGTTTACGATGTTGTTTAATACATTTTTTTTTAAAACAAGATCCGTCAATTCAAGAGTATTTCCATGCAACACATCTCTAAAGTTTGAAACAGGTGAATATTTTATATTATACTGGATCGTTATTTCTGGATCTTGACATTGGAGGATGCGTACACAAACGGAATCAGGTCTTACCAAATTAATTTCTATGCCTTGCCAGTGGAGCATCATCATAGAAAAATGAATCTTATATCGGCTGGCTGATGTCGTTTTTTTCCTTCAATGTTGTCTTGATGCTCGTTCTCTTGCCTTCTAATTCTGAATATGGCTGAGGCTCACCTTCAATAATAAGATTCAGTCGAACATTTTTTATATCACTGAAGTCTTCATTTGGTATTTCTGGTACGTTTACTTCAGTTGCCGAGTCTGAATAAAATTCTTCCAACTGTCTTATTATTTTTTGATTGGATATTTTAATAAAAACAATGTAACGCCTAACGTCTGTTACAAAGACCGTGCAAAATATTATAACATGTTACTTTTAACTGCACGCACGCGTCAGGTAGTCGAGTGCACATCGCGTATTGGAGGGGAGGGGCGAAAGGATATAAACGTAAAATTCATAGTTCCTGTTTTACCTGCTCAATTTTAAAGCAGAAAATCGCTGGAGTCACTTTGGCCGACACTATGTGGTTAAGGTTTAAAGAAAGAAATGTAAGAAAAATTTAAAACTTAAATATAAAGCTAATCATTTAACGAAGAAGAGAGAAGTGACAAAAATATTTCTACAAAACGGAAACGGAGAACAGTGATCGATTATAAAAAAGGAAGGTTTTGTTGAAAAATAATTGCAAAAATTCATTTAATTTGCCAAATTATAGAAAAAACATAACCAAGTTTGGCCAAGAATTGAGACCGATAGCGTATCCTCAGGCATACATAATCACGTACGTTCAGACCAGCGAGCGAAGACGCATGCCATTTCTCAAAAGCAAATTTACATCATAACAAATATTAAAAATTATTACAGAACATTTAATTTTCTAGTGGAAGATTCCTCTGTAAAAAAACTTTATTAAAAGTAGATTATTTTTTAAATTACTTCAGTTATAATTACTTTTATCATAATAACACGAGATTGACACCCTAATAGGTAATAACATACAGTTGGCAGGTGTACAATATCTGCAAATTTATTAAAAAATTATTGTGTATTGTTTTAACATTGTAATTATTTTTTTTTTTTTTTTTTTTTCTGTTTGTATCCTGCGATCAGTCATTAGAACTATAAGCAGGTAGGTTGTGGTATGTATCTTGTTTGGGCGAATATAGGGCCAGTGCCCTTAATCGCTCTAATTATGAAGCACGTCAGCTCTCTTGAGTCTCTTTATCGAGTTGGGCTGCAACAGCATGTGCGAAAGTGGGTTAGGATGGAATGTCAGACGATCTTTGTATGTGGCTGTGTAGCGTTTTGCTTCGTCTACGATGGTTGAAATTTGTAGATATTCGTGGATTTCCGAATTGCGGGAGTACCATGGTGCACCTGATATGACCCTAAGTATATTGTTTTGGGCTCTTTGTAGGCAGAGTATGTTCGAATTACTGGCCGATGACCACAGTTGAATCCCATATGTCCAAATGGGTTTTATTACGGAGCAGTACACTCTTAGTTTGTTGCTTAGGGATAGTGCTGACTGTCTTCCTAGAAGCCATAGCAAATTTCTAAATCGAAAATTGATTTCGTTACGCTTATTTTTGATGTGGTCTTTCCATGTCATCCTTCGGTCCAGATGAAACCCCAGGTATTTGACGCAGGACGATTGCGGTAAGGTGTTGGTACCTAAGTTGACTGCAGGACAAGTTGTACGTCTCAGAGTGAACGTGATGTGGTGAGATTTTTGGGCACTAGCTCTTATACGCCATTTGTTCAACCATTTATTTGTGTCATCGAGTTGTGCCTGCAGCAATTTACTTGCCTCTTCTGGACTGCTATTACATGCGAGAAATGCAGCATCGTCAGCATAGGTTGCTACTGTAATATTAGGTGTCTGGGGTAAGTCATTCGTGAAGATGTTTTAAAGCACCGGACCGAGTACCGATCCCTGGGGTACTCCTGCGTGGCAACTATACAAGGAAGACCTGGCGTCACGGTGTTTTACTCGAAACATTCTGTCTCTAAGGTAAGAATCCATCAAGGGGTAGAAAGAGTGTGGAAGTGCTTGCTTTATTTTGCATAGTAACCCTTTGTGCCAGACCCGATCGAATGCCTGTTGAATGTCCAGGAAAGCAGCAGAACAATATTCTTTCCTTTCCAAACAGTCTCGTATAGTACGATAGACTCTGTGTACTTGTTCTAGGGTCGAATGTTGCTTGCGAAACCCGAACTGATGATCTGGTATGACGTGATTGATATCTAGGTATGCATGTATCCTAGTAACGATTATTTTTTTTCACAATTTGCTTAGAACTGGAGTTAAGCTGACATAACGGTGTGAGGATGCATCGTTGACTGGTTTACCGAGTTTATGGATCATAACTACCTCGGATATTTTCCAAATAGCAGGGACATGTTTTGTTCTGAAGGTTGCATTAACGAGGGTTACCAGGAAGACAATACATTTTCTAGGAAGCTCTTTGAGTACCTTCGGGGTGATCAGGTCAAATCCTGGAGCTTTCTTCGAGTCCAAGCTGGCTATTTCTTTGGACAGCTCCTTTGGGGAAGTAGGTCTTATCGGCAGACACAGCTGCAGGTCCTGATTTAGGATCAGATCTATTTCAGGGTCCTCAGGGTTGTCAGATCCGTTAGGTTTGAAGACATTAGCAAGATGACTGGCGAAGGTCTCAGCTTTTTCTGGGTCTGTCCGTGCCCATGTATTGCCATTCCAGATTGGCGGTGAACATTGTTGGGGCTGTGGCATATTCCTGGTAGCTTTCCATAAAGAATGGGTCCCATGGCCATTGGGTGACATCTTTTCCAGTCTTCGTTTAACTGCAGCGTTAGTAACATCAGCAAGAAGAATCTTTAGCTCTTTTATTGCTTTGTTCAGTCGCGTTTTGTCTTTGCTGTTACGGGAAAGTTGCCAAACTCTACGAAGGCGGCGTTTTTCATAAATTTTTTGACGGATTTCAAACGGGAGCGGTGTATTGGCAAATGAATGCTTCAGTGTGGGTGTGCTTGTCCACGCTGCCACTTGGATCAGGTTTGTAATGTATAGACATGCATCGTCTACATCTTCAGCAGTTTTTAACGGAAGTTTGAGAGTGATATTTTCGTCGAGATATTCTCGGAAACCATTCCAATCGGTTTTAGCGTTAGTTAGATAGGAGCTATGGGTATCACGGGGTATCGCAATAGAGCTTACAGTAAGAAGTATTGGTGTGTGATCAGAAGATCCATCTAGGTTTGACTCGATTAGGAGATTTTGATGACAAATGCCTTTTGTGATAAAAAAGTCTATAAGATCAGGAGTTCTCTCGGTATCTGTAGGCCAATATGTAGGTTCTCCGGTTGAAATGGTCGCTAGATTGTTGATCTCAGTACTACATTTTAATTCTCTACCTCTCGTAGTTGTTAACCTAGATCCCCAATGTGTGTGCGTAGCGTTCCAATCACCACCGGCTATGAATCGGTTTCCTAAAGCTTTGAAAAACTCCGTAAACATATTCTCCTTAATGGTGTGACGCGGTGGACAGTATATTGCTGAGAGGATGAGGGGTCCGGCACGATCATCGATCCGTACAGTTGTAGCTTGCAGGTACTTGATTTCCCAAGACTCGAGTAGGCAATGCTTAATGTTCTCCTTAATTACTATTGCCGCACCACCATGAGCTTCCCCTTCGGGGTGTGAAGTTGTGTAAACGCAGAATCCACGAATGCATATGCGTGATCTTGATGTAGTGTGAGATTCTGATATAAGGCAGGCGTCAAGCTTATTGGTTCTCAAAAACATCTCAAGTTCTTTAGTGTTGGGAGCAAGTCCGTTTATGTTCCACGTGGCGATGTGTAGAGAAGTCATTTTGTCAGATTGGATATCAGGGTAGTTATAAGTCCCAGTAGGGAGCCTATTTGTTGAATTAAGAGATCCATTTTCTCACTTTGTTTGGCAAGTATATCTTCTAATTTATTAGATTGTTGGTGAGTAGATTGCTGTGTTGTTGGTTGCCTACCTTTGGCAATATCGGCATAAGTTTTGTGGGTGTTACTATGACCCTTAGTGTCAAAGTTGGTGGTAGTTGGTATGTTGATAACAGGTGTTTGAGAGGGTAGTCTAGCGCGAGAGGCGAGATTCTTGGTCCTTCGAGCTAGTATTTCTTTGTATATTTGGCATCCTTTATAATTAGCAGGGTGGTCGCAGCAGCATAAAGCGCACTTGGCTGGAGTTGTCCTATTCTTTTTGCACTCTGAGGTTTTATGGTCTTCACCGCATTTCACGCATCTAAATGGTCTCATGCAGTTATTTTTGGTATGACCATATTGTTGACAGCGTTGGCATTGTACAATGAACTTTGATTTCCGTGGATCCTCAATCTTAATTTTTTGCTGTGCGATAAATGCAATGTTTTTAACGTCAGGATTGTTAATGCTAGGCTCGATATTGACGAAGAACGTTGAAGTCGGTTTCTTTTCGGGGCCGTATCGTGCATTAATTATTTCACCTCTGACTTTGTTGTTGGTCGCTTGAACTGCCTCAACAATAGCTTCATGAGGTGTGAGGTGATGCAAGTTCTTAATGACAATTCGGTAGCATTTGGAGTCCTTAGGCGTAAAAGTATACCCTATAAGCCCGTTATCTCTGAGGAGATTGATAATTTTCTTATATTCTTCTGGAGTTTTCATTAGCACGTGAAGGATATTTTTGGTAATCATTTTGAGCTTATAATTATCTTTTTGGCTAACAGTTTCAATTAGTTTTATTAACTCGTTGACGTCTTCTATACCACTCGGAACTATTGGTGGTGGTTTATTGGGTTTCTGAGTTTTTGAAAGGGCAATGTCATCATTTGGATCAAGCGGTAAGTTGCTAAACCGGTTCTTATTTACAATTCCATTAGACGGTGGTGGAGAATTGTACATTTTCCTCTTCTTATTGCCACGAGGAAGTGGTACATGTTGCCATATGGGTGGGGCAGGATGTTGAGAGATATCTTTTATTGCTGTAGTTTCAACAGGCAACAGGTCTGATTCAGGTTGTTTTTTTGAAGTTGTTGACTGTCCTCTGCTTATATCAGAGAGGGATGATGATCTTTGCCTAGAGAAGTAGCTTTGATGAAGTACTTGTTGTTTAAGTAATTTCTGTTGTGGTTGTGATATTGTTTCTTGTTTGGAATTCATATTGTTCCCACGAGTAGGGTCGATATAATAGGTCACTCACAGGGTAACGCCCATTCCTGTCAGAAGGCACTTTTCAACGATGTGAGCCAGTTTCATCGAGGTTTGCGCTAGAGACTGACTACCTGCAGCCATTCATCCTATCGGCACGGTCACACCTTAGGATTAGGGTTATTTTTTCAGGTTAAGAGGTTGTCTTCCTCGCGACCCAGGCAACCAAGCCCAGGTCTCCGTTCTTGCGAGACATGACCACAAGATTACGGGTGTGGAGATCATTTCCTACCTCCAACATAAGAAACTGTTAGGCTTGCTTAGTAGGTTAGTTGACCGCCGCCTACGACTCGGCGTTTGTTGTTCAATTGGCACCACCCGAGGGGCACGTGTAGGGTTATGGTTAGGTAGCTCCTACGGACGCGAACAACATTACCCCGAATTATTTAACGTAATAAAATCAACATATGGTTATGAGGTAAAAACTGCCATAAAGGTTATACCAATCGTAACCACCATTGTTTTGGTGTGTTACGTCATCTCTAATAAAAATTAATGAGGCCTATTATTTCGGGATCATATATCGACGAAAAAGTAATTGGAATAAATTTCAAATACAAATAATAAAAAAAAATTATGTGTACATTAATAAAATTTATTTATAGTTGCTTTTTATTAAGTGGGTGATAACAATGTCCGCGTAAAAAGAAATTTTCATAAAAATGTTCATCTAAATATTAGAAAATACGAGCCATAGTTTTACAATTAACTCGGTCTGATTGTAATTGGTGACATTGATCTAATAAATCTACGGTTAAACAAATTGTGAATTCATTTCTATCCTAAAATATCAATATGAGTAATCATATTAATTGAATAAAAGTAACCTCTTTGTTATAACATTAGTGCCTATACGTATAAATTTAACATTGCTGAGATTTCTGCCCCCGCCGAGTAGTAAGTTAAATTCATGTATTGACGTGGAGAAGTGTAAATCAGGGTAACGATTGTAATTATTGTGCTAGGGCTTTGTGAGTAATTGAGAGAGAGTCGCTAGTTAAACTACAAAATAATGTTATAAAGTTACAATAGGAGAAGGAAGTAAACCAGAACATTAATTAACAAGCTGTTAATGGGTTTAGCTTTGCGCCCTAACGCAACGCAATAACATAATGTTATTGCGTTAGGGTTAACATCTTCGTCCCTAAGGATTTAAGTTGAAAAATATATATGATATTTTAAAGGCTATACTTTTCACCATGTTAATATATTGCCTAGTATATCCTTCAAAGATATTAAAAATCTAGTGATATTTTTTTAATCTATGAGATTTTGTGTCATTCAATCTCATTTATAGATTTGCTGTAAATTTTAAGTAAATTCCTAGTAAATATATTTTTGTCAATAATATGTCTAAAAATATCTGATATATTCTGAAAACAATAGTTTCGGAATACTTATAACTTTTTAAATTCATCCTCCACACAATATAGGAATTTAAAAATGTTTATCATCATTATGTTTAAATTATATTTACGTTCATTATAAATTAACGTTGTTTGTGTAAACTTATATAATATATAATTATATCTTTGTTTTCTTTATTATTAACTTGCTCAACGTAGTAGAATTGATGAAATCGTACATGTTTTAAAAGTTTTTGAGATTTCCTCTTATATATAAAAAAACCAAACCAACTCATATTCCCTGTTTAAAATATTTTGGATATCTATACAAAAATATTTTAAACAAGGAATGCGAGTTGGTTTGGTTTTATTTAAATTTAGAGATCTCTCTACATTTACAGGTTTACTTTCTATATAATGTTACTTGTTTAATGTTGTGTTATACTTTGTTGTGTTGTATTTATTTATTTATCGTCTTTAATGAATCTAACTGATACATATGGCGGACTTATTGCTTCGAGAGCAGTCTCTTACAGCTAATCATAACATCAGTCCAGCCCCGTTCAACGAACGGCCGGAAATCGAACCCGGATTCCCGCGGCGTGCCGTATCGTCAAAGGCCGTTTGACTTATAATCAATCCAATACACCACGGCGATAAAATATTCACACTAATGCAACTTTTCTGTACAAATTAACCTGAATTTTCTGTACGACTTAACCTTTGTGATTTCTTTCGAAATATTTTTTCACCTTTCGGTAGTATATCCTTCCTTGAATTTCCTTTTACGTTTTACTACGATAGTAAGTGTTGTGTGAAAGTTTGCATTCATTACAAAAAATAGGTCACATTGAAGAGGGCTGTTATAAACACGTGAGAATGTCGTGCAATGCTTCATCAAGGTTGATCATATTATTGAAGCTATTTGCTAATGTTCCATTTTCCAATATTTATAATAATAAAAAAATATTTGGTATATTATAAAAACACACTGCATATTTTTTAGCGATGTTTACCTCATAAACTTGGCAAACGGGTATTTCTAATACTACCAACATTACTTTAGTCCCAGATCATTAATGATCGTAAACGATCGAGAGATGGACATTAAGGCTAGGGCGTGACGATAGGTTATCTTTCTCAAGGATCGACTAAGAACGGTAGAAGAGGGCTCGAAGTGGAATTTAATTTGAATCGATAAGTTATATTCATGATTTGATTCGTTTCATTTTAGGCTGTGACCGTGAAAAAAAAGAGAATTCTACTTTGTATTTTGCTATATTGTACAGTTTCAGGTTATGTAATAGAAATTCAACATTATTTTCTTTTAGTGACAAAGTTAATAAGGAATGCTTTGGTTTACGTGTCATATATAAGGAATAGGTTATCTGCTTTAAAAGAATAAACACAAGTATATCGGTGGAAGTAATGTTTATTATTCTACAGTATACTTATACATTTAAATTAAAATTGGATGTAGGATAGCAAACGAAAAGTTGCGAATGCTTTGTCTCCTTGTGTCGATATCGTTATAGGTATATGTATATAATAAACTAGCCAATAAATGGGCACACAAACATGTTACTAGAAGTAGTGTTCTTTGTTTTACAGTATATTTAAAAGTTTAAAATTTGTCTCCCTGTGTCGATATAGTTATATGTGTATGGATATATTAAACTTGCAAATAAATGGGGATATGACCATGTTAGTGGAAGTAATGTCTATTGTTTCACAGTATGCTTATATATTTAAATTAAAATTGGATACAAGATTGCGAACAAAAAGTTGTGTAAATTGTGTATCCTTACGTCTGTAATGTTATGTGTCTGTGTATATACCAATTTAGCGACACACCCCGACGTCGTACAGATAGACAAAGGCTTTTCCGAGCTATCATATGTTTAACAAATTTTAAAACTTGATTTGGAACGGGAATCGTTGTTTTCATATTAGTTCAATGGTCAACTTGTGAAAACCCGCCCGTAAAATTTTGCTTACTTTAAAACATCTTTATAACTTTTAAACTAATTGTATAGAAACTATTGTATACAGGATGTCGTTACTAAAAAAATAGTTTTAATAATGATTGCCGTAGGTTTGAAATTTTGGAAAGTTGAGTTGAAAAAGTAGATTTATTTTAAATAGTTAAACGTTTATCATGAATTGTATATAATATATAATACATTTACACAATTTAATATATATATATGTATATATATATATATATATATACGCAATTTCAGACCTTATAATAGAACTTTTTAAGCAGACATATGTTGCCATACTATTTTTTCATTTATCTTTAGCGATTTAAGCAGCGTACGCCAAGATACCTTTCTGATGAATACTTTTTTCTGTTTTCATCTACCTTTATCGCCAGAGGACGGGTAATTTACACAATATATTTATAAATTACACGTTTCAATCTTTCTCATTAAATATAAATATCGTACATATATAGACAGACATAGCAAGGGACGTTCTTTAATAACATGTTTGAATAATTACAAATAAGAAGTGTAAGCT
This sequence comes from Druceiella hillmani, assembly GCA_039881145.1. Classification (NCBI taxonomy): domain Eukaryota; kingdom Metazoa; phylum Arthropoda; class Insecta; order Lepidoptera; family Hepialidae; genus Druceiella; species Druceiella hillmani. Next base: position 1,993,988 of record JAYKKI010000052.1, read on the forward strand.
TTAAATATTAGAAAAAAAGAGAAATGTGGAACATTAAGGAAAAATAATGCGAATAAAAACGCGGGTTCGACAGTAGACGCAGAATTATTTTTTCAGACCGCTTTGAAATCCTATGTGAACGAATCAATTCTAAAGTAAGCATATAATTAAATCTATGACTGGGAAACCTAAAAAAGGAAACATTTTTAAGAAAAAGCAAAAAATTTTAGTTTTGAATCAGTGAAGTTTTCTCTACATTGGCATAAGCATAGAAAATTCCACGACTATGGCACTGTTGTAGTTTATCTTTGTAAATGGTTTAAAATATTGTAAAGTAATAAATAATTACAGTTAATGCATAGATCATAAATCCATTGAGTGGAATAAACTTAGAGACATGATCATATTTTTTGTAGCCCAAATAATAAGGCACATAATCAATTTTGAAGGCCTTATAAATTATCAAACAAATGACTTGTAAAGTGCAGATAGGACAGATCGCCATAAAGGTATTATAGAAATTTAACAGAGGTGTCCCATATGATTGTATGACTCAGTGAGTCATTGTAACAAAGGTACTTTGGCGAAATGTATTGTAAGGACCTTTGCGACATATGACAGGTAAAACTTATGATATATAGGTATCTTAGCAACATATGGAACTTTGGCAACATTGTGTATTAAATCAATGAATACCGAAATGTAAATATCTTAAAATTACGTAAAGCTAAATTTTTGAATGACTGCCTATGAAAGAAATTGTTTCAATAATATTTTTTTAACGATGGTTTGTTTTTTTTAAGAGAAACGAAGAGTTCTAGAACTATTCATTTTACGTGAAAAAAATAAACTCTAGTAATAAATTTTCTTAAACAATTTTACTCTCTAAATTATTTAAGATAATATTTACTTTTAATAGTAAGTTTGTTTAAGAGAAATTACTGCTCCGATATAAAATCGGTGTTCTGATTAACGTAAACGGAAAATAAGAACGAAATAGCAGTTAGGGTCTACGCTGTAGATTTTTTGTGAATATGTCGACATAAAATCAAGACAAGTGTCTTGTATTATTATATAACTAGCGTGACCCGTGCGAAGTCTTCGCATTATAAATTATTCAACTCAATTTAATAAATCAAAATTGATTGCAGGTATTCAATTCATTTCTAATTTTGCACACTGCTTATTACGTTTTTATTCCATTATGAAGCTCAGATGACAGATCAAACAAATGTTTTACTAAAATTGACATATAGAGGCGCAAGTATCAAAAGCATTGAGCTAAAGCGCCACTTTATTTATACGTGAGTGGATTTGAAATTAAACAAATATTTTACCGACCGTCAATCATATTGACGTTGAGCCGTTAGATGGCAGCATTGCTGTTTTGTGTATATAATTTTAATAATTAATTAATTTGCAAAAACAATAGCAATAATAAATTTTTTAGTTGTGGATGCCGGTAGAGCAAGCAATTATCTATAAAATGATATATAATTTATGTGGATTAGTAGTGAGGTTTTTTCTAAAAAGGGAGAGTAACATCTTAACCTTAGCGTATTAATATATATGATGATGATTTAATTACTCATATCTATAATGCAAGAGTTACGCAAAGTAGCATAACGGGGACTGTCGCCGGACGCTGTATGCCCGATTGATCATTTACGCAATCGCATTGCTTCATTTTTTCCTTTTCTATTCGACGCTGTCGCAGCTCTCGCATTTGATCAACCCTAGACTTTTATTTTCTTGGATTTTTCTTCTTGCAGGCTCTTCTTTGATTCGTGTTTTTTACAATTCCGTGCATATTTATGATTGTTATCTCATATAACATCTTTAATTTTTTTTAACTTTCCATTTAATACCGATGTTTACTTATTCTGGCAAATATTTTTATTATCTCACTTTGTGTCCTAATAGTGTTTCGTAAGCTCTTCATACTGACTTTTAAATCGTCATCTTTAATAAATGCGTTTTCACGCTATACTTATTTATAAATTTACACAACGCTAATTCGCATGAGTCTTGTAGTTATTAGGGATTTAAATTTGACGGTTTTTAACACAATAATATTTCTTGAAATTTTCTTCCGAACAAATTGCTTACATTTCTTAGCTAAGGTTGACTGGCAGGAATTACTCTTGCAGTAATAAATTGCTCTATGTGTATTCGTGTTGAATTTAAGGTAAAATAAAGTATTGATTTAACTTAACTAAAGATCAAGCAGTAATTATAAAATTTAATAAACCGTTATTAAAGCCTGATATTAGATTTAACGATGAATGTTTAAGTAATTTTATCAAAGTTTCGGCTATCAAACTTCAACATTTCTTTTAACGCTAATACTATAGCAAAATAATCAATGGGGCACGGCACAATTCCCCCACATTTTAAATAATACAAAAGACGATGTGTTCTTTTGTTTTGATAAATAGCTTATTATATTTTTTGGCGTAAATATTTGTTCTCCTGTATATAGCATAATTCCCTGGAGATAACTTATATTTATTGCAGAACTTCACAACGTAGTTCCATAAATACCATATCAGAACTTTATTTTACTTACATTGTAAAACAGTTATGTTTCCACCGAGAGTATGTTGCCACACTTGTTTACAAAGTCTGCGTATAAAAGCTGACGCCACAAACCGTCTCAGGTTCCATTCGTACTGGGATCTTGAGTCAGTAAATATTTGCTCATGACGAGTACTTCCGCACATTGTTTATGGTGTATCTCTAAGTAAAGCCATTTTATGGAGACTCAAGGGTCATATTATAGAAAAAAAGATGAAACTGAACAGACATTTTTATATCTACTGCATATGAAGAGGAATATAGAGGCAGATAAAAAAAGACATATCAGTGTAATAATTACACAAAAATGTTCAATCTGAATTATGTAGCAAAGAACGAAGTAACTATTAACATAATTGTAAAAAGCAATAGTGCAAAATGATCCATTCGCCCCAACACAGAATAAACAGTATGTCCTGAGTTCAATCTAATAAGTGTAAAATATTAATTAAATATATTGTGACTTGTTTTTATATCTCAACTTCCTAACTAATGATAGAAATGAGAAAGTGAGTTATTTATTTATATGTCTGCTTGTCTTGCGGTGACAGCTGAATTTTTAAAGGATCTTCATAAGATTTTATATATTATAGCTTTCATCATGGAAATACGTATTGAGAATCGAGTGTAATTTTGTAGATAAAATTGATATAGAAATTTTAATTCCGTAAATCAAACTGAAATTAAAAAATAAAAATGTTTCCTTTTGTCTTTTTGTTTGCTATTTAATTACTTGTAAAAAAGATGAAAACTTCTAACAAATAAGGCTCTTGAAAATAAGTCTGCCCTTATAGAAATAAAAAGTAATTTTTGAAAAAGCTGGTATTTTTTTGAAGTAAAAGAGTAAAAAATGTGTATATTGAGAATCAGGAAAGCAAAAAGTTAAATAAAATTAATAACCATAGTAAAATAAAATGTATGGGCTTTATCTGGTCTCCTATGTTACGCATGCACTTCAGGTGTCAAAATAATTCATAAATATTTATCGCCTAGAGTTTCACGTACGTGGTATAATAATATCTTGAAAAGTGCGTTTTCATTTTGATATTCAATCACCTCTGAATGGCTGCACAAATATTACGAAACTTATTTGGGTAAATTCATCATTTCACTTAACAGATAAATTTCGATGTTTTTAAATAATTAAACATTTATTACTACAGTAAACACGTAACCTATTTGCTTACATATCCCGAGGTCCAAAATTTGCATGTTACTTGTGATAAGGCAATCATAAATCGCTAGCAAAAGCATTTTATAAATTCTATAAATGAAAAGCGATTTTCAGTATTCTAAATACCATACGTTTTCTGCAATTATGGAGCTATAGTTTTACTGACCGATTTTGATTCTTGTAGAAATGTGATATACAAGAAGTAAAACAGGAGAATATTTTTCTAGGGGTTAAGAAGAAAAGTTAACTTCATAAAATAGATCCTAAAATGATATCTGATAACGGTTAAGGACGTAGTCTTGGGTAAACTATGATCATTTATTCAGTAAATGCTATTTCCACAGCTCAGTTTCATTCTCGTTCGTTATAACCTGCATTATTGTTGCCCAGATCAACTGTACTGACTAAATTTACCAAACACTTAATTATATTAAAATAATAGACTAAACATAGCAGCATTTTTTTAAAGTATTTTTCTCTTCATCGTGCAATTCTGTCCATTTGACATTTAACTCGAGGTTAGATTGTTGTATGAATTCGTGCTTGGAGCAAGATCCATAGATACTCTCGTATATTTTTCACACTGGTGTTTTATACCATCAAAAGATCTTGAGATTTACGTCTCTATTCTATGAAATGTTGTGCTTTGCAATTTTTATTACAAGTCGGTTATCATATATTTGTATATGTTTCTTGGATGTTTTTAAGGAGACTGCTACTTCGATCTAACTGTTTCAATTTGCAAAATATGACGTAGTCGACAATTTTTCATATACCATGGCGTGTCAGTTACCAAGTTTAGTATAGTGGTTACATAGAAAAACGGCGAAGTGCGAGTCGGAGTCGCGCATAATAGTTCTATAGCATCAAACAATCTTAATTTATTTCGTATGCAATTAAATATATATTGACTTTTGTAGGTATAGTTTGACAGTTAGAGTTGTTGCTGCGGTGAGTATTGAAAATATCCCATATCTTAAAAAATATACATGTCTTATTCAAACCGATTTTCTTTCAAAGATTGTTTTAAGTGCCATTAACTCACTGTTTTCAGAATTTTGCAAATGTCAGTTAAAAAGTTAAAGGGGAGAGAGCCACTTTCTTAAGAAGAAGGATAAATCATCATCATAAGATCTCATCAACTATTGACTTAAATAAAAGTCATTTTGGAATCTCCATATTACATTTAAGACCTATCCCAATAACTATATTACATATGTCTACGTGCATGGATTTTTTCATTCTAGAATTACGTGTATAGAGTACCCCTAATATTATATTTATCATGATTCCACAATTCCATTTTATAGAGGTTCATGGAAGACACCTATCATCCATATTTCATATATATATAATACCAATGGGGAAAAACACGGAGAGACAGACAGATGGACATGGGCTGTAGACGACAACTTAAAATATTACGATGAAAAAACCTAATGAACAAAACCTTCAAGTCATTAATAACGAAAGACTTTTTTACTTTCAAAGTTTACTTGGAGGTAGTAATTTAAAAAACAATGTTACGTTTATTCAGCTATCAATGCTATTCTCTACAAATTTGCATTATTTGATGCAGCTAGCAAATGATTCAAGGACGTATTAAAAAATTATAATAGGTACAGTAACATATATGGTCCATCACGCAAACATGACGGAAATTCGACTTAAAATATTACATTGTTCGTAATTAATTGACCAATATTTATTGCAATAAGGGAAGAACTGTAAACTATTTGCGTTCGCAGCCACACTCGTACGTAAAATGGACTTAGATTAACGGATAAAGCTTGTTGGGCCAGATCTCATAAGAATAAAAACGATACTACCATGCAGAGAAAACGAAAAAATAAGTTTGTGGAACATTATATTTAAATGATCAATTAGATAAATGAAAAAACTTACGAGTACATATTTTCATGCAAAGTCGGCTTATGTTCCATAATAGTTTTCAGATGCTATTTTTACGAATTTCTTTAAACTAACAAGTAAGGTGAAACAAAGTGTGGATTGTGTACTGCCGTATTCCTAATATACAGATGTAACAGACGAATCCATGAAACTCACAATCCGACATTAGGTCATTGAAAAGCTATGTATAACTCGAAAGAGTGGTAGGCAACGACGACATAATGAAATAAAATGACCGATGTTCATTTCTAATCGCTTCTAAAAACATTCAGTTTTTGACATTTAGTTTCGAAAGACTTTTCTTCTTATTTTTTTTCTAAATATATGTATATGTGTTACCGGTATAAATACATACACACACACATACACACACACACATATAAATATATATATATATATATATATATATATATATATATATATATATATATATATATTCTGAAAAGAAGAACCGTTTCTCATATTGTTTTATACTTAGTTTAAGAGCAATATATTAAGTAAAATAACTTATGCATGCTACAGTTCATTCTGATTTATTCAACTTCTGAACTGAAGGCGGACATGAGTTTCTGCTTTAAAAACTCAACGCAAATTTAAACTCGGTATATACGGTTTATTAAGGTTTTGCTAAGATTTTCACCTCACTTTAGCAGCATATCAAATGTCTAGATGGGTATAATAAGCGTAAACTAGGTCAACGACTGAGATTATCTTGTTGGAGAGCAATTAAAGAGAGTCATGGTAGTAACCCCAAAGTAAAGTTGTTGGAAATAAAATTACGATAGGTGAAGGAAGTAAGCCAGAATATTAATGGGTCAAATTGTTCTTGGGTTCAATTAGCCCATTAGGTTATTTTGTAAGGGTATTTATCAATGGGTATTTACATCGCAAAGTGTGTATGACTGAATCTGTATGAAATATCAAATAGAATTACTGTTTTCACGTTTGATACTTCATAACGTATCATAAACTACCGATAAGTACATAAACTTCCGATAAAGTTTCTTTTTTTTATAATTTTACTTTAGCGGTTCGAAGACAACAGTACATAGTTTATGTGAATATTATCAACGTATTGTTGATAGAAATGTATTATATAAAATACAAAAAAATGATTTTGTAAGCTTATAGCCAAGTATTAGAAAGTTATTTTTCATGTAAACTTCTATTATTTCTATGTAATTTTTGGGACCACGTCAGATAATCATTTAAATTAAGGTTCGTTAAATTTGTGAAAAATGTCGTATATGTACCTGTAAAAATATTATAAATATATATATATACACATATTATATATATGTATATGTATTTCTACCTGCAAACATATTTGTAATTTTCTTTTAAAAGTTATCTTTTCTTTAACTCAGTTTTTAAATCTATATTTTGAAAAAATTCCATTAAAACTAAGGCAAAGTAGTTTAGTTTAATTGACATAATGATACTATTGATTTAACATATTACTTGCTAAATCAATAGGACGAGAAAAATCAATTAAATCTATTCTTCGAGCGCTTCTTAAAGCAGAAATTGTCATACAAATATTTCATTAGGCAAAATGTTAGTTTCTGATCCATCGTAGTACATATCAAAAATGTTAGTTTCTGTTCCATCGTAGTACATCGCACAACACAACAATAATACATGTCTTTTGGAAAAGGTTTTTTCCTAAAAAATTATTCTTAGCTTCGAATTCTTCTTTCTTCTTTGTGATGTTTCCTTTGCCTTTTTGTTATCAAAGTATTTATATTTTTTTCTATTTTCGTTTTACGTTTTTCTGTGAATGGATTTATATTTCTTTTCGTAAATTTACAGATATTTTTTATCAGTACTAATTTTTCCACATTTTGTACAGACGATGGTTTTCCTGTTTCTCTTAATATGTGTACTTTTTTAAATAACTGTAGACATTCACCTGATATATATGTTCGTTGAAACAAATAAATATATAAATTAATTGAAAACACTTTTGAATGTCGTATCAAATAATACGAAATTATAAATGTGAAAAGAGTTCTTTTAAAATTTTTTATTTTAAAATTGTTCACCGAAATAGAAGCCAAATTTCAAAAATTTTCAAAATGCTACTTCTATTCATAATATACTATTGAATAAATTATTTGATAACACTATCAATTTTATTAATTTTTAAAATGTTTCTTTAATATGGTAGCCCAAACTCAAAATTTTCCCTTAATGCTCTATATGTTCGTGATACTTTCCTTTATATCGTATTCATGTTCTTTGAATTTTCAATAATTTTCACCAATATGAGGGCCGATATTGAAAATTTTCTGAAATGTTATTTTCACAAAAAGTTTAGATATTTAAAAAGATTTAATCGTGGTTTGAAACAAATGGCAGTAAAAAGAGTAAATCACAAATCAAGAGTAAATCACAAGTGTATACTTGTGATTTACTCTTGATTTGCCATTTGTTTCAAACCACGATTAAATCTTTTTAAATATCTAAACTTTTTGTGAAAATGGTCGACAAAACACAAAGTTTATGTGTAAATAAATATATATTTGTGTACACCCATACACACACACACACACACACACATATACACACATACACACACACAAAGACGCACGCGCACGTACGTTCGAACGCACGTACGCAAGCACTTGCCCACGCACGCACGTACGCACGGACGCACGCACGCAGGCACGCGCACAACATCAGAAATCAACTTACCAAAATATATGGCCAAATTTGCCTAGTAGTGATTAATAATGACTACCGATAAAAAAAAACTAAAAAAAGAAAGCAAAGGAAATAGTTACCTATTTTTACACCTGTCGAGCTCGGGAGTAATTATTTATTTAAAATAAAAAAGGAAATATTTGACGATTTTTCTTTATTTTACGTTGCTTCCATGTTATATTATTTTAACATTTCATTCAACGCATAGAAAGTAAAAGTTAAAAAAATACTAATCTTTCACAAATATTTAATTTTTGATACTAGTTTTCTTGCGACATCTCATTTGTGTGCGTTAATTTTATTGTGAAAATTTTTTAAAAATATATTTTGAACTAACAGCAAACATGCGCTTCACGTTCTTGGTCGTATGTTTACGCATACGTCATATTTACAAAAATCATGTGTTAAAAAACTTCTCTTTTTATATTTTGTACATAAATAAAAAGTAAACATACGTACATATATATATATATATATATATATATATATATATATATATATATATATATATATATATATATAAATTATGCATGATCAGAAAAAAAATTGGCTAGTTTTTAACCTAACATAAAATTTTAGAATAAAACTAACTTTCTCTTTCGAATGATTCATTTTGTAGAGAATGAAAAGGAATTACACCATTTTGTGACCATATCTAAGGGTTGAGTAGTGGATAAAGTATATTTGTCCATACGTTTACGATTTCTACAATCGGGTCCTACAGAAATGTAACTTTACAAGCACATTCATATAAAAATCTGTATTATTATGCATGTGAAGCGGAAGGGATTTTTTATTCGTGTTTATCGGAATATTATTTGAAAATGAAATTGATGATCCGTTTATCATTTTTCATTTCCTAATCACGTTTGTGAAATGTTTAATTTTAAAGTAGAGTGAAATATGTATTCCTTTCTTTCGTACTATTTATTCTTCAGCCATTAATTTGAAAATTCTTAAAAAACCTTTTTACACTTGCGTTTAATTAGAAACTCCAAGTGAAATATTTCGATTCACCTCTATCATTTCAGAATACACAAGTAACTAGGAAACCTTATTTTTTGTATATTCGTGCACGCTATAGGCCATTTGTTTTTGTTTCCTATTAGAGTTCAAAATATCGAGAACAATAAATTCAAATTACACTACCCTCTCGCCTTACACTCCTAATTCATGTGATAGGTAGTCTCATTGTTGCGTCTTTAATGACTTTACCAGAGGCCATTAATGAATGAGATTAGAATATTTATGGCTTTCACACGCAGCAAACAAATCTCTTGAAATAAATATATCAAACGACCGCTCGCAAACATGTCCAACGAGATCAGATTTTTTGTATCCCAACTGCAGACTGCCTTTAAGAATATTAAAGGCCAGGTAAAATTGAAGCTGTTTTGAACTACTTGTAAATAAAGTCTTTGGAACATTAAAATACTGTATCCAAATTGCAGAATTGAAACAGTTTTACTTCAATATCAAATTAAATTTATGGGATTGATATTTTGTTTGAAAGGGATTTGCAATTTGTTACTTTATATATTATTATATGGAAGACAGTAATACGTAAAAGAAATCGCGATAGGAGCATTTCGTACACATCTTGGGGCATTCAAACTTTTCTACATTTGGGACAAGTTTGTTATTAAATTATTTACAAATATCATTACTATTTTTAATAATATAAATTTGTTACCTAGTTTATCTTTCATCACAGGTACACAAACACATTCACGTAGAATTTGGTTACAAAAAATTATCTTTTAATGTTACGATATCATATGCCATTCACCAGCCTGGTTTCAAAATAATAAATAGTTTTTACCACTAGGGGGCACAGAAAAAGAGAGAGAGTGAGACCAAGTGAGAGAAAGAGAAAGAAAGAGAGAGAGAGAGAGAGAGTGAGATTCTACCATTACATGTTTATATACGAGTAGAAAAGTATAAGAAGCTTCGCTTCTCTACTTAATATTATGCTGGCTTTATTATTTATTTTTGTTTTTCATAAACTTGCTCAAAGCAGAAGGCCCAGAACATTTTGGAATCGGTTTAGTGGTTTTTGACGTTTGCACTCTCTCTTTCTAATAAATGTATAAATATAGTTGCGTTATTTGTATTTGCTCGTTTAGTGTTGTGCTGTATTATATCAAAACATTCATACCCTAATTTTCTGCACGAATTTTTATGTTCTTTACTGAGTAATATACGTCGTATTATTTAACATATTTTATATTTCCGTGTATTTATTACCAACTTCGGTGATTAACTGTGCGTAAAAATCTGCACTACTTAAAAAAATTACCTTGAAGCGAGCTAGTGACGAGGAATATATTTTATTTCTCATAAAAAATATATATGTTGTATATCTTTTTTATTGCCATTTACTTCGAAAACTTGGCAAAACGACATCGTCTCTACTACTTTTAATATTGTATTCCCAGATCATTACTGGTCACAAGCGATCGTGGAAGAGACGTTAAGGATACGTTGATACGACGGACGTCGTCATCAAGGATCGATTAAGAATGGGAGAAAGGGGTTCGAAGGGGATTCAAGTGTGAATTAATAAGCCATTTTTGGCGATTGGAATTGCTTTAGATTATGATGGGAGGACCAGCGGGAAGAAGAGTGAATTCGATTTTGTATTTTGTTATATCGTAGACTTGCGGGTGGCATTATTGAAACAGCTTATTATTCTCTTCATAATAGAACTATTAGAAAATTCTTTAATTTTCGGATCAAATATTAAGAATAATTTTTCTGTTTGGAAAGGAAAAATCAGAATATAAGCATATTAGTAGAAATAATAATTATTATTTTAAAATATGCGTATTATATAATGGATGCAGGATTGTAAATAAAAGTTTGCGTAGGTTTTTCTTTCTTTCCTTATGTGTATAAATAAATAATAAAAAAGCGACGCAGCTCACTCAGGTTTAGCAACATTTTTTTTTTAAAATATTAGTTCTTAGAAAAAATAATGAGTTCTTGCTTCGAAAAAGTTTTGTTTTTATGCTGATGTAATAGTCTCTACGTAAAATGCCATACTTATAATTTTGCTTGTTTAATAACACCCTTAGAATTTTTTAACTATTCATTGAAAAACTATGGTTTCTACAAACATTTCAGCTATATAAATTGCACACTAAGACTTATTAACATGAGTCAAAAATGTGTTTTCTCAATCATTATGATAATTATTGTGAATTTCATGCAATTTATATTTTGCATATACTGTCATCGATTTTATTGTAGATCTTTTTTAAATAACGCTATGTTGCTATATTTTGTTTCTTTCTATTTCTAATCATTTAAGTAGCGGATCTATGTATATATATATTCTACCAATATTACTTCCAACTTAATCGTGACAGATTGGGAAATACATATTGTTTATAATATTTTTCATAATATTCACATATTTTGTATCTGAACTTTTCTCGTAAATCAGTATATTTATCGTTGAAGCTCTAAAAAAAATCCGTTCAGAAATTATTTAAAAAATAGCGTATATGTAGACACATGAAGCGATGGTGGACTTTGTTTTATAGTGTGTTGATAAAAACAATTAAGAAGTTATATTTGACGTATAAGGGGTTAAAAAGAAACAGGGATGACGACACTGAAAAAAAGGCGAGTACGACAGTATATTTTGAAATCGTAAGGCTTCGAAATCGTATTGAAACGATGAACATTTGGCATTTAGTATCTACTTGAATCTATCACTTGGATGCTTTAATATATAAGAAATATTTCTAAAAGGGTGGACAATATTTTGTAGTGTAGATTGTGGCTAAGTTTTTTGAACATTTACACAAGCCTAGATAGGTGAATTCGTGAATCTTGCGAAGAGGAGTAACTGTCATTATATTTTCGTGTCACTTATCTTCAATTACTTCTTTCAGCTGGTATAGAAAAGAAGGCAATACTCTTTGACGATACTGAATAAATTTCCCTTGTGTTCAATAAATGAAAATCAATTAGAATTTCTGTTAACTACATTGAATAATTTTCATTCAAAATAATAAATTTGGGAGAATTTTATGTAATTTTACTAAATTTTGGAATAACCAATTAAAATAAACTTTAAATTTATTATGTATTGCTGTTCCCTTCTCTCTCCATTTTCTATACACCTATATTCCGTCCATCAAACGAAATCGACCGTTAGAATCAGTAGTACATAGGCAAGAATAATTGGTATGATCAGTTAATAAATAAATTTACGTGCAGAGTAAATTTATTTATTACTTGCACTTCGGTCTCTATCTACCTTGAACGGCTTAAGCCGTGTCCACCGATGTCTGTTTTTTTAAAACTGACCTGCCCTATGATTCACAGCATTTTAGCATATATGTGTATACTTAAAGAGACCCTTCGAATTTTTAAACTATTTATTAAAAACTACGATTTACGATAAAAATTTCAGCTATGTAAATTATACATTAAGACCTAGAAACATGAGTCAAGAATATGTTTTCTCATGATGTTTTCAATATCAATATGACATTTATTATGCTTTTCATGAAATTTAGATCTTGCATACAGTGACGTCGATTTTATTGGAGAACTTTTTTTAAATATCACAATATTGCTATAGTTCGTTTCTTTATATTTATATCCTTATATTAGTTGTTTCCTAACAAAGAATAGTATTTTAATAAACTGTTTATTCAAGAGTTTAGCGCTAACAAAGTAATAAACATGGAAACTTTTCCACTTCATTCATAGATTCCGGGTAGTTTTTATACAGATAAAAAAAATACCCGGAATCTATAAAAAATACTTACAAATTTAAGTTTATTCTCATATGTTTATGTATATTTTGTTTATCAAAATGTATTTAGTCACCTTCAAAGTAATCCCTATTGTTTGCAATATAACCGTGAAAATGCAGGATTCACTCTTCCATAGATTTCTCCTAGACCGAAAGTGGTATGGTCTTTAATTCCCGCTAGGTACCTATTCGGTTTGATGTCTTCAATCGAGTCAAATCGGATTCCATAGTGTGGTGATTTCCGTTTTAAAAACAGGATGAAATCATACGGAGCTAAATCCAGTCAATGGATGGTTAACAGTATTGAGTTTTTGCTTTTGTACTCGGTTATAATTATTGCTCTGTTTATCACGTTATGATGTCAGCATAATTGTGTCAGTCAAAATTATAGAAAATCGTTCCAAATAAAACAAAATATTGGGTAAAATTTTTACGAACGGACACTTTGTCATTGTTCAACACTCGAGACAACTTTCTAATATTGAATTGACTTTTTCAAGAAATAATCTTTTGATTTTTTTCATTTTATTGTTAGTGGTAGACGTTGAAGACTGTTCGGGATGAAACCAATTTTTGACCACTTTTCGCTCTTTTTGAAAACTTTATACCACTTATTATGCCTGTTTTTTCAACAGAGCGAGTCACTGTTGGTCTTCTTTAACATTATTAGCCATTCGACACAAAAAATTCGTTTGAAATACAAAATTTAAAACGAAATTTTTGTTCAAATTATTTATCCGTAATAAAATTCCCAGAGCAATTTTCAGGTCGACTTATTACGACAGCCTCTGTAAAAACACTAGTTGACAGATGGCGCTTAAGTTTGGCTTAGCATAGATTTCTCAAAAGCTTTCTATGTGATTGTCTTTGAAATAAAAGTTTTTAATAATGGATAAAGAGCTTATATTATCTAAAGGAAAGAAGTATTTTAGAACGATTTGGACACTTATTTAACAGATTTGTGGTGAGCTTAAGTACTGAATGTAAATGAGATATACAGAAATAATTTATAATAGGGGTATTGTTGTGGTAACATCGTATTTATTATATAATAATTTATATTGAGTAGTATTGTTGTTGTAACATCATATTTACTTTCATTTCTCGACCTTCGTTTCCCCATTCGCAATATAAAATTTTGCTAGTTATATTTTCTTCCTTATTATGTTTATTATTATTATTATTCCATACAATTGTCAATTTTATAGAATTTATAATTTTTTGAAATTTACCTCGAAGTCCATTGCTAACGTTTCTTAGCTATGATTGACTGGGAAAAATTGCTCTGGAAGAAATCTGTCTATATGTTACAGGTAAAGGTATGCATTTATGACGCATTTAGAATAATACAAATAAATGATTTGAATAATAGATAATAATTATATCAATCATAAACATTTAAGCAAATTTTGTATTGCTAACATTTCTTAACAATTGTTGACAAGGAGAATATGTTCTAGAAGAAACGTGTAAATATGCTACATGTAAATGTTTATATCTATGATGCATTAGAATAAAACAAATCATTTATTTTAATAAAAGATAATAATTACGAAATTTAACAAAGACCAAAACGCTTATAAAAGTTTAATAACTTTAATTTTACTTCAAGATAAACTTTGAAACAAATTTTTAAAAATTTAATTCAAAATCGGCTTATAAACTTTAATATTCTTATCAATACTAATAATAAATTTAAAAAAAAGATAATAAAACAAGGCCATTATTTCTTGACATTAAAAACACTTCTGAAATAGTTTATTATATTTCTTTAAGTCCTCCGGTACATAAGTCCTTCGGTACATTTGTCCTCCGGTACCTAATCCTCAAGAAATAATTAAAATTTTCCGGTCAAATTGATTGTATACTTGTCTTGCAGTATTTCTTAACGTTTTTCATATCATTTTATACAGGAACTGTATTTAACTTACCTTTTAAAAGAGTCACATAATTCCATCGAGAATATATTGCAATGCGTGTTTACAAGGACGGTATCTGAAAGGTTAACAATCTCAGGTTTCATTCATACAGAGAACTTGTGTCAGTGCATTAATTGGTCACGATGATTACTTGTGTGTATATATATATTTATATATATATATATATATATATATATATATATATATATATATATTTAAAAATTTATATGCAAATTCTTGTTTAAAAAATTATCTTGCTATAATAAGTAACATAGAACAAATACACCAAAAACTAGAATAACTGTAAAAATTATCTATCACGATTAAATTTTTTAACAGATATTTATGAAATTTTGGACGCACAACTTTTACATAAAAACACAAATTTTGGACGCACAAAAATATTTTGTATCAATTTCTATTATATTTGGTCTGAATTAAGAGGGGAATAAGTCGCAAGGAAAAATTCTCATTAAAAAATTTAGCTATCCTGAAACAGTTCAGTTTTAAAAAATATAAGTATGACGATAATCAATAACTAATATTTAAATTTAATTTCTATATGCCTTAAGTAATCTCAGGTTGTTTGTTATTGATCACCGCCTGTTAGAGAACGATATTACGCGGCATTACTATCACGTTCACTCTCCGTACTCGATTAAATTAAAGAAAGGAAACTCGAGGAAAACCGAGTTTGAGGCGCTTGAATGTGCGGTAAGCCATTTTGGCAGCTTGACTTATTGGGCTCACTCCATGTAGGCTATAAATTATATTTGATAATTTTTTTTTATATATCGTACATGTATATATATATATATGTCTGTACACCTACAATGATTTTAATTTTGCTGTCGTAAATTGTTTCCTTCTCTGTTAAGTTAGTTACGTACACCAACGTACACCAATATACTATAATATGAAACTTAAGTGAACTGTAAAAAAACTGATTAGACATTTGTTTAGTGAATGTCAAGTAATGAACGTCCGAAGAATAGTTTTACGTCGAAAAATGATTAAGTTCTGTTTCATTCCATTTGAAATTTGATAGAAAATGGTATTAGAGTTAACGTTAAGTACTTAAGTGAATTTACGTAAATATATTAATAATTTATCCTATTAATTGCGAATGTTAACAGGAAAAAAATATTTAGTTAGGCCTATTCTTCAAGTACTTTTGAAGGCCAAGATCGTAATTTTTTTTTGTCATTACCAATTTTTCCATGTCTAATTAAAAAAAATTCACTGATTTTGTTTCTCCTTTAAAAAAATAAATACATTATATAAAATAAAAGAATTTTTAATTGTATAACAAATAAAATAAAATAACAAGCTTAAAAAAGTTTCTTTTCATTTCCAAACTTATTAGCCAAAACAAAACTTTACAATTTTCCTAAGATCTAATATACGAATATACGTGTTTTACTCTTGAACACATTTTGTTTTATACCATAACATAATTATTCCAATTTCCATAATGCTTCAAATTTGGTAGTCGATACCAAACATTTTCCAAAACACTATATACATTGGGATCTGCGTTTTGTAGTGTGAATTACCAATAAAACGGATTACTTTTTAATTATTAAAAAAAATTAAGAATTTGATGTATTACAATAGAACATTTTTTTATTTATAAACAAGTCAAGTGACTTACCGCTTTATACTCCAAAAATAATCCTTCCAATAACAAATTTTAATATGAAAAAATGTCAGCTAATTGATGTTATCTCGTTCTTAATATTTATTTCGTTTTTGGTTATATTTTCTCTCGATAATATCCAACAAATCCGTCTGTAACTTTTAAAAACACAACGCATGAGAGTTAGATCTAAAAGCTGGTTCCATTAACGTCTCAGATTTCAACATATCGTGGAAACGTGATTCAATAATATTTTTATCTTTACCGACTATTTATTCAGTGTAAGGATTGCCAAAATTCACAAATATCTATAAGAGTTATATAATAGAAACTGTCTTTGGCACTTAAAGAAATTAAGTGAATTCTATAAACTTTCATGGATATATTGAAAATTATATAGTTTTCAGTGGTTAGCGGTGGTAAGTCAAATATAGCACATATATTAGAAGCGGCTGTTACTTTTCTGTAGTATATTTGGTGTTATTTTCACATAATTCTTTGGCGATGGAAATTTTTTTTAGACTTCAATTCTGAACATATAACTTTTGGCTATCATGGACATATATATTTGTATTTACTATAGCTAAGTAAATATTAAAAGCGTCATTGAGCGTGAAGCTAATATAACTTAAATTTATTTAAGAAACTATTTTATATAAATGTATGAATATGATTGTCTAGTGATAACGGTAAGGGGTGGTGACAATTTTACATACGATAGAGAATAAATGATGTGATGTATATTTACTTTATGTCTTATTCACCAGTTATTCGGAGAATTTCTTCAGTTTTACTTTTTTATAACATATTTATTTTAGAATTTGAATTGAAAACCAGATCGAGCATTATTAATTCACGAGTACGCTAGGAATTCTTTT
Source organism: Druceiella hillmani (assembly GCA_039881145.1). Lineage (NCBI taxonomy): Eukaryota > Metazoa > Arthropoda > Insecta > Lepidoptera > Hepialidae > Druceiella > Druceiella hillmani. Next base: position 2,011,545 of record JAYKKI010000052.1, read on the forward strand.
GTAATAACTGAAGAATAAAATAAGAAAGAAGTCGTGTGAATCTGTAAAGAATTTTACCTGTATAATATTTTCATTTACAGCTATGCACGTACGTAAATTGAGTCTAGATTAACAAACGTATCTTATGGAAACTGAGTCCAGATTAACAAACAAATCTTATATAATTTACCATGAAAATTAATATAAATTTCTTTGAACATAAGGTGATTTTATATGCATACATGTTTCCAAAAGAAAATAGTTTAATAGCCTAGGAGGTTAAATATTTGCATGTATATGTACATATATATTTAATATATAACCACACAATAACACCTACAAGTACCAAAAATTCTTGATCGATTTACTTTATCAAGACAAAACAGTTTCCTAAACCTTTTTGTAATTAGTGTGAAAATATTCTATAAGTTAAAAGAGATTATGTACGCTAAAATTTGTTTTAATTTACTCAACTTCCAAAATAAACGGGGATATGAGCTTCTATATAAATTACTCAACTTGAAATTAAGCTTCACTGTACACGGTTTATCAGAGAATAGTAGTATATTCGAATGCAGCTAAATTAAAAGCTTAAAATTTTAAATAGCTTCTAAGTGTCTTCTAGGCGTCACTTTCCATAAAAGAAATGAACTTATCACTATTAATTCATATATTTCCAGTAGTGTTATGGAAAGTCATTTCATTGAAAATTCGTTTCGTTGAAAAAATTGTTCGATAAATATTGTAAAGATTTATAAATATTAAAATTTTTTATATGCCTCCATATACAAATCCCTTGTAATTTTGGGTTAACTCGTAAATAACGGATTAGTTATTTATCTTAATTTGACTGCAGTCTGTCTATGGGACATATTGGTATGTTAGACCAAGAAGTAAATGACTAAGCAAAACATAAAATATGTTAAACAACTTTATTCAGAATGGAGAAGAATTACCTTCCAAACTTTCTGTATTGTTGTCATTGAAATGTTCGTGAACGAACATTAAATGAACGAATATTAAATGAACATTAAATGAACGAACATTAAATTAAGCGTAGGCGCCGCGAAGTTTTAATGAAGTAAGTTAAAAATTGTAATTATATTCAAAGTGTATCGGTAGTTTGCAGATAAGAATATCTTTGACGAATTGTTTTTTTCAGTTATTTTATGTGAAAACATCTTCGAATCTTAATAATTTACTTAACACTCACGTCATATCTGCTGTATGACAAAATAATAAAAAGTCAGTAAAACTTCCTCATTATTTTGGCTTCTTTTGATATATTTGCAATTTAATCATACCTTGTTTTATTTCATTTCGTTATCTTTATGTATAATATGTGTCATTTGCATTGTCTTTCCGTTTATCTGTAAAATGCTTTTAATTCATCGGTGTAATACTTAAGTTAGACTTGAATATTGCATATAAAGTTATAAAAACATTGTTTAAAATGTTATTTTAAAAGATCTTCCACATGCTAAGAGCGCGAAGGGAGGCGGTTACATTTTTTCTGTCTGTTTCTCAATTCGTTAGATTCACTTCACACGCTTCTGGGTCCCGTATTAATATACTTCTGCCATTTGTGACTTCGTCTTTTGATTTCATAAGTTCATCTGTGCACCCAATAATTTCCCTCAATTCGTCTGTTCGTTTATCCATCTGTTTGCCAGTTTATGAAACAATCACATTTTAAATCTACATAGAAAAACGAAGTTCAAGAATTTTTTAAGTCTTATATACATACATATACATATATATGTAAATGACGTCCAGCGCACTTCATTAAACATTTTACGTATTCTCTTTATCCGCGACTCTGTGGTAAAATGGGAGAAATATCAATGATTGTTTTGTTAACGGTTAATATTCAAATTCGAATAATTTATATAAAAATTAATAGAAGAAGTGAAAGGACTTATAAAATAATACCTTAGGTGTTTTTCTCTTTTTAGGTGAGATTTCCAGTTACCAGGTTTATAAAATAATGTGATTTGAGAATGGTGGTTAATAAAAACCTTTACTCTTTTGAAAGCAATAAAATATCGTTTTATTTCGCCATTCCTGATATTAAATAAGGTGTTTATAATAAACACAATATAACACAATATTTATACAGCTACTATTTGCTATAATGGCGAAGTTAAAATTTGAGTTTAAATAAAGGCGAGTGAAACCTCCTAAACTAAAACTTCTAAAATAGCAATACTGAGGTTGTTTTCAGAGGACTTTGCTCAGAATTCGTGAAAAAAAAACAAAGGAAACCAATATCACCTGTAATCTTTGTGTTGGTTCAAAAAGAACAGTATTGAAAGACGCAAGGTTGCAGTAAAGGTCGGCATTGTATATGAATGTAAATTATTGCTGCGACCGGTACAAAAATGTTCCATATCTCAATAACTACACAATATTTCATATTCAAACCAATTTTCTTTGAAAGTTTATTTTATGTTTTAACACCTTAATTTTCTCTAAGAATTTTACATACGTCATTTGAAAGGTTACAGGGGGTGCAACCTTTATAAGACCTTCGAAGCGTATATTTCATCAAATATTGACTTAAATGAAAAGTTATTTTGGAATCACTGTATAATTTTTCCCATACGCATATAAGGTGGCACCATAATATTTGTTTTCCTTAATTGTACTATTTCATTTTATAGCGGTTTATAAAGGACGCCTGCCGTCCTAATTTCATCTATGTAGTGCCAATGGTCTCCGAGTAAAATAGGTGTTATATAAGGACAGACGGAGAGATGGACAGGATGAAATTATAAGAGTTCGGTTTTCGCCATGTGGCTACGGAGCCCAAATTGTAGGAAAAGTAATTCCTATAAACAAATCAATTTAGAATAAATTAGGCAAGCTTTGAGGGATTTTAATGGAGAAAATATGATTTTGAAATGGCATAGTCTTTACTAGCAAGGCAAAGACTCTGCTGAAGATTTTCCATGCTCGGGCTATCCTAATGAAGAGAGCATTAAATTATTCTAGAAGATTTGTGTATAAAACAAAAAACGAAATGACTAGAATATTGGGACGAATATTATATCAAATATCCAAAAATGCTCAAGCCATTTCTGAAAAAGAGCGCATTCATTGGGCTAGTAATTCCTTAAAACTCTATATAAAAAATCGTGATGCCATTTTAAAGTAGCTTATTGCTAAAAGTTCGTTGCATAATTATGTTCTTACAAAAATTAAGGAGTTATAATTTCGAGTTGCTTTAAAATAAGATTGCATGACGTGGTTTAAATGTGTACATCACCTCCCAGGGCTCACGACAAGATAGAAAGAAAGCACTTTGTTTTTTGTGGTACAAAAACCATTTAGTTGACTGACTACAAGAACAAAGAAGTAAATAAAACTGAGCTATATAATGCAAATCTACTGCACTGTTTGAAAGAAGCGAAGAAATAGAAATGAAGACAAAAGTGATACAAAACTCTACGGCATTTGCACGACAATCGCCAGTGCATGAGAATAATGTTGCATTGTCTACCTTGCGCAACTGTAAACGTTTTTTGTGAATTACTCTCCTTGCAGTCCAGATTTGGTTCCATTTAATCATTATCCGTTACGTGACTATCATCTATTTCTGAAAACTTAACTAGGTTTTTGTAAGAGTAAAGTACAGGAAGTTATTTTTAAGTACTTAGTTGCAGGATAAATAATTTCATTTCAAAAGTGTAACCAAGTTAATGAAAAAAATTAAAATCGTGTTAGTGTCAGCAGGAAATACTTTGAAAAGAAAAGTAATTTCGTATATTCATATATTTTTATTTTCCCTCATTTCGTGAATTATTAATTTGTTTTCATATATACTTCTTTTCGCCCATTTTGTGCATTATTTATTTTTTTTTCGGTAAATTTCAATCAATATAAATTATAAACGGATCGTTTATCATACAAAACAAAAACAAACTTATTCTTAGATTTAGTAATTACCGAAGTTATTGAAAACTAACAATTTAATTTCAATAAACTATGAAAGTAATATAAAATTGAAAATTCTGTGAGCGTGTGAAAATAAAAATTACGGAACTATTAAATTACGTATGGGCACTAAATATTTTTTTAAATACATAATTCATCAATTAAAAAACCGACCCACTGTGAACCTGTTTCGCCCATCGGGAATTCTGTACCTCATTAGAAGTAAAATTTTCAAACCAAATATATTAGACATATTGGATTTAATTTTTTTTTTTGAATAATCAAAGTTGCCTTTTAATATTTTAAGACAAATATATTTTAATCTTAGCAACTGAAATACGTACGAGTTAATATGATACACGATATTACTATGATACACGACAGGTGGGCGAACATGAGATATTTTTTCTTTTAAGATAAGGAAACTTAACAATAATTACACTACGAAATGTATTAAGATTGATATAAAGTAATTAGTAAAACGTTTCTAGCTATTTACTTTGTCATTACAGATATTGGATTATCTATTGGCAGATTGTGAAGTATATTATAAACGAAGTATGTAATTACGAAGCATATACATAAACTTTATACAACACAGTTAGTGATTTATTTGATATCCCTTATCGAATATAGATAAAAACAGCACTCAGATCATTTGATAAATGCATGAATGCCAATTGGACGTCATTTAACATCAACAACACATATAATCTAGTGAGCAATATAAATGATCCAAAACTCATTTCATAGAGCTTATTAAGAAACTTGTGATAAAATAATAAAGCTCACAACACTGTGTGAAAAAAATATTATACCCGGTTTGATCCATTTAAATAATATCGAATCAATTTTGATATATACAAAAGAAGAAGATAAAACATTTATTAATTACAATTCAGAAATTTAAATATACACTATCACGATCCTTCTAAAAAGATTTTATAATATTGTCAATTAATTCACCAAATTTTCGGAAATTAATTTCTGGCAAAAAAGTAGTCACATATGTTACAAGCGTAATTCGAATAACATCTCATACAAAAGTAATTAATGATGATATGTAAATTTAGCGTCCTATGATAATATAATATTATTGTTAGTACAAAATAATGTGCACAAGTCAAAGCAAAATAATATTGCTTTTTGTCAGATATATTTATGATATTTACCTTACAAGTTAAAGAGAATAATGTTGTTTATAATATGTCACAACTTACTTATTTCATATTTTTATGCAATGTCGACATAATCATACAGATTAATTATTTTCTACGACCAGATGGAAAACTATGGTTTTATTTTACTATATAGAAGCTTTGTGATATTCTATAATTTTATAATTTAGGAATTTATTTTCTTAAATTACCTTTCATTTGACAATTCATTTTGGTGCATTGTTACGTCAAACACTTTTTTAAAATGACTTTAAATCAATAAATAATTCGTTAAGTCTGAGACCTATTGCGAAATATTCACATAAAAATTTAACTTTTGGCTATCATTGGGTTATTGCCTGAACCTAATTTAGGTTATAGAGAATGGAGCAGAATTATATTATTTTATTTCCACGTTTCAGATTTCCCTAGTGAAAAAGGAATATCTTTCGCCTGTTCTACAATTTGGAATCTACGGGAATAAAATTTTACAAGTAAATGCAGACATAATTATTTTATTTAATATATGTGTAGAGTAGATGTGATTTTTTCCAATTATGTCCATCATTGGGTATATATTTAAAAATGAAGTCGAAGTTCCATTTACAATTTTCAATTTTCCAACCTCATTTGTAAAATATTAAGCTTCAAAGTGGCGTGCAATATTTACCTATTTCTCCAACACCACCAGCCATTGATATGAAAAACCTGAAATGAAAAATGATGTACATTGCATTTAATTAGAAATTTAAAAAAAAATATTTCGATTCATTAAATGAAAATAAGGATAATTATAAAGCCATACTTCACGTTTGTTCAGACACGCAATTGATCTTTTAATTTCTTTTCCAAATTAAGTTCATACCATCAAAACAATAAATTTAAACTATATTTCCTCACGTCTCATTGTCCAAATTTATAAGAAAGATAGCCCCAGTGCCGTATCTTTATTGACTTTGTCTCATCACCGGTCATTAATAAGAGAGATGAAAACATTTATGACTTTCACACGTAACAAACAAGTCTATCCGAATAAGTGCGAATCGAATAGACACATAAAACGACCGCTCATAAATAAATCGAACGAAATCCATCATTCTTATTTCTTCACTCGAGATGTTTTAGCTCATTGCTTTCATCATTAGCCAATTTAATATTTGTGATCTTCAAAGGTCAAATAGCTTGACCATATACGTAATGTACGAGTGTCTGGAGAAGACTAATTCATTATCTTGTTTGACATCATCACTCGTTTAATGATGTCAAGTTTAATTTTTTTGTACTGGTGAGGAAGATAAAGATCGTGATTGTCTACATTGAAATTTGCTCTGTCTGGACGACTTTTTTTTTTGACCAATTTATTTAACCTTTACGCGTGTTAAATGCTAGGTAATGCTGATACACGTTAGAATTTCTCGTGGCCAAAGTCCCTGGAAAATTAAATAACTCCGTTTAAATTGTTAATATGGGACATTTTTGCAATAAAAACAATTTACGTTTACGTGGTTTATATTTGTGAAGAATGAACTAATCGTTTGAAAATGTTTACACTATTGTCTGGAGGATAATAACATATGGCAACAATGAGCAATTCCTCTTTACCATTGCGTAAGAATCAATTAAGTAGGTAAACTTGCGCTAGCAGAATTCCCTACATACTTAAATTGGAGCAAAATTATAATTATTTATAATTTGTATTTCTATTAAATTATTTACAAACATTAATATTGGTTTCGTAATTTTGTTCATATTGCTAAGTATTTATTTCACAGGCGCAAAAGAAATCATTTGTGCTGTTCATTATATGGAATAGAAAGTTTTATATGCAAAAATGTTAGTTTTTATTGTTCAAACGCAGCATCTACATAATATAGTAGCCAAGTTGCAGCTTCTTTGGTAAATTTATTTATAAAAATAAGGTCATAAGGAATAGGTTTCTAAATTCGGCCTTTTCTATATCGATACCTTTTATTTCAAGAAATGTAAAAAACAAGTATTTACACTCTTTGCAAAGAGAAAATTGTTGCTCACTCCGGGGAGTGTTAGAAAGGAAATCCCCAACTCTGAAATTATAACAGAAATAATTTTCAAAATACTAGTTTTGATTTCGGTTAATTTGGGGATCTAATCGGACGGGCGTAATTCTTATTTTGCTAGTTTGTATTTTAAACAATCAAAATAAACACTTTCACCCAAGTGTCATATTCACGGGTGCATCTTCCGAAGATTTCAGTTCACGTACAGAAAACTTATGCTCTTTCTTCATTTGTATCTTCATTGCTGTTGTAATTATCACGAGCACTCCTTTCCTGTTTAGGTTGTCAAGTTATGTAATTCGTTGTATTCCACCAAGAGAAATGCGACATCCATCAACGATTCCTAGTCCGTGTAATTTTGCTCGCTCTATTATACCTCACTCTGCTTTTTCTTCATACCCTGCCCTTTCTTCTTTTTTATTGCGGTATGTTGCAAAGTGGCCTAAATTTATACAGTCATAAGTAAAAACGAGACCATTTGTTAGCCTGTCCGTTTTTCATAGCTGTTTTCCCCAAAACCACCGTGACATAAAACCTTGAAATTTAATATTTTTAAGCCATATTAACTCTCACATATCTCAATATTTAACACTCAAAATGTCCTGCGAGATGTATGGATAAATATGTAAAACTAGCGTGACCCGTGCGAAGTCTTCGCATTATTTATTCCATTATGAAGCTCAGATGACAGATCAAACAAATATTTTACTAAAATTGACATATAGAGGCGCAAGTATCAAAAGCATTGAGCTAAAGCGCCACTTTATTTATACGTGAGTGGATTTGAAATTAAACAAAAATTTTACCGACCGTCAATCATATTGAAGTTGAGCCGTTAGATGGAAACATTGCTGTTTTGTGTATATAATTTTAATAATTAATTAATTTGCAAAAACAATAGAAATAATAAATTTTTTAGTTGTGGATGCCGGTAGAGCAAGCAATTATCTATAAAATGATATATAATTTATGTGGATTAGTTGTGAGGTTTTTTCTAAAAAGGGAGAGTAACATCTTAACCTTAGCGTATTAATATATATAATTATGATGATGATGATGATGATATGTGTTGCCCTCTTATTTTGGGAAGCCATAAATTTAAAATTAAGAAAAAACAATATTTTTACTATTTTGTGCATATGTTATATGATTCTTGACGTCATAGTTTTTGTAATTTTTACAGTAGTGTATAGTCACTCCCCCCCTCCTTATTTAATTAAATGGATATTACTAAATATTCATTGCGCTTAAGAGTCCATATTAGAGATATAACAAATATAGTAATTTAATTTAAAAAACAATTTTCTGCACCGTCTTTTTTATTATTATAAGTATTTTCTATTTAATTTAAGAGTTATTTATTTATTGTACCAAAACTTTAAACTTTTGCAGTCCGCCTTGGAAATAACTGTTTAAATATTTTTCTTATTATTGACTATAGATTTGTCGTATGTATTATGCATACTTGTAATTTTAAGTAAATAAACCGTAAACACTAAGTGAATATTTAAAATGTAGATTTGAAGTGTATAACTCAATTTGATTGTTCGCTAGAGGTCCCTGTTGGATAGATGGACGAACAGATGAGGTTATAAGAATATGATTCCATTCGCACTCCTACGGAGGATTAAAAAGTAATTTAAGTGACTTTTTACCTTACTTATATATGAGAAGCAATTATATTTTGTTTCATAAAAATATTTAAACGTCATTTTACGTTAATTTCATGTAAATATTGGCAACTATATTTTCAAAGAACAAGCAACATTGAATATGGACGCATTTTGCACACACTCGATAGGTGTGTTCTTTGTTATCGACTAGCGCGTCAGCGTCGAGTTTTGACGACATAAGTAACTATTACTCACACAAGCATCACCTTTTTTGGTAAACCATCCTCATGGGAAAGTGAATCTTTCTCTAAAACATCTGATAACTGTTTAATTTTTCAGTTATTTATTATGGTTTAAATTAGTCTTTGAAAAATGACACGCGTCACCGTCCATTGGTCTATTTATATGTACCTATCTATGTAGTCATGTATGGATGAGGATACGCTACAGGTAACGATTCTTAGCTCATTTTGATGATTCAATTTTTAACAATTGATTAATTAACAGAATGGAAATCTGTCGATCTTCACAATGATTATTAATTATGACAAATGAAATATGTGCAATTAATAAACAGCAAAATTTAAGTAGGCATCCGTAACTAATAAAATTACCGTACATTTTCATAGCAGTATATTATAGGCAAACAAATGGTACATTATCTGGATAAGGTAGTCAGATTTGTTTCGTGCTTTACATTTCGTGTGCATATGATGGATATATCAAAGGATGGTTTGGAAAATTTGAATTCGGGGCATGGTTTTGAAAACTTGAGTTTCTGAGCCTTTCAACCCGTATCATAAATTTACCTTCTCAACACTTAATTAGTGCAAAACCAAATAGAATTTGGCTCCATTTGCCCACACGAAGCAAAGCTACCAATTGATAATTGAACGCGTGAAAAAAAAGTTCCTCCGATATCTCTACATAAAGTATAGTTATTTCCAGTGTCTATTTCCTGCCGATTTTCTTTTGAATATGCTAGGTTTCCATTCTTTTCAACTCAGAAAGTACATTGCGGTTATGAAATTTATATTTCTGCTATTAAAAAGAAAACTCTGATTCCCGATATTATTGAGAAAACTTTCGTTCTTCGTAACTGAAAATTTCCTGCCCTCACGCAATCATCACATATTTGCTGTACCACTCTCTAGAAACGAACCGTATTGAAGCGCTCCAGTTTTCTGCGGTAGTTACAAAATTAAATCAAAACTGATAACAGAAACTATATTACACATTAGAATTTCAATATGTTTTGCTGCCAACATAAATTTTCTTTTCAATACAAATTTGATTCTTTTTGAGTTATATTAGGAGGAATATTTACGTACATTGTAACTAAGAATCTTGGAAGTAAATATTCACACATTCGTTATTTTATTGTGTTCTGCACTTAGAGAAGATCGCAGTAAATTTTAGACGCTATGTACATTTTACGCACAGAGCATCGAGTACACGTTTTGTAGCAGATCAAGTGTTTTATTAGGATATTAAGATAAATATATAATATATATTAAGATAAATTTATATAAATATCAATAACAATATACTAAAGTTACTACGTAGCGGAGACGTATGTAAACTTGATAAGGTTCTTAAAGAGTTTATACCAAATTGATTATTAGCCGCTTCTAAATCCAACATCTCAGTAATGAATTAAAAATATCAATAATTAGAATAATTGAATAATTTGGAGCCGAGGCAAACTTGACACGGTTAAAGAGTTATCATTTGGTTAGGTTGGAATTGTTTCCGGGAGAAATAGGAGGTAATTCCTTCCAGTTTTAACCTCGTCTTAAGAGTTATTTTGTTGTAGGATACACGTTAAAACCTGACATTTTTTCTCGGTCCTAAATACTTTATCATACCAAGAAGTGTTTCATTACTCTGCTGCATCTGTGATATATATATATATATATATATATATATATATATATATATATATATATATATACATAAACACGGTGTCCGGGAATAAGTGTCGGACAAAGAGAATATTTCATGACCAAAAAATAAAAGATGACTTTTTCTAGAAAATTGAAAATAATGTTCATAATTGTCATCTTTTTCGTACACATGATACTTGCGCACATTGTTTAGCGCCGCCCAGGGGAATAACCCGCAAACAGCTGCAAAGACATTGCCACTGCAGATAAACACTCCAATTAGGGCAAATATTGGGTGTGTTAAAAAGAGTTATGTATAATATTTTTTGCACTCATCTAGAAAAAGGGTGTGTTTTATGTTATGTGTCTTATGAATAGCATCTTTCTTTGTCCGACATCTATTCTCGGACACCGTGTATTGAAGAATTGCTTGTCCAATGAATTGAATTAATTTTATATTAGTATTATTACATATTTGAATAATTTATGTAATATAAAAAAAACTATGCATAAAACTAGGTCTCCTTTTTTCTTAGGATGGTAAGGAAACATAAACGCAAAAAGGGTGGGGGGAGGCATGACCCGAAGAAGTTTTTCGTCAAGCAGCATAGCTTTTTCGTATGCCAGAATGGGCAACTTTAAAAGAGCAAATATGTTTTCGCTGCCATATACCACACTATAGAGAAGAGTCGAGTTGACCGCATAACTGCAAATTATACTTCCAACGAGGAAATAGCTTTCAAAATACCGTTTCCGTTCAAACTTTCCTTTTTTCTATGACTGAACAAAGTAATTTGATTAAGGGATTGCAATTATTCAATGGACGTGGAAGAAAAATGCTAAAGACTTACAACTAAGGGCTTAAGAAATTAGCTTATTAGTTGGTAAAGAAGAATAATAAATCTGTTTCTGTTAACTCAAAAAAGAAGAAGCCAGTATAAACAAAGCCACAAACAGGAAACGACGCCCACAGCTATTAATCACTGGATCAGAAAGCATTTCTAAAACCAGAGCTTCTGATTTTAATAAAGCAACTGTTGAAATATTCTTCCCATACCAGAGGGTATGTGAGAGTTTTAGAGAACATCGTCAGGTCCGTGATTGAGTTTACTACTTCGATTAAAAATTTTGGCCGTAAGAGGTCGTAACCAGGTTGAAGTTTTAGTTTTAGTTGAAATAGTGGAAATGTGTTTCACTGTGGCTAGGAATTATAAGAATCCATGTTTGTTTTCCTCGAAAGAAGATGATGGGGAATTCTTAACCTGGTCGTTAGGGAATTTGTTGCAAATCGGGCTGGATGTAATCGGAGCTGTTCCTCAAATAGTTTAAAAAATTTTTTTATCTTTAGATGAGCGTGAATAAAAGTTCAGTTCTGCTATTGTTGGATGAACTCGTTCGTAGGTAGAACACTAATACTATCAATAAAGCTAGAGCCCATGGTATTAATACATTGTGCTATCTTTCGCAAACAATACATCAACTTCAACTGTTAGATGTCACGTCCATGCATCTATTGAGCATATTTTACGATAATACTGTAACAGTTTGACTCCGATATAAACCAGGACTATTTTTAGCGGTGTGACCAGTGGTCGAAATCATTAAAAAACCTTCATTTAGGCCATAAAATATAAATTTGTTCCCTGAAACTGATTTGGTTTCGTCTTTAAAAACAAGGATCCAGTTCAAAAATGACAAGCCGTTTTCTTCCGCAAGCCGCAATTTGCAAGTTAGTATTTTTCCAGCAATCCAATCGAAGTTAACCAAAGAAAACCATAAAGTTTTATTTTATAATTCATTGCAAACAATGATGAGTTAAGCTGTTTTTTAAAACAGCTGCATCATTAGTTGATAATCCTATGATGCCAATAACTTCACTAAACATTTGTGCTGATGAGTCTTTAGAAAAGTATTCATATTGGTTTAACTAAAATGAACAGAGACATCACATTTGACAGAGACATCACAGCTCGTAAAAATGCCTAATGGTACCTATACAATGAGACTTTCTACGAAATATTCAGCCCAACATTGATAATACCACACGCAGTTACCAGAAGACTAAACTAGTAATAAAATTGGAAAAACAATTGCAAAAAGTCAGAAAGAGATCCAAAAAATAAGAAATAAGAGAAAATTGGAATGAAAAAATAAAGAAGTGAATTGAAAAAGACCTAAACTTTGGGAAATCATAAGGGAAAAAAATAAAACGTTTAGAAATGTCATACAACATTTTATTTATTAATTTTATTATCACTAGACTGTTCTGGATTTAATTAAATCTGATGAAACTGATTATTGCAGGTTCATGTAACTATAAATACTCTTAAGTACCCTTACAAATCGTAGTTTTATTAAGTTTCGAAGTTGAAATACTCGCCTTGTTCCTCCTCTTCTATGTATGTAAATATAATTAAGGACGTATTTAGAGAAATTGTATAAATATTATTTGATATATTTCGAAAGTTTCAAAAGAATTAGATGAAATATTTGATGTCAGTTTTACCGGTTGTATTTCTAATTACTAAAGCGTCCATCTATTTATTCAATTATATCTAAGGTAACATTTTATTTGTTTTAGTTAATGTTCTGTCATTTAATACGAATATTTATTCCAAAAATGGTTTTTCGCTAGTTGCATTAAAATTTGTAAAGTTTTTAAGACTACTATGCAATTTTGATATGGCGGTTAACTTACGGCTAACTGGCATAGTGCATATAACTTAGGCGTTATGGTTCGTGAAAATCAATATGTTCTTGAGTGGTGTAAAATTGTAATTATATATAAAATGGTCTGTAACTCTCCAGATTTTATAATATTCAATGAAAATATACATTTTACGCCATCTATTGCCATAATGGAGTGGATTGCAGCAATATCGATGCAGAATTACATTTAAGGATCGTTATGTGTATAACAATCGAAATTATGAATAATGAACGATAGCAATATCAGCTATGATATATCTGGTCTAAAAATATTCGCGGTGTTCGTTATCAAGAGTATTTGTGTCCGATTGCTTAGCTTAAAATGAAGGTAAACAGTTATCTGGTCTGATCGTATTTATTTGAAAATCGCTTTATAAATCAAAAAGACAAATATTTTGTAATTTGGGTAATATCCTAAAATATACATCCTTATTAATTAAATCACATTTCATTTATTTATAATAATATTAATACCTATGCGCCCAACATACATATGTTCTGTATGACCTAGGCAAACAGGCAGAGTGAAAACTATTTTTTTTTACCGTGATGGAATACCCACAAAATGTCATGTTATAGAATTATTTAGTAACCGAGAAATATTTTTACATAAAGTCTTTCATCTTGACTTTTTTTTTCCTTTACTATGAAATATTTAGAAAAAAGTCATCTTATAGAATTATTCGATAACCGAGATACATTTTCAAGTACAGGCATGATGTGAAAGCTTTTTTTCGTTTACTATGTTGGGATACTTACAAAAAATTATCTTATAAGAATGATTTGATAACTGAGAAATATTTTGGGGTACAGGCACAATAAAAAACTATTTTTTTGTTTACAATGATGGAATATGTCCAAAAAGTTATCTTATAGAATCATTTGATAATCGAGAAATTATTTGGGGCAGAGGTAGGACGAAAAAACATTTTAGTATTGCAACATGCTAATAGATGGCGTAACTTGTATCTATCGAGGATTTTATATTATTAATAGATAAATGTTGTGATGATATCATTGGGTTAAAGACAAATCCTACCATCCATGGACAATTTAGTATTCAATGTGTATTCCATAACAATAATCGTAAAAGTTAATCTTCACTCCACCCTAGTTTAAATCTTAAATAAACTAACATATTGGTCACTTAACTAAACCAACATATTGATCACTTTTAACCCGAGAAATAACGTTATTTCTATGAGACGAACTCGATGACTTTATTCAATAAAACGTTTTGTTAGTGAAACATTCTAATAAATGGCGCAACATTTATGTATCAAGGATATAATATTATTTATAGACTTCATGATGGTAAGATTTGGTTAGAGAAAAACCCTACTTAAATTAGATATTAAGTGAGTATTCCATAATGATAATCGAGAAAAATTGTTATTCAGTCCACCCTAGTCTAAATTTTATCTACACTAATATATTGGTCACTTTTAACCTGATAAATAACATTATTTCTTCAGAACAAAATTCAGTATTCTTGTTCAGTAATCATATCTTAGCTTTGTAATATGTTAAAAATAGCACGACCTGTATATATTAGTGATCTTACATTTTTTATAGATGTCGGGATCATTGGGTTAGAAATAAATCCTACCATCATAATAAAAATATTAGCATTTATTGAGCATTCCATAAAGGCAAAAAAAATGTTTTTCTACAATCTAATTACAAATTAAAAATTTCCTCCCTCGCTGAGAAGCATATCAAATGGTTGAATAATGATTTGAATAAATGTAAACTAGGGCAACGAGTGTGATTATCGTGTTAGCGCCTGGAGAGCAATTAAATAGAGTGTCGGTGGTTAAACTTCAAAGTGAAGTTGTTTGATGTTGAGATGCAATAGGTGAAGGAAGTAGACCAGAACATTAATGGGGAAAGTTGTTGTTGGGTTTAATTTACCCATTATGTTATTGCGTTAAAGCCAATATATTTGTCCTTGGGCAATTAAATTGTCAAGTGTATGAGACTGATTGTTTTTGAAATTTCAATAGGAAATTTCGTTTTTATGTTTAATACTTCGTTACTGTTATACTTATATTTTATAAACCCAGCTAAGTACGAGTAGAACTGGCCCTACCGGGGTTTTGTACAAATTTATTCACTTATAAACATTTTAGATTGTAAAATATTTTTATCAAAATATTTAAAAATGCTAATATTACTGTTCACCATATAAACATGTTGCCTAATATATTTTTTACAGGCTTGTTTATAATACGATTTTTTAGTTTTCGCCGTGGTTTCTAATAACACTAGCACATTGTTAAAAATTCGTAAAAATATATAAATATTTTGGGTTTAACATAAAAAAGCTGCAAGTAAGTGGTCATGATATGGCGAGTCTGTCTGTCTATCTTTATATCAATGTTACACGTGAAACCTGAAAATTTCTAAATTTTTAATTTTTTTTTTAAAATATTGAGATATATATTCATTAAAAGATGATATTAATAATATAGAGGCTAGTGTAGCACAAGATCATTGATGTCGATATTTTCATTATTTTCCAATTTATTTTCGTTTAATTCTCAACTACGACAAGAATTCTAATATTTGAAAGTACTTTTTACTTATTTCTGTTCTTTGTTCATTAAAATGTAAGAAAAAAAGAAACTAGAATGTCTTCGACATCCATATCTCAGGTTATTCACTCAAAGTAACCCAAAGTAACTGCGATTCGAATGGTCGGGCAAGATCTGGAAGAATAAGGTCTAACTTATATTTGTCGCCAATTTTCACTCGCATGAAATATTTCGTACGAATAATATAATTATTTCCATAAATATTGTAATATTGAGAGTGGTTGTATAATAATTGAAAATCGCCATTAATATCTCTTGTACATCATACAAACTCTGCAACGCTAACTGGAATCATCAGACGCAACCCAGCAAACAATATAATTATTGCGAGTACGTTTTAATACATACTATAATATATCTAAAAGAACAGTTCCAAACTATGCCGCTTACAGGCTATTTTTTTCATATTAAACATTTTAAATTAATAATATAATTATTTTCGGAAAGACTGTAACACTAAGAGGAGTTTTTTAATAATTAGAAAATGTAACCGACATTAATATCTCTCGTAACTCACACAAATACACAACTTCCCCCGACAACGTAACGCGCCACCCAGCGAATATTGTAATCATTAGTGAGTATGTTTTAAACAATATTATAATATATCTAAAGTAACAGGTCTAAACAATTGATTTTACAAACAATTATTATCCATATAAAATAATTCAAATGAATAATATAATTATTTTCATAAAGATTGTAATCTTAAGAAAGTAGTAGTGTAATAATTGGAAAATCTAATATCCACATTGATATCGTTCATACCTCACTCAAATAACCAACTTTAACTAAAAACATTATGCGCTATCCAGGAAATAATGTAGTTATTTGTATATATGTTTTAAAAATACCATTTCTAAAAAAAAGATCCAAACCATTTAGGTTACAGACAATTTTTATACATATGTAATGAATAATACAATTATTTTCGTATATATTGTAATCTTAAGAGTAGTAGTGTAATAATTGGGAAGTCTAATCGACTTTAATATATCCTGTACCTAACTCAAACTACCAAACTTTAACTGCAATTATCACGCATCACACAGCAAATAATTTTATTACTGATATGTATACTTTAGATAATACTGTAGTATACCGTTAGTGTACCGAACAGTTTCAAACTATATTGTACTATAGTGTACCAAACAGTTTCAAACTATATGGTTAAAGGCTATTTTTATCTACAAAATATGCTTCAAATAAATAAATTATTATTTTAATAAAAATTGTAATATTAAGAGCAGTTGTGTATTTCCGTAACGTAATTCCTACATTTTAAATACCAGTTATTATAATTCCTACATTTTAAATAGTGTTACAATGGAGTCTGAAAAATAAACTTCATTTTAATATTAGCAAGTGTGCAGTGATGATTTACTTACGTTTCCGAGCTGCGGTAACGTATATTTACAAATTAGCGGGGTCTTTTGTCTTCCCAAATCCTCTTATTTTACGATCACATTACTTGTAACACTGCACTTGCGATACTCCAATTTGTCTTGAAATACTACCGAGACTTCAACGGCATTATTCGTAATAAATTGAAACGAACTTAGTTACTAATGATAACTTAATATAAGTTAATTATATCCTTATGTAAAAGAAATGTGGAGAATGTGTATCAGATTTCTCTATTTTAAAATTAGGACTTTAGGCCCCATATGTGCCCTTCGCTTTTCATTTTAGACATAATTAGGTATAATTCTCCATATGTGAGAAGGGAATTTTAGATGGCTTTCGTTTATTAAATTATTAATAGGTTATAATGACAACAAAAAACGTCACCAAATCCAATACTGTATTGGGTTTGGTAATGATTTTTATACCGGACTGTAAAACACGAT
The DNA here is from genome assembly GCA_039881145.1 of Druceiella hillmani. Taxonomy (NCBI): domain Eukaryota; kingdom Metazoa; phylum Arthropoda; class Insecta; order Lepidoptera; family Hepialidae; genus Druceiella; species Druceiella hillmani. Next base: position 2,029,308 of record JAYKKI010000052.1, read on the forward strand.
TAAAAAGATATCCAATATTACATATTCCGCATGCACATACTAATACTCTTTGGCCGTCCGCCATAGCCCAGATGTATTTCGCGCGGACGGCAACCGGTGTTGGGGCCATTACTCCATCTTGACTTGTTTTCCTTTTCGATTTGCGGCGTTAGAGCCAAAATCGTATAATATTTGGGTAGTTATCGTTTAGGTGTATATTCATTGAGTTTTAAAATTGTTTTTGTGTTTCGTCAAATACATAAATTTGCGTTTGGTTTTGGTTCTCTTAAATTTGTCAACATTATGTTGACAAATTTAAAGCCATGAAAAAAAAAATAAAAAAGTACTAAATCGTCAGAAGATTTCCGCACTCGGGCCTTTTTGCTATTTAACTTGCATTTGCATATAAAATAGTTGGTCTGAACAAGTGGATTGTCAGCTGTTATTAATTTGAATTTTCCATGATAGCCTTGAGATGACAGTTGTTGTGTCCGGAGAACGTTCGAGTTAACTTGGAAACATCGATGCGTAGAGTGTCCTCACAATTTCTTGGAACTCGATGGAAATTATTAATCTTTAAAGTAGCTTGTCACTAGAGATTTTATTCATAATTATGAGCTTGAGAAAATGTCTAGTTCGAAATAATTCGATTGAGTGGAAACAAGTGAACATGCTATGGTACAGTAAGTATATATACTCGTAGCCTCCTAAATATTTTCAGTTGTCACGATGGGTCTGAATGTGGAAGTAGTTGTTGGAATATAGCGGGTATCTTGTTGATTGATTACAAGAATAAAGATATAAAAAAAAGAGAAATATTTCGCTAACACACTGAGAAATATAAAAAACGCTGTGAAGGCTAAAGGAAGAGAAAAATGAAGCAACACTTTGCGTCATTTGTATGAAAACACGTCGACGCAGAAAAGCATTGTCATAGAAGTCAAAAAAGATCTTTAAAAAAAGTAGATGGAAATTTTTTATTTTTACACCTGTTTAATACGCAGTCAACGTGTCAAGGTTAAATATATCGAAAAGAAAAAAAATCTACCTTTGTACACAACTATTTTATATAATTTCACGCATTTTTTTATTTTAATGTTCGTTAGATCTCAAAAAATACAAAATTTTGATTGACCTGATAATAGACGTAAAAGAAATTACTAACTCATAGTAGATAATCCAGTAGCAATCTTCTCTTAACTTCATTAGTCATTTAACTTAAAAAATTAAAATTTAATTATAATAAGCCATAAAACCAAAATAAAGCTAGTCATTTGCATAAAAGATTTTATTTAAATATCCATCTCATAAATAAAAATAACACAAGTAGAAAATATATGAATGTGCATACCAAATAAAAGTAAACTAACTTGTCCAATTTCTTGCTTCGTTACTTACCTGTATTGAATCAGGTAGTGTTACATTATCTTCGTACAAGATAGCTAGTGATTTGTTTGATATTCCTCATTTAATATTAATAATAAAAGCACTAGGAGTATTCGGTAATTTTGTGAGCTTCAATCGGATACGATTTAGCCTCTGCAACACGTACAACTAATGGAGCAACATAAACAACGCCAATTTCCTTTTATTGAAGTTTAGCCCTTTGTAGGGCAAAGGAAATATTTTTATCACCAGGTTTTATCACGTTGCTTCTGAACACTTTTGTGTTTATTCTTTTAATTCGGACAAAATCTGTAAATGACAAGAAAGAAATTAGACAAGTGACATCTAATATTTGGTTTTTCGATTGACAATTGCGGCTTCAAGATTTTGTGAAATTGATGATTTTTGACCTGTCAACATAAATAACAGTAAATCTTTGAATAAATGTAGAATTATCATATACAGTTATTTTTATTTGATAGATAAATATTGAGTTTTCTAGAAATCAATCATATTATCCAATCACAATTTTCCTGATTTGAGCAATGCATTCAAGAATGGGTTGGGATATATTTCCCCTTGTCCGGTCCTCTTTACTAATTACTATAATTTACATAATAAGTTTTTATTATTTCCAGAATTCTGAAAATGTTGAGATGACTCAATAAACAAGTTGGGGAGAGCTAGCAATATTAGTAGGTAGGTAAACTATATGAGGATTCAACAATTTTAGGAGACAAATACGAATCTGACAAAATGGTCAAACATTCAATGGTCAAACATCCAATCCGTGGCTCAAACACCCAATCTAGATATGGCATATTCTGAAATATCCAGTGGTCGACCAATATATAGTAGATCTGGAGTTTATTCAAATAAAACCACAGAATAAACTCCGAAGACTGAATCAGAAGAAGGAATCACGTAATTAAACAATGTGATCTAATGAAAATAGGCCATACTATTCAGCATTTATTAAAAAAAAATAAGGGGGTAAAAGGTTACTTTGGTACCCCATACTGCAAAACTCATCAGAAGTTGTCCTAAGATATAGTTTAAAAGGTTTTACACATGAAATTCATACTAACTGATACTTGATGATACGTTGATAGTCTGATCAACTCCAATAGTTGATGATTAACTATTGGAGTTGATCAGATTAATTTCTACGCTCAACGGAAAACTTTTGGACATATTCACCTATTTCCATATCTGAAACACAGGCCTTTTCCAATATTCTAATTACTATGAGCTACCACGTATTATCAGACTTCAACCTCTATTGGTTATCTGATATGGGATTTACGGTTGATGAAATTGTAAACGTAATGTCAATAAAGAAATCCAAAGCGTTGCTCCGCCCTTTATATGGCTAAAAATTATGAAAGGAACGGGGGGAATGAAGAGATTCAATAAGACCATAACTACTTATTCTGTCAGCAGGTGGAGTAAAAAATGGTGGCGGAGGATATCTTACTTTTTTGTATGACAACATACAAGTTATCTGTCGCACTTGGAAATTCATGTTGCTTTAAGCAGATGTCTTGTTGCCGTTATTCCAGCCATAAACGTAGGTATGCCGGTATGACCAACTACATAAATAAAAAAATATTGTCAGAAAATTATCAAAAAGCAGTAGCAGCGTACCAGAAAACAATAGCAGAATTGCCATCCTAGAGGCATTATAAGTTATGGTCAAGGAAGTTAATTCCATAACCAGTGACGAATTTCATAAGCATGAAGAGGCAAAGGAAATGTTTTTCCAACAATTTCTTTTAATTGAAATGTAATATTTTTTAATTGATAATTTTATTTTTTCGTTAATATTGATAAACTCAAAATTACTTCCAAATTGTGTTTTTTTACATACTTCCCAGATCGTTATAAAGGGGCAATATATTAACTTGTAAAGAGAGTGAAAATAATAATACTGTTTAGTAAAACATTCATATCCGTATAAATTCAATCAAGAAAAATATAAAAAAAATTGGTAACTAAAATAATTATTTAAAATTATTTTTTCTATTAGATGTAACTGATGAAGTACATAGATAAAATTGTCCTGGTAAAAACGTCCAGGTAAAATTGTCCTGATAGTGAATACTTTCTGATCTATGAGAAATATATTGTCAATTTTGATACCGTTCGAACATAGTGACCCACTAAAATTATTTGTAGCCTAAAATTCTTAAGACGAAAAAATCACATTATAAATTTTATTATTTTCGCAAGTAGGCAAACAGAGGACTGAATAATGAAAAAAAAATTAAATATTTGAGGAGTGTTATCGTTCGAAAGGTTTTTTTAGGTAATATAAGTCTAGAGAGATAATATAAAATATTCCCCACATCCCTATTTTGGAAACTAAGAAACTTCCGATTTAAAAAAACAGGTTTTTAAGAAGACAACTCAAAGATTCCAAGAAATCATTAAGGTTGATCCTAGATGTCATACTAGTAAATTTCGAGATGTTCACCATGATATATAGTCCCTTCTACTTTAATATTAAATCTTTATTACGCTAACGCAACACGACGTTTATATTAATGAGGTTCATGATGAACAAAGTAATTTCACTTCAAACGGGGAACGGAACACCGCCCGCGTCGCTCGTCCAGCCGCTGGCGGCGTGACCTCCCCGGGGTCGTGAGCATGAATGAGCCCGCTTTTTCGAGTATAGATTTTATTTGGACTCAAATATTACCATTACCGACATCTTGTATTTAGAAATATAGTAATACTTATCTTTGTGTTGGAATACGAAGATATTACGTTGTAATAATGATATCGGGCAATTAATGAAGTCCAATTGTAAAAATACTCTTCCCCAAAAATACGCGAAGATCACAAAATGAACAGCAACTCTATCTTGTTTGTTGCTAGGCTAGGCAGTATGACGAGAATATGAAACAAAATTATATCTGATCTTCAGGGATAAGTGAAAGTAATGAAATTAGAAATTGAGAAATTAAGACTAAATAAGCATCGAAGTGAAGTAAACTCACAAGCATCAGGTATGTTAGGCGATGGTAACCTCGCAGTCGACACAGAATCGATAAGAGCTAAAAATTTCAATAAAAAAGGAAAATTAGCCTATATGAAATCACCAAAAAGTTACAAACATGCGATAAATAAAATACGTAGTAAAACAAATTCTGTGATACGCTCACAAACAAAATACATACGTAAACCACGGCCTGTTATGATAACAGGTATTGACAATCTTAATGAATTCACTACATTGATAAAATAAATATCTCTAATGATTATGCATACAGAGCTTAGACTACTGGTTTAAAAAAAACGTAAAATTGCACGGTATCCTTAAAAAAACAAAGATGATAGAGATATCAGAATAATTATTAAAAACATACATCATTCTTTCAGCCAAATATATATTATAAATAATTGAAAAGCTCAGGGATTAGAAAGACTAACCCTAAATAAAAATATGAAATAAACACAACACCAAGGACCCATTAAACATGTTTATTGTTCCGTTTAGGAATAACGTGGACAAACATTAATTCAATGATATTAAAATGTATGTAACGCACTTATTACCATTGAAACATTTAAAAGCAGTGTATTAATATTACAATGTAAAACCTTTCAATCCTTTGGTCACACTAAAATTTATTGCAACAAGATGCTTAGATATGGTAAATGTACTGAAAATTATTTCAGAGCTAATTGTAATTAGTTAAGAGATAGGCAGCCAAAATTCTTTCGTTGTGAGAAAAATCATACTGTTAGTTACGGGGAATGTGAAGCAATTTAAGAACTTCAAAAGCTAAGAGACAGCGAAAACAAAACTGAAAAGTAAGTAAAAACAAATAAAATGCTAAGAGTTTCACTCAGAATGAAGCCATAATACCATAAAGTTTGGAAAGAAAAGAAGTCAAATTGTTGCTAAAAATTTTCTTGTATCAAATAATGATAAAATGTTATTGGAAATTATGCAGACGCTAAAAGATCAAAATGTGATACTCAATAAATTTGAAAGAAGCACTATAGTCTCTGGAAACTGGCAATGACTCTATGAATATAGGAAGATGTTAATGGATTGCTGCAGCACCAAAATGATCCTGTGCGCCAAAAACATTAACATGTCTTACATCAAAGGCACTTTTTACAGAATACTTGCTTATTAGATTAAAAACCCATTCAACCTCTTACTTAATTCATCCTGCTACAATTGTAACGGTTGAGACAACGAAATAAAAATTATGGTAAGTGCAATCTATTCCCAATCTGGATATAATATTTGCATAAGTAAATGAATACATCATGCTTTTCAACCAGTTAAATGATCGCGTTATTATTGAAGGTAATTTTAAGGCTAAGTATACACACGGGGTTTTGAAGCTAATCCCTTAGGAGTGATCGAGAGTTATCGAGAGATATCGAGAGATATCGAGAGTTATACGGAGTTCTTTCTAGTTATGGACGCGAATTCACATCAAGTGATAAACTAACGTTTTGGCCCTTAGATTATAATAAAACTTTGGAATAAAATTGAATCTGAACTTAACATAAGCTCTGATCATTCTCAAATTTACTTTAAAAAGAACAGAATCCAACTCTGATTACCAAATACACAAATATGAATTTATCACTCACTAAAAAGTTATATTAACCTGATGATTCCGCTTAACACTATGGATCGATTGGGAAAATAATTGAATATCTGCTATTGAAAGAAAGTTGAAAAGTCTTAATTACGCGATTAAATTAGAGACACGATATGAAAAAAAACATAAGCTTATAAAAAAGTAACATCAATTAAGGAACCCACACGAAAACTTATCAGAACTGCTAGGCAACAAAATACAGAAATTAAAAATGTGAAGGAATCATCAGAAAGAAGGAAGTTGTTAAATACCTTAAAAAACCGTTAGCTGAAGTGCGCCCTATGAGAATACTGATAGAAAAAGGGTTTGTAATAATTGATAAAAAGCAAATGTATTTGCTTTCACATCTTGAAACAGGATTTCATTCAAATAAGAGAGATGATGCTCTATCACGTCTTGATTCGAATGTTTACATTAATGGAATTCCTTTGGTTCCTGTCAAGGAATTGACGATTTAATTAAAAACAACGCCATTGGCACACTGAGAGGAAATTCTATATTTTTTCTCTTAAAAAAGCAAAACTATTGTATAAAGTTTGGATATTATCATTTCGTATCACAAAAAACATTAAATTAGAACTATACATTTCAAAATGACATATATAAATAAAGTACTTAATAAAACCAAAAGTGTGAACATCACGTTTTTTTCATAGTTCATTGACCTTTGGCCGTCTAACGTATTTTTTATTTATTTTACCACCTAACGACAATCGTGGTGACCGTTTGCATTTTTTCTACCTTAATTAAAGTATAACTTAAAATATTGATGTAAATGAAAGATATATTACATTTTATTATTATTTTTATTGATATAATGTATTTATTTTGAAATACATTTGTGTCATAAGTTAAACACATAATTTTTAAACCTTATTTGACAGGTTTTTTGGGCTTGTATATTTTAAACGTGCATATGCCACAAACAGTTATTAACATGTCTATGCAAGCATAGCTACCAATTGAACAAATTCTAGGCAGGCGTTTTCGTGAGGCAGGCTTTTCTTCTTCAATGTTGTCTTGATGCTCGTTCTCTTGCCTTCTAATTCTGAATATGGTTGAGGCACGTCTTCAATAATAAGATTCAGTGGAATAATTTCTATATCACTGAAGTCTTCATTTGGTATTTCTGGCACGTTTACTTCAGTTTCCCAATCTGAATCAAACTCTTGCAATTGTTTTTTTTTCTTTTGATTTAATTCAGATGTTACAAATCTAAAAAAGTGAAAAAATATTTTAATAAAAACTATGTTACGACTTAAGGTCGGTCACAAAGGCCGTGTGCAAAATGTTATTATGTGTTACTTTTAACAGCACGCACGCGTCAGGTAGTCGAGCGCACATTGCGTATTGGAGGGGAGGGTGAAAGTTCATAAACGCAAAATTCATAGCTCTTATTTTACCTGCTCAATTTTAAAACAAAAAAATCGCTGGAGTCACTTTGAACGACGCTATATGGTTAAGGTTTAAAGAAAGAAATGTAAGAAAAATTTAAAAGTTAAATATAAAGATAACATTTAATGCAGAAGAGAGAAGTGTCAAAGATATTTCTACAAAATGGAAACAGAGAACAGTGATCGATTATGAAAAAATGAAGGTTTTGTAGAAAAATGATTACAAAAATTAATTTAATTTTCCAAATTATAGAAAAAAAACATAACCAAAATTGGCCAAGAATTGGGTCCGATTGCGTGTCCTTATGCGTACATTCTCACGTACGTACAGACCGGCGAGCGAAGACGCATGCCATTTCTCAAAAGAAATTTACATCATAACAAATATTAAAAAGAATTACAGAAAGATAATTTTCTATTGGAAGATTCCTGTTTAAAAAAACTTCATTAAAAGGAGATTAATTGTGAAATTACCTGAGTTAAAATTACTACTATTATCAAATGACAAAATTGGCACCCTAATAGGTAATAACATACAGCTGGCAGGTATGCAATGTTTGCAAATTTATTTAAAATTATGTTGTATTGTTTTGACAGTGTAATTATTAAGTTAATAAACTGTAATTAATAAGTTAATAAACTCAACATATTAAGAGAGAAAAACTTAAAGGCCACTATTGTTCTGGTGTGTTACGTCATCTCGAATAAAAGCTTTGAATAGGCCTATTATTTTGGGGTTATATATCGACGAAATGTCAATTGGAATAAATTTCAAACATAAATACTAAAAAGTTTTTATGTGTACAATTGATTTATAGTTGCGTTTTATTAAGTGGGTGATAAATAATACATCTTAAAACTAATTCGTTTTTTCTTCGATTTATTCGATAAATGTTAGAAAATACGAGCAGATCAGATAACTGTTTAGTGTAGTTTTACAGTTAACTCGGTCTGATTGTAATTTCTGACATTGATCTAATAAATCTAAGGATAAAACAAATTGTGAGTTCATTTCTATCCTAAAATATATATATGAGTGATCATATTAATTGAACGAATGTAACCTCACTGTTATAACATTAGTGCCTATACGTGTAAATGTAACATTACTGAGAGATTTCTGCCTTCGCCGAGTAATAAGTTAAATTCCTATATTGATGTGGCGAAGTGTAAATCAGGGCAACGTTTGTAATTATTGTTTTAGGGCTTTGTGAGTAATTGACAGAGAGAGTCGCTCGTTAAACTCCAAAGTAAAGTTATAAAGTTACAATAGGTAAAGGAATTAAACCAGAACATGAATCGACAAGCTGTTATTGGGTTTAGCTCGGGCATTATGTTATTGCGTTAGGGTTAACATCTTCGTCCCTGGGGATTGACGTTGCCAAATATATATGATATTTTAACGGCTATATGTGCAGTAAATATAACCTGTTAACTACGAGTAGAACTAAATAATATTACTTTTTACTATGTTAATAAGAAATTTAGACATTTTTTTAAAACTACGAGATTTAGAGTCATTCAATCTCATTTATAGCTTTGCTTTAAATCCTAAGTAAATTCCTAGTACATATATATTTTATTATTATTTACTAGGAATAAATATATATATATATATATATATACATACAGAGACATATTTTTGTAAACATTGTAAATAATATCTCTAAAAATACTGATACATTCTGAAAAAAAAATTGTTGAAATACTACTACTACTACTACTACTACTAGCCAACGCCCACCCTTGGCATGTCTGCCATTAGGTGGCGCGCCGACCAGTAGAGAAAAACTGTTTTGTAGGCAGGGTGATCATCACGGGGCGCCCTCCTCTCCCAATCATCAAGGTAGGGCTTCATCTTCGGGCAAACGTGGAGATGGTCAAAAGACATTCCTGGATGTCCACAGAGCAGGCAGGCATCGCTCCCCAGGACACCAATACGTTTCAGGTGGCATGCCAGATAGTCGTGGCCCGTGGCACACCGGAAAGCTGCGACACTGACAGCTCTGGGTAGGTCGCGTCGAATAGGTGAATCAATTAGACAAGCCCAGTTCTTTCCGACGGCGGACTGTGTGCGCCGAGACTTGATCCAGGCATGTATCGCTCAGCAGACAGCCGACTTAGAGGATGAAAATGACGGAGAGCAGATGGGCTGCTGTAGAGTCGTTCCGTGTTTTGCCAGTACGTCGGCTTTTTCGTTCCCCTCTATCCCGACGTGGCTCGGAATCCACTGCAGAGTAAGTCGAAAGCCAGCATTCACCAGGTTGGACAGTCTGGCACGACTGAGTTGGGTTTTGGAACAATCTGTGTAGCGGTTGGTGGAGAGTGCCAGAATAGCTGCCTGGCAGAATTGCTGCCTGGAAAAACCACGCTTTGTGATGTTGTAAGACGCTCCTGTTCCCCGGCGGCCTCGTATATCGCTGCAATCTCTCCATCGTAGTTGGTAAGCGGGGAACCGACGGCAACAGAGCCCTCAAATACTGTAGATGTGAAGCCTGCTCCGGTATTCTCTGTGTTTGGCATCGACGAGCCGTCACAGTAAATATGCAACCAGTCCTGGGAGGGATACCTGGTGTGGATAGTCTCCAGGGCAGCCATTCTCAGGGCAACATCAATTGATTGGTGTTTCGGCAAGTTTTGATTCATGAGTCGGAGCTCCACACGGGGCAAGCAGGACACAGTATCTGACCTCTGAGGAAAAGGTGCTGGCTCTGGTAGTGGTATGTTATATTTTTCTCTGATAGAGTCAGTTATCGTGAGAGGCGTTTTCTGTGTTTTCAGTCGGGAGAAAGCTTGTTTATATTGTTTCCATTTACATGGAAGTATTTGTCTTTGTCTTTCCCAGAAAATAAGTGCAGATCTGTCTCGCCGGCACTGTATAGGCTCAATGTTAGTTTGAGTTTCCATAGCGGCGATAGGTGTTGATTTCAAGTGCTGTATTTTGTGCGAGTTCTAGGGGGGAGACAGTACTTTCACTTGCTGTTATGGTAGCTTCGCCGCCATACTCAAGGACAGGACGAATGTAGGTTTCGTACGTCCTTAGGAGTACATCTTGGGTAGCACCCCATTTCGTTGCTGTTAGGCGTTTGAGCAGACGACATCTTTTGGTGGCCTTTTCGGCAGAGCTGCTAATATGGGCTTTCCATGTCGTTTTGTTGTCGATGTACACGCCTAGGTATTTACTAACATCTTGTTTTTCAAGATTCACACCCTTGTAAGTCAGATTTATATCTGGCTATTTTGTCGATAGGCTGAGGACTTGGAATACTGTTTTTTCCGTGCTGACTGTGAGGCAGTTTTCATCCGCCCATCTTTCGAGATCTTCGAGGGTCTTATTCAACGCTGACTCGATGGAAAGAAGAGAGCTACTGCTGGCCCAAATGAGCAGATCGTCAGCATACAGTAGTGCCTCCACACCCGGGTTGGTTTGATAGCATCAAGCACGTCATTTATCATGAGGTTGAAGAGTTGGCAGCTGATAACGGCTCCTTGAGGGAGCCCCTGTTTTTGGATACGGAATTTGGAGCACTGGCCTTGGAATTTTACTCTTTGGTAGCGCTCTCCAAGAAAAGACTTTGTCCATTGTATTGTTGAAATACTCATAACTTTTGAAATTCATGCCCCACACAGCAAATGAGTTTAAAAAAAAATTATTTTATTTGGCCTCTATAGCATTTCTACAGAAATATTTTTGGGTGCTTTTTTACAACGGCAGTAGTTTCTTAATAAGGTAGAGGACGACTGTGACATAAAAACGGGTCGACACTCAAAAGAAAGCTTTTTTAAACACGGAGTTCCAAAAATGTTATTCTTTGAAATACTCTAGTATAAAAATAGGAAATTAATTGTCTTTAAAATTTATTATATTTCGTTTTATTTGCTTTAGTTTTTTAAATATTTTGTAAATGATGAAGGCTTGTTCAGTTCAACTTTATCGGAACGTGTATTTTGTCAAAGGTTTATCGCCTCCGTCGTAATTATTTAGAAACACTAACATATTGATAAAACATAGGTTGAATATTACTATTTTGAGCGTCGGATATTCATATGATCCAAGAGAAAGCTAGCTAAGTGACAAATTTGGCTCTCCGTTAACGCATTCGGCGTCAATAAGATATATATAACTCTTAAGCGTATTATTTCTCATGCTAATCTTGAGTTTTCTAGTTTTTTTTGCTCAGTGAACTTCTATGGTCCATTAATTAACAACGGTTTTCTTTGAATAAGAAATTCATAAACATCCACATCCGATTTCAGTCATGGGCGTAAGCGCAATAATACACGTTAGCACAAATGAAGTGCACTTCTTAGCTACATAATTTTAAATGTGTTTTAGGGCTGTTGGTTTATATATAAGTTAGTAAAATGCGAATTTAATAAATATTTGGATTACACGAGACCATTAATATTGCTACTTTCTTTTGAATCCAACTAATTTTCGTTTAAGTCTCGTCTGCAACCAACCAGAACCCAATTTTAAGATTTCACTTGATGTTTTCTTATGCCTATTCTTACTAATGAAAATATGCAAGTAAATAATTGGAGAGTAATTCAATTAAAATCATGTAAAAATATTTCTTACGCCCCACTCAGGATACCCTACTTCAACACGAATCGTCACGTACGACTTGATAGAGTAATTTTTATTGTGTACCTTTTCATGAATAATATAATATTTCCATAAATATAGATCAAAACTATGTGATATAAAAACGTTTATAATATGCATGGAATATTTCACATGAATAACATATTTATTTTCGTAAATATCACATGATCAAAAGCGGTATAAAAAAATTGGAAAGCCTAATCGACATCTCTCGAATCTCATTAAGAGCAGCCACATTCAGTTCAAAACGTCATGTGCGGTCCGGGAAACAATATAATTTTAAAGGTATGTTTTCAAATAATACTGTAATATTTTCGGAAGTACAGGTCTAAATTCAATGATGCAAAGAAAATTTATTATCTAGATGGGATTACTCACATGAATATTATATTAATTTCCATGGACAATATATTATTAGCGATTGTTGTGAAATACCCTGTTCAATTTTTGGTAGGTTTCCTATAATAAAAACAGAGATCGAAGACTGACCTTAGAATACAGACATAAAGCTTTACTTTTGTAGTTTTTTTTGGAGATCTACAATATAATAACATTTCTATGTATTTTTGTGATGATATCGGTGTATGATATTGCGGATTTTTTCCCGATTTTATTCCCAAACACTTTCTCACTATTTCTTTCGGGGATATTTAAGATTTTTCAGAATACGGCCTAGCTTATGTCTATATATGTTAAATTAACTTTGTAACTTTTACTTTAAAACAAAGCTTTTTGGCTGGTTGATTATTATACGCTACTAATAAAATTACTGGAGGTAAAATATTTCATCAACTGAATTCAAGTTTTCGCGTATCAATTTTGATTTCGGAAGCAGTTTATCCAGCATGGAGGTTTTAATCTATTGTATAACGTTACTAACTTCAGCAAAAACTATAATTTTTTAGACTGGGGCTAGGATAAATTTTAGTTTTTCTTAAAATCAATGACCGGCCTTCAGATGTTTTTAGGAGTTTTTAACGTAGACTCAGTATTACAATGGAGTCCAGAAAACGGATAATAGTTTTACATAAGTAAGTGCTGAGTGAAAACATTTTTTGTTCCGAAGCTCCTATCACGTAAATATATGAATAAGCGGGCTTTTGAGTCATACGTGTCCCCAATGTCCAAGATCTTGGTGCAGTATTGATGATTTATGACCGCATTTTTGATGATTATAAGACAGTATTTGGATACACGAATTTGTTACACGGTATTCCTGAGAACTTCACACAAACCGTTTCAAAGTTCTGCATAATATTTTCGTCCACAACAAACTGAAAACGAACTTAGTTATTTGGTCTCTACATGAGGTAATCAATAATCTTATGTTTAAGAAAAAATGGAAAAGTTTTAATTAATTTATGAATTTTAAAACAATAAAACAATCTTTACATTGGGTATTCCTTGCTTTTAATTTTGTTCAGTATAGTTGCATGTAACTCTGCAATTAAGGATAAATTTGCATCTAGACCTGTCTTTATTAGAATTTTTAACAGCTTATATTATTTAGTAATAGGAATGGTGCCGTTTTTATATCGGATAGTTTTGTGTATACAAAAATTTTCTTGATTCTACATATTCTACCCACACGTACCAATATCCATTTATGATTCCTCATTAGCCATACGGGTATTTAAATGGAAAAAATCTGTATTGCTGGCACTGTTCCATCTTCAATTGTTCTCCTGCTTGATTTGCAACTTAATACTAATGAATATGGATTACTTGAGTAGTTCACTTTATCATCGTTATGATTAATTTATATTTAAATTCGTTGTGCATTATTATTGATTTTGAAAACTTATCTAATGAATAATTAATTGTTTTTCCTTCTTATTAACTTGATTAACGTAGTAGAGCTAATGAAATCGAATATGTTTTAAAAGTTTTTGAGATTTCCTCTTAAATTTAAATAAAACCAAACCACCTCGCATTCCCTGTTTGAAATATTTTTGTATTTATCTCTACATTTACAGATTTAGTTGTAACTAAATTTATTAATACTTGCAACAAATATTACTGGTTTCATGTTGTGTTGCATTGAAATATTATTTATATGTTTATCGACTTTAATGTATCAAATTGATACATATGACTTATTGCTACGAGAGCAATATGTTAGGGCCAACCATAACACCACCCCAGCCCCGTTCGACGAACGGTCGGGAATCGAACCCGGGTCACCGCGGTGCAACGTATCGTCAAAGGCCGTATGCATTATGATTGACCAAATACACCACGGCGACGAAATATTTCCACTGATGCAAATTTGTATGTACAACTTAACCTTTGTGTGTCAAATAATTTTTCACCTTTCAGTAGAATATCCTTCCTCGAATTGTCTTTTACATTTCTGGGTATTTAGTACCGGCCTCGATAGTAAGTGTTGTTTGAAAGTTTGCATTGATTACCAAAAAGTAGGTCACAACGAAGAGGGCTGGTATACCTACGTGAGAATATCGTGAATAGCTCTTCATCAAGGATGATTATATTATTGAAGCTATGTGCTAGAATTTCCTTTTCCATTATTTGTAATAGTAAAAATATATTTCGTTTATTATAAAAATGTACATTTCATATTTTTTAGTCATGTTTATGTAGTAAACTGGGCAAACGAGTATTTCCACTACCACTACCATTATTTTAGGCCCAGATCATTAATGATCGTAAACGATCGAGAGATGGACATTAAGGCCGCGGCGATACGATGGGTAGTCGTTCTCAAGGATCGATTAAGAACGGTTGGAGAGGGCTCGAATGGGAATTGAATTTTAATCGATACCTATGGTGATATTTTGGTGATTTGAGCCGTTTAATTTTACGCCATAATAGTGAAAAAAAGGAAAGAATTCCGCTTTGTATTTTGCTATATTTCTTACGTGATGTAAAAACTTATCTTATTTTGTAACACTTTCATGTTACGTAACAGAAATTCAACATTATTTTCTTTTGATGGCAAAATTAATAGGGAATGCTTTGGTATACGGACCAAATATAAGGAAAAGGTTATCTGTACTTAAAGAATAAATGTGCATACAAACATAGTGGTGGAAGCAATGTTTATTATTGTATAGTATGCTTATATATTTAAATCAAAATTGGACGTAGGATTGCAAAAGAAAAGTTGCGGAAGCTTTGTCTCCTTATTTCGATATTTTTATATTTCAATATAAATAATAAACTAGTGATTAAATAGGCATACAAACGTATTAATAAAAGTAGTGTTCATTGTTTTATAGTATGTTTATACGTTTAAATTAAAATTGCAAATAAAAAGTTGTGTAAAGTTTTTGCTCCTTGTGTCGATACTATTATATGAGTATATATATAATAAACTTGCGAATAAATGGGGATATGAACATGTTAGTGGAAGTAATGTCTATTGTTTCACAGTATGCTTAGATATTTAAATTAAAATTAGATACAGAATTGCAAACAAAAAGTTGTGTACACTTTATATCCTTGCATCGGAATTGTTAAGTGTTTTTGTATATTATAAATTAGCGACTCACCCCGGATTCGTACGGGTAGACAGGTTTTATATGAACTATAAAATGTTTAAGAAATTTTAATACTTGGTTTGGCACGGGTATTGTTGTTTTCATATTAGTTCAATGGTCAACTTCTGAAATCCCATCCGTAAAATTTTGCTTATTTGGAAACACCTTCATAACGTTTAAACTAATTGTAAAGAAACTATGATAAACAGGATGTAAAGTCACTAAAACAATTAATTTAATAATGATTGAAATAAGTTTGAAATTCCAGAAAGTTGAGTTGAAAAAGTAGACTTGTTTTAAATAATTAAACTTTTATTATGAATTGTGTATAATATGTAATACATACCTTTGCAATTTTAGACCTTATAATAGATAATAGAACCTTTTAAGAAGAACAATGTTGGCATACTATTTTTTTCATTTATCTCTAAGGATTTAAGCAGCGCACGTCAAAATACTTTCCAAAGAATACTTTTATTCTCATTTCATCTGCCTTTATCGCCACATATCGGATAATTTTCACAAAATATTATAAATTATACTTTTCCACCTTCCTCATTAAATAGAAATAGCATACATATATATACAGACGTAGAAAGGTACTTTCTTTAATACTATGGTTGCATAATTACAAATAAATGGCGTAATTTTTAAATATTAGAAAGAAAGAAAAATATGGAACATTAACGAAAAATTATGCGAATATCAACGCGGGTCCGACAATAGACGCAGAATGATTTTTTTCAAACCCCTTTGAAACCCTGTGCAAACGATACGATTCTGAAGTAAGCATTTAATTAAATCTATGTCTGGGAACGTAAAGAAGGAGTAATATTTATGAAATGGCCAAAAATAGTTATTGTGAAATTTTTCTCAATATTGACATAAACCTAGAAAATTCCACGAATATGGCACTGCTGTAGTTTGTTTTGTAAATAGTTTAAAATATTGTAAAGTAATAAATGAGTGTAGATAATGCATAGATCATAAATCCATTGAGTGGAATAAACTTAGAAATATGATCATATTTTTGTAACCTAATTAATAATGTACACATTAAATTTTGGAGACCTTGTGGATTGTTAAACAAATAACTCGTAAAATGCCTACAGGACATCTCTCCACAAAGGTATTATAGAAATTTAGCAGAGGTGAACTTTAGTTTTTGAATATACTTGGCATTGTATGAATCGGCGACTCGTTGTAACAAAGGTACTTTGACAACATGTATTGTAATATATAAGTACCTTGACATCATGTTTTACCTTAGCAATATATATTACCTTGACGAAATGTATTATAAGGACCTTGCGACATATGACAGGTTCAACATATGGTATATAGGTACTCTAGTAACATATAGTACTTTGGTAATATTTAGTATCTTAGCAATATGCGTTGTAAGGTACCTTGGCAACTTATAGTATATGGGTAACTTTGCAACATATAGTATCTTCGCAATACGTATTGTGTAAATTATAAGTACCTTGGCAATATATTAATAAAAGTACCTTGGCAATATGCATTTTTACGGCACCATAGCAACAAGTTTCAAGGTTACCTTGGCAATCTGTTTGAAGGGTACCTTGGCAATATGTATTATATGAATGGGTGATCCGTGGTGATAAACTAGGGTAAGTTTTATTAATTTTTTGAAGTTAGTTTTCTTTGTTTAATTCTTTAAGCCCTAGATCATGGAAGAACATTTTTTTCCAAAAGATACTACTAATGAACAAAAATATAGGAACAGATAAGAAAAAACGTAATAGATATTCTTCAATTACTTTTTTATTTTACTACTTCTTTTTCTCGTGAACTGCAAAAGTTTTCTACGACATTTATTATTTTTTTTCTTATGTCCGATAAATTATAATCATTTATGTGTTTGCTTTTTGGATTAAGTATAATGTTCAGAATAATATCATCCAGAAAATTTGACAGAATTATATTAAATCGAAGAATGTAAATAAGTTAAATTTACAAAAATAAAATTTTTGTACATATTCAACAATTAAATGAGAGTTTATTTTTTTAATGAGAAACGAAGAATTTTAGAGAGATTTAAACATTTAAGATAATACGTCCTTTTAAGTAGCAAATTTATTTAACAAAAATTATTGCTCCCATATAAAATAGATGTTTCGCTTAAAGTAAATGAGAAAAAAAACCGAAATGCTCAGTACATATCTACATTGTAGATTTTTCGTAAAAACGTCGTGATATGGAATAGTTACGCACAATAGCATAACGGGCACTGTCACCGAACGCTGTATGCCCGATTGATCAGTTATGCATTTAATTTTTGTTTCAACGCTGTCGTAGCTCTCGCATTTGATCTAGATCTTTGATCTAGATTTTTAGGTTTTTTTTAGATTTCTTTAATGCAGGCTTTTCTTTAATTTGCATTTTCTACAGTTCCGCGCATATTTACGATTCATATGAGATAACACCTTTAATTACTTTGTAACTTTGCATTTAATACGGATGTTTACTTATATTTTGTCAAATATTTTTATTGCCTTACTTTGTGTCCTAATATTATGCCGTAAGCTCTTCATATTGACGTCTAAATCAATATCCTAAATAAATGCGTTTTCACGCCATACCAATTTATAAATTTTATACAACACTAATTTGCAACAATCACGCCCATGTATCTACACAACTCCAGTAGTTTCACAGGTAAAACAAATACTACGCAATAAACACGTACCTACATGTTCTATCTGTTGTGGTCTCAACCATTATTAAGGCATTATTAGTCTCGTAATTATTAGCGATTTAAATCTGACTGTGTTTTTAACACAATAAGGTTTGTGTAATTATTACTGTACTTCACGAGCAAATAGACATTTTACGTCAATAAAGATATTTTATAATAGATATTATTTTTCACGTTAACTTTGAAGACGTTTTATTTTAAAATTATGGCACAATGTTACATTCTATTTTCTTCACTATTCGAACCTCTCCTTGCTTTTTCTGACCTTTCAAATCTATTTAATCTTCTATTTTATCTTTTTGGTTATTTAACAAAACTCTTTTTAACTTTATTATAATCAGATCTTTTTAAATTTACCGTTAAACTAATTGCTTACATTTCTTATCTAAGATTGACTGGCAGTAATAAGTTACTGTATGTGTATATGTGTTTCATTTAAGATAAAATAAAGTACTTATTTCAGTAATTGGTTAAGTCGTAACTATACAATTTAATAAACAGAAAACATACAAAGTCGTTATTAAAGATTGATATTAGATTTAACGATGAATATATCAGTAATTTTTTCAAAGTTTCAGCTTTCAAACCTCAACATTCTTCTTAACGTTTTTACTGTAGTAGAAGAATCAATGTGATACGGCACATTTCTTCTACATTTTTAATAAAACAACGACAAACCATAAATCGTTTATTATATTATGTGACGTAAATATTTGTTCTCCGGCGTGTAGTGCATTATTCCCTGGAGATAACTTATATTTATTGCAGAATTTCACAACGAATTTCCATAAATATCGTATAGGAACTCTATTTTGCTTACATTGTAAAACAGTTATATGTTTCCACCGAGAGTATGTTGCCACACTTGTTTACAAAGACGGCATTTAAAAGCTGACGCCACTAACCGTCTCAGGTTCCATGCGTACTGGGAACTTGAGTCAGTACATATTTGCTCATGACGAGTACTTCCGCACATTGTTTATGGTGTATCTAAAAATGTATTTAAGTAAAGCCATTTTATGGAGGCTCAAAGGTCATATAATAGAAAAAAAACGTGAAACTGAACAGAAACTTTTATGTCTAAATATAAATTATAACTTAATTTAGTCTACTGGAGCTACAGCTTATGAAGAGGAGTATAGAAGCCGATAAAAAGAAGACATGAGTATAGTAATTACACAAAAAATTTCAAACAGCAAAAAACGAAGTAACTATTAACAAAATTTAAATAGGAGTGCAGGTAAGTTTACAGTAACAAACAAGAATAACATATAAATTTCGGTATTTTTATATAGTAATAAAAATTTATTACTACAATGTGATAATAATTATAATAAAATTTGATTACTACAAATGCTCAAAAATTGCATGTTAATCCTGCTACCGTATATAAAAGTCACGAGCAAAAATATTTTCAAAATTCGATAGAAAGAAAGCAATTTTCCAAAATTCGAAATACTATAAGTTTTCAGCAGTTACGCAGCTGAACTTTTATTGAGCTAATTTTCATATACGACAAGTGAAAGAGAAGAAAATTTTGTTAGAGGTTAAGAAGAAAAGTAGACTAGGTAAAAATGACGCCTAACCAACGAATAAGGATATTATACAAGGGAAACTGCGATATATAAATAAAAATATATGCTATTTAAATAGCGGTTTTTATGTGTTCAGCCCAGTTTCCTTCTCTTTTCTTATGACCTTCATCGTTATTGTTCTTATCAAATATATATAGAATGTACTTGCGAACCCTTCTAGTATATTTTAAAGGGTATAATACTTCGTTCTAAACTGTTTTTTAATCGATAAGTTTTCATGTACAATGGTTCGTCAGTTACCAAATATCATTTAGTAGTAGCACAGAAAAAAATATATGGGCTGTAGAAAGCAAAATAAATTAGGACGATGGAAAACACGTGATCAATAAAAATTCAAATGATTGATAACTAGACATTTTTTTAGTTTGAAGTTTTGATAAATTTTGAATTATTTATTTTTCCTTACCAAAAATTTTCACAGAGATGTGTCAGTCATTTTTTTATTAGTGACAGGAAATAAAACTATAAATATTTGGAAATTTTTACTCATTATATATTCTTTTTTTTTAGTCATTCAACACATTGCATATAATCAGTTTATCTTATTAGTAATATTTCATTTTGAAAAAGGCTTTTTTAAGGTTTTATATATTTTAGGACCAATAAAATTAGATATAATGGAATGTATTCAATCACTCGATTTTATGAGAAGAAAGGGTATTTTTTATAATTTCGAATTATGAAGGCAATTATCTCGTAAATGGGTGGAAATAAGTCCAGGAGGAATACGTTCTATAAAAGTACGCCGTGAGGACAGATACTATCTATAAAGTATATAACATATATATAATTTTACAACTTGAAGTGGGCAACTTCAAGTTGTAAAATTGCTTAATTTCTCTTTTTGACTGCAATTTGCAATTTCCTTCGAAAATAATTTTCTTTAAAAGACGTAGCGAAGTATGTAGTATGGTTAACAATTTAGGATTAAACATTTGTTAGATTTAATGTAATTTTAGGTTAAGGAATACACGTAATTAATGAATTATCTTTCTTCCATCATTTATTGATATTTCAACTTATGTTTGTTTACTTACGTGTGCTTAAATATTCGCCAACTATCTACGTATTTAATCTCTAAATATTTACCTTTATTTATTATGTTTATTTACAAAGAAAAAAAATGTTGGTTAAACATTATTTAATGGCTGTTTAATTTTGTAAACGTCTTTTATATATTATGACTCAAATTATTATTTTATGTTTTATAAGAAAAAAAACGTATTGACATTATAATATATTTAAAATTTTAAAAATTCTCAAGAAATTCTACCTTGGAGATGTAAAAATGATGATACTCATCAACCAATATTTTACACTTAATCTTTTATTGTTTGTATGAACCGTAGTGTCTGCATTTCATGAATACCATAAATATTTTCAAGTTGATATGTAACTATTATAATCGAATAAAGTGAAGAAGGGAAATTTGAGGAAAATCGGGTTTAACTTGCTTGAAGATGGACAAGTCATTTTGATACCTTGGAGTCAATTGAAACTAGTCGTGTAAATTAACTTTACTTGATTATTTTACTTTATATATGAATATTTATGGATATGTTTCTACGTGTACATATCAAAATATTTTAATATTTTTTTCGCAACTTTTCTTCTAATAAAAAGATATTTCCAACTGATTCGATTCCGCACGATCGATTTGATATTTTATTTAATATAATACGAGTAGGTAACTATTGGAAGTAAAATCAATAGTTATAATTTTAAAAGATTTACGGATTAACAAAAAATTATAAACAAAAGTAAATTTTAAAGATTCTCAAAACTAACACAAATATGAGTTCTTAATTCTAAACCGTTATTCTGTGTAAATTACGAATAAAATGAAATTCACTTCTAATTTGTAAATTAATTTAACTTATTGGAGGCTTTACACTCCAAACACCAACATTTGTTACGTTTCAGATACACGATTATTTCTTCCGCTGTAAAATTTCCACGTGAAAATATGTTAGCTTTTTGATGGGGTTCCATACATTATTTTCCTCTTCTCCTTTACATGTATTTCCTGACGGTATTCAACATTTCGTATTTTTCTCTCAAAAATAGGACGACAGGTATTTGATTATGATTGTAAGCTCTAAAAGCTGGTACCGTTATTATTTTTGATTTCAATTTATCGTGTAAACTTGAGAAAATAATATATTTATAGTTAACAATTATTTATTCATTATGACGAGAGTCAAAACTTAAAAAAGCTAATAAAAACCTTAGAAGATGTAGTTATGATGGGTGTAGACAAGAATTAGGGATTTTTATTAGGTCTCGTGGTTCTGTTGATTACCATATTATACTTATGATTTTCAGGGTTTTGCGGTGATAACTTTAATATTGCAAACTCAATAATTATCTTTTTCGATTTATTACTTTTATATATTCACTAACGATGAACTGTAATGGAAAACAGTATTAATCCTTTATTAGCAAGGCTAATTCTTTATTAATAAAACGTAAGGCTTACGGTGATCGACGACTTCATGTATATAGTTTGGATACGTCGATTAACACGGGTATAAGTATCAAAACAGTTATTTCTTTTCTTTTTAAAATGTCCACAATGTAAGCGAGCAAAGTCGTTATTGATACATTAAAGACAATCTTCTTTAAAACATCAGTAACTAAAAAAATAATCAAATTGCCTGATAACCAGCTTTCAGCTTGTTTTGTTTTAATTAATTGGACGACAAATTATTTTCTGAGAACAAATGTTTTTACCAACATTATTAAAGTTTACTGAATTTGATGTTTAAGGGTTTATAAATATTTGCAATTTTTTAAAGGACTTAGTAACCTGTAACTCTATGGAAATATGCTATTTAACTAGTATTTAATAGATTTGCTCATTGTTATCCGAATACAGTCTATCTTTAATATGTGGATCTTTTCGATATTAAATGAAAATATATTTAGTATTAGTTGTTGGTTTATTGAATATATCTGGAGTTAATTTTGTAGAAATTCATTATTCACAATTAAGTGAGTCTACGTGATGTAATATTATTTCTACTTTCTTTAAATTCTTCACCATGACCTATGTGTCGTTATATTACATCTTCAGGTTAGCTATTAACAAGAATCTTTGCTAATATCCCACCTGAAGATGTTGTAATACAACGAAACCTAGGTCGTGGTAAAGAACTTAAAAAAGTACTACATCACGTAGTTTCATTTAATTTTGAGTATTAGTTATTATAAACAATTTAAAATAGGGAAACAAGTAATTGTACCAAGAATAAACATCATTGGCAATTATTATTATAGGCGACAACAGTGATGGGACGCAGTTTTTATTTATTTGAAATTACATACATTCTGTTTGAAATTACGAAGCAAATAAAATAATTCCTGTAACGAAACTACTGAATTTTGTTAAGTGATTTTCGGTGTACAGTGGCGAAACACATACTCGTATGGTATATGAGGATTCATTTAATGTGGAACAGTCAAATTCACATTGTATACAGATACATAATATATACATAATTTGTTTGTAAAAATGTTTTTTGTGTTCAAGAGTTTACAAGTAAAATGTTTGTAAAAATGTTCAATATATTTTTTAGTTTTTTAGTAAACATTTTTGATTTTAATACGAGAATCGATTTCAATAATAAGGCCCCATTCATGCAAATGTTCAATTCCCCTTTTTTAGGTATCCTTAGTTAAATAGGGAACCCTTTAAAGTTTCCCTATTTATTTATTTAATTTCGTAGTATCGATGTATGTGTCCGTTCGTCTATCACACCCTCATATTTTTTGCAGTTTCAAAGAGAAAAAGAAATTTTGTATGTATTCAGATAAAGATCTGAATTGACGTGTAGCAAAACTTCTTTTTTTTATTTTTATGGAACAGTCCATGTAAAGAAATGTGAACGAAAACAATTTTCTTAGCTTTTAATATACCCAATTTTGAGTGACAGGAAATTCTTTCAAAAGAAATTTAGTTTCCATTTCCCACTTTTGTGTTTTTAGCCCCATTTACGAAATATTACAAGTTTCATATTTTGTTCGCAAAGTTTCACATCCTTCTGTTTCTAAAAAAAAATTTGTGGAAATCTGGAGAAAATTTCGAAAATAATTTTGGATCAATAATTATCATCTAATCGCGACATAAAAAATTAAAGAATATTTACAGACTAATATTTAATAAAATTAATCAAAGATCCTAATTTCTGTTATTAGACAGCGCTTGATGAATTAGGACAAGTTTTTTTTAATATAATTAGTGAAACGATTTTTAAATCAGTCGTATATTAATGAAAAAACATCTGTCGAATACGAGTAAGACTCGCACTACGAAGGTTCCTTAAATATTTAGGTGTTTATAAACATTTAATGGTACGTAATATTCCTATTAAACCATATATACAAATTTAATGTTTTAGAACGAAAATATATTGCTTGCTATATTTTCTACATGCTATGCGCATTATATTAAAATAAATATTTTTTATATGTTATAATTAACAGTTTTAAGTGGTTTTTCGTTACTTGTACTGTGATTACCTTGCATCTTGCCAAATTTCTGCAACGGTAAATATCCTAGAGACTTTTATTTATTTGTGAGTGTCAAAATATGCGGCATAAATGGCCGTGTTTTCAGTATTTTTCTAGATTGCATTGACTTAAAACTTCATTTCCATAGAACTCCAAAGGAGTGTAGACTTACGTTATTGATATTAATTTTACTTGATGCTAGATGCCATCAACCCTTCCTCGGAAAGGAGGTCTTGACAGACCGACAGATAGACAATGAAGTGATCCTATAAGGGTTCTTTTTTCCTTTTGACCCCAAAAACGAAAGCGGATACAATTATATTTTATTCTCTTTAATTTTACACGTAACTCCTACCGTTTGGAGTTTATTTACAAATTTATTACTTTTAAAAATCTTTGAGTAGATTTAACGCTAAAGAGCATATTTTAGTCGCTATTTCGATCCGTTAGCATTTCGACGACTCTTTTGTAAAGTAATATTTTCTTTGTACTATTAATTAACTTTGTACACTTTGTGAAGCCTGTAACCTGGAGTTGGAACACTAGATGTTTAAATAGTAAAGCGGTATCACTCGAGAAATTTTTTGTTGTTTCTATGCAGAAATTTTAGACTACGACAAGAAATTATTATGGAAACTGTTCTAGAACAATTTATTTAGAATTTAGAGGAATTAATTTTCAAACTTTCTGTACTGATACCATTGAAGTAACCGGAGCACTTTACTTCTAAATGAACATCAAAGTAAACGAAGGTATCGCGAAGTATTAACGAAGTAAGTGGAAAGTCCGCCATTACGTCGAGGGTGTAATATGAGTAGTTTGCAATACGACGATAAGAAAACGTTAGACAATTTTAAATTTAAAATTAAATAATTGGAAAATATTAATTTGTTACTCTTTCAATTATAAAAATATATTTAATATTCAAATAAAAGAGTAAAACTTACGTAACGCTTAGATTAGGATAACAAAATATTTTTTAGATATTTTTCAATTGAATCGAACCGTTATGTGCAATATTTGTAATTTGTACTGTCCATCCGTTCATCTATGAGAGGCTCCTAATTTCTAAACGTAAAAAGTTACAGACTTAAATTTTGCACACAATGTTGGATTAGGAAATTATTTACAACTTTATTTCCAGAGGGCGCCAGTATGGAAGGGGAGGGTTATCAATATTTTCTTTCTATCTAACCTCATGGAATATAATTGAAAATAACTATTTGCTATCGATTAAAGTTACTTTTGTTTTTATAAAAACATGTTTCACAATTAAATGAAACTACGTGATGCAGTATTGTTTCTACTTTCTTTAAGTTCTTTTCTTTATCTAGGTTTTGTTGTAATACGACGAAACCTAGGTCGTGAGGTTTCGTTGTATTACGACATATTGAAGTGGGCTATTAGCAAAAATTAACTCTTAGCAGCATCTAACAGCATTTATATGTTTCAAAAATAGCGGAGCCGGGTTTATATGGGTTTTCCCACTGCTTATATTAGTGAATACTTGGATATAGTATAACTCTCGGAAATATAATAAAACTTACAACGCTCCCCTACAATAAACTCACTAACATAAGCAGTGGGAAAATCCACACAAACCCGGCTTCCTCTATTGTTTTTGAAACATATAAATGTAGTTGGATGATCCTAAGAGTTAATCTTTGCTAATATCCCACCTGACGATGTTGTAATACAACGAAATCTAGGTCATGGTATAGAACTTAAAGAAAGTAGAAATAATGCTACATCACGTAGTTTCATTTAATCGTGAATAATCAATTTCTACAAAATTAACGCCAAATATTTAAAAACATGTTTATTAATAGTAATAAAGTGGAAGACCGTTAAATGAGGCATTTTCGTAATATTTTATGTTCCATACTTATATAAGTAATCCTTGCTATTTTGTTGCCTCCATCCTTTTATCTGTCCAGCCCTTTGTCTTCCGTTCGTTCCTTTGTTAATCTCTACCAAAAGACTCATAGTTCAGACCTATGTGCCTAAAGTAACTGCTTCATTTAGAAATTCCGTTTACTAATTATGTATTTAAAAAAATAATTTGCTTCCCCATATAAATCAAGTAGCACAGAAAAGAAATTAATATAAATATAGACAAGTTATTGGGAAAGTCGCACGCTATAATTGTTTTCATAAATCATCCCACGTAGAGACTTGAAATTTAACTCGGAAATAAAACAGATTAATTTGCATATTTTTCAAAAATAAAATCTTGGAAATATCTACACAGAAATTTTAAAATAAAAAAATGACATAACATAATTTTTTTAAGTATTCTATAAAGGCCAGAATATTAATTTTAAAAAAAATACAAAGATTTGAAAACTAGTTGTACTTTTATACAAATGGTGAAAGTAATGTGTCAAAATCTAGTACGTGGCAAAGAAAGTAACAGAAGTAGGATGTTGTCAAATGAAGGATTAGTGGATAAGTACGAATCCCATCAGTATTGGTGGGTTACATATATACGTACGTCGTATATGCGAAACTTTGGTAGATAAAGAAGGAGGTACATATATGTGTGTCAATGGCTTGAAAAATCTAAAGAAAACGTCCGAATGACTGTCGTTTTCTTAAAATTAATAGTGCTCAGCATAATCAACCAAACGATAAATTTTCGAATTTGGAAATCTCAAAAAAGCTAATCAAAAACCAATTGGATTAGAAAACCCGCGTGCTATTTCCATTTATCTGTAGATGGTACCAATTATTTTTGATTATAATTGTTAAAGTATGTACATATATAAAAGGCCAAAAAGTATTGATATAAAGGCATTTCAGCGAACTGTTCTGTATAGTAGAGAAAGGCAGATCGTGCGGGTACAGTAGATAAAGATGATTTCCGTGTTAATGCCGCTGCTACGGTTACGTTGCTTGGCAGTTCCATACATAAAAAAATATACACACACACACACACACACATAAATATAAATAAATAATATATATATATATATATATATATATATATATATATATATATATATATATATATATTGTCTCATCATTATTGATATATAATTAGACAAAAATATTAAGAATGCCATTTTACGTTGAGTTTAAACTTAACTAAACTCTAATTTCTAAGGCGATGCAACGGTTTTAACTTGAATACTGGATCCTGTAGTCGTGTTCGTTTAGTTACGTAGATTCAATTAATAATTTGCTTACTCGTAATAAGATATAATTTAAAATATCTTAATATCTAATTGTAGTACTAATACTTGCTAGTAATTTAGTGTAATTAATTAGTTATTATAAGGCCTTAAAATGACCTGGGATATATTTTAAATAAGATAGAAAGAGAGATTGAAATGATGAAATAACAGAGAAATAAACAAACCTGATAGAATACACTAATAGCTTAATTTTGATTGATTGTTTTCCATTTTAAATTATTACATATTCTATTTACGAGTAGTTTTATTATTTCCAAGATTCATTGGTTAGATTAATGTTGTCTTTAAGAGAAAACGGACGTAATTTTTTGGTAGTTTCTAATCTCAATTCGAGAGGTTTCAAGTGATCGAGTAAATATGCTCACGTTCTATATGTAATGCGTATGTATGCATGTGTGTACGGTGTAGGCGCGCGTCCGTATGCGTGCGTGCGTGCGCGCGCGCGCCTTTATGTGAGTGTCGCCATGTGCGCGCGCGCGTGTGCTTACGAACGTGTGTGCGTGTGCGTGAGCTTGTGCGTTTGTTAGTGGTGCGTGATTTTTGTGAGTGTATGTGTGTGTGTGTGTGTTTGTTTGTTTGTTTTCCTCACGTGTTTGCGCATGTTCTGATTTCCATTGGAAATTTTAACTAAAATGGAAGCTTTTTTAAGAATGATTTTATATGGGTTGCCTATTAATATCTTTTTCTTAGTATAGTTAGGTATATTGTTAAATAAATATTGGCTGATGTACTACGAAAAGATTAAGATAATTGACTATTAAAAAGGTGAGTGAATTTTAAATTTTTAATAATCTATGTGCCTATTTGTTTGGTGATATCTATGAAGATTCGATATTAATTCTTTCGGTATTTTTAATAAATAGGAATATCGGAATTGGTCAAATATTTATAAAATGTGGTAGTGCTATTTATATATAACAAGTTATTTACAGCCTGCTAATATTATACTGAAAATATATTTTAAAGGATTATGAACTGAGAATATGAAATTTTAATTTCAGATATACCGGAATATAATAATCCTCTGTTTATTATATTCAATGAAAACAAATATTTTGCAACATCTATAACACCTGAAGAAAGAAAGTGAAACACATACCGGTGTGGCATTATATTTGCATTATAGTCATTAAACGAAGCCACACGTAATTATAAAAACTTAACTATGTAAATAATCAGTAAGAGAAAATCAGAAAAGAACCATAATTGCTTTCTACTCAAGTAACATAAAAATATTTTGAACTCTTTCTAGCATATGGTAGTACTTACCTATTCAAGGTCTACTTGTAATAATTTCAGCTTACTGCGAACTTCTATGTCTTCTATGCACAAATATAAAGAGAGAACAACTGGGTCATATCACGTAAATTTTGTCGTACTAATCCGAGAGTATAGAAGGAAAAACAGAGTATCTATCCAGTATTTCAATTGAGTTTTCGCTATAGCTCCATTTTATATATAAATAAATGCATGATGATGACATATTCTTGCATATGTATACCCTAAATGTATAGTATCCGTATCTTCGCAGCGGATCTCGATGTCATTATGGTCGACCATATAACGTTTAACAATTATGTTATGAAAATCTGTCAGAAAGCCTGCAATGTAACATTCCCTAATAATGAGCGTATTTTTAGGTTGTTAACTTTTTAGATCATGGTACTCTTGAAGCGAATGCAGTCATATGGTCTAAACATAAAAAAATGTAATAAATTTTTATATTGCTATCCAATTTTACATCCTTCAGATTTTATAATGAGCCGGTCGGAATTCGGTCGGGTGTGAATTCTTTTAATATTGATTTCTATTTTGATCGTCAGTTTTTTTTAAATTAATAAATAATTATGTTCTTTAGTTTTGTAACACTGTATACTCTAGATTTTTACTTGGGAAATCAGAGTGATAGTTTATTTCGTCTGATAACCAAATAGTTATATTTTAATTATGGTTATTAAATTAAAAACAATATACCATTTTTGTTTTATTTACTTTTTTAAATTGCCTGTGAACTATTATAGTTTTGCTACTTGAACATGTCTAAAGCTTTGGGGCAACCTGTAAGTTAGACATGGTTTTTAACAAATAAATAAATGAATGAAAAATTAACCGCGTCTTAATGTCACATCCAAATAAAAAAGTTTTGTCTTCGATACCATAACAAAATAAAGTAGACCTGAAATAATAATAAAAGCAGATAAAACGCGAGTACGGCGTTAACGGCGAAACTAAACGATAATTTAATCGTAAATCTTGACAGTTGTTTCTTTACTATTACGTGGCCCAGCTCATTTACGAAGGCAGTAAATGAAGACAGTTCATATTCAAACTCTAGCTTACTCCTAGTAACGTAAAAAAGAGTTTAATTGATATATTTTGTTAAAATTTTATGTATAGACACCTATTTACCTAATAATTTGTGAAGTATTTCAAGAAATCAAAAGTCTAGTATGGGATGACAGTCCACCTCGAAGGAAGATAGAATGAAAAGTGTTGTATTCGGAGATATTTCAAAATCTAGTGTATTTCATTGCAGATATTGGAAATAAAAAGTTTTATTAGGTAATGAAATAAAGCTGCTTTCTTTATATATTGTCGGATTGTAAATATTAAACATTATATATTTTATGAAAATATATAAATATTACACCTTTCATCTAAGACAAAGGCCAGTTAATGCTAACATATTGGTTAATGCTATATCTTATAATTAAAAAATAATTAATGCTATATCTTGAAAAATATTATTGCAAACTTAGAACTACTTACAAATAGATGATTAAATCAGTTGTTTATTACTATGAGATCAAATTCATATAGTCAATTGTAATGAAATATTAGAATCAGAAATTTTTTTGGGCTTGACTTCGAAATGAATTCACTTAATTTTTTGATTTTATAATTTAACCAGCCTTGGTGGAAAATAATAAACCATCGTCAACCAGTACGTAAACTTGTAAAAATTTAATTCCAATTGTGCCTTTTAATAATAAATAGTATTGTACATGTAATTTTTTTTCGACATACATACAGTGTTAACCCCAATAAAAGTCCTTGAAGGGACCTATTAGTTTTCGGAACTACTTCTCGACTGAATGAGATTTGAGATCGATGACAACTACAAACTATTAAGAATCATTATATGTATACATCAATCAAGTTTACTTTTAGTTATTTTTATTAAAGGGACGATGGAAATGTCAGCAATGATATAGGTGATCTAGCAATAATCGTGGCATTTGTTTACAATAGAAGCATCTAAGTAATATACCTAGTAATTAATTCGTTTTTCTTTTTTATTTGTTAAACTAACTAAATATTTAGCTTAAAATTAAGAGTTGCAGTTATCCTCTGATCATATTTTCTAACATTCGTCTAATAAATCGAAGAGATAAAAAATTTATCACTTCATTTCGATCATAAAATATGTGCTCATATTATTTGAATGACAATAAACTCTCTTTAATCATACATGTACGTATAAATATTAACTTCGCTAAGATTTTCACCTCCTTTAGCAGCATATCAAATGTCTAGATGGGT
The DNA here is from genome assembly GCA_039881145.1 of Druceiella hillmani. NCBI lineage: Eukaryota > Metazoa > Arthropoda > Insecta > Lepidoptera > Hepialidae > Druceiella > Druceiella hillmani. The sequence continues at coordinate 2,060,379 of JAYKKI010000052.1, forward strand.
GGGATGAGCATAAACTAGGTCAACGACTGAGATTATCTTGTTGGAGAGCAATTAAAGAGAGTGTTGGTAGTAACTTAAAATAAAGTCGTTTGATATAAAATTACAATAGGCGAAGAAAATAATAAAATTAATTAGGCAAATTGTTGTTGGGTTTAATTAGCAAATTTGTTATTTTGTCAGATGTTTCATGTTTATCCATGGATATTTACATTGCAAAGTGTGTATGACTGAATCTGTTCGTAACTTCAAATGATTATACAAATTTTTAATAAAGTTTATTTTTATAATTTGACTTCAGCGATTTGGAGAAAAAAGTACATAGTTTTTTTGAATATTATCAACAATATATTTAGTACAAAATTGTACAAAAACAATCTTTTAATCTTACAAGTAAGAATATTATTATTTTTCATTTTAATCTCTCTATAATTTCTATATAAATATTCTTCTATTGTTAACTATTGAATACTTTTGAGGGTAATATGTTTTATTTTGATGTGAGCAGTTTTTACGTCTAGCAATTTTTAAAAGAAAACTACTGTGATAGATCGATAGGCGGATAATCACATGAGTTATTTTATTAGATTTTTTTGGGACGTAAAACATTATAAACATTTTTTATAGTCGGAAACTGATTCCCATCAATATTTCTTTTCTAAAGCCGGATTGAAATATTTTATTCAGCTTTTACCGTTTGCAAATATTAAAGAGATATACACATTATACTGTTAAGTTTTTTGCAATGCACTGCAATGTATCTCAAAAATCCTACCGTTTTCGCTGCTATTTTGGAATAATAATAGTATGTTGTTAAAAAATAAGCAGAAGATATTGATTTTACGTGTTTGATGTCCAAAGGGTACAAGAGAATGTTAATGATGTGGTAAATCTTTTTGTCACTTGACGCATTTGTCGATCCATAAAAAAATAACAACTAATAGTCAGGTTGCTTTCCACACTTGTGTATTCAGATCATGATTCATTTATTATTGCAAATTTGCTACTATGAACGCTCTCACGTACCTTTAATTGGTAACTCGCTTTAAATGAAAAATTAACTCAGTTTAATAACACATTTAGAACACAACCCACAGAAAACATATAATAGAAAAATTAGAAAATCTAATCGACATTAACATCACTCGTTTTTATGTATGTCCTCAATTTTTATGTATGAGTTTTCAGCAATATACCAATATCTCAAGTTGTATAGATAAAAACTACATAACCTAAAGACCATTTATAACTCTCATGAAATGTTATAATTAGGTAAGAAATTTTTTTTCATGGAAGTAGCAATAAATATCCGTTTTTTTCTATTTTTGATGGGTATTTTGTACATTAAAAACGAATATTATGGAATAATCTTAGATTAAATCACAAAAAGTCGCTTAATTCAAATGTTTTATTGACTTTTGTAGATATTTTTAAGATGCAAAATATTCAGATGAATTATTTTGATTGTTTTTCAATGATATTGCCAGTATAAGCCGAGAAACCATCCAGATTTCTGATTTTTCGCAGATTTGATTCACAAACACGACAATTTCTTATTTCCAAAAAAATAAACAAATTATATTATTAAAACTATACTATTATATTACGAAATAAACATGCATACAGCATAGTAGAATATACAGTCGAACTGATTCTTCTTCTTACTGTAACAGCATATTCTAAAGCACTTTGAGTTTCCAAAATAACTTATCGATTGAAACTTAATCCACTTCGAGTCACCCTCTCCCTATCTTCATCTATCCTTGAAGAAGCCAACCAGTTGTATATATTCGTTCTAAACATCCTTCTCTGATAGATTGTGATTGCCAGTAATGATCCAGGTCTACAATAATAATATCAATAATGAAAAGGTTCCTTTTACAAGTTTGCGAACATCAACAAAAAATGTATAATATATTTTTTTAAATAAGATATTTTTTCTCCTTACAAAAGAAAGGAAATGAAATTTTAGAAAGTAGCTTCAAATATATAATCAATCGAAATGACGCATTATTTACAATATTCTTACCAGTCCGTTTTAGTGTTGCATATTTTTATACCCATCGCAAGCTTGGACATGACGCTTACAATTGAGGATGGTTATAAATACAAAGAAATACAGTAGAATTTAAAAAATACAACCTAAATCATTCAGGAAAGTGTCTGCTACCAGAACGGTGAATAATTATTCCAAATTAATTGTGTAGCCATTAAGTTTATTTTTTTTTTAAAGTTTTATTAGTATAAATATATTTGAACACTAAATGTTAATATGTTTTGCAGGTAACATTAGTTATAAATTATATTTATACTAAAAAAAATTTTGTTTGTTCTATTTTTTGTTTAGAGGTACGAGATAATTTTAAAAATAGCAAAGCCGATTTCAAAATTATTCAGCGCTATTGTGATGATAAAGTTTAAGAGAAATGAAAACAGACATGACATTTTATATCTATACAGGGAAACAACATTAAAATACGATAAATAAAAGACATAAATTAAACATTGGGAAAATAAAGGGCATGCCGCAAAACACCCACATATTATGATATTTTGACTCTAAATTCGACAGTCGAATATGAGAAGTGGAGGTGGAGCAATTCCTTCAACACTGTTTACTCACGCGCCAAGTGCATACGGCCAATCGAGGACATTGAATGAATATTGGTACGCGCATATGAAATATGATATCTTGGGTGTAATACGAGTATGATATTCGACTTGCGACTTGAAACTCAAGACCGTGATTTATTTGGGTAATCCGTGACCCACCCACTTTCTTTAATTTGAATACGTATTTATTATATTTTATTACAGCTTTTACGTTTGGGTCCGATATGTCGGTTTTTATTTGTATTGATTTATTATTAATTTGATCAACGCAATAGCGATGAGGTCGATTTCCTTAAAAATTTTCCTTTCTGATGAAAAAAATATGTCATATAACGATTTTATTTTTCGTATTTTTATGATATAAACGTTTCTTATTTCTGCTTTCTTTCACTGAATATAATATGTTAAGTTCTTCTAACGTTAATTACTTTGATAGATAATTATTTAAAAAGACGCCAAAAACTATGACGGATTATTAATCATTGGTCACAAAGAAAAGTCAGGTATTTCTCCTAAGGGTATAGAATTTTCTTTCATGCCAGATAAAAGAAGTTAATACTAAGGGTATAGAATTTTCTTTCATGCCAGATAAAAGAAGTTAATAAAGAAAAGTTGCTTGATAAATTAATTCCATCGTTAAGATGACCCGCCAAAACACACAGTACGAGTCGCGAAGACACCCTTAAAACCTGAAATCCTCTTCTGTCAAAGAGTGCCCTCATAAATAATGATTTATTGGCTCATTTATTGTATCAATAATGTCTAGTTAAATAATTTCTCACATTCCTACTTCCCTCTTTTCCATTTTTAATCAATCGTTGAGGACGATTACCTATCGTATTGATGCGTCCTTGACGTCTATCCCCCGATGGTTTGTGATCAGTAATGCACTTGATTAAAATGCACTTGATAAATACCATATTTTTAAAGTGAAACTACCAATATGGCGGTACCTATAGCTCTCATCAGCTGTGCAGCGTTGGTATGGTACTACGATCGATGCAGTTTTTACCAGACACATTGAAAAAATAGAATGCATGTCAATGTTTACTTATTTTAGTTACCACAAAATATTATTTACATTTATAAACTGTGAGACTCAAAGCGAAGATGACGTTAGTGATCAAATAATCGAAATTTAAAATAATTCAATGATTTATATAAATATTGATCTACGTTTTTAATATGTATATATATATCATACCGAACATTGTATTTATTTATGTATTCTGTACTTTAGTACGCAGAGTAAAATAAACATTCATAGTTATATATCTTGTCTCCTATTATCATTTCCTTTTTCACGTCTTAAGTTAATATTACTTTTAAAATCCTAAATCAAGTAGCTTTCGAAAAATTCTCAATTAAATGCCTACAATCTGAAAAAAAGTTTCACTTTCATCGTGGTTTCCTAAAACCACACAACTTGTTTTTTTATTTTTTTTTTATATATACCTATTAACTGGTGGGAAAACTTAAAAAACTGTAAACTGTGAAATTATAAAAAGAGAAAAATTTAATTACGTTTAACATCTTGCGACGCTAGATACAGTAATCACAGAAAACAACCCAGCAAATTATTTTTAGTAGCTAACTAGTTATTTTTTGTCTAATTTCTTAATACGACTTTATGTGCAAAATTTAAATCTTTACCCTGGATCATTTAGGAGTTAGAAGCCTATGATAGAGAAACGGAGAGATATCACAAATAAAACGTATTGTACATAAAAATGCTAAATGAAGTAAACAACAGTATGATTAAACTACAAATATGTTTAAGAAACCAAAGGAATTAACAAGCTTTAAATTATGCTCTTTGGTTTTGTTTTTATATTAATATGGGGAGAATATTAAATAAGTTATTAACAATTGTAGGAATGATAAATAGAAGTTTTTGCATAATGTAATTTAAAAAAAAAATTATGAAACATTTCTTTATCTATAACTACCGGAACACTCATGTTACTCGTGCAATCACAATTTAATTACGAATTCTCATTTTATTTTGTTAAAATTTCTCGGCTTCGTTTACATTGAAGTTTGTTCAAAACTGAAATGTTTAAGAAAATTTCAATGGCATTTAGGCAGAAAATTTAGAAGCTAATTTTTCTATTTACTTAATAACTTGCAGCCAACAGTTTATGTATTAATTTCTTTATCTAATCTAACATTTCTTCACGGAAACAAACAATTTCGTGAACGATACTGCCTTATTATCAATAAGAATTCACTTCTCCAACTCCACATTACAAGCTTAGAATATTATTCAAATCAAACTAAATTAATGCTACAGAAGAAATGTAACGTTAAAAATAGGTGTCAAAAGGCTAACCATCCCAAATAGTTACAAGAATATGCTCATAAATCATCAGATATTTATATCAAAGCTTAGTGACAAAAAAAAGTTTGCTATTAAACTCGTGAAGTGAAGTGTTTTTTTTTCAGGAATGAGCAATTACAAATCTATGCCCTTTAATTTTACACAATTTGTTTAAAAGAGCTTTATTATTTTCTTTAAAAAAATTTTATTTTGTGACCAAAATTGTAAAATTCAAAACAAAGTCTTTGAAGAATTATACTTGCATTAGTCCTTATTATACGAAAAGGTTCAAATATTCCAATGAAAAATTAATACAAATAAACTAATTAATATACGTACAAAAAATGATATGCAGACAAAATCTCTATCGTATCTGCCTAGATATAGATATACTGTGTCCGGGTAATAATCAACAAACCGGTTACGTACGAACTGAATTATAATTACGGGACTTGCGTACATCCCAGGATTAAAAGTTTTGTAGAAATTTAACAATTCCTAGCTGAAACAAAACAAACTAAACGTGCCTCCAAGGCAATCATTTTAGCTCCTCGAGTAAATCATATATTCAATTCTCATCGCTATTAGAAACTAGAGTAATAAATAATAACAAGGCTTGTGTCCTTTGTAGACAAGTTGTGGATACCTCGAAGCTATATCAAATATTAAGCTTGTAATTTAGATGTATTCGAAATTATCATCATTATTATTCAAGTTACGTTTGCTCTTACGTATAATATTTAAAGTCTGAGCTCATTTTGCTGTCCAGTTCAGAAGTTGAGTAAATTAAAACTAACTGTAGCGTAAATAATCTGTTTTAACTTTTGTAACGCTTTCAAACTAATCACAAAACAGTTTGAGAAACTATTCTATCTCGAAGAACGTAGCGTCCTTTTATCAAGTAAAACTATCAAGGATTGATATAAAAGCACACAAAATATGTTTTCGTAATAATATTTCTTTGTATAAAATAAAGTAGTTTTGTTTTAAAAGACGTCTATTTTACCAGAAACTGGCGATGATAGACATGGAATTTAAAGAATGGAATGTAATTCTTAAAAAAAGAAAAACAAGTTGTGTGGTTTTAGGAAACCACGATGAAAGTGAAACTTTTTTTCAGATTGTAGGCATTTAATTGAGAATTTTTCGAAAGCTACTTGATTTAGGATTTTAAAAGTAATATTAACTTAAGACGTGAAAAAGGAAATGATAATAGTAGACAAGATATATAACTATGAATGTTTATTTTACTCTGCGTACTAAAGTACAGAATACATAAATAAATACAATGTTCGGTATGATATATATATACACATTAAAAACGTAGATCAATATTTATATAAATCATTGAATTATTTTAAATTTCGATTATTTGATCACTAACGTCATCTTCGCTTTGAGTCTCACAGTTTATAAATGTAAATAATTTTTGTGGTAACTAAAATAAGTAAACATTGACATGCATTCTATTTTTTCAATGTGTCTGGTAAAAACTGCATCGATCGTAGTACCATACCAACGCTGCACAGCTGATGAGAGCTATAGGTACCGCCATATTGGTTTCTTTACCCCCACTCCGCGGCTGACTGTAATGCGACATGCGATAGGTAAACGAAATATTCTGAGGCGATACAATAAAAGTTTCACTTTAAAAAAAAAAAATATATATATATATATATATATATATATATATATATATATACGTATATATATACATCATTAATTGTAGTGAAACTAAGGCTGTAATTATTATAAATTCAATTAAGCCTTTCATATCTGAATGGTCCGAAAAAATCCTATTACTATGCTAGTTTGATCATTGCTATGGTAAGTTCATCTGTTTGTCCATTTTTAAGAGAGGCGTCTAACACGCAAATAAAATTAACTACAGACTTCACAGTCACTAATAGCATCAAACGCTTTTGTTCGAAATGAGATATATTCGAGGAAGTCTAATATATATTTATATTAATCAGTTATTGCCTTAATATTGCATGTAGGCACAAACTATGCGACGAATTATTTGCTGCAGGAGCAATCGATCCTATTAAAATATAACGGATGGATGTGAGCAATAACTTTCTAAATGGATTACTCTCGAATGCTTCCACTCAGCATGGTTAAGCATTATTACTACTCAATGAACCATTTAGTGGCATGACTCTGCCTTAATGCTATTTAGATGTGTGCCCTCGAATATTTAACAAAACTCTACGCGCATCATCATGCTCATTAAAATCGAAAACTCGCATAGAAGGCTGCATGTTCCATCAAAAACTGTAATTGTTGAGACAAATCTTATTCATCCGCTCAGAGATATCGGTAAATAATTGCGTAGAAACTTGTCCCTTGGAACTGGGGGAAGGTCACCTGGATTGCCAGTGAGTGTTGACGTCTTTATATATATATATATATATATATATATATATATATATATATATATATATATATGCATATATATATATCTACTCCTATTTCATTTCGAACCCAAGTAAAATTTACAGCCCTTTCCACGACTGGGAACTGGGCTGACAAGATATCTGCCAAAACAGGCAATGCATACGTTGAACAGATCCTGTAAGCTTTGATTAAAGCCATAAGCGGCACGCACTGCGATCTAAGTACAACCCGCCTTACTTGTTGATCCACAATGCACCGCGAAGCCCACTAGCGCATAGGCTAATACACCAAGGTATGTTACCGTATATATTAGTCTAAGCGTCGAGCTCTTCAACTCTCAGTCAGTTTCGATAAGTCGAACCATGGCATGGAAAGCAACCCCAGTTCTCTCCCCGATATACCCTATCTGTGGCGTAAAGATTTGCCCTGAATCAAGGATCAGGCCCAGGTATGGTTCCATAAACCATTTCTATTCCTATCAATCACCACAGATGGCTCCTTAGCCAGTCCGCTTTTGAATAAAAAGCTTCGCAGGTTTAGAGTGCAAAGCTAAACTTGTTCATGATACCTCAGTCAATTAACCTGGAGAAGGCATCGCACCGGATATGTCCAGAAAAACAATGAGAAAGTATTTATGTGGGCACGCCTCTACTTGGGGAAAGCAGCAATATATAATAATAATAATTTTTGAGATGAACGGCAAAAGATTATAATAAACTAACAAAAAAACTGTTAAGAGAATATGAAAATTAAAATAATAAATAAGTGAATAAATGAGCCAAGTGTGAAATTGGCTAGTGCCTATATATCGCATATCTCCTTTAAAGAGAAATTTCTTTATTTATAGTATATTTCCACTAATCTGAGCAAAGATATGAGCTTTATTTAAAATATGAAAATATCAAATGAACTGTAACTTGCCTGGAATATTATATACATTCTGTATTCGAACGGAAAAAAGTAAAAACTATTTTAGTATAAAAATAATTTATAATTAATGACTGACACAAAACTGTTTACGTCTACGAAATGCTAACAAGGCAATGTATTTACATCGCGAAAAGTAATACTAGTGATCGTATATAATAGTAGTAGAAAATTGTAAGTACGTTAACTTCTACACGTACCTAATTGCGTACGCCTTCTATGGTAAATTGTATTCCATCCTAAGAAGTTTTCACACCACAATAAAGATATATTTTCTATTCTTTTCACTTATATTGGCGAACGAAAAATAATATCTGATATTCCATTAGAAAAATCCTTTCATAACAAGTTAAATAAACTTTAAAATTTAAACGTTTATTTTCAGTAATTTTGTTCCCAAGGAGTCTTAATGTTATCTGGCATTTAATAATCATAAAGCTAAACGAATTTGATAAATAAAATAAAAGTAAACATTTTATTAGTTAAACGATTTTATTACACAATTTCTCATGTAATATTGCTTAGAAATAATTATATTTTAAAGATGCAGCTTTGATTAAACTAAAATAGGACGTTGGGTGCATTTTTAGTTATGTGGTTACTTAATATCGTGGGAAAAGCGTTTTTGTAAGACAATAGATAAGTTATATAACAAAACTAAAATCTCACAGGCCCAAGATTTTATTTTAGTCTTATCAAAGTTTCAGATTCGAACCCATAATTATTTTCGAGCTTTAGTGCATAATCGATTGCAAAAATAAAACTGGTCAACTAAAAACATGTTTATATTCACTTTATTTTTAATTTTAATGTTCGTTATTTACTAAGTTTATTTTTATTGTATTCATACGATTAAAGCGCTAACAATGTGTTATTTTGTCAGTATTTCAGAGAGTTTTGTCCCAATACAAAAGAAATCTTGATGTGGGTGGAGTCAAAGCAATCCAAATTTTATGGGAATTAAATTATTGGAGTTTTTTATTGCAGCCTACTTTATCAATTTGAAACCAGCCCCATGATCCGAAAAATATTTTTATCTACCGTCTATTCCAGTCTAGGTGGTTTGTAGAATGAGCATTTGGCATTCTGGAAAATAAATGGAGAATTTTTCACCATCCAATACATATCCAAAAAAAACTATATAGTCATAGGAAGCTGTGGTTTATATAATTACGTGCGAGGAAGAGATGGCCACAAATTTACTAACACACTGTATGTTCTTCTAGAATTAGAAATTCCCCTAGGTCCCTCAATTAGAGGGAGCCCGTTATTAGCATTTATTTGCTCATTTTTTTATGAATGAAAATCTGCGTAAATGGCAAAGTAAAGTTGCATTGGAAAAGTAACTAAGTATCTACGTAAATAAAATTAAAGAAAAGTACTTTTGAATTCTCTCATTATATTTTTTATAAAATTTGTGTCTTCATCACATATTATATTTGTCAGTCCCATCCATTTTCTTTTCTCCAAATTACGATCACTATATTCTTCGTAATATATTAAAAAAAATATATTCCGTTCTTCGATTTCTTGTACAAATTTCTCTACATCGAATCTTATTGCGAACTCAGAATACAAAATACGTCAGTTTGTCACGGTAAGTACACGAACGATGAAAGCAACAAACTACATATATATTCCTTGGCTCACTCTGGCTGTCGCATTCAATTGGCTGCCGTGCATTTATGTCCGTTGTGATGACTGCCTGCCACCTGCACTAATGCATGGACTCCACATTGCCATGATAGATCAGATTGACTGTCAGCAGCCAAGCTGCCTAGTGCACGAGAGGTTTAAAATGTTAGATATTAAGGTTATGACATAGGCCTTCTCATGACTTACGTATATGGCCATGACATTATTTGTAAACTTAAGAGATAACAAATAATAAACTAATTAACATTGAAATCAATGAGTTATAACACGTAGAATGTAGACACAAGAATATTAACGTTGTTCAATACTCTTACGAGCAATCGTCTTACGTGTTTATTCGGTTGGCCCATATTTCTTATATACTTTTTTGTTGCGTTTGAAAGCCGTAAATATTCTAATCTTCTTTATTAATGACCTGTGTTCAGGCGAAGTCGTTAAAAACAAGGCAATGGGACTATCTGTCACATAAATGTGGACGATGACATGTGAGTTACAATTTATTGTTTTTGGTGGTTTGAAATTACATTGGGACTGGTAATAAAACCGAAAAATGCATGTTCAAACATTAAAAATGTAAGGTTTTTTTAAATATTTTTTTAATATAACTGAAATGTTATATTTAAAATATTTTATTAACTTATGTATTTCAAAATTTAATACTCATAAGCTTTATATGCATTAGGCGAACTAGCGTAACAGCAAAGTCTTCTGGTCCAACAAAGCAATTAAATATATAAATTTGATAATGTAATGCACCACAAAAGATATTCTTGAACATACTCTGGCTTGGTTAAAGAAAGAGGAGCAATGTAAAAATGAGAGTGGGAAAAAAGGATCATGAGCAGAAGTAATTTTTCAAATGACATTTAAAACATTTATTAAGGGTAAGTTCCTGGTACCAGAATCAAGTTGAGATGAGCTGTTGACAAGAAAATATATTTAGCTGAAAAGCGGAGATCTTCATTTTCCTAATAACAAGCGAGGGAAATCGCGTTAAAAATCTAGAAATATTTTATTGGTGCAAAAAATAGAATTTTATGCCGGATAATTGGAATTAAACCTATAACATTTTTGATTACTTTTTTCATTAGGTGTTCATTGCCAATAATTTTGACGCGTTACTCATAAAACACATTATTTTAAAAATCTTCACTAGCTTTTATAAAAGAGAGATTGTGGGAGTAATGTTTTAAAATTGAATAATTTCGCTAATTCATTAAAATCTAATTACTTAATCTCCCACAAATGAGTTTTGAATTATTTATATCGCTCAAATACCGTACTCAAACCACTCAGTAAGCTCCCGCACTTACCTCGTGATTTAAGTGCTTTCTTTATGTGATATGAAACAAGTCATTAGCTGTATTTTATAAATATTATGTATATCTATGTGATTGAAATCTATGTTGACACAGCGAAGAATTATCCATCCATCTTCATACTTTATTAATTAGATTATATGCTTAAACATATTCCTTTGCTTCTATTACGTAAATGAATGGTTTTCAAAACTTTCCAAAGTAATATTTTTATTTATTAATAATTTAAATTATTATTATAATTAAAAGAATATTTATACTGGATTGTATCTATTTTTAATAATTTTTTTTATTTACGTAAAATTGTCTAGCAATATGAAATATGTTAAAAAATACCTATTTTTATTCATTCCATTCTACATCATTCCACACAATTTTTATTATTCTGTTTGTTTAATCTCAACCAATACAAAATTTCATTTAACGTGAAAATCGTACTGGTAACGTCGTCACCGTGTTGTATTGGGGTGATCACAAGTCATAAGTTCTTTCACTGCAAGGTGAACCGCGAGAAACAGAGTTCGATTTCTGGTCGGGCGGGGCTGGACTGGTGTTCTAGTTGGTTGTAAGAGATTGCCGTCATAGCTATAAGTCCGCTTTATATATATATATATATATATATATATATATATATATATGTATATATGTATATATATATATATATATATATACCTTATCCTTTCCAGCTTTTGTATATAAGACAGTCTATTAACGCAGTATTTTATCTTTATTTCAATATCTACGCTTTTGTAATTATTCAACAGTATGCCCTCAGTATCCCAGAAAAACAAAAACATGTCAATCAGTGTCTCACTAAACGTGATATCTGGAAATATTTGGGGGGCGATGTACATTTTTATCCCAATGTGCCCATGGTTGTTATATTTTAAGCTTATAAATATGAATTTTCTCAAGATTATTCATAATTCATGAACAGAATATTCACTGATAAACTACTTCAAAATATTATCAATAATTTGGCCAAAGATTTCTAAGGAATTGCAAGCATATTCGACGCGTCTTTGTTTCCGAATTGACTTGAAGGTTTTTAGCATATAGCAATTGTAATTCCAAGAATACCATGGATAATTCAAAATAATTCTAGCGACAAGCTGTTTTTTAAGCAAATATTCCAGTTGAAGTTGAATAATGTCATCGATACGATAGCTCGGGGCATGGGAGTCGCATTGTTTTGCCAATCAAATAGGGGAGGGAGCATTGTTTTGCCAATCGAATAGTTCTAGAAACCTATCTATGTTATTACAGTTTGATAACCACCTATATTATTACATTTAGGTAACCACTTTTTCAATTTACGATTCACTATATGTTAATTCTGGAAATGACATCAGATACAACATTGATTTTTTTTCATTTAATTCACAACTAAGGTAGAATAAAATATTGAAAATTGGAGCGCATAAAATAATATGTAATTTTATTAAGATGCAAGGTCTTTAATAATAAAAGTGTGATATAAAATAACTACATTATCGTAAGTTAATAAAATTTTGGGCAATTGTAATTTTTTTCTTGTCATATTGCCTATGAAACAATTTTAGGCTAAAGTTGAGGATTCTTTATAATTCCTTTACATGATATAAGATATTTGTAAGCAAGTTGCAAAGTTTTCACGATATTTATGTTTTTTTTTATATATTAAATGATATATGTATAATAAAATTGTTGTAACACATTCACATATTTACTAAACTAAAAAATAACCTGATATATTTAACGGTTACCGATGCACTCCGTAATTTAGTTCCAATTATACACTACCTCTGTTTATAGTATAACTTTGACGCGATACAAATTCATTTTAAGTCAGTTACATTAACGGACGTTGTCCAGCTATAGATACTGGAGTTACCTTAAATACTCTTAGAGGGTGTACTGTCTGTATCTAGCCTTATGTTTCAGTAAAAATGTTATAACAGCTACTGCTATCTCTTGGGTCTTGACCTAAATCTGTTACCTTTTCATTTGACTCAAACTGCAATATCAGATTTAGACTTAACCAATGTTAATACGGACTACTAAATGAGTAAACAAACATCAAAATTTCTGCCGTAGTATGTAAGGAGGACAATTAAATAAACTATTAATAAAAATAATTAATCACGAGCGGAATGAATAATTTTATTGTCGCAAATAAATTATTTTTCTTAAATTAAAGTCAAGTTAATCACCAAATAATTTATATTAAAATTAATTTCATTAAAAATTGTTTAGCTATCAACATAAATTTCCATTCCATACTAGAGGATCTCGCTTAAATCCCAAAATAAAATTAAGGTATTTTTTAAAATATCGAATAGATTTAGTGTCGACTTTGTTGATCATATTGACTTCTTCTTCATACAATAAAAATATTAGTTGATTGACTTGTTTCCACTCATTACGGATCAGACAAAAGTTATGTCTATAAACGCTTCATTACGAAGTTAAAACACAGTTTGTACTTTGAGTTCATAATATATTACAAATAATTTATGTATTTTTCTTCTACAGACAAAACAAAAGTTTTACCCCTATAACAAATTTCAATTTTCTATGTTTCAAAATAACGTTTTCAGAAAAATAACAGTGTGGACATTCTCGAATATCTATTTAAAATTATAATCTAAAAAACTTTTCTTTGTAATCGCTTTACATACAGAGCGAGCCACATTTTTTTTAAATACATAAAGGATTTACTTGCATCGCTTCACGCATATCTAAAACTGTGTATTTCATAAACTTACAAACAAAAGGATGTAACGTGGTCCATCCACCCAGCACCTCTTCCGTCCATTTATCTATATCTCCGCGTGACGGGCGATGTATGGATAAGTTGTGAATGAGCTAACAAAAATTTCGAGATTGCAATGTACTTTATATTAATGCGGAATCCTAAAACGATCCAAAAACGATATCTCCGACGATCATCCACTTCATTTCTTTTCAATGGTCATTTATTTTTAGTATACTTGAAGAAATACCTTCAAGGATATCTCATGAAGTAAGTTTGAAAGAATTTATGACGTTCCCATCCCCCGCTCTTTACATGAACTTCACCTTAAAATATGGCCGTACATCATTTCATAATACGGCTTCTTGTGTGAAATTTAAGTATGCAATCTATAGTACTTAAAAGTTAGGAGACAAGCAAACAATAGAAATAAGGAATCTTCAAAATTCAAATAACAATTATTGTAGATAAACGTGATAAATTGAATAAATAATTTGATTAAATTGCGAACATCAAAAGAAACCAAAGGAACAAATAAGCTTTGCGTGTCCTTTTTGTCCTAAAACAATATGAGTGTTAAATAAATTGTTATATCTTGAAGAAGAAAAGCAAATTGAAGTTTTAGAACAGTATAGTCGAAAATAAAAAGTTTTCAAATATTTTTCTATCTAAATTAATGTAAAACTCATTCTCACACCATCAGCATAATTATAAAGTTTCAACTTACTTCGTTAAAACTTCGTGGCGCCCACGTTTATTTTGTAGTGCGTTCATATTGGAATCTATCTTGCTTCAAAATATTCCAATAGCGTCAACCTAGAGAGTATAGAATTTAATTCTTCCGAAATCTGAATAAAGTTATCTAAGACAGTTTACGTTGTCATTACTTTACTTGTTCGAGTCTAAAATTTCTTCATGGAAACAATAAACGATTTCTCAATCGATATTGATTGTTACCTATGGGTATTCACTATTGTCACCAATGCCATATATTATTTAAGTCGTGTTAAACAAAAATCAATTCACACTACATTAGAATTATTATATTACAAAAGAAGTATCGAAAGGTGAATTGTCCAAAATAGCTAATAAAATATACTCGTAAGTTAATTAAAATTTCCATTCAACTCGTGTTTATACTCAAATTTAATGCATAAGTTTTTAAATAAAGTTATTAAATATTTGTATCAAAATATAGCAAAATAATAAGTTTGCAGTTAAACTTCAATTAGTAAGTACTTTTTTCCCTATTTGGTCTTGGTCTCGGCAAGGAAAAAGAGTTTGGCGGCACTCGTAATCTCCACCCAATCTTGGATGTTATGTAACCATGACTTTCTTCTACGACAGGTTCTCCTTCTCCTAGAAATTTTCCCCATCACTATTGATCGCAAGTTTATATCTGCCATGCCTGAGCTCATACCACATATATAAAACTTTACATTATTCGATGGTTTACAAAAGCTTACCTTTCTGATCACACTGTTGTAAAACACCCTTATTGGTGAATTTTTGAGTCCAAGATGTAGATATCGTGGGATTGTAGGTCGATTTCGAACGTATAAAAAACGTTTCTATACGTTTTCCGAGATCTTTCCTTACAGTTCAGACCTCACAACCGTATAGAAGTATCGGCCAGATATAGCATCATAGAAAACAAATCTGAAATGGGAATTTACCACTACGATTGCAGAATAGTTTTTCATTATTCTAAAGGCACTGCGGGTAATTTTAATGCAAGTTCTCATATTTACCTCATTCTCCCAGTTTTGAGAACAACACAAAGTGAAGGAGCTTTGAAGGGAATTATTTTAGTACCTGAAAAAATCATATATTCGATCTTCATTGCTATTAGAAAATATAGTTACGAATAATAACAAGATTTGTGTTCTCTATACATAAGTTTCGAATATCTCGAAGTTATTTGCAGATGGAAAGATGCACAATTAAATAATCTTTAAAGGGTTCCGTTTTTTCACATAAAATACCAAACTCTAAAAAGGAAATAATTTAATGTTTCAATACTTTTAACCTTGTAGTTTTATATAGACAAAGTTAATCCATATAAATGGATGCTAAACATAAGTTTTCCATCCAGAATTTAGGTAGAAAAGAAACAGTTTCCATTACAGTTCATCGTTAGGTAAAGTATTGATAATAACTCCAAATACACTCAAAAAAGATAAATGCGAAGTATGATCTATTGTTCCTGAAAAATACTGAAGATCCTAAGTGCAAGCGTGAATCGTAGTGTTGTCTTTTTGTATCATTTATTAATATGAGTACCTATATGAAAAGTTTAAAATTATAAGTTATGAGTGAAAAATTTTAAATTATGACTGTCAATGAGACGAAAGGTGATATAAATGTGTATGAATATGTATATTGGAAATATTGCTCAATTATATTTAAGAATATAAAAATTTAAAAAAAAAATAGTAATATGTTTCATTAGAAAATTTAAATATCGCATTAAATGATATGATATTTATGTTAAAATTTAAACACTTCAAATTAGTAAGAAAATAATAATTATATATAATTCAAATAATTTCTATCTTTCAATCCCATGTTTTAATAATTACATGTTGAATAAAAAAAAATGTAAATCATGTATTTAAACATATTAGTTACATGCTATAATATTAGAAAATGTTGTGTAGTGATCTCTGATAGGGTATAAATAAAAAAATAAATTGGCAAAATAGAGAAACTGTAAGTTAAAAGTTTCCCCTTGTGACGCTAAATCTTTATAATATTTAAATTTGTTTTTATGGTGTTCCTTTTCCAATGCAGGAAATTTCCCAAAAACCAAGAATTGTTTTTGAAAATATTTAAAAAACTCACCCAGTAAGAACGAAGTATTTATTATACACGCCCTAATACAAATTTTACGCTTTGACCTGACGTAAAAAGAAGCAAAAATCATAAACAAAAATGCTGACAAAAGACGGAATAGATAAAAAACATAGACAAATACGTTATTAAAAACATAGACAAATAGGTCCTCAACACAGCCAGAAACGTCAGACTTAATGTCATTCGCCTACTTGCTTGTAGATAATATCACAGCTATATTATTTTGTATAGAGGTAGCTGTGGTATTATCTCGTACTTTTGAATTTTGTCTATCCTTACAATGTGTATTAAAAGTGTAGTAATTTAGAATTATATATTTCTTTATTTATTGTTTAATAATTATTAATTGTAAATCGAAATATTAATAACTTTTTTTAAGAAATAACATGTAAAAAGTTGGTGTTTTTTAAAATTATTACATAATTTGTAAATACATTTAGATAATTGTAATAAACATCCAAGAGTTTTTAAGTTATAATTTGTCTTAATTTTTTACATAGGTTGCAATGTGTTAGTGCCAATATTATTGAATTTAAGTTTAAATGAAATACGAAAGAATTTTGTAAGGTATATATATAGGACTTTCTCGAAAGAATGTATTTTTGTTCCATTCTATTTTGTTTGAAAAATCGTAAATTGCCATTTGTTATTCGCACTCTTGTAAATATCGTGAACTTATTCACCAATCTTTCGGAATCCTTTCACGAGAACACGTTATGAAATTATGAAATATTAAATAATTCGAATTGCTTCAAGATTTTTTTGTATTGTGACAAAACTGTCTGAAATACCGAAAAAAAATAACATATTGTTAACGCTTTAATCTTATGAATATAATAATAGCAAATTTAGTAAATAAAGGACATTAAAATTAAATATAAAATGAATACGAACATTTTTTTTAGTTGAACAATTTTATTATATAATCGATTATGTACCAAAGCTCGGAAATAATTATGGGTTCGAATTTGAAACTTTGGTAAGACTAAAATAAAATCTGAGGGGCCTGGGAGATTTTAGTTTATATTATGTGACTCTTCTATTATGTTACAACAAGCATTTTGACTACGATATTAAGTAGCTAGATAACATTTTCATGATCCTATAAAAGAAAATTTCCACTAAATGCACCCAAAATCATATTTTAGTTTGACCAAAGCTGCATATTTTAAACTATAATTATTTTCGAGCTTTAGTACATCATCAATTGTATAACAAAATTGTTTAATAAAAAAAAATTACCTTTATTTAATTTATCAAATTCGTTTAGCTTTATGAATATTGAATGTAAGGTGACATTATAACTCCTTGGGAACAAAGTTATTGAAAATAAATATAGAAATTTTAAAATTTATTTAACTTGCTATGAAAGAATTTTTCTGTTGAAATATCACATTTTATTTTTGGTACGCCAATAATTTATGACAGGAATAGAAAATATATCTATTAATGGTTTGAAAACTTGTACGCCTTCCACCGAGTAAACCGGGAGGCGTACACAATTAGGTGGGTATAAAAGTTTACATACTTCATATTTTCTTCTCCTATTATTTACAAGTACTAGTTTTACTTTTCACGATGTGAACATATTGCCTAGTAAGCATTACGTAGACATAAACAGTTTTGTTTGCATTAATAATTAGTTATAAATTATTTGTGTACTGAAATAATTTTTACTTTTTTCTGTTCGAATACAGTATGTATATAATATTGCATGGAAGTTACAGTTTACCTGATATTTTTATTTTTAAAATAGAGCTCATATCTTTGCTCAGATTAGTGGAGACTTACGATGAATAAAAAGATTATCTTTAAGTGAGATACGGATTATATCACACTCGGACAATTTATTCAATTCTTTTTTATTTTACTTTTCATATTCTGAGAACAGTTTTTTTGTTATAATCTTTTACACTCCGTTTCGAAAATTATTATTATTATTAATTATTGCTGCTTTTGTCCAGGTAGATGCGCGCCCACATTCGTTGTTTTTCTGGACATCTCAGGTTTGAAGAGAGATAGAGAACTGGGCAGCAGACTCCTTCTCCAGGTTAAATGACAGGGGTACTATGAAAAAGCTTAGCTTTGCACCCTAAAAATCCGAGGCTTTTTATCCAAAGGCGAACTGGAAAACAAGCAATTTGTGGTGATGAATGGGAATAGGATCAGTGTTAGGATAATACCAGGTATGGTTTCACCTGGGTATTATCCTTGATACACAGCAAAGCTTTATGCTTCTGCTGATTCAGATGCATACTGTTACTTTTGTGTACCCATAACTATCAGGTATTTAAATGATTTTCTTATGAACTTTTAAATTATTCTCAGTCTATTAATATATATATATATATATAGTAAATTTGTCCGCACTTTTTCATAATTTTCGCAGTATTAATTATCAAAAAAATAACAAAAAAATCATCACCTAAGATATCTTAACTAAGTTCATTTAATTTAAAATGTATAAAGTTAGAAATTCTCACTATAACTAATTACTTAATTTTACAACAGTTAAACCACAGAATTTAAAGAGGTGTAGCTTTGTTATTAGAAATATCATTAAATACTTGAATGTAGTTCTTTTAGAAATTGCTATTCAAACCGGAAAATTATGTCAGGTTCAAGAAATACACGGACAACAAGGATGCTACACCAAATTTCAAGACTTTATAAGTGAGTAAAATAGCAAAAACAAAGATTCGCGCTTGACAAGAAATTATAGAAATTTAAGGAATTTTTTAGAATGCAGGAGAACACGTATGTTGAGAGAAAATTTGTTCAATAGAAAAAAGTGCTCTTGCCTCCATTTTACATTGAGATGGGGCTGACAAACAATTAATGAGGATACTGTCGAAGCAAGTAGAGGGTTTGAAATAGCTTTGCCACTAAATTTCATTACTTGAGTTCTTTTAGAAGTGCAGTTAAATGGTAATAAGAAAGTTCTGATTAAGTAATTGAACTTAATTAGAAGGAAAATCTGCTGGAAAATTTTTGTAAACTGGTTTGTAGTATGAGTTTGAAAGTTCAAGTTCTGAAATTACACTCTGATTATTTTCCAAAAGTCTGAAGGTTTTTAGTAGTTTAGTGAATAGAATAACAACGTACCTCATGATTGTGGGCTGTTGCTGGATATTGAAGCGGAAATACATTGCTAGCTCTCTTAAGCAAGAATGGTTAAAAAAGAGTTTTTTAAAGAAGATAATTAGATATATTTAAAATTTTTAAAAACCGTTTTATATAAATTAGTTACGTTTTTAATAAAAAAAATTTATATTTTTAATAAAAAAGTTATTCCTTTAATATTCTTGTAGAAAACCTTATCGATAGAAAAAAAAACCTTATATAAAGATTCAGCATCCCGAAGTTACATAAAATCAATTTTGGTCAAGCCATTTTTAAAAATTCCAAATTATGCTGAAATGCATTACGAGTGCATCTTTAATTCTCATACATTTACTTTTTAACTAAAGACTGCACACGTACCTTAACTTTGTTGATTATAAGTGTGATACAAAATTAACATATTAAGAAGGTTGCCTACTGTTTATTAGCAAATTGTGTGACACGCCAAAAAATCTATATTAGGATTGTACCAAAAACGGTTGTTTTAAAACAATTAAATCAAAGGATATATTTAATTTATTAACCTTGGAAAGTGTATAAATTTTCATGAGATAATTTTATAAAAAGAATATCGTGTGCAGTATCTTTAAAAAACCGGCCAAATGTGTGTCTGGTTTGTGAATAGAGTGTTGCATATTTTTTTGATGGGAAATTATTTTATTTATCATGAATTACACCTAATATGCACAATGGATATTTATTTATACTTAATATAATTAGCTGATATATATATATATATATATATATATATATATATATATATATATTATATATATATATATATATATATATTAGGTTTAATAAATTTGGAAAAAGAGGTGGACATATTTTTTGGCATATTTTGGAATATATTCCTATAGAATACCACTTTAAGCCCTTATAAACTATTCCGCACACTTTATACGGAAGTTTAACAATTTTTTTTCGAAATTTTAATTCACCCAAAAAAAATTCCATTTTTTATCAAAAATATTATAATGTATCCATAAAGTATATGCAAGTCCCATGCAAAATTCTGTGAAATGTTTGGGTTTACAAAGTTCGTATTAACCGTATCATATTAAGTGTCATAATTTGATAAATAATGATAATATAGAAAAACATTGTTAATGAACATCAGGATTTTATATCAGTCATTATTTTTTGTTAGCAGTAATATTGAAGTTAGTTCTATTAAAATTGTAATTGCTTACCGCAACAAAATTAAACCAAGTTTCATTGTCAGTTTAAAAAATATAAAACTATATATTTGATAACTTCTTATGTCGTTTACTCTTAAGGGACCCCAATGTCTATGGCAGCTGAATAAATATTCTATAACCCCGACAATTGGAACTATTATTGCTATTGGTTTTCTGGATTCAAGAAATAATCCTTTAAAACGACCAGGAAGCTTTGTAATTCATCATGTCCCTCTCTTTGTCCTTTATTGTATATCACAGTCTATTTACTCGCATATTATTAGTGCAGCGAAACTAAAATACACATTAAAACACACTCCTTTAAGTCGTACTGCGTACTTACATGCTGTCAATGAGCATATTAGAAAACAAAATTTGCCGTTAAGATATGATTATTAACTTGTTAACAAGGAAGTGTTTATAAGATCATAGGTATTAGATATGTTGTACCACGTGACTCGCTTTCTGACAGGATTGAAAGCAAAATCATTGAAAATTGACTTGTTTGAAAATGTCCAATTTTATATCTTAGGAATGCAAGCGGAAATATATTGAAATTCGTGCAGCAGAATAATACATAGGGTTTTTCCGTGTTTTCACACGACTATAACGACGACACGACTATAACGACGCCGCGAAAAGGAAATTAATTCATTAGTTACAAAGTTAGTCTTAAATGGATTTACAGTATATTATGAAAATTTACTGGATATAATTTATGATTACGATTAAAATATAAATTAGTTGTTAACACATGAAATGAAATAACTTACATAGGATGAAACTTGATGTATTTTACTAAATATTAGATAATTAATCATATCAATCGATGGGCAACAATAACGTTTAGGTACGCTTAATCACGTTTTAACACAGAAGTATTATGAAAGTCTTATCGGATCAAGAACAAATTTCACCGCCTTAGTAAAATATCTATTATGGAAAAACCACAAGCACAAAATAATTATGATAGAAAGCGAAATATTTATGTTTTATCCAACAAGGCATCTTTAACAAGCATTTTTTAAGTGTCGTTCCATGCAGTAGTGATGATTTGCTGCTATCAAGAATATTTAGGTTGACGACTTATGACAAAGTATAGGGCCTTGCTATGAAATTTTGCCTCAGGTTATATTGCACCATGTATGTCAATCTGACGTCTGATGTAAAATTGGTCACTTCATCTATTTTTATTCTGACGTCTAATCCTTTGTCCATCTGTTTTACCTATCGACATAATTTTATTATATTATTGAAAGCTTTTTCGGCGATATGGTTAAAGTACTGTACAATCCTTGGAAATCATGTGGCAAAAAATGTCTTTATAACCTCAAATACCCACTCTATAAATGAAACATAGAACTAAAATGTTGTTATTTTCTTTACGAAGGCCGTTATTTACCTTTCAAGGAGTTAACCAATTCTAGCGTCCGTCGATTAATTTTCCAAATAAACAAAACATTGTAGTTCTAAAGCGTCAGCATTTTGATAATAATTTCACTTGATACTTCTACAATACCATTTTTAAAATATTACTGAAGAAACCTTAAAATAATTGTTTGCTAAATTTTGCTTATGTGTATTGAAATAACTGCAATGTTATATTATGATAATTATCCAAAATACCAATATATTTTTAAGACTTCTAGTTGAATGGAGTATGGAAAATGATTAGACACTTTGCAATTGATTAAAACATTATACATAAGTTACATTATATCTAATACTGTCTAATATCAGTCTCTTGTACAAATTAATTACGAATGATTAATTACCTAAGAGTTTGATTTTTAGTGAAGAATTTATTTAGTCCAAAGCTAATCAACACGAGCAAAATCTAAATTACAATATAGTTAATAGTATAAACCATCAATTAGTTCAACATTTCCATTAATTCTTATTCATTGTTTTTTTCCAATTTCTTGCTACTTATTACAAATTCCACAAAAGTTACTACCGATCACGTAATAACGAGGTATTTGTATTTTTTTGCTTTGCATTTGCATTAAATTTCAATATATAAAACTAGGCTTCGCGTGTCTGTATATTGAAAACATTAAAAATATAAGCATATATATATATATATATATATATATATATATATATATATATATATATATATATATATATAGAACAAACCTAATATTTATAATCAGAATCCTAATTTTAATATCTACTTTGATTTCCACCATTTAAAATTACCACTTATTTTTAGAGTTAACAGCACTTAAAAAATTTATATGAACATGATATTTGAAGTCAATAGAGGAGAAAACTTGTTTTGAAAACTGTTCTAAAAACAGTTCTAAAACTATTATAAAAACTATTAATAAGCTGCCTTGAGAATTGTTTCCCTTTTGAGAGTTTTTCCACGGGTCTATTTAGTGGCCAATCGGCGGAAAAGTATTAGTAATTCAGGCAAGTTTTAATACCGCGGGAGGCAAATAATTCTGCTAGATAAAATTCATATTAATTAAATTATTTGGCTTGTCCTTTCAAATTAAGTTATCTATTTATAGTTATAAGCATTCTTATATCTTAATTGTATTTGAAATATACTGATTATAATTATGCCTGGAATTTTCCAAATTCATACTCATTCCAACGATTCTAAATTATGTCTAAGAAATACTACACATAGTTGTATTTAAGTAAGTATAATTGTATTATGCTGAATATTATATTTTAAATCTAATGTGGCTATTGTGATAGTCTCCATAGACATTCGAATAGTCTAAATATCGTTTTATTTATTGGATGTTTTAAATAGAAATAGTAAAATGGCGCTAAGTGGCTAGCTATGGAATTATTGAAATATAACAAAAATGAATTACAATATTGCATGAGTACTATAATTTTGAAACTCGACTACTTAGTCGAAAAATTTTGAAGGTTATTAATTACATGTTTTAAAAACTAGAGAGGACAAAATAATTAGAAATACTAAAATATTATTTTATGTAAAGTTAAAGTACGCTTAGGTTTTTAACTCTAAAAATAGTACTCTGAATATTTACCTGTTTGATGTTCCCTGAAAGTAAAGGTCTTTAAAATATATCACTAACTTTTTTGTCGTTTTCTAAAGTGTTATTAATTGACGACATGCACATTATAACAAAAATAAATAATTATTATTAATTATTTTGTTGTTTTATTTCAAAATAATCTAATATTTTTAAACTATAAAAAGTTTTCCCAGCCGAAAGCCAGCGCTACCCACAATGTATTTGTCATGATTATTTTAAAGTTAATATATGACTCAACGATATCAACATTTGTAATAAATAGTGGATAATGGAAAATAAAATGCTTTCCATACCCGTCATATAATATGTTCACACTGTGATTTTATTTCATCAAAATATTTTACAAAAAAACTTGTTAAATAACTTTTTAAGCTCTACATTCTGTTAAGCAAACTTTTATATTACTTTCCATTTAATTTTTATTTACCAAACAAGTATTAATTGCGGAAGGCGAAAGTTTCTCTTTCGTGTTTTGCGTAAGCTTTTATTAATTTTACCATCTCAACTTACGAAGCGGGAAAAATTACCGAGGAAAATTATTTTGTGCTTTATAATTTTTCCAAGTAATTTTCTTGCAACGCTATTAGAGTATAAAATCTGTTAATTGAATATCCATGTTAATATTTATTTTCTAAAATGTGTGCAACAATTCAAATGTATGTATTATTTAAACTCACATATAAAAAACTTGTCAAGCACGTGTGGAACTCGCACTACGAGAGTTCCGTACACATATAAACATTTAACAGTACATAGTATTCCTATTAAAGTATCTGTAAAATTGTTATTTTTTAAAACGAAAATGTAAGGCCTACTATATATGTGTATATATATATATATATATATATATGTATATATATATATATATATATATATATATATATATATATATATATATATATATATATATATGTTTCATAGGCCCAAACTTGGAAAAAAAAATTATGTTGATGCTAAAAATTAACGATTTTTTTATTTCCTTGTTTTATGAGACCTTGCTTCTTGCCAAATTTCATGATTCTAGTTTAACGGGAAGTACCCTATATATTTCGATTTATTTGAGACTCAAAATATGTAGCGAAAATGAACGTATTTTTAGGTTTTTACAGATCGAAGAGTTACAAAACGAATTTTCAAAAAGATAGCATATGTCTATCGTATAGCGGTGTGCAAAGCGTAAAGACTTCATACATAATCGATAGCATCAAGTAACCAGCTTCTTCAAGTCGATTAAGAAAAAAATCCCTGTCTAAACAATTGAAAACTTTTGTGATGATTTCAATTTATATTTTGGAATTTTATAATTCAAATTTCAATACCTGCAATTTTAATATAATTTGAGATAATTAAACATAAAATTTATGATAATAAATATGTTGTGTTTACTCGTTGGTAGCGCGAACATTGATACAATCTAAATTCAAAGAATATTTCGTTGAAAGGTATGTGAGAAAATATTTAAAAGAGATACTGATACATAGGTTAAGTAATGGTTAAGTAATACCTATTATAAAATATGACGTCTAAGATAAACAGCTCCTGCATATTGAACATTTGATGCGTACACTTGACAAGAGTAATGAACAAGGAAGTAGTGGGACGCAAAAAGAGCTGAATGAAAGAAAAAAATAAACAAAAAATAAATCGTAATAACTTCACAATAGAACCCGTTATAATTCCCTGAGAAAATTTAAATATTCATAATTTCGTATGTTTTCATCATGAAAATAAATAAACGAATCATTTTGGTTACACACTGCAACACAACAATGTACCTTATATATTCTACGGACCTAGTTAAAAACCGTGATTTAAGCGGGTATCATATAGCGTTTAATTATATGCTATAACACATCATTTACTAAATGGGGTTTTTCGAAATAATCATTGTGTATTAAAATATTAACTGAAAAAAGCGTACCTTGACAATTTTAAAAAAAATCAGAAAAATTTATTAAGCGAGTTAAAATGTTTCAACGCAAGTTAGTGGAAAATTCGTGTTTAATTTAAGTTATAAATTATTTTTAAAAAAGAAGTTCCAAACCAAAATCTACTTAGTAAATAAAATACTTACTAAAATATAATCCAAAAATGGATCCATTTCTATTCTCGTATTCTTTCAAATATAGTTTTTAATTTATATGCATATACAGTCACTCTGCACATGTTAGAGAATAATATTTTTGTTAAAGATATCATGATAATCACGACAATAACACGATATTTTTGTATTACAAACGGGTGGCTTAGATGTCCTTTTGACAGGTTGGCAGATAGTTTTAATACGTTCTACCTAACTCTTACGGAAGAGAAGCTATGGTAAATTACTGGAACTTTGGAGAACGGCTATTTATTTACTCTCACGTAATTCCTGAATGAATTTATGTTTTTTCTTACCGCAAACTGATAAGAATATAGTAATAATTATCCCCATGAAAAATAAAATCAATACTGAACTTTGAAAATAAGCATAAGAAATTTACTTAACCAAAAATATTAATAAAAGAACTACAAAATCTTTGTAGAGGAATTGCCATAAAAATATCATTATTGTCCTAAAAATGATTTTCAGAAAAAAAACAAAATGTGAAAAAGTGAAATCCTGAAATTATTACAAATATTTATGAATACAAAATTTCAATCATAATTCACATTTTAAAGAACGTTTGCAAAAAAATCAACTACTAGTTTTAAGCATTTACTTTTAACCTTTTATATAAAAAATTAAGAAATATACTTAATGTCAACAAATGTTAATTAAATCGAATTGAAATATTGAATACATTTTTATATGGAATTATGCATATAGATAATATCTCACACGAAAATATTTCTAATCATATTAATTGGTTCATAAAATTATATTTAAATCCTACACATTAGCCTTATTTCTCTTTTAACTTTGCCGCAAGATATGTTTTTAAAAATTACCTATATGAAATAATGCTTTCACTTAAACTCAGATCACCATGGCTACTTAATAAAATTACAATTAAAAATAATAAAATATCCTTAACAGAATCTAAAGCATTTTAATTGGAAAAAGCGTACCTTGAAAATTTAAAAAAAATCAGAAAAATTTATTAAGCGAGTTAAAATGTTTCAACGCAAGTTAGTGGAAAATTCGTGTTTAATTTAAGTTATAAATTATTTTAAAAAAAGAATTTCCAAACTAAAATCGTAATATTCTTTCAAATGTAGTTTTTAATTTATATGCCTATACAGCCACTCTGCCCATGTTAGAGATTAATCTTTTCTGAATCGAAGTGATTGAGCAATGTATGGATCCTAATTTTTTTAAAATTCAGTCCGAGTATGAAGATATGAAAAGTATTTTTTTTTACTTTTGTAGAGACGTTGTTGAAAATACCTTCAATACTACATAAATCAAAATAATGAAAAATAGCGTTTCTAAAAATGTATATTTAGTTAAACGAAAAACTAAATTAATGATTCTAGATCTCACGGTACTTCTAAATTAGAATACTTTTACATCTACAAATTAAATTTGAAGTACTTTGTTT
The DNA here is from genome assembly GCA_039881145.1 of Druceiella hillmani. Taxonomy (NCBI): domain Eukaryota; kingdom Metazoa; phylum Arthropoda; class Insecta; order Lepidoptera; family Hepialidae; genus Druceiella; species Druceiella hillmani. The sequence continues at coordinate 2,088,055 of JAYKKI010000052.1, forward strand.
ACATAGCAAAAGGTAGCATTAATATTTGATATACTTATAATTATTTAATATATTTGATAAATTTGTACTGATATGTTTATATCGGTGTATGTATATATAATTATACATATTTTATATCTATTAGTTATATTTTATACCTAATTATGGAAATACCAGTTAAAGGTGTACATATACATGATTATGCAAGGAATTCCTATTCATAAAGCATGTCCTATTAATATTTAATAGGTCTTATCAATTTTACACTTTGTTTGCAAGATATTAATTTTCAAATTAAAGAGTAAGGCCTACGCTCGTAATTTTTCATTTCGAAGACCTGAAAGAACTAACTATGTCCAGTGTTACCGACCGATGTAAGTACGAACTCAAATCTAGGGGTCAGATTGATGGAATGTATTTTGATGTAGCTTTTTCTTTGTATTGATAAAGACGTGATACTTGCGTTTTTGAATTACAGGACCAAACGTATTAACACCAAATGCTTTCTGCTATTAGTCTAAACAGTCTCCAATTACGAAATATCGTGCAACAATATGGCAGAGTGGCATATCCCTTTATGGGTTTGCCATCCGCCCCCTTACACTAGTAATATTGGTTTAATAACTTCGACAATAATGGACTTGCCTCGCAATTAGACGCCACGTCTACCATTGAGCTCCTCGTTTTTGTCTGATTCCTTCTATAATTTGTCGCTGGCACGTAACATTAGCACGATAAGAAGTAAGAGAATAAGTTTTTATTTTGAAATAAAGTACAATACTGAAGTGTTTTAAAATGTGACTTCCTAATGTTTCATTTATTAATTTTGCGTTGAGACCTTCAGAATTAAATTGAACCCTTTAGAATTAAATTTCTAACCTTCCATTAAAATATGATGCTACTTTAATGACATCTGTTGTTTTGTTTATATAGGTATTAAAAACAATATTTTCAAGGAATAAACCTTATCACATATCATAAGATAAAGGCTTTACCGTTTTCTATATACATGTCTTAAATAATCATAACGACTTGTGGACTTTCCTTTAAGTATTACGGATAGAAAAATATATATAATTAGTTACACACAATAATTCATATATTCATAGCAAAAGATTTCCCTGCACATCATTCGCTTACAACGAATGATGTAGAAAAATATCGCGCGCAGTTTTGCGGAAAATTGCTAAATCATCAGTACCGCATCAAAACTACAGTATTTGGACTATACATTTTGAAAGAAAAAATACGTACGTACAAAGTTTCAACTCCCACACCCACACTAAACATGTTAACATCTTAAACATTTGTACGTAATTAACAAAAAAAATTAACAACGCTTTTCCTTTCGCAGATAAAGCTGGCTGTCTACGTAAACAATAAATTCACATAAGGCTTTCTTTAGAATACTCAGTATACCGTTACAATAAACTTTACGTCCTTATGGTTTAAGGTTGATTGACTCGAAATGATAGTAAAAATATAATTCATTTGGAATTTTACTGATGAAATTTATTATTCAATTATTATCTTTAATGTATAAAAAGTATCTGTAATTTGCAGCATCACACGTTCGCCATTATATAAAAGAATACGTGTAAATAATCTACATTATAATTATGATGTAATATTACCTCAGTAATGTTTGCTACAAGTTCTGTCTAACATTTCTAAGTATAATTAGTATTCTGACTTTATATTTAATCGATAAATGTGAGTAAAAATTCCATTTATTTTATATCCCGTGATTTTACAATAATACTTTAATTTTTGTGGACTTCCTTGAAATACTAGCTGATTTTGTGGTAAGAAAACTTAGTAGCTAATACAAAAGTATATTACGTTTCTAATATGATCATCTCAAATTAAAACGAGCTAAGAACAGAGATATCGATAGAGCAGAATCTCCTTCAGTTAAGGCTCTGAAGATAATGACGGCAGTAATATGGGCTTCTGTTAGGAGAAACGATAATGAGTGCCGACCTGCCAGTCGTTAACCGAATAATTAATTCCTGATTAAGCCGCTGACAGGTAGCACGATTGTCGGCTCATTTCAAGCTTCCAACTAGATCAGGGTAAATCTTTTTGCTTCGCCAATAATGATCATTAACGTTTGGTAAGGAGGAGTTTAATAATGAATGTTGTCAAGATTCATAGAGTTAGGGGATTAAGATGTCGATTTGAGAGAGGGGAGATGCAGACTTTGAGGTTTCTAGATTACAATTTGATGTCGGAATTACGGATTTAGTTTTGTGAAAGAATTTGGTCATTGCTTTATTTCTCAATATGTTTTAAGGGGATTACAAATACGAAATTTTGTTCTTAGGCGGAATCGTTACGAAATAATTGTTTTTGTGCAGGTTATATTTATAATCTAGGTGAGTAGAGATAATTTTAGAAATGTTTTTTAAAGAAGAGATATGGATTGACAATATTTTTACTTGCATTTGGCGTGAAAATGATGAGAAATTTCCACTGCGAAATTAGAATTTCTGGAATAGTTTTTTTTTAAATTAAAATAATAATTTTCTTTCTAATTTCCATGTTCTTATAGTATTCCTAAGCAGAGCTTAATAGGCTATGTTGTGTAAATATAATTATTTCAATTTCTTTACTTTATATAGCCGCAAAAGAATAACAGCCGTATTATTATGGTATATATTTCATGTCAATTATATTAAAGTCAATGAAAACTTTAAAATGTTTACAATTTTCCTTTTTTCGGAACATTGTGAACAACTTATGAAAATGTCTGTACTGTTCCGAATGGTATCAAAATTAAAGGTGTCAAAAATGAGCAAGAATGGTGCCAAAAATTAGAAAGATTTAAGCTTGCGATATTTTAACATTCGATTGACCACACCATTAGAATTTGAACATGGTTATGAGGTTATACGCACTATGACGTTTAATTATAGCATTGAGTTTTTAATTAATTTTTGGAAAAAATATTTAAAAAAACCATAAATAAATTGTCGCCTAAATGTCATATTCATGTTGTCTGTATATCACGTTTATCAAAATTATAGTAAATAATAGTTTTAAATTAACTTGCTCATTAAGATCAATAAAGTTCATTTAAAAAGCTGTATTACAGGATAAATTTCTGCATTTAATACTTTCATTTATAAATTAGGTAATAGGTTGTTTGAATTTGATTATTATTCATGCAAAAAACTATTAAAAGTTTAAATAAACTTAAATGAAAACATTTATGCTTGTTTATTTAGCGGAAATCAATAAATATTTTATCAGACAGACCCAATTTAAGGATAAATTTTCGGAGATCAAAAGAGTTTATTTTGTTTTGAAAGCATATATTCCTAAACAAGCTAATACTTTGTCTAAACTAATTGTCATAAATGAGATATTTTACAAGATGTAATAAAATATTCAATAATTACAATTAAAAGTTTTGAATATATTTGGCGTTAATTTTGTAGAAATTCATTATTCACAATTAAATGAAACTACGTGATGTAGTATTATTTCTACTTTCTTTAATTTCTTTACCACGACCTAGGCTTCGTTGTATTACAACATCTTCAGGTGGGATATTAGCAAAGATATCATCAATCATGGTCAAGGGACTTTTTTTTTAACCTTACGTAATATTTCTATATCGGAACGTATATCGATAAGGGTATATTATATATTCTTCTAATTGAAATATTTTTCTTTGTCATGATCACATTATCTCCCAGAATTGTTCGTTTCTAGAAAAAAAATATACAATTGTTTTTTATTTTAAAACACTTTTTGATCAACTTTTTGGCAAATAAATACTATATTTATGACTTGTATCTATTTTATGGTATTTCTTTAATTGTTTACTCTTTGCGAAGTATTTATACTTTTTAATTTATTGGTTTAATATATACATTGGAGTAGCAGTTTTAATTTATCGGTTAGATATTTACAGATTAGATTAGATTAGATTAGATATTTACAGGTTAGATATGTTTAGATTATTTTTATAAAACAAAACAGTTACAACTTTAATGATGCAAATTTAACGTAACAACAAATTGGAATAAATTATGCATCAAGGTATTTTATGGTAAGTTTTTAAATAAGTCAGCATTCCTGTCAAATATTTATGTGCTTTATAGGATTTTTGCTTTGGATGCCGCTTTTAAATAATTCATTGCGTTATCATAATCGAGGAAAATTATTGTTGCTACAATGTCGTTATACTTGTCTTTGTTACCACTTTAATACGTGTTTTTTAGTTTGTATTAATTTTTTCGGAACTCTTAACGTCAGCGTTAGTTTCAAGTAACTATAGGATCCATAATTTTTTTTAAATTTTACGTTCATAATCTTTCTGCATTTTATGTGTGCGAGATTTATTTCATAAATTTTAATGCGAGATATTGGATTACTTCTCTTTTTTCTTAGTTTTTATGGTAAATAGCTTTTGGATGCCAAGTACTCCGCGACGATTTAATACTTTTAATGGAAATTCAATATTCAATACCATACCAAAATAATACTACTTCATACTTATCTCGTAATAATTTATCTTTTTTCGTTGTAACTTCATCCAGTCATTAAATTCACTTATGAATATTACGAGCGTGAATGCAGTTCTCGATACTATTTTTACTGTTTTTTCTTTCTATTACTTTTAGTTGGAGTGACCCTTGTCGAGCCGCTTAACCTTGAAATAAAAAACCACAGTTAAATATACTTTTCTAACCATAATTTTTCTTTTATTTATAACATCATCTTACTACGAAAACTACACGTGAATACTACGATAGTAAACGCCATTTCTTTGTTATATTTCTTAGCGTGACTTTTAGTTGACGTGAATCTTGCATTGCCGCCCCAGTTTTAAAATAAATTTTATCAGTTAAATGATAGAGACATCGTACTCCCGTTATTGGGCGGAAAACTTTAGTTCTTTCACACAGGGACATGTTGGTATCTTTGAAAATCTACGTGAAGAAATACTTAATTCAGTAAATTTATAAGTAAATTAAGCCAATTTTCGTTCTACCCTGTAACATCTGTCAAACCAGGTTGTCGCTGGGTTGAACATTTGTTAGAAATACTTATATCTGATAACTTATTAGTATACTTTAAATTTTACACTTTAAAATTATAATTCCGTGAATTTTACTTCTATTTTTATTAATTACTTTATTCAAAAACTGAAAAAAAATTTAATTACGATTTACTTATTTAAAAAAAGAATTATTTAATTAAATTATTATTATTTTTCCTAGTTTTTAAATACTTATCAGGGAACAATTTTGATTTGCATACATAATACAGATTAAAGACAATATAAACTCTACTGTAGACATTGAAATATGATAATCAATAGTACTTAAAACATAAAGTTCAATAAAAATATGGGCGTGTTTTCAAACTGCCTAAAACATTATAGGGAATAGTTTGTGTTATTATTGGTTTTCATCCTCGGAACCTAAAAGTCTTTGAAAATATCGAGACTATTTTCTGTTATTTTGATTAGATAAGATAATATTTAATCATGAACATAATCAATAAATATGATATATTTTCCTACATTACTGTTTGTGAAAATATGGAACAAGCTGCGAGGAGTGATTAAAAGCAGACAAAATTAAAATACACTCTCGTCAACTATACAATTAGATGCCAGGAGGTCATTCTTTCTTTCGTTTAATATATTTCATTGTTATTTATTTTTTAGTAAAATTATTACTTCAAGATAAATTTCTTACAAATAATTGAACTATTAATTAAAATACAGAGTAATATATGTTCCATAATATTTTGCAAATTACAAGCTACAATCGGCTGATTAATATAAGTGTTGATTGATATAGAAGAATATGTATATTTGTATAAAACATCTTAAACACAAAGAAATTTCTTCGATTTTCATGATAAAATACCTAATAAAGCCGTCTTAATGACTCATTTACCAACGAAAAGAATATTTTTGATCTAATTTTATCTTTAGAGGTTCGTCTGGTGCGATGTGGCTTTTTGCTCGCGGCATTCTTCCCCTAGTTTTTTTTGTTTCTGTGGGATTTGTCTCTAACTCAATGACACTTTTGCAACATCTATCTACAAATAATATTAACGTTGTGTCATCTATTGATGTATTGCAGTGCTAAAATATAAATATAAAATATAAAATAAAAAGAAAAACCGAATTTTATTTTACGAGAATAATTTTCTTTGCTGAGTTAAAACCAAAACAAATAGATTAGTTTGAAATACTAAGTACTATCGTATGTATTTGTACGAAAGTCCGTAGTGTCATTTAGGTATTATTGAATAACAAAGATCAAATATACTTTTAGGGGCACTGATATTATATCTCACATATGCAAATCCGTAGATAATAGGCAATTTATTACACAGCTACACGAAATATTTACAGGTCAAATTTGGTAGTGAGGCGTTGCTTTTCTTCACAGTAATCGGGTAAAAAGTCTAAACTTCCCTGATTACATTAGAGGGATACAAAATGAGGAATATTCTATCAAACCAGGGGTACCGTTATTTATAAAATTAGACCAACATATTTTCTTTATAATTAAATGAGTTTTTAAAGCAACTACTTTAAGCACTCCACATCTATTGAATATATAAAAAATATATACGTATATACATACATACAGAAATATATTTACAAATATATACTTGCATGTATATTTTTAGAATTTTGGAAGGAAGAAAAGACAGGAATATAATATAGGAAGAAAAGACAGGTTTACTGAGACGATATTTGTGGTCGTGCAATTTTTATAATAGAAATGTAGAGCAATTCTCATATTATATTATATTTTTGTCGTAATATAACAGTATTTGCCTTGAACGGTCGTCCACAAAATTATATCAAAATTATGAGAGGTAAGTGGCTAGTGGAATGTAATCGAAGACCCTGAGCGTCTAAGGTCATAAATATGGAGCAAAATGAAGATTGATTTTTAATTTGCATTTAGCAGATTATAACAAAGACACAGACGCAACCACCAATCTTGTTCCCTCAGGATCTCTCCATGTTCCCATAACGAGCCTCGTATAATTCATGTACCCAGAGACTTTCGAAGGTTCCACATCTATAATGCAGTCCAAGATCTGCGTAACAATATCCCACATCTATAATGAAGTCCTTCCATCCGACAGAGTTAAAAGCTGTCTCCGCTTATTGAACAATTTACTTGCCAGAATGCATTTTGAGAACGTTCTAAATATATCAAGCATCAGTCTACTGTCAACCCAGTTAAGGTGACTAAAGAGTTCACATTCTATAGTTTATCTAATTCTACCCTACTATTTTGACACATGCTGTTTATTGAAACAGAAAATAATTATATGAAGGTATGAAGGAGACAGAGAATATGTAGATAGCGACGTGGATTCTAATACGTCATAATAAAAAATACGTATTCTTGTAATTTGTACACCCAGTGTATCTCTTAATGTTAAAAATATAGCCAATATAACATTTTTTAAAAGGATTTAATTTTTTTATGATTTTGAATAAGGTCCAAGTAAGTTAAATCTCCGTAATACTCATTATGATTTCACTTGTTTCTTTAATGCATTTGATTATTAGGCACATAATTAAAACTGACAAAATGATCATCTGAATATCTGTATCGATGACACAGACAACGGTTGAAATAGCATTTGAGTCTGAATGCGTGTAAATTAGTGAATCATCTCTGGAAAACTTACGTTTACTTTGAACATTTTTACCGTTATTATAAAAGAATAGATAAAAAATTGTTGAAAGTAAAACAGATCTACTTTGCAATAAATAAGCCACCGAATTTGCCAACTCGAAACAAGCATAAGAAGTTTTAATTCATAATTAAAGCTACGAAGATAGATCTTGAATCAGTGTAAAAACGTTTAATGGGATATTAAGTAATTTTATTTGAGTAAGTTGAATATCCAAATCTTTGAGTTCAAGACGATTCTGAAGTCGAGTATATGAAATAATAATATTTGGTTTTGGTTATAACAAAAAATTGGTTGTAACAAATGATATTAAAGCCTCCACACAATCGGCGACCTTTGATACGGCAGTTGAAGTGCCAAAAACCCACATATCATAGAGTTAAGGAACTGGTTTCAGTGAAAACGTTATAAATTTTGAGTGAAAATCTAAGAAAAATGTTTCTCTTTTTATTTGTAAACCATTTTTAATTCTTAAAATTATTAAATACAAAATTAGGTATTGATTTAGGATAAAAGATCAGTAACAAGAAAATATTTAACCTTCATTTCACTTTTAAAATAGTAAAAACATAACACTCACGACCTACGTGAGAAAATTTATTTACAAACTTAATTGAAAATGTGTTACATCGACATTATAATATTTTTTCTTAAAATACGCAATAGGTTTAGCAACTTTGCTTTCTAGTAATTTTTTAAAGCTCAGCGTTGGCAAAGTTTTGTAAAATTTCTGTTTTTATTTCGTTTATCGATCCAGCTTTAATTCTGGATTGAAATTAATAAAAAAAGTTTAACCTTTAGATTTATCCACAAATTAATTAAATTTATCATCAAGATTATCATGGGAAGGAAAGAGAGAAAGAGGAAAATTATATCTGTGTAATACTCAAATATAATTTTTTGCTTCAGTTTCAAAATTAATTTATTTTCAGTTAGTTTTCAATCAGTATATTATTATTTAAAAGTGAAGTGTGCGCACATAGCAATTATGAACAAATAAAATATGATATATACACAACTGATACATATATTTGAAGAAAACCTATAAGAATACAGGAAGTGCCCGCTCTAAAGGCTGTTCTTTCTTATTAGAGGCTCTTGCACAAATCGTACCAAATTGATTTTCACGCACAGAGATGCAATTTTTTCTAGTTTCAGTTAATCGATTGCTACTGCTTCGGAATGCGTTGTATAATTTTTTTCATTTGATCTCTTTGAACGAGGTTCATCGACCGTCAAGTGTAACAACAAGTGGTACTTAGTCTACGTTAACATCGCCAATAGAGATGGCATAAAAAGCTTCCTCCTTAGAGGCTTCAGTCATGAGTTGCACTGCTGCTGTTTCCGATAAATAACAATTTTATTACGGATAGTTCCAAATAGCTTTGATAAACTATTAAGTAAACCCATAGTTGCAGTATTGATTTGTAAATGATGATGATAGACCCAGATGATATTATAATGGAAACTACACGATGCTTCTCATCACTATCTTCGGTCATTCCTTGATTTTGTTCAAATATGGTATATTTCGAAGTGTATTTATAAATTTCCCCTATTTAAAATATATATAATTTTTACACTTTGCTAAATTCTTAGAGATAATAATATATTGAATTATTATATCCAAAACATAGTAGAACTGGAGATGAATACCGAATTCAAATGTCTTATTAAAACGTTATGGTAACTCAATACGTCATTTAATATTAAGATAAAGTAAGCACAATGAATATAAATTTATAAATAAATTCAAACGACGATAGTTTAAGCTTACGAGTCATTATAGACATGAAGTATTAAAACGAAAATTATTATCATAAAAGGCAAAGTTCCATGCTGCAGCAACCACTCGTTAAGTGAATAGTTATTAAAAATACACTAATACCATGGCTTAAAACTGTATTAGAACCAATATATTATAGAACCATCATGAGTCTCATTATAGCTCCTTTCATATTTATGAAAACTGTAAGAACATTTATTATTTGATTCTATGAAGTACCGGCTACCGCTTGCTTTCTTTAATTCGTTATTTGTTTCCTTCAAATATGCCTATTAGGTAAAATTTCATAGAAAATATGTAATCAGCGGTATGAAATTGGTAAATTTTATGCTTTTAGATTTACAAAATCGTGAAAGCTTGATGTAAATTTGAATACGTAGTATACAGCAATCCTTTGTTTTGTTGCTGTATTTTTAAAATAATGTTCACATTTTAGGCAAACAAAAAATACATCTTTTGATGCATAAGTCAAAAAGCCCTTGCCGTGTTTGGCGAAATCTTTACGATTTATTAGTAGTTCATTAGTTCGTGATTACAACAATGACTCTATGTAAATTTTATAATGTATATGTTTTTTTATTTATTTTACTACAAACCCACCTATGTAATATGACCTAGATTTTAAAACATTGACTACACACCATGGCATTTTCATAGGTATTCCAATTATATCTATTAAATATTCCTGAGACAATTGAGAAACGTGTTTTTCAGTGATATTTTGCATAACAATTAATCCATTATTAAAGAGTTAAATACAAATTTCACTTTTTTACTAATTGCCAGCTTGTTTTTGATTTTTTTTATGCCGCGACATTATACAAGGCCACCCCTTGTTTGAAGTGCTGAATGATTTAAATTCATTCACATGTTTTAAATTCAAAGATATTTTGTTGATCTATGTGTAATTTGAACCAATACTTTTTTTGGTCCCATACATCACTATGCACTCACTTTAACTTACAATGATTTTTTCTTTCATTTCATCTATCAAAAAGTACTATTGCAATCCACGTGCATTGTTATTGTAAAAAAATTCGATGTAACTTGTCGAAAAAATAACGCCAAATCCTAGATGTAAATCTGTATAATATCAATCCCTATGTATTTTTTGTGGACACAATATCTCCTAATTTTATTCATAAAATAATAAACAAACAATAAAACCTAAGATATAACATATTTAGAACGACATATATATTTAAAAAAGTCTAGTTAAACAATAATTAATCGGAGAATATGTGGTTAAATAGAATATATATGCATCGAATTTATTTGTGAAATGTCTTTTAGATTATTCCTATACGTCACCTTACATTCTAACACTGAACGAAACACCATTGCTTATTCTAAAATAATAGTTTGGAAATATTACTTAAAAAAAACTTGAGAGGTGTCAAGGGACACCCGGATGGAACGAAGTTCCTTTCGATTAATTAGTGAAGGAATTGTAATAAAATTTTATTCCTTTTAAGTTATAATAATAATTATTGTTATTATTTTTTATTATTTATTATGTACAAAAAACCTGTATACACTCAACAAAAATAATCGTCGCGACACCACACTGTTCAATGTGAAATAGAAAGACGAAACGAAAATAACTGGCTCGCTTTCTATGAGAGAGAGAGAGATAGACAGAGAAACAAGCGCACGCCGCACGGCTTGCAGCGCGCCCGCTAGCAACTATAGCAAAAAGTGTCGTTACAACTTTTGGTCTTAATTTTTTCCGTCTAGCCCCCTTTCGCGACGCGCGATAAGGAACTTCGTTCCAATACACAAAATTAAAACTAAGGAAGTAAAAGTGTATCATAGACTTTTATCTGTCAAAATAGTTTTATTTGTGCACATATTGTCAACTTATCCACTTGTAGTAATGTGAAAAAGAATATTTCTCGTTCACACGTTTTATACGTCTATTTGTAGTATATTAAACGTACGCTTGGGATGCGAATTTTTATCTCGCTGGGAACAAATGTTCAAAAAATTTAGTGTTATTCACGCATTTATTAACCGCTCACCACGATATTAAGTAAAATAGCAGTATTATATTACATCCCTTGCTTAATAATGTACATAACTTTAATTTTTCATAAATATAACATGAGTTAAAGCATTGACAACATTATTTTCTTTTTTTTTTCATTAATCGCATATGTTATTCAAGCAACTTTTTTTAATAATTTTGTTTTTCTGGTCTATATTATGAACTTAATGAAAAATATATCACTCGTTTACTTTCTTATCATTATTATGCTGTGGAGATATTATTTTAAGTAAACTGCTTTGTAGTGAAAAAATGTTACCTCGTTATGCCAACAGTTACCAAATATATTATTATCGTTACTTATACGATAATTAAGCTTCCAGAATTAATGTCGAATACGTTTTTATTTATCATCCAACAAAATTTAATCAAATAACTTATCGATCAGAGAAAATTCCGCAGTTGATTAGTTTCTTTCGTTGGTTTTTATTTTTGCGTGGAATTGTGGCACAAAGGTGCATTTTGGGTCCTATTAAGGAAAGATCAATATTACTTTTCACATTGAGTTATTGCGTATAGAACAATATGTGATACGAGAATTATATATTCGGCGCGTTTCTTACCATATATTGTTATATTGTATGCTCTGTGTTCAAAATTATATACGAAATCAAAACAAAGAAGCATTATGGAAATTGTGTAAATTCTGTATACTTGCAAAGTATTCCGAAATTGTATAGAAGCCAAAGTTCCTTACGACTTTTGTATTTTTTTTTCTCTACTTCTTATAAAATTATATGATAATTTATGACGTATATAAAATTGATTAAAATATTTGTCTTATATATATTTGTCTTCCTATTAGGCTCATCTAATAGAAAGGTTGCATTTTGCTTGGCTACCAACTTTTGAAAATGAAAAATGAAATTATTAGTACAAAACATAATGTAAGATTTTGTGTTGAATCTACGATCTTAACTGCGCAACTTCCAAATTATTACCCATTGAACTCCATCTTTGTCAATTATGCGATGCTTAATGTCATCCAAAGTGCATAATTTACGTATATAACTAGAAAAATTAAAATTATAACTTGGACACCACAATATATTTACGAAAATGTTTCATATTTTCGGAAAATATTACAACTTTCAACAAAAATTTGTGACAAGTCCGCATTAGTACGAAAAATAAGCCAAAATTAATTTTCATTTAAGCGTATAAATAGACGAAAAACTCATTTACAGAAATGAGATTGTGCAATTACAATAAAATAACTAGGAAAGTGATAAATATGCCATTGTGCATATTTAAATATCAAGGTAAACGATGTAATTAATAAAGATTATTGTACTCTGGAGCAATATTTCAATGACAAAAACGCTTGTATTTGATTTACTCCTTGGTTTCAATTTTCAACTTAAATTTCACAATTGTGCAAGTTTTAAGAGAAAATGATTGCTTAAACATTTAATAATTACTTACGCTACTTCTCCACGAAACGATATTTCTCAAGCTGTGAACAGCTAATTTGAAGATATTTCTAATGATACACAAGATGATTTCTAGCTAAATTACTGTTATTTCAATGTTACCCATAAATCTTATATATCTTGATAAAGTAATAACTATGTTGAAGAAAGTTACGGATTTAAGCGTATTGGACCACGCATTGAAAACATGTCGTCTAGGAAAAGTGGATATCATTCGTTTTATGTATCCATTAATCGAACATTAAAAAGAATAATTAATTTTTAAATATAATTTATCATACGGAACATTTAATAATTGAGTTTGATTTCTACTTCGTTATTTTGTATAAATTTTGCAGCGTGCCTTGATGGAATTTTGTAATAGTTTAAAAAATCCTGCTAAATGTTTCATTGTCTTCATGCTCATTGGATTCTAAAACATGACATGTTTCTCTTTAAAAAGCTAGCTGTAAAACTTAGTGAGATAAAAAGTAGGTTATTGAATATTATATCTGACATAATATTGAATTTGACTATGACATTTTATTACTTTTTATCAATTTGACTCATGACAGGATTTATTAACCCACCAGAAATCGCCTTTAACATAATTCTAATTGTTAAAGCGATAAAATCTGAAAGCTGCCCATCACGGTCAAGATCAACATAGACACAGATATTATATTACATAAATCTAGATATAAACCTCAAACTCGCTCATCTATAAACATTTTCTAACAAAGCTCTGCTAGAACTTTATTACTTTCATGTCAAGACTTTTTAACATTAAATTTTAAATAGGAACTTGGCCTTTTTGTGTTAATGTTTTAATTCTTGATTATTTCGAAATTATTTGGATATGAAGGTAATACTTTCTATTACTCAGTAATTTATTTCAAATGTTAATAAATTATATTTTATTTTAAGTGATAAAATTATAATAAATATGACTAGCGTAAAAATCTTCGTCAAAATGAGTTCGATTTTTTTTTATGAATTTTAATATGAGACGAATTTCGGAGTATACGAATATTCACTTAACTTTCCATTTCATCCCGCGTGATTCTGAACGTTAATAAACAAATTTAATTCTAATAATGAAAATTACCATAGTTTATTTAAAAAATTATATAGCCTATACCTACATATCCTCTACAACGAGAAATTGTTTGTTCTATTTTATAAAAAAAAATTATAAAATATTCATTTTGCACTATGCTTTTATATAATGACGTTGCACCGCCGCTTTTAAAAAGAAAAACTGACTTTTAAATTAGTTGTTTGCATCGATCTACTATGATCAAAAATTGTAAAGTCCTCTTAGCCGATCTAAAAGAGATTTAACTTAAAGAAAGCTTAACGATTTTTAAAAGTTTAAACACTCTTAAGTGGGGCGGCGCCCATGGGCCCCGTGTAACTTCGTTGGAAATTAGTTTCCCATTTTACATTCGTTCCAAATAAGAAAAGATGCGTAACATTTTTTAAGTTCAAGCACCTGCTTTCGAAACTCTCACAATATTTTTATTATGATTAAATTTTTTTCCGCTTACCGGACGAGTATTAATTGCAAATTAAAAAAAAGAGAGTTATTTTTTTGAAGTAATCCGAACACTTATAAATTAATTTTTATATTGCGATAATAGCATGAAAGATTTATTGATATAATACAGGCTATTAGGTTTGTTGTATTGTTTTAAGAGTCGGGATCTTCACTAACAGTATGATTCGAGAGCGTGTTTTTTAATATTTAATATAATGTTTATTCTCAAAATTCATTTAATTAATTTTCTGTAATTCATACCAAAATTGTAATAAAGGACAATGTTCCGAGTTTCACGATAATTGCAATTATATTGTTTTTCCTTTTTAACCATATGATATTAAAAAATAATATTTTTGAATAAAACTGCTCAAACGGCTCATGTAACTCAAAATATATGTAATAAATGAAACTAATGCTTGTTTATTTCCTTTGTCTTCCTTTACAGCTCAATGGATTTCAATAAAATTTTGTATGGAAATAATTCCCATTTGTAAGGTGTATATATATATAGACACACACACACACACACATACACACACTTACACACACACACACACACACACATATATATATATATATATATATATATATATATATATATATATAATATTTTTTCTATAAAATTCATCCAGCCATTATTTACAAATATGCGCCTGCACGAAAAATGGGATATTATGCTATTAAAATAATTTGTGAAAGCAGTGGAACATGTTTCTTTTAACACGGTAAGTTCATGAATAAATCATCAAATGGCATTTTAGTTCAGACTACTGTTAGCATATAACATGTTAGAAACCATAAAACATGTTAGAAGTTGGGTCAAATTACTACCAATAGAAAATAAGTCATAAAAATGTTACTTTTAATATTAAAAAAATTAAACAACAAAAGAAACCCCGAATATATCTATTGATATAACCATTACAGAATAATCTATATACCTGTTCCAAAAATATTGGTAAAAATGAAAGTTAAAAAATTACATAAAGGACGAGAATTAAAATTAACCTTTTTATAAGCAGTCGATTGATATTTATAATCTGCTAATATGCAGAAAATAACTGTTTTGTTTTTAAACACAAAAGTATGTATAATATTCGGTTTAACCTTCGGCATGCATGGTGGGCCCAATCGACCAACTGTTGCATAAAATCATCGATAATAATTGAAATTCCATACTAACTGTGCCCTTCACTTAGGTAACTTCATGTTATAAACTCAATGTCACTTTGATGCCCCTTCCTCAATCCAGGGTCACACCCCCGACACTCCATACGAGCTAACAGATTTAATTGCCTCCACTATTATATATGTACTCGTCTATCCTTATCCGTTTATATATGTGCGTAAATTAACGAAGGGCTGTGCAGTGTACAGCGTGCACATACAGATTTTTTACTATTACTACATATCGGTCTCGATCATTGCGAGCAATCGCACTGATCGAGCGAGTTGACGCTAAATGTCAGCAAAACGGATGTTTCTCTTTCTGACCAATAGCGTCTACCGATCGACTGTCTCGATGGCACGCTGGCGCAGTGATTCTGTACCAGCGCATGTCTTTATTATTACCTAATAATAAAAATATTGTTATATAAATAAATATTTCATACTATAGACATTTAATTTTGAGAAAGTAACTTGATAATAATAATATTAAGACAAAATTTGAGAAAAAGGCACTTAGTGTGGATCGTAAAAACTAAATAAAATCTTAAATCAAAATTAATTTTTTTTATTCATAAATGTGGTACACTGAAATATTGTCTTCGTTGCACATTTGACTTGATTAGATTTAGTTCATGAGAAAGATATTCCACATCGAGCTCAACCAAAACAATAACTTTTAAGAACAATTTGATATTTAAAACTGCTCAGTGACATGTTTGTAGACATAAAATTATATGTACTAACCAAATAAGTACAAAACGAAATTATTCACAACAATTAAAAAGAGGGAGACAAAACAATCCCCTATCTTTAATCATTTTATTGCTATTTCGGAACTCGCACACAGCGCAATAACAGACCGTAGTATTGAATTATTATGAATATTTATCGATTCAAACTGAAGTACACAAAACTCAAAAAAACATGAAACAATACACACGCGCACGCAGCGAGCTGCAACACAGGAACGCGTACTCTTGATCGTACTCGGCATCTGGGGGTGTCGTTAAACTGGCGGGGGGAGGTGAGTGTCGCTCTTTTACACAGTAATAGTTAATATTATTTGCCGGAGTGAGCTCCTGTGTGAGTGTGTTACTCACGTGCCCAAAATGCATACGGTTCTGAGCGACCCGAACAGGCCTACGACGTAACGTTTTATACGTAAGTGGATTTTTATTATTTTGTGCTGTAATTTTTGGGGGATATTTTTTAATGGAATGATATTTTTTGGTTACATTGAAATCTATATATTTTTCTTGGAAAAAAATGTTTAAAATGTTTCCAATACAAAGCAAATTAAGCAGCAGATAAAACCTAGTATATCACGAAAAATATTTTTGTTTGAATAAGAATATTGTTAGAGCATAATGTGATGAAAGTTACCCAAATCCGAGAATTATACGGTGAAAGTATAGAAGCTCTGACCCAAAATGTTTCTATATATAATATACCGCAATATTTGTAAATAAGTATAGTAATAAATAAATAATAAATAAAATTATTAATAATATTATAGTTGTAAGTAAATAAAATAATTTTCTTTCTAACGAAATGCAGTAATAAAATGTTTTAAGCTCAGTATTTAGGTTTATCGATATCAAGCACATTTAATGAGAAATAAAAAATTCTTCAAAACATATTTTGTGAACTGTAAATATGAATATTATGAAATTATTTCTCTTTATGTCACATCTTGATAACATATGGTGTATTATGCAGCGATATTATAGTTCCTATTACTTCAGCTGACCATGACACAAGGAATATAGATAAATAAGTTTACTAGCTGAGATTTACGGTTTTACTTCCCGTAGAGAATTGGTTTATGGGTTCGTTCTTATCATTACGTCCTGCTGGATACAATCAAGAGTAAGTTGAACGACTAAGGATTTTTGATATGAATTTTTTGACGTGACGAATGTCTCAACCCCGCAAACTAGCATGGTCCAAATTTGTGTTACGGAAATGACCTTCTTAACAACAGGTTTTTTTCCGTTAGTTAAGTTTCAGTTAAGGTTTAGTTAAGTTTTAATTAAGTTTTCAGTTTTATTCATTTTCAAAAATTCAGAATACACTCTTTAAAAACTATTAAATATTAGGTTGCTTATTGGAGAGAATATTATTACTGATATAGATATATTATAAAGGTAACGGGTTAGGATATGTTTTCTCACACACCGTAATTTACATTTGAAGATACATTTTAACACCTTTACGCTCAACGTAAACTGTCGACTTTTGCAGGTATTAAGTTATCTGTAAACTTTTTGACCAGGTCCACCAGCATATGAAATGAGTTAGGACGCTCGCTCCATCAACTAAATTTCTGCAGTCTCTGTTAGCGCATTTTATAAGTCGTAACGTATGTATTAGCAAAAGCCCTTCGGATTCGCTCGGGTATTTTTAAATTTTCATGCCAATTTTTTTAGACATGTTCGTTAAAATATTATATGTCTATTTTTTCTAATTTAACGGTCTATTTTCTCTAATTATTGTTAGATCTGTTATAGTCGAGTCTTTGAGTTGCGCGTTACGTGTGAATTTTGTCGTATGGTATTATATATTCTCTACAATTAAATGAAACTACGTGATGTAGTATTATTTCTACTTTCTTTAAGTTCTTTACCACGACCTAGGTTTCGTTGTATTACAACATCTTCAGGTGGGTTATTATCAAAGATAAACTCTTAGGATCTTCCAACAGCATTTATATATTACAAAAATAGCGGAAACCGGGTTTGTGTGGATTTTCCCACAGCTTATATTAGTAAGTTTATTGTAGGGGAGCGGTGTAGGTTTTATTATACTTCCGAAATTTATACAAGATACAAGTATTTTAATGAGGATAATAAATTAAATTGATGAATGTAATAAAATTAAATGGAAGTAATAATATATTTATACAATAACAAGGGTATAAGAAATATAGAACAAGATTATACCACTAATTCTACATATCTCCGCTTTTATTTATATATTTATTTCTTTAATTTTTTTTTATAATTAGGTGTGTAGTTGGGCTGAAACAATTTGAAGAGTACTGTAGTATCAATGTTGTTTAACTTTATTACGTCTAGAAGATATTAAGTATGGGTGACGATAATATATTTAGTTGTTCATTTTAATGTATTAACTTTGGTGTCTTTTTTATGTCTGTTTATTTCTAATGTTTCTAGGATATTAAGTGCATTGCCTTTTGTATTTATTTGTAATATATAGTGGGCATTATCGGTATAAGGGTGATGGTTATTTTCAATGAGGTATTTTGCAAAGTGAGATGTGTCTGATTTGCTATTTCGCCAGCTGGCAATGGGTTCTTTTTTTCGAGAAAATTCTTTACAATACAAAGCGCTTAACATTTTTAAAGTTAGAATTCACTTATTTAGATTGACTGCCATATTTTAGAATAAATGAATTATATGTATCTTGTGAAGGACAAAGATCGTCTTGTACTTAGAAAGAAACCTCTTTAAAAGAACACAAAACAATTTATTGGTAAATGTAATAGATTTATATAAATGGTGGTAAATCAATACTTACTTTACATAAATTACTACTCTTTATCAAATAATAATTAAGTATTTATCAATGTATATAAATAATTTTAAATTAATATAATGTCTAACCATTTCGAATAAAAATACGATTTTGAATCTTCTTGATATTTTTTAGTCCGCCGCCTAAAAATTAGATGTATATTGTAAATCACTTTGAAATAAAATATTTTGCAAACCAAGCTTGAATAATGATTACGACGACAGAAGAATAAATGAACTGACTATTTTTAAATTGAAATATAATAAAATTCTATTTCTTCGAAAAAATGGGATAAAATAAAAAGCGCTTCATATTTTTAAAGTTAGAATTAACCAATGTTTATTGAATGCCATATTTTAGAATAAATTAATTGAATTATACGCCATCTTGTCATGAATAGAGTTTGTCTTGTAATTAGTAAAACACCTCTTGAAAACAACGTAGCAAAGTTTACTAGCAAATATAATAGATAATCTTGATCAAATTAAATGAATATGTATTTAAGTACCTAAATAATTTCAAATTATTATAATACCTAACCAGTTCTAATAAAAAGACAGTTTTGAATCTTTTCGAATTTTTTTAGTTCACTGTCCAAAAATTAGAGATATATTGTATATCGCTTTGAAACATAATATTTTGCTAACTGAGCTTAACAATGGAAAATTTTTACAGACACTTTCATTTTATTTTGAAATGCCAGTGCTGTGATACTTCACTAGACGGGTAAGTGCAAGAGGAATTTTGATTAACGTACTTATAAGTATTCCTCATTGAGCACGAAACATGGAAAGTAGAAAATCAACACAGAGTTAAATAATATTGCAAAATATTCTGTTTTAGAAACCATGATTTAATAGATTTAATCATACTTGTACATTATACGTAATTATCTCATTGATAAAGTACACATATATCATGAATAAAGATAAATAAAATTAATTTTGTTTCTGACTAACGAACTTTCACCTTTTACATACATTTTTTATTTCCACATTCGATTATTGAAATTAATCTTATGTTGAAAAATTTGCCTGTCTTTGTCTTTTTCTTAACAAACAAATTAAACTCGTGAACTATTGAAGCTATATGTATGTATGCTATATGTACGTATGTATGATATTTTACGCAGCTTACCAATAAGACCCACTTAGTTTTTATTTATTTATATTGAATTCTCTTAAACATTTCGGCATGCTTGTCATTTTTGAGACTATTGTAAATACATATACCCGTTGCAGGTCAAAGAGCAAATGCAGTAAAATCTAGAAATCTTCCTTTAGAAAACCAAATAATTACTTTAATGTTTTATTGGTACATAATACAATATACATTAAATTTTTACATAATATCTACGTTTCGATAAGATTCCATAATACGCTATATACAGTGCAGTAGCAACCAATTCCATAGGCGCAACAAAACTTTATTATCAAAACTTGTTTCTATGTAGGTTAATAGAACACAATTTTTAGTGCAACAGAAAAACCCTCCCTTAGATATATGCTAATAATTTATTTAATTTTTTTGAAATGAATATGTTTAATTATATAAAAAATTCAACGCGCACAAAGCCACGGATTAAAGCTACCATTGAAATGTATTTAACATGACAACGAAAAGTGAATTATGAATAAAAGCAGCTCAATATTATGCAAGTTGAAGGCAACTTATCAGTGCTACGATTTTGCTAAAGGTAATTTTGAGCGCTGGGTTTCGTGTCAGGATCGTGCCAGACTGCACTGAGTATAATGGAAGGAAAAAATAGAATCCTCCTACGTGCAAGGCTGTAGATCACTTCATGTCTCATTGTGTTTCACTCTGTTTAAATTGTGTGCCTGTAAATAAGAGTTCATTTATTCCTTTCTAAAGGGCCTTTGTATTTTGATTTATTGTACCTTAACATAAAAAGAGAAAAAAATTTAGTATCCCCATTTTTTCGAAAAATATGTGAAACGGATATTGGCCCTTAATAATTATTACTAATTAAAAATGCTTAAACTTAAGTTATATTATGTACCCTTATTGTGAAAATACTTATACTGTTCATAAGGATGGAATAAAGAAAGTATTGATTACTACTAATAAACTCGGTAAAATAATAGAATAACTATTTCAAAGACAATTAAAAAATCGAATGTAGCAATATTACATTCCATCGAAAAACACGTAAGATGTAAAATGTTTCATCTATGATTATGAATTCATATATATATATGTAGATACATATATATATATATATATATATATATATATATATATATATATATATATATATATATACATTTTTAGTTTTGCCGGTTCTTGTTGATTTTTTCTCTTTTCTTTTCTAGGTATGAAAGCGAATGAGATGCTAAAAAAAGGGAATATGAATGTTATAAGACCAGAAATAACAAATAATGGCTGATTTAAAAATTTGTAAAAAAAATTAAAAAGGTTTACAATTTATAAATTGTTTTTAATAAATATGGCTCTTGCTGTGCCTTCATGCAATAAATTAAATAATATTTCTTTTGCACAATTCCAATTACACGAAATGATTTCCATGTAGCCATTTTCTTTCAAATAAAAAGAAACACAATCCAATTGTGAAAACAATTGTGAAACCTAACATGCTGTTAGATGTATTTTCCAAAATATGAACTTTTTTTAGATTTTACTAAAGTTATACCTATGTTGAAATTTCATCTATTCTCTATTTATTCATGTCGATAATATTATGTTTTCGTGTTATGGAAATTATGACCAAATACTTATATTTCATTATTACAAATGTAATCGATATAATACGCTAGTAAATAGTTATACTTAACAATTGATTGAATGGAATGATTTGAATTGCAATCGTTATCCTTTTTATGCCAGCGAATTTATTGAGCACAAAGGTTTAATCAAAAAGGTTTTTCATTTATAATTAGTTTAGAAATACAAAAAAAATACGAAATAGATGCCAAAGTTTGCCGAACGATGTGGTTAGTGGAAAAGAAAATATAATTTATATGTCAAAAAGCTATTAAACGGATTGTGTTGGCATATTTATCTTCACAATTTTTTTAATGATATTGATAAGTGTAATATTTTATTTTATGGTGCTGTCATCTGTTCAATTTAGAGGTTTTGCTTGCTTCACATGGCAACTTTAACTTGAATAATACTCAATAGAGCTATTATGGGTAAAAGTTTAAATGATGGAATTAAAAATTCACATATCGAATGGCGAATATGCGAATTTTAAGACGTGCAATTTTAAAGTTAAAGAAAGTGAATAGAAAATAGTCCAAAAACGGTACGCGAGAAATGGAGGTACCAAATTACTTTCAGGTTTACCAAAGTTTTAATTACTTTTATCATCGAAACTTGAAGCGGACGCGCTAATAGGTGATAAAGTATGCACTCCCGATTATATGCAATCGTAATTTGTATACTTAAGATAATATAAAAATATGTAGGAGCGAGATATTTACAGATATAAACTAACTTTCCTGAGAAACCAAAAAAAAATTAAAAACAACAATGAGCTGAGAGAAAAAAACTATGTCTAAATTTTATTACTTTTAAATTTACCTAAGTTTTAATTACTCTTATCGATTAAACTTGGAGCTGCCAAGCTAATCGATAATAAAGTACACATCTGCAATCATAATTCTTATACTCAAGATAAAATTCAAATCTATAGGGGCGAGATATTTACGAGATAAGAAAGATATAAAAATCTATAGGTGCGAGATTATAATAAACATTATAAATGTGATATTTGTCTAACAATTTCAGCGGTAGACATAAAATAAACCTTATAAATGCGATATTATGACAATATTTTAATTACAAAAAATGGTCAGTTCATATGTGCCAATATTATCAAACAGGAAAGAAAAATATGTGTATAACGAATAAAAACCCTTTTTCTTCTAAGTAAAGTTTCTTGACTTGAACACTGACCAGTTCAGGCGTCAAGGCAAGACTCCGAAAATGATTTATAGCAGTTTGATATGAGCAACGAGTTTCCATAGTTATCATAATGTTTCAGTTTAATTTACTGTATTGTCTACGTACTTTTAAATTTCATTTCAGTGATAGGAAAGTTTCATTTTTTGGAATCTTATTTATGTTTTATTCATATTTTCGTATTTTGAGTCGAGCAAACGCAATATAATTTTAAAAATAAATATACAATTGATTTTTAAATAAATTTAAGTTTGATGTTAGTTTTGAATGATTAAAATTATGTTGAATATTTAGTTGCCAATGAATTAAATATAATTATTCAAGTAATATTAATCCCAACTTAGCATAAATTAAATTGACTACTAATTAATGTCAAAAAATCAAGGCACTTTAACTAGTTACAAAATGTATAAATTCTTATGGCAAAATGAAGCTGAATCTAACCAAAGAAACCTGATCGGACTAAAGAATTTAAGGACGGCTAGTAAACGATTTTGCAAGTGCACTACAAAAAAAGAAGAGTCAAATTATAAACCATAAATTAAAATGACGATGACAATAATATGCTTAATTTGACAGATGAACGAGAACAATAAAAAAAATACGGGACAATAAGGAAAGGCTGGGACAGCAGGGACAAAAAATATATTACATATGGAATAATTATATATGGAATAAAGTACATTATTTTCTCAGATGATTTTTGTAAACGTGAATTGACGAAGTAATCCTGGTATCAGGATGAAGTTTCTCTAAAAATTTAGTAATGAGGTAAATGTATTAATATCCGTAAAAGTAATACTGTGCCCAAAAATAAAAAGAAGATATTTATGTAACTTCTCTAAGCATAGATTTAAGACATGAGCAGATAAGGTTGTGAATCTGGAAATGAGATCAAAAGATCTACGTGGATTATTCGAGGTATAAAAAGTAAAAAAAAGGTGTGTATTCGGTTACATATTACTAAATCTCCCAAATAATGTCATAAAGTTTATTTATTTTGGGCTTGTTATAGAAACCTTTGTTGCTCAATTGCAGACCCCAGTAACGAAAAGAAAAATAATTATGCAACACGCGTCACGTTACAATAGAAAAACTGAAGGCAGATTTCAAAATATTTATTTTTGCTCATCACAAATAAATCGCATTCTGGCGGAAATATTTTTAGGTAAATTAATAGCCAATATGATTAATAAACGAAAGCAGTTATTATTTGTGATTAACCGATATTTTAAAAGAAAAGCACAAAAAGTCATTCCACTTAACAACGGAAAAAAGCAAAAGAATATATGAGTTACCTGAAATGGAATAATCAGTATGCTGATATACCATAATTGACAGATATCAGTTGGCTGAAAGGGAGTAATGAGTATACTACTGTTATGTAATTGACAGTGTTTCATGCACATTTTTATCTACACCTAATATTATGCCAATCTTAACCAAATTGATTCGTCTTAATACTACTTTCTTCTTTTCACACACACATATATATATATATATATATATATATATATATATATATATATATATATATATATATCATATATTATCACAGCATTTCGTGGTGTAATTCAGATTTATAATGAATTTAAAATAAATAAGTAACAGATATCATGTCACTCAAATATGCCGAAGTAAACATCGAAACACTTCTCATTTTACTTCTGATCAATGCCATCGTAAACACCTTCAATGTTGGAGCAAGGACCTTTCTACATTTGCGGCAATGAACGCTTCACGCTAATCCAGTAGGTAGAAGTATTTCGTAATGTAAGGGAGTTTATGCACAAAGATAATTATAATCTCAGATATTTTCAAAGTCTAAAATGGTGCATAAAAATGAATGGTGAGACAATATTTCCCACACATGAACACATCCACCTCTGTCGCAGGCATAAATTAATTCATCTTTGACACTTAATCTTTACTGTGTAAAATATTAAATTCTTTCATTATTTCCTGGGATAGAAAATATATTTCAGCAGAAATATAGCCAGTACAATTATGTTTCAGTGTAACATAGACCTTGAACATGGATTTCCAATATACACTGAACACCTTTGAAAGGGAAATCCTAAGAGTATTTTTGGTCAATACCGAAAAACGGGCTGCAAAGATCAAGACACATCCTTAAACTTTATAGATTGTGTATATACCGGTTTGACAATTATGATCAGTTTGTATATACCGGTTTGACAATTATGATCAGCATAATACCGGTTTGACAATTATGATCAGTTTGACATTACGATACAATTCTTCACACAGTCCTTTATAAAGAAAAACCTCACTAAAGTTAAAACGACAAACATTTTCGAAGTTATTTTTGCATATGAAATACTACATGAATATTTCAAAATTTTTTTTTCTTTAATTTATGTTACTTATGATAGAAGTAACCAAGAAATATTGCACAATATATTCAGATCTCTGAAATTTTCGTTAAGCATGATTGAATGCCATGACATCAAGTTTATATTTACTAATTTTCATTTGAAAACTCCACATTATCTATAATCATTAATTCTGGGATTTTTTTATTTATACTTATGCAGCTTCTTAATCTACCTACGCAACGCCCGCGTATTCATATTTTTTTTGTTTCCTTTTTAACGGCGGTGAATATTTTAAAGGATTGCGATAATCACATATGATTCTGTAACTCGGATACCGATCAGCACATGACTAGCATGACCATTGTAATTTATGAACGTATTTAGCAATCCAATCATCGTATATTTCAAATACATACTAAGTTTTCCTGTGATTTAAGTACCAAATATTTATCTACACAATTTTTTTTTTCAGTTCTATTGTTTTCATCTCAAAATTCATTTTTGATCAGAATAAAAGCAACTCATATTGCGACAATCTTGTTTATTTCTATTCACCAGTTCTTAAATTCGAACTTGAACTTAATTGCAAATGTTCTTGGGGAATATTTGATCGGGATTTATTATGAGCTCCAAAATTTTGATTCTAAACGCTTTAGAATATATTCCAAAATGTTGTTATAAACATATTTTAGTGAAACATTTTATTTTAATTGCCTTAAGAAATGTTTCGTACCAAAAATCACCCAAGTAATTCGCACTCGACCCAGATACCTAAATAAATTGCAAAAAAGTTTAGGTGAAAAAACTGAAGTCAAAACTTTAATTTTTGAAAAGCCAGAAGGCTACCGTACAAGATGTATACCACCAACTCGATGCTCAAATGATGCTGAAAAGGTTTTGATTACCCTGAGAGTAAAAGAATGCAGAATTAATCAGCTCAATAACCGGCCAGAGTCAAAGCCTGTAACAAATTGTTGAGCTCGGAAAAAGACAAGAAAATATCTTTAATTATATAAAGTTTAAAAAGAATATGGCATATATGATTTTAATTACTAAAGGAAAAGTTTTTTCACTTTACAAGCAAGTCATTTTATTCCACACTTTATAGAAACTTAAAAAATATTCCTCTACTCATTTTATTAAAAAGAGCTTTAAAATCGTAAAGCTTTGAATAAAGATAGACATATGTAGCTATATACTAATTTAAATATATGTTTTTCCCAAAATTACATCAGTGTTGCATAATATAATTGCATGCTATTGTAACAAAATATTATTTACATGTCAGGTGTCTCACGGTTTCTTGAACGGACATGCTGAGAAATGAGTTCATTTATTGTTATTATGGGATAAAAATTCTGAATCATAGAGTTAACGTACTTGTTTTGTCAAACCTTAGAAAATTTAAGTCCACAGCTGTTTAACAGAGCACATATGAGCATTTTAAAACGTGTTCTAAGGTTGGTTTTAATGTTTGAATTATTCAACATGTATATAAAATAAAAATTAATACTTGTAATATTCGCTAAATATATATAGATTAACACCTGATATATTCTCTTAAAATAACCATGGATAACAACTTCTTGAACAGTTACACATTTTGCCCATTTATTTATATATGAACGCCTCCTGTTGGCTTAATATGTCACGAATATTTTGGGTTTTTCATTTTCATTATTAACATTTGCGTTAAAAACAAGCAGAACTTTTTTCTTTTTAGATTTTCGTACTTAGAAAGGAAAACGAAATCCTTATAAGTTCACTTAAATGTCCGTAAATCATAAGGGTTTAACATTTTTTTTTCATAATTATATGTTACATTACTTCAGAGACTTACTGCAAAAAATATGTTGTCTCTTCCTTATTTCTAAAACAATCGCACCTAAGATTGTGAGTTTTTAGAAATCTACCCAAAATATATAGGAAAAGTATAGTAATAATTCGAGATTTGATTTTTTGAGATATTTACCATATCACATACGTCTTCATTACTTAATTAAAATAGTAATTCTTAAATGTTTATTATAATTTGAAGTCCATATTAGTGACAAGTATGTAAATAGAGTAATTCCAACTTTAAACGAGGTGTAGAACCCTGAATGCGAGAGCCGGTCTCGTACTTAATTGGGTATTTACTATATTGGAAACTTATTGATAGAATTCATTCCAAATTTCTTTATATCTCTTAGTCGCTATCAGTTGACAATCATTCTTCAAATGATTCCCCATGGAAATATTTATTAAAAAGATTATCATACTAAATATTTCGACCAGCAATGTGAATAATATAAATATGATATGTGACAAAAACTTATGACGATGTATCAATATTATAATTATATTTTGTATGATAAATTATTTGTGAACATAGATTCTATGGTGTAAAATTTCACAAAATATATAAATAGTTTTGAAATCAACAGTTAATAAGGGAATTTAATTATGAATGTAACAACATTTAATAAAGTGTAGGATATTTATTATATTTACATATATATATTAATTGATACATTGCAGTTAACGTATTTACAATAATAAACAATTATTGCCTGCAAACCAAATTATAGATTACACCTGAACATAGAAGTACTCAAGAACTAATAAAGATAATGACTACACATTTACTTTCACTAACAATAAACAAATCATACTCTGGCGCGACGATGATCAGGTAGTTGAGCAGTTGAATACCGTAGGTTACTGAACAGTTCCGATAAAATTGTATAGAGTTCCAGAGGTTAGTGTAGCAAAAGGTTTTAATTGCGCGAGTGAAGTAATTTTGAGGTAGAAAGTATGAAAAATTACTTAATAATAGCCCCTATCACAGGATTTTTCCTTTCAATAACTGGAAGACAAATTTCATAAGTGCAGTATTTCTTCTAAGTTGCAAGGAATGGAAACCTAGAATATTTAAGAGGAAATCGGTAGGGAAGAGAAAAGAAAAGTAATACTGTCTCATATGCATATACCGGAGGAAAGTCTTACGAAAAATTGCATATATTTAAAATAATTGTACCTAATTTTGTGTCGCTGTCAGGTGAAATATGAAATTAAATTACCAATTAAATACTAGCAATATAAAATTGAAATTATTTTTCTGATTTTATTTAGACAAAGTATCAGCTGACAACAAACGATAAACTTCATTACTGTTGACACAGACAGTAAAAAGGGAGGTTATGCCTAGGTCAGTGGAACCTAGCTGTCAGAGATAGAAAATAATGTCGGGACTCTTGATAATATATAAATATTTATGGAAATATGATATATAATTAAGTAAATAGGTAAAATATGTAATATGAATTCTATCTCATCTTTGTAAAATATGGTACAGATTTAACTTAATTTATGAATACATTATAGTTCCAAATAGTTAAACTAATTTTTTAAAATAATTATTATTATTAAATAAATTCAAAACAAAAATAAATTATCAAAACACCAGAAATTAAAAATCAATAATTGTAAATAAACATATGAGTTGTCTAAAAGGAATAACTCAGGTCTCGCTGCATGCTGTTTGCAAAGATACAAGGGAATTGCATGAACTGGTAAGAAACACAAGTTCCTAAGAGCATTGTAACAAAAAAAAAGAACAGAAGCCAATAAAAAAGGCACGGCCATAAAAGTTGGACGTGAAGCTGATTGTCATCATAATTTTAATCGAAATAATCATGTGAAATGGAGATTGATTTTAAAATTGACAAATAGTTTGATTATTAAAAATAAACGGAAAATATTTCGTATAATATTCCTACAAAATCACCGCAAAAAAACATATTGAAATAGAGTGTCACAAAATATCAAGTACTTTGCTTAAATTAAGATTAGAAAACATATTTGTTTTTACTAAACTCAGTTTAGAAAAGATGTTTGTTTTAACTTTAACAAATCCCTGTTTGATTTTACCACATTTATTAAAATACTTTACCAAAAAATCGTTAAACTGACGTTATCAAGAGCTTTTATCAGAAAAATAAATGGATCGAGTATTTAAAAATCAAGCTCCAAAGCGGAAAGCTCATGTTAATGACACTAACCTAATTTGGGATACAATTGAGGCAGTTTTGTAATTATAACCGACAAGAGGATTGAAAAACTTTTACTACCTATGAAAAGTTTAATATGTTTTTAATTTATGAGGCGCATAGGTTTGGTGTATTCATATATATTCGAATTAAAATTAAGTATTAAGTATTAAAAATGCAAAATACCATAAATATTTAAATACAGGCAATAACGTAGTGATAGTAAATAAAAGGATTGCATGAAATCCTGTTTATTTCAGAAGATAATGCAAAGGTACTTTGATGATTGTTTTGGAGGTTATAGTTCATCTGATTGCAAATTTTGACACTATACCAAATATATGGTGTCAAAATTTGGAATTAAAGGAATATAAATAAAGTAAATTTGAAATTGAGCATAAGAAAATGGGTTTTTAGATTAAATCCCAAACTGTGAGAAGTTAAAATGTCTAATTTTAAATAAAAGCTTTAATAAGGTCGAGTTCCCCTTTAGAAATTTTTTCTTAAAATAACCCTGTTACAGTAATGTCATATACATTACTGTAAAAGAGTTACTGAGTTAGAGCTCCGCGTTTAGATTTATTGAATTTTGTATTTGTTGCAGCATTGCACTTAACTACGGTGGGTAGTTTTTAGACATTTATTGCTTTTAATATTAGATTTAGATGAAGAGAAGATTATATTGATCTTATGGATCCTTCCATACATCGAAGAAATGGAGGGAAACAAATTTTACAAAAACTGTAGTTTCACATATCATTCTAGGTAATTTTAAACGCATTCAAAGCTTGTTAATTTAAGACTCTTTCCACTAACATTCTACATAATGGCTTTTTTAACTATAAAAAAGTGATTAATAATTTCGTACACAGAATAATGAACAGCGTGCCATAAATATGAGCTATCGCCTAACATATTATCCTTATGAATGCAGATTTGATTATCTCCAAAGGCTAAAAATTTTATGTCTTCTTATATAAAAGGTTTGTGACATTTTTCACTACCCACATTTACTACTATCGCGCTTGGGGATAAAACACAGTTCAATAGTTTCTAGATTTTTTCTTCATTGGGGTCCTAAATATTGAAAAAGTAAAAAAATTAATGGTCGTAAATTTTCTGAAAGTGGACTTATATGGTTTAATGGCAATGATTGTGTGAGGGTATGAACTACGAAATTGATCATTCTCGATATCATATATGTCGGAAATATCATATTGCCTGCATACACTAAATTGCAATAGACTAAAGAGGCATTTTTGATTGAGTGAGGGTATGAAATATGTAATCGATGATTTTCTATATCATTTATCTCGGAAATATCATATTACCGGAATACACTAAATCGGAATGCACTAAAGACAGGGATTTTTGATTGAGTGAGTGTATGAACTATGAAATCGACAATATTCGATATTATATATCTCTTAAATATCATATTATCGGAATACTCCAAAGGGAAGCATTTTTGATTGAGTGAGGGTATGAACTACAAAATTGATGATTCTCGATATCATATATTTCGGAAATATCATATTAATGAAAACTTCAAATACACGTAATTTCTTCTCAAAATGTTAGAAATCGGCTTCCGATATTTTTGGAACTGAATTGTGACAGCGTCAATATTACGGCAAAGTGATCCGGGTTAAGTGTATTTTGCCCGGTAGTACGGCTCGATACTTGGTAGTGCACTAATGTGCACAAGGTTAATTTACATGAGAGAGATATTTTCGAAATACACAGTTTTAAATGTATGTGTATACATATATATATATATATATATATATATATATATATATATATATATATATATATATATATACATATATGTATATTCCGTAACTTTAAAATATGTCACTTCTCAAGTTATGCATTAACGTGACTCATTTCACAAAGCTGAAATATATAATTTAAAATTGCATCGAAGAATGAACCATATAGCTTATATCGTTCGTGATTAGACTTACGAGAGGCATTTTTGTTATTTCCGTAAGATAAAGTTACGAAGTCAAAAGTAAATGACAATAAAAATTCCCTAATATGAACCAATAAGTTCTTTGTAACTAAGGAAACAGTAAGTTCCGAGAAACAGTAAAAACAAGGAAGAAAAGCAATCTAAGAAAACGTCTGATATATATTAATTTATTTTTGTGAAAATTATTTACACAAATGCTAAAAAAACTACATTTTACAAGATGCCCTATACTGAGAGATAAATTTTTATGTAGTACCTTAGTCCATTAAGTATTTTATTTATAGTCTGTTTCAAGTATTTAGTCCAGTGTAAAATATTTATGAATTTCATTTTTCATGTAACAGAAGTGTAAATACGACCAATTCATTGTTATAAGGGCAATCACTTCTAGAAAATCGAAGCTATGAAATTTAAGCAATTATATTCAAGTACAGTTATATTCAATTATATTCAAGTAGATTGTTAATTTACAATAATTTTGCTAAAAAGATAAAAACATATTTGAATATAACGAGGTTTTTAATAAATAATTAATTAAAAAAGGATACCGTGGTTTTAGTACCCGTTATTTTTACAAATTAAGGAATATATTAAATATATATTTTTAAATATATACATATACATATGAATATATATATATATAAATATATATATATATATATATATATATATATATATATATATATATATATATATATATATATATATATATATATATATATGTATATATATATATATATAAATATATATATATATATAATTACCAAACATCCACGGATCTTAAGAATGATAAGAATAAAATGTCACGGAAATAAAGCAGTTCTGTTAAGTTAGAGAAAAGCCTTTATATTTCTTACTACTTTGAGAATAATAGCATATTTTGCAACGCTTAGATTTATTTACTTATTTCTAGTAAACCCCACGCTAATTGAGAGATTTATCAAAAATGTTGGACTTATGGAAATATCACAATAACAAATTGCTTAAAATACACTGCAAACAAAATAGCATAAAAATATAAATACACAGAAATTCGAATAAACAATAGACCAATGATCAACCAAACAACCCTGTAACCCAATTTCTGAAATAGTTAATGGAATGAAAAAATATCAAGATGCCAGACAAACATAAAGTAACGAAAAGTGCTGACAACTAAGGACAAACCATTTATCATTCTGAGAAACAAAGGGAGGCCTTGGCTGACTCAAGATTTAACAATATGATATCAGTATGTTGATGATAAGACAGACAATACATCTTAGACTATCTCTTGGCAATACCAAGAAAGTAGAAATATATCTAATAATTAATTGATAGCTTGTAATATTAATTGGATAGTTAACTTACTGTTTTTAGTAAACTATCTTGAAAATATAAATTAGTTAAAAACCAATAGCGCTAAAATTGTTTAAAAAAATAATGGCCTAAAAATTATACTACAGTGCAATTTGTCGTTCTTGTCTGAAAGTTAAGTTTATAAGTCAGCCATATTTTAGGATTTTTCAACAAGTCATCTCTATTAGCGTACCTTGAAATTATAATTTACGTAAAAAAAATATATACACATATGATTAATTAATGTGTATCAATTTGTAAATTATATTGCTTTATCACATTTTTAATAAAGTTAAGCTGTTGTTACTATCTTTAGATTTGGCTGGCTACCATATTTCAAAGTTTTTTTTTCTTTTGTAATGTAAAAAAATTAAAACTACACCAAAGGTGAATTTGTTATAATATAGATAGAACTAAAGAACGCAAATGAAATTAAGAGTTAATAATGTTTCTTCGATTTCCAATCCTATTCCAAAGAATTAACTTACCCGAAATCCGATCACTGGGTCATTACTATTAACCACAGTAATTTTGTTCCTGCGGTTTTTATTAGTAATGCAAAAAAGTTCCAAAAATATATTTCTAAAAAAATATGTTAAAGGAAACATTTAATTCAAATAAAAAAACCACTGAATACGAAACTGAAACGTATTGAAAATCACAAAAAATAATCGAAATGTTAGTGCTTCGTTCATACTTTTGAAGGAAAATGGTATTTTGGCCATAAATATATTTGGAAAATACTACTATTGTTAGAATTTATACAAAGCCTTGTCAAGAAAAGCCTTAAGCGAGTGAGAATATGATAAATCTGGTCCACGTCATTGTGAAGTTCCTGTTATATCTTTTCGGCTTCATTATCAGACCACAGTCATTAAAGAACATATCAAGAAAATTAAAACCGGTCTTAACTTCAGTTACCTTCGTCATTGAGGAGTTCTCTCATCACTTTCCACCATTGGAGCTAACATCTGTGACCAAAGTACTTATTAGTTCAAAATTTATCAAAGGGACTTTGAACTCTCACTCCTTAGGGCATTAACGCGTATTAACTATATCTGCATAAGACGTTGGTCTTACCTGTCGGGGCTACCAGTTTCCAAAGTTATCAAAATATTTTCGTAGAATCTCACCTCAGGATATGAGGCATAAATTTCTTCTATTTTTAACAAATACCACCGGTAGAATTTAACAAAGGAAATAAAAAAGAAATATAATTAATTTTCAAATAATTTAATACTTGCCTTTTTTAATTTTAATCCTAGGAGGATTAATATTATTTTTAATATGTTTTGATTTTATAAATTATTTAATCTTTCTTATCACTAATAGATTATAACTGAAAACGTTGGTTTTAAATTTAAAAATAAAATTAAGTAATGGAAATTACTAAAACTAAATTAATTAATTGAAATGCATTAAATTGTACGAACACAAAATATGAATATTTGCGACTGCCCTAGTGTGTTTTACACGATTAAAGTCGACTACGCTGTATCATGTTACATAATGAACTGTAAAGCATAATAGAGTTCAATTACGTCAAATATCGTTCAGCTTTAGTTTAATATCAAGTGACGCAAAACCTCGGAAAAGATACCACTTTTATATGTTAAATCGGCTTAGTTAAAATACATGAATGAAAAACAATAGGATAATTATTTAATGTACTGAAATTTGCCGTCGATGACTAAGTTACGATTAAATAGGTGCTGTAAGTGGGCTAAAATTTGTGTAGAAGTAGGTAATATTGTTTTCACAACAGAAAAATGAAAACTAATTATTATATTTAAAACCATCACGTGACTGAAAAAAAAACTATGCTGAAATATTAGTTATGGAAATATCAAGTTTACAACTTAATTTATGTGTAAATTTGTTGCCACTCAAGACTTTATTTTATTTTCGATTTCACATATATTTGAAACTAATAAGGCATCATTAATTCCATAACGTATATACATAAGTCATTTGACAATAGATATTATTTGTTAGTCCATCACGCTATTTAAAAAATAATTATTCAACAAAATGAACTACGGAGACGCCTTGGAACTGCTAAGTTTACAACTTTATTTATACATAATTTTGTTACTACTCAAGATGTTATTTATTGTCTATTTCACTTAAATTTGTAACTAAAAGAGAGAGCACCATAAATTCCATGAAGTGTGTATGTAAATTAAGTAGCAATTTTTTATTACTTTCGAAAAGAGCGTATTCAAATTACAATTTTGCAAAGATAAATTATTAAAGATTGTTTATTTAGTATACTAATGATAGTGAGGTTTTCTCGTTCACTAAATAACATATATTTAATATGTGGTGTGTCGAGGCGTGCAAGATGGCACAAACACACCACTTGGAAAAATTAGTCCTAACCAAACAAATGTTTAAATTAATTCAAATAATAAATATATAGTTTTCAACAAAGACTCTGGTTCAAAAGACCAAAAAATTATGTTTCGGTCCTAGTTATAAACTAAATCGAAAACCAGTTCACCAAAATAATGACGAGATTTTTAGTTATACAGAATATGTCTGAAAATCGATGACTTCCTCACTAAAAATTATCGCCATCATCTATGTAAATCAATCTACTGGGAACTTTCAACATCTGACAGGTTTCATGAACTCCAAAGACTCCTTAAAACGAGGTACTAGAACCTCCAAAGCCTGGTGAATCTTAATTCACATAGATGAAGTATCTTGGAACGAATATACTCCAACTAATTAGATTTGATTCATCTTTGTTTCGACTTCAATTGTCCAATTCAGATGTATTCCGTCAATGTATCGAAATTAAGTTAGTTCTGATGATATATTAGTTTTGTAAATTCTTTTTCAAACCAGAATTTATAATAAATACTTTATCGTTCACAGAACGCTTAAAAGAAGAATAGATTTTAGGGAAATTCATAATTATTATTATATTGCCATCGTTATATTTATTGAAAAATACTTTCACAAAATTTGTAATTCTTTCCAATCAAGAAAACTCGTCGAAACTGCCTCAAAATCTTGTGGAAATCTGTCTCACATAAGACTTTCCATAGCAATTACTAATTGATATCCAAAGATTGTGGAAATTCACCGAAACCTGCCTCGAGGACTCATAGAAAGCAATTGAACTAAAATTATATAAGAAAATAATATGCTTGTAAAACTGTCTAGAAATGTCTAGTAGCTACGATGCGCATTTGTAAAGAGCTTGAAAAGTTATAATTACGACGACAGAATAATAAATGAACTCACTACTTTTAAATTTAAATAGAATAAAATTCTATTTCTTCCAGAGAATTTTCTATACCATACAAAGCACTTTATATTGCAATTTCTTGTCATGGGTAAAGATTATCCTGCACTTGAAAATAAGCCTCTTGTAAAAGAACGTAACAAATCCTTTTTTTTCAAATTATAAATGAATATATATATATATATATATATATATATATATATATATATATATAATTTTACATTATTATATTGCCCAACCAATATGCATTCAGATTAGTACTCTCAAAGGTGAATAAAGTAAATTATAAAAGCGATTTGGGGATATGTCCCCACGAATAAATTAAAAACTACCCCCTTTAATTCTTCATTTTATTAAATCCACTGCAAAAGGTTTACCTTACTCCATGAAAACGCTCTCCATAAGGAACATCAAAATACTATTAATAATGTAATATTTGCATACTAACTTTAATATATTTAAACATTCATACCCATTCTTGCCTAAATTTATCAAAATCGAGTACAAAATGTGACTTCTAGAGCAAAAAGATATTTCGTAACATAATACGAAAATTAAAATTTCTCCGTTGCATGTGCGTGTGTTAAGTGTTATAAAATATTGAATATATTTGGCGTTAATTTTGTATAAATTCATTATTCACAATTAAATGAAACTACGTGATGTAGTATTATTTCTACTATCTTTAATTTCTTTACCACGACCTAGGTTTCGTTGTATTACAACATCTTCAGGTGGGATATAAGCAAAGATCTTTGCAAGCAAAGATTTTTTTAGGTCGTGGTAAAGAAATTAAAGAAAGTAGAAATAATACTACATCACGTCGTTTCATTTAATTGTGTTATAAAATATATTAGATCCAATAAGACACTTTAAACTTGCAATGATAACGATAACGTTGTTACTTGACCTTTATTGTATTACAACATTTACTACTACATTATCAAGTTTATTCCTTTAAATAATTATAAACGATTTTGATATTACATGTGAATGGATTATTTAAATACAGGTCCATAATATTTACATGTCTTAGATATGAATAAAACATGTAAATAATAACAACGTGATCATCATCTTTGAAGATTCAAAATATTTTATTGGATCTAATGTATTTAACAACGTTAGATGAAAGCAAATAACACCAGAAATTTTAGATTTTTTTATTGTATAACAAAATATGTTTATGCTCTAGACGCCACGTCATGTATTCGATTGGGATAAATTTAGGTACGCAAGTAGCTAAGAATGTCTAAATATATTAAAATTATTTTAAAAACTCATATTGGTAGATTAAAAATGCAAAAGTTATCTTTCTCATTTAATGTATTAACACGTGAACGATGAAACCTAAATTTTCTTATTCACGATTACGTTATTTCTTAAAAAATATTGTTTTTAACATCTATTTAAATTGATGGATATGATAAGGATAATTTTAAAAAACTGTGAAAAGCTTTGTAATTAATTCTAAGTGTTTAATCTATCAATACGAAAAGACTTGCACATGAAAACGCTCAACAGGACCGAGTTTTACTTGCTTTGTATCGTTACATTATTATATCGTAAAGCTTAGTAAGTAGCTACTTTACAAAAATTTCAAAAATAAAACTGAAGCCATAAAATTAATTTTGTCACGTAATTATTCCTCATTTTTCTTATCGTATCAATCGATCTTCCTATAAATAACCAGGAAGTACCCTTTAGGTGTTGATGATGAAATTAGTATCAAAACACGTTATGTTTGAAATGCTACATCTATTTATTCCATTGAGTTTTGCAGGACAATGGTACGGTAGACCTCTAAGTATTTGGTATTCATTTAAACTTGATTTCTCTAGCCGTTCCTGAGAAAAAAGGTCCTTGAAGTACAGAAGACAAGTGGATGGAAAACGAAGTAATATTATCTGGGATACGTTTCTTCATTCTGACCGATCCTGTAACGGTTATATTTTTTAAAATTCATTTTTACTTCTTTCGCCCTGTTTTGCAAATAATTACGAGAATATCATTAGAAGCGGTAAGATATACTGAAATAATTTCCGACGTAATATTTATATTCCTAGACTGGAATAGAGCACTGAAATATTGATGACGACATCTTACCAACAGGCAACCTCTGCAGACAAAGTTATCTTTTATGAAAAACGCTATATGTAATTAGGCAAAAATATTTTTTTGATTATATGTTATTTTATTGAGTTCATTTATATGTGTAAGTTAGACAACGACAATTTTCCTTAGATTGTCACTACACACGTCTTCAATGAATTTTAAAATAATTTCCATCATATCGAACCGTTAAACTAAAAAGTTTAATATTATATAGAATTACTTTTATTTTTAAGATTTCGTAATTAAACAGAATATTAAAATTACAATTCACTTAATTTCAATGTGGTATATTTATTGCATTCGATACTTCGAAAGGGATTATCGTATAGGATAACAAAAACTGTATACTAAGACACTGTGCACTAAACTGTGTTCTGTGACACACCATAGGGGTAATGGTGCATTACTGTAAGGTCAAGTTTCAAGATAATGGCGGAATAAACCTAGAACGATAGAATTCAGTTTAATTTTGTCACAATAGCGAACACATAGCAAGTTAGACCAGAAAAAGTAAATATCCTATCTTACTATAGTTATTTCACTTGCCTTCTAGATAATTTATAATAAATTGAAAAAAATATCGCAAACAAAATTACATAATATTTACACATACTTATGAATAAAATCCGGCCGGAATTTTTCTGATATTCTGATTATAGCTATGTGGTTAAAATATAAAGATGTTTTTTTTTCATAAAATAGGGTAGTCACTACAGACAACCACACAGGTCACCACAATAGACAACCACATATGAGTCATAATTCGTACTGTTATGGACCACTTTTAGAGCGTATCTGTAAACTATAAAGTCATTGGTTTTATCAATGAAATGGCGAGTACCTAACAGTAAACTTGAAAATATAATATGAGAGAATGAAAATATTTAAAATGTTGCCAAAGTTTAGCATTTCCCCATACTTTTTGAAATATTTAGTTTTGATAACTTAAACTCCAAGAGTTAGATAAAGTAACGATTTGTTTGGTTATTAGTTTATTTTGAAAAAAATTGGCAGAATATATTATGAATTACACACTCTTGGTCTAAAAGTATGATATTTCCAAAATCTGACAATAGAATATTAAATAAATGTTGCTGTCATTATAAAAGTCAATGTAATTATTTCCTAATATTTTATCAAAGTCTGTATCATGACAATTACAAGAAATCCGAAACGTCATTTTATTCAGTCATGGCGCATGGAAAATAACTTTTCTTTAAAATGACTAAACAATTAATTGTGACGAATTTCAGTTATATACCTATGCCGGTTTTATTGCCTATTAACGATAAACCATAGGAATATTCATAATTAAAAGAGAATATTGCATAAGAAAATTTCCACAATGTACAATATCCACGAATTTCACAAGTTTTATCTAGTATATAAAGAAAATAATAAAAGAAATAATTTAATTGACAATTAACAACAAAATAAATAAATGTTATCAAAATAATCGAATTATCTGGAATATTTGGACGAAAGTATATTGTGCACTTTAATATACGTTTCTTTTAGTGCGATGAGCTTGAATCGTTTGAAATATTTACTCATATTAATAAACACCAAGAAAATGACGTTAATGACAAATTCGACTCATATCCAAGAAGTCAAGTTAGTACGCCGCGCGTGTGCACGCGAGCTTGCATGCATGCAAGCATGCACAAACGCACGAACGCGCGTCCGCACGCGTGTACACACACTGGCATTACGCGCGCTCGAACTGGTTTTTTTGCATGATTGATAGGCTTATTTTAAAGCGGTTTTTTTACTGTATAGGTTGTTCATTCTGGTAGGATTTTTATGTAGAAACATATTAGTGTAGATGTCGATGTTATGGAGCTCATAATATGTTAATATTAATGATTCATATCTTGGAGTACGGTAAATTAAAAATATTATGAATAGCGAAGACGGTGACGGCTCTGTGTCGCGGGAAGGCAGGTCCTTATATTACAAAATTTATACGTGAGCGGAACTACAGGCAAAAACTAGTATGAAATGAAATCATGAAGTAAATTTATAAAGTACTGCGGTTTTGAAAGCACCAATGGCGAGGTTTGGGTTCAATTTTAAAGATTCACTTTAAAAACTACTTTTTATTATGAAATTATGTCATCTCTCATAACATGTATTTAATATTTTTGTTTTGAAATACATGTATACACTATGTAAAAAATATCATGTGTTTTATTCGTGTACTTAAATCTGTGCAGTAAGTACGTAAAAATATTAAGGAACAATTTTACAATTTTCAGCAATTTGTGCCAATTGCTGTCAAAGTTACGATTTCAATAAAAAAATAGAATTAGTTTTTAACGAAAACACGCTTCAAATATTCTAAGCTTTATATACAGAATCACTTGAATGAATAGCAGACACATTATTTATTACATCTGTATATCTTCCTTTGTCGAGACTCGAACATATCCATTTTTGTCACTCGTGACGCTGTTCTACAATGGGACGTATCTCATCACGCACCGTGATCGCGGTTTGTACTTCATGATATTGAGTGAATAATTTTATACCCGTTGAAGCAAATATTTATTATTAAGTAAACTTACTGTTGCTATCGTATTGAAGTTACATTGTATATTTTTCGTGAAAAATGTGTCCAAGGTATATAAAAAGGGTACCACGTGAAAAATACTAGAGGGATTTATACGAAGGTATATTTTTCCATTCTTCAATATCTGAGAAATATTGCAAGGTATTGAGAGTTGTTGGTATTTTCTGCCGTCGATTCGTCCATTTGTATGTTATTTTTTGTTTGTTTTCAACATCATTAAACACATTAAACACTTCTAAAGCAATCTCCATAAACTTTTCACTTTTGTACTTATTAAAAAGAGAAAGGTCATCTAAACGAGGAAGGTGGTGTGCGAGAGCAACCTCAGTCGGAATTTGAGATTGTACATATTGTGATGTTAGCACTGAAAGTTCTTAACAGAGGCCCTCTGTGACAATGGTAAAAACAAATTGATGTCACTTAATGTAATGTTTAACTACTACAGAATGTATGACTCTATAGTTTTCTTACTACTGAATACCAAAATGCAAAAATTGCCTATAATTCAAGCATTTATGCATATAAGTGGAGATAATAAAATAGAAGTATATTTATTTATATAAAGATAAATACATCCGCATTATATTTAGAATTCTTAAATATTTTTTGAACAATTAAACAATTGCAAAGCAACTTCACCATTTATTTATTAATTTTCATTATACTTTAAAAAAAATTAATTAAATATACTACCATGTAGTTTTGGACACTTCAAGATACTGCAATCAATAACGCTACTTTGCTTGTATTTGTAGTTGGTTTCTAAAAATTGGATCCAAAAATTTTGCCTATCACACTAAGGCTAATTTAATATAAGAAAATTTTTATTTATAGTTTTTTTTGTGACACTTGTTGCAGTTTCATTCAGCGACATGATTACGATCGACTTCGATTGGCATATTTTAATAAAACCCCATTCTATTGTACCGTTTACGACTAGTTTAACGAGTTTAAGCTTGGTCTTAATAACCTCAGTGACGATATGATTCAGGAATAAACGACATAAATGCCTGCATTCTGACCACAGAGAATACCACAAGGAAATCGAAATATTATTCTGTCGTATATGTAATATTCTGTCGTATCATGAAAATATCCTGGCCTGACCACGTAACGAATTACAGGAGATTTAATAAAATAAAGCTTTTGAAACCATTAAGCGTAAACAACTATCTTATTTTGCATACATCATCAAACTAGAAATATAAATTCTTCCACACCTGGTTGAAGAACCTCCGGCAGTAGTACCTCAGTCTTTAATTCAGCTGCTTCAGAAGTTAGGATAGCTACGTTTTGGTCCAACCTCGTATAGAAGCTAAAAATAAAAACAAGACTAAAGATGACAAATAACGTGGTTAACAATACTGTGAAAATTCCCACTATTTTCTTTCTCATTATCCGACTACAGCGAGGCCAAAAAATAGAACCCTAACTTTAATATGTAGTGTTTAATCAATATATTGATTAGAGATAAGGAGGCAGATAAAGAGGATTTTTATTTTACAGGGAAAACATGTGGTAGGCATCAAACATTTTCATTAAAAATTATTTACTAAAAATTTCAAATAAAAGTTTAACATGACAACATCCAACTACGAAATACTGAGCAAGGTTTAAGAAGTTTTGCACACAATAATCTATCTGAAAGAAATGCCGAATATTTCTATTATAATGGTTATAGATAGTTTCCTTTAAAGTTATGTTCGCAATTAGTCGGTAATTAAATTGTGGTGGTGCAGCTTTCGCGAATATCATTTGTTCAGGACCGTCTGCGTTGGTTTGCTAACAGTCGCGGGCTCCCTAGACAGGTTAAAATTAAAGAAATGAAATCATTTTTGTCATAGTCCATATTTTGGTATTTATATTTTTTTATATCATATATTGAGTTGCGAGACAAATTGAGTTTGTACATTCATTCTGTGTTCATTTTCTATATTTAAAGTTCATTCTGATTTGGCTTACCGAATCCATCATTCTGTACTATATATGGTACTTTGAAATTACACAACTGAAACAAAACAAAAATATTCATTGATAAACCTAACTTTTTAATTTTAAAATATATTCTTCAATAGCAAGTACAATTTTTGGAAGTACTCTACGCATCGTGGTATTAATTAATTTTGACATCGAATTGATCTTAAAAAAAGTAAATAGGCGAATTTCGACAAAATAACTATTTTAATTAAAACAGTTTATTGAACATATTTATTATTGAAACACATCTAAGGTAATAAATAACTTATGTGAGGGAAAATCAAGATTTTATTTTTCTCCGAATTTGGGCACCTACTTTTAATTTTGTATAAGTCTGGGCAGCGACTTTCATTTTCAGTAACTCGCTGGCGTATCAAAGTCCATGTGTGGACATGAATATCGTTGTTTATTGTTGCTAGCAATGAGGTGGTCTAATTATTACAAATCTGAAAAGTCGTTAGTTACTATACAGTACATCGCTGCTCTGTGGATGAGCACTATTCTCATGCACTTAACGTCTTTTGTCAGCCCCAACAAAGAGTTCTCAATATGTACATAAATAATTTCGAAAACTTTTCGGTTCATGTAATGCTAAGCTTGCCATTAAATTTAAATGAAAATATTTTGGTCTTTGAAGTAAATATTTCTTCGACCAACATATTCTTTTATTTTTATCTTTGTCATATATGCAAACAGCTGCTAACGCTAACAACACCCTCAGATATATCCCAAAGTAGCCTTTTTAAAACATTGCAAAGAATAAGCTCAGGT
Organism: Druceiella hillmani; assembly: GCA_039881145.1. Taxonomy (NCBI): domain Eukaryota; kingdom Metazoa; phylum Arthropoda; class Insecta; order Lepidoptera; family Hepialidae; genus Druceiella; species Druceiella hillmani. Next base: position 2,131,546 of record JAYKKI010000052.1, read on the forward strand.
AAAACTTTCAACACACATAAGATATACACGTCTGCTACAAACCGAATTATTGTCTTCAGATAACACTTAAAATTATAAATAAATATTTTTATGAATTTTACAAATAATTTTGCTTTCAAATCAATAACTGTGTACTATGCACAGAATTTTTCCCATAAAATTTTCATATGAATAAAATATTAGCTATTGAGATATTTATGGGTTAATATTTTATCATTATAACAAATTTCAAACTTCCATATACAGAGAATTCTGAGACAAACGACTGTGACAGACAGACACGTGAGTGTCCTTGAAACGATTCCACTTTTTCCTTTTGAGTTACATGACCCTAAAAATTGTTAAATACACTATTGTCGTCATCAATAGAACATTAATATACACCAATATTTATGTCTTTTTGAGGCAAATGTGTTTTTCTCACCAATTAATGTTATGGTTAATATGATTGCATAAAAACTTAGTTGATAAATATTAAATAGAAGCAGTAACCGAGTTGCTGTACCTGTGTTATTTATTTTTTTGAGACGTAAACGCATAAATATGGTCTGTATTATGCTGAGTTTCACATAATTTATACATACACAAAATTTTAATTAAAATATCTTATGGGATTAATTATCGTGATAAGCCCAGATTGTATATGGAATCTGCCGTGAAACTTTATCCTATTAGCCAAATTAGATATTCCGTAGGTAGTATTTTGCGGTTATTATAATGATGTATATAAAAAATAATTGGAAACTTACTTTGAGTAACTCCTTTTTTCTGATATAAATTGTGTTTAAGATGTATTAATTTGATGATAATATAGTTTTATGGGCGTAAAAAAAAAATAAGAATAAAAGATAAAAAAAGGGTAATGAAAACAATATAAAATTTAGTCTATGGCTAGTATCATAACTTTGACCTAATTTTTTTATCTTTATTTTAAAAACTCTCTGAGCATAAATGTTTCTGCATGATCTAAATCTACATGATTTAAATCTACATGTTTCCACATGATTTTGATTAACCGCTAATGCGGTAAAAATACCGACTGTGCATTAAACTGAATACATTTTATTTTGTATTTTGTAATATCATATTGAAAATATATTCTTAAGTTTTAATTAAGTATTCTAATTACAAATTGGAAAAGATTTTTTCAATACCTTTCCTCTACGATATTTCAGAAAATTATTTCTTCCACTTTATGCAAAATTTTAATTAATTTTGATTTCGACCAAGAGATAATACCTTAAATATTCTGCCTGTGTATTCTACTGAATAAGTTTACGCCATAAATTTAATATTATCATATTCATAACAAATTTTTAAGATATTACAAATTTAAATTGTTCGTAAAAATAATGGAAAAAATATTTTTGTATTACTTTTTCTTTACAATTATGTCAGAACATAAATTCTTATACGTTAAAGATATTTCGATTTAATTTTTATGTCGATCACGCGATAATATGGTAAATATACCGACTGTCAATTAGACTGACCAAATTTACGTTGTTTGTTTAATATTATCATATCGGAACAGATTTCTAAAATATTACAAATTTAAGACGTTCTTAAAAATAATGGAAAAAATATTTTTATATTACCTTTTCTTTACAATTATGTCAGAACATAAATTCTTATACGTTAAAGATATTTCGATTTAATTTTTATTTCGGTCACGCGATAATATGGTAAATATACCAACTGTTAATTAGACTGACCAAATTTACGTTGTTTGTTTAATATTATCATATCGGAACAGACTTCTAAAATATTACAAATTTAAAATGTTCTTAAAAATAATACAGAAAATATCACCTCATAAATATACGTAAATGTCAACGAAGTCTGGGAAACTAGAGCACAAATCTGCCCAGAAGGAACGAATAGCACACCTAAATAATTCGTGACCGCACGGCCCGTGTCATATAACAAATAGCCCGCCCAAAGCATCCTCGCGCAAAGCTATTGCCGAGGGCAGAGTAGCGAAACTTATTAAATCGTGCTCTTCAGCAAACAATCTCGCAGTTTCGGTAAATATCGATGTGACCGGGTGCATGCGATTTAATAAATGGGCGTACCTATGCCAAGCGACCGACTGTTTTGCATGAGACAAAACGCTACTCGGGTCAAAATTCGATCTTCGTCAAGCGAGGGGCTTTAATTTGCTTGGGTCGCCGGGCGCCGAATATAATATTACGTATGTATGAAGACTAGTGATGGGCAAAGAGCTCGGTTCCTGGTGTATATCGATTAGAAACATTTTTGTTCTATGTGTCCTTTTTTAGACGTAAATAATTTTCTCCAATTTTTTTCCAAATGATATAAAAAAATTATTAAGCAATAAAATTTGCTTACACATTTAGCTACATATTTTTATTTCAATAGGTGAAGATAACATTTTGCACCATTTTTAAATATATAGAGGGTTTGGAGGAGTATGTAATTTTGCATAATTAAATTCTATATGAAGAAGAATAACATTTTTGTATATGTGTTACAAATATATTAAATTATACATTACAAATACACTAAAAAAAATCATCGTTTATTTTCAATAATAAAAGATTCATTGTATAATTTCATACCGTCAATACAAACACATAATAGTCTCTAGTCAAACAGTCGCACAGAGTAGAGATTGTCGCTAAAGAACTTTTAAATATTCAATTGACTGAATGAGTTTTGAGCTGTGTGATTTTTGTGAGATTTCAAATGTTCGTTGTTCAATTGAGACTATTATGTCAAAGTATTTATATATATTTTGTGTTATAAATACTTGCGTTTTATATATTAATGAAATACAGCTTGCTAACAAATGCAAAATACACCTATTGCAAAAGGAAAATTTTGTAGCAGCAATCTCTATTCATTTACTCTCGCCTACAAATTAGTGTTTTCAAGAAATTGGGTAGACACGTACATTACGGTTAAATTTCGATCTCTGGGACTAAATTTCGATCTCTAGACAATTTTTTTAGCACATTTCAGCAATATCTATATAAAAATGTACAAAATATAATTTTTGAAGAGTTATAAATTTCTCTTTAAATTTTTCTATATAAAACTTATGAAATTTGGAAGACATAATTTCATGTGGTTTTTATAAACGTAAAATTACATTTTAATAACCGGGCCAAATTTCAAGTTTCTGAATAAAATGGTTTCTAAAAAAGACGGGTTTGATTGAACGGACGCAAATGATAGTGAAGTTATAAGGATTCTGTTTTCGTTTTTCTCTTAAACTACAGAATCCCAGAAATTCCACTTTGAAATCAATTCAAAAATTCAATATTACTTGCAATTGGAAGTTAAGGATCATTTCGCCATTCAATTCTTTCATTAAAAGTCAAACAGCTGCCATTATAATTTTTTGAAATACACAAATACCAGCACTACTTGTTACAAGTCATTTCATGTATCAAATAATAAAAGGTTTAAAAATGCATGTCCTTTGTGTTTTAGATTTAAAAATAATAGTTTTTATGAATATCTTCTGAGTTGCATAAATTATTGGTCACGTTTTTTAAAATTTTTCTTGGCTTAATAGATATTATACTATGATCAATAGAAAATGTAAAGAAGGATTATGAAACGGAAAAACAAAATAAAAATATTTTTAGGTTACAGACTTGTGCAATGATAAAAAATTACCTTAAACTCAATCTATGTGCCGCCTGTCGCTATAATTTTAAATATATCTATAATCTAAGACCACATGTAGAACCTTGATTTAAAGAAATATTTTCCTTCGTTTTATTTAAAGCTCATGAACATTTTGATGCTAGTTAATAAAAAATTATTTAATTTAAAGATTTAAATAAGATAACAGTAACTAGAATTTCCAAATATTTTGAAACTTCATTGAGAAATTAAGGGAAATATATTTCACATTACAGTTTATGTGTTATAGTTCACAAAAGTTGTAAATGGTAAATGAAAAAATTTTTTATTTTACCTACAAAAAAGATGACCAAAGAAAACCTCTCCCTCCTTGCAATACTAATATTTTACCACATTAGGATTAAAATCTCTGTTTGAAACATTAGCTAGCAAAATTTTGTCCACACGGATCTAAACCTTCAGAGAATTGTTAGACTATCACAGATGGATGGATAGAGTAAATGAAATTTTAAGGGTAGGGTATTGTTTTACTACGAGAACTTAAAAAAGTGTTTAAGCTGAACAACGTTTATTCCACAATTTAATTTTTTCTCATTTTATTTTTTTAGTCTGTATGTTATTTACTTTGACCTATCTATTGACCCGTCACTGACTCACAACTCTTGAGACTAATACTTCGAGTTTTTTTTTTTTATTTCCACGCGAGCAGAGCGGTGCGTACTAACCGGTTTTACGTAATGACGCGTCAGCAGCTTTAATTTTACATTAAAAAGAATTTTTGAAGTTTAAATTTTGCTATTCTTCTCATTTTAGTGTTACCCTATTACTTACAGTCAACGGAAATTTATATAAAATGTATTCAAAAAGCTTCCAGCATCAAGGAACCAAAAGTGTTCTATTGAATAGTTTTTATTTCATCACATATATTATACTATACAAAGACAAACTTTCATTTTTATATCGTGTGTTGACAGTAAATACAGACAGGAAAATAAAAATTCAGAAAAAAAACAAATATTTATCAACGACTGACTAAGCCCAAACAAAGCAAAACTTATGAGATAAGTCGCGTAAAATCGTATGTTATTTTCAAAATACTACTTGCAATAACCAAAGAGCCTCCTAGGAATATATCAGAATACACCTTGTTTACATTATCCGTTGTGTCAATATATTGTGGTATATCGACCCTAAGGTGTAAAATGACTCTATGTCATCTACAATCTCTAACCGTGATTTGTAGATGACATAGAGTTAGGTCGGACGTGATGGAACGCCCACAAATACGGGAGCGACTTTATGATGATTTTTTCACAGCGATTATTCGAACGGAGTATGAGAATCATGACGTATTTATTTATTGTAAACTAATACATTTTAGCTGAATTTATACGGATCAACTCTGGAAAATAAAAAGGGAATACGGGAAAAAATAGTATCTTGATAATTTTCATGTTGGTCAATATTCCTTTGAACAATTATGTTGTACCCATTTGAACCCATTAAAGAAAGTCTACTGCAATTTATATCTAAATACGTATTGTATTTAAATGTTTTATATTTCTTTAAAACGCCAATTACTTATTTTATTTTCACGAGATATTGGTTTTGAATTTCACACACGACATCAGTATCAGAATAATAAAACATTAATTCCTAAAACATATTAGGTGAGCTTACATACGAAAAATATTTAAAGTAAAGTAAATGTATTTATTATAAGCACAACTAACATATTTTGACAGAAATTTTTTTTTAATGTTTATTACTTTTTAAGCTACTACTATGAGTGGAACTTCTATTATATTGGTAAATGAAATGCTAAGAAGTAATTCCATGTTGTCTTACTGACGTATAACAATATGTAAAGTCATCTTTTGTTCAATTTGTAGAAGCGCTAGTTGTACCCCGCAATTTCTATTGTCTACAATTATTGTAATTTCCCAGCATCCTCTCTCTCTACGTAACTGAAGGCCTCCGCTTTTTTTGCCAAACGACATCAATCGTCGGGGGTATATCGGTATGAATTTTCCTGATGATTAGTGATATTTTATCAGCTGCTCTTTCTTTACCATAAACCTTTTAAGCCGTGTTCAAAATAAGAAAATAATATTTTAATTATAAAGTAGCATTGGAGACAAACCTGATAAAGTAGTGAACATAAAATCAATAATTTTCCATTTTTAATTAAAACATTTTCAAAACATAAACTTTATCAAGCTGCAGATTGTATCAGTAATATTTTTGGGAGAAAATACAGGCAATTTCTTGCAGTTTTAATTCTAAGTTTGAGAGTTTACTAGTGGTATGGAAATAAACTAAAACCTACAAACTTATCTGGATCCTTACAAAAAAATGTTTTCCTACGGTCCAGCAGTAGTAGGTTATTAGGACTGTATCTTTGCCCAGCGTGTTAAAGATACTTAATAAATTTAATGGATCTGTAAAACATACATATAGGTAACTACATGAGAATATTATTTTAAGCTGTTATTGAAAAGCTGAGTTGACTTGTGAGACAAGACTGCCTCCCAAAAGGTTATAATACCCGCCCAAAAGGTTATAATAACGCCCAGAGATAATATCATTAGTCGTCGCCGTGGTGTGTTGGGTTGATCACAAGGCACACGGCCTTTGACGATGCGACGCACCGCGGCGACCCGGGTTCGATTCCCGGCCGTTCGTCGAACGGGGCTGGACTGGTGTTATGGTTGGCTGTAAGAGATAGCTCTTGTAGTAATAAGTAGATAAATAAATAAATAAATAATATCTACAGGCTTGCCGCAATTGTGTTACCGCATGAAGTTGTAGTGACTTGCCGAATTTATCTTATTCGAAACAAGTTTATTGATTAAGCTTCAGAACTTAATGCTTGTTCGTATATACGTGCGTACAAATAGATTTATATGTATATATATATATATATATATATATATATATATATATATATATATATATATATATATATATATATGTATATATATATATATATATATATATATATATATATATGTATATATATGTATATATATATATATATATACGTATATACAGATTATTCCACTCTCGTGTTGGCATGTGTCATGGTGTCTGAAAAAATATTTGCATTAAATTAACGCTGACATAAAGATTGTTGCTGATGAAATATTGAGATATGCATTTAAAAATGTTGCCGATTAACCTGTAAACCATTTGCTTGATTCCACTCAACTGCAGCATACATTTTACGTTGCAGATCTTAACAGTCGACGAAAACTTACTCACTGGCGGACATAAGATATTTCAAGTTATAAATAACGTAGCCCAATTTATTTGCTAACGTAATAAATTATAACTGTCCATATTTATACTCCGTCTTGCCCCTGACCAGAAATAAATATTTTTTGATATTTTTTAAAGGTGACTTATTGAAGCTTGTTCAGTCTGGATGATGAAAAACGAGAAATCAATTCTAATTTGTATAATCGCAATTAAATGAAACTACGTGATGTAGTATTATTTCTACTTTCTATAATTTCTTTATCACGACCTAGGTTTCGTTGTATTACAACATCTTCAGGTGGGCTATTAGCCAAGATTCTGTTAAAGAGCAAAGGAATGACAATCAACACCGATTTCATTAAAAAAAACCTTAAAGAGCAAAGAATCTTTGCTAATAGCCCACCTGAAGATGTTGTAATACAACTAAACCTAGTTCGTGGTAAAGAACTTAAATAAAGTAGAAATAATACATCACGTAGTTTCATTTAATTGTGAATAATGAATTTCTACAAAATGAACGCCAAATATATTCAAAATTTTTATAATGTAATTATATTGGTTCTTAGGTGTAATCACATTGTGAACACATAAACAATCCTAAAATTTAGAATCATTGCTTTAGTTTTCCGGTGAAGTTTAGATAAACTTCTAGTAAACTCTGTTTTTTCATAATTTCGAATTCAGCAGTTTCAAAAATAAAGGCTACAGAACATGTTTTTGGTAATTTTCAATAATATCCCTAGCATTATTTTATATGAAACTCTTAAAAAAATATTTTTGAATTCTTGTAACTAGTTCGTTCAATTGATATCACGCGCGAAATTGAAAATAATCAAATCAACCACTTTCAATTACTTTAAAAAAATTATAATTGGTGCGATCTTCGGTGACGCCTTCTTGCGATGACAACTTCTACTATCTGTATTTGGTTATTATTATCATATAGACATTGTTGCTAGTCACACCAATCTAATAAAATCGAAGCTCTGACAAGATGATATGCTATCACAGTATACCTCCATAGGAGATAGCATGGAGAAGTTGGTATTCTGAAACATTTCGACGTTCAGTGTATTTAATTGCAGATGTAATACACTATAAGTGTATTAAGATAATTAAATATAGTTTACGGTACTATTTCCTTGAGTTTTATAAAACTGCAAAGAGAAAAATTTTACATTATATATAAAATATATAAATATTACACTTTTTGTGTTATTATTATGATTAATCAATGTTGAATCTTATAAATAGCGTAATATTTTAGCAAGTGAGTTTGACATGTTTTATGATTAACTCAGGAATTTAAACGATTACATGTAGGATTTACTACTTTGAAGTTAATTTTTTATAGCCAAATTTATTAAGCCAATTAAATATTAATATGGGAGTGATTATATGCGCCTTTATTCCAAGAGATAATGTAATTTTTTATGTCATAATAGAATTTGGGATTTTGCTAACTATGACCCAAAGTTTTCACCCAGTAGGTAAACATGTAGATATTCAAATAAAAATAGTGTTTGTTAACATTAAACAAGGCTGAATGAATGTTTTTAAAAGTCTTCAAAAAGTTTTATTACTTTTGGGACCTACATCTTCATAAAATAAGGTATGAGCTTAATTTCAAATACACACACTTAGAGAAATGTTAGGACCGATGTATATGATCTATAAATAATCGCGTTGCACATTTATAGGAGTATTATTTAAACAATCTGCTTTGATATTAAATCGTTTTCCTATCTGATTTACTAGCAAAATGTTAGAAAATAGAAGCAAACTAGGTATTGACTTTACTTCAAAGTAAGTTAAATAATTTCTTGAAAGTATTTTCTGCTATTCATTCGATAATCGAAGAGAAAAAGCAATTTGCGATTTCATTTCTATACTTAAATATGTGCTCGTATTAATTTAATGACAATAAACTATCTTTATTAATACTAATGCCTATACGTGTAAACCTTAACTTCACAAGTATTTCCTTTTTCGTCAAGCAGCATATCAGATGTCTAGATGGACGCGGATAAATGTAAACTAGGGCACTGAGTGCAATATTATGTTTAGCGCTTGGTGACCAATTAAATAAAGTGTTTGTTGTTAAACTACATAGTGAAGTCGTTTGATGTAATGTATGCAATAGGTGAAGAAAGTAAGCCAGGACATTAATGGGGCAAGTTGCCTTGGGCTTTAATTACCTATTACTTTATTGGACTAGGGTCGACATATTCGTTCCTGGGCGTATACATTGCTTCGTGTATCTGAGTGTATCTCTTTGAAATTTTAATTACAATCACCGTTTTAACATTTTTTACAACAGTTGCACGAGTATTTAATTAAACCTGCTAAATACCAGCAGATTTAGCACCCCCGAGGTTTGATACATATTTAAGGCGTATTGATATTTAAGAGTGGATAATATTTTTATTGAACCATTCGAAAATGTCAATACTTTTGTTTGCCATGTAAATATCGCAAATTCTTCAAAAATCTGTAAGATTGAAAGCCATCGCTACACTTTCCTTGTAATGTTTTTTGAACTAAACTAATTATGCGTAAGTAGAAAGACGTTCACTATTCTAAATTCCGCAAATACGTACCCACATCCTTTCGCAGTTCCCGATTTTCCATGTGAATTTTTAATCAGGAACATTGGTTATCAGAAAAATAAAAAAATATTTTGAATAAAATAAATTGACTTATCTAATGGAGAGATTTCAAACTATGCATAATTTAAATTGTAGCTACTTATGAAAGGAACAGATGTCATTGTTAAATAATTCGGAACGTGCAAAGTTGAGAGCATTAAAAAAAATATAACCGTTAGGCAGCCTCCTCCAGCTCTCCGCGCAACATTTCTACTCGTTTTTAGAGTGAGATTTCAATATGTTTATTTGGCATTTTCTTATGTCGTAATCGCAATGACGGAGTGTGACACACATAGCTTACTATCGTTCGCTTATATCAAGATATAATCATTAAATATCATCATATGTAAATGTTTGGCGTCTTCTATCCTATAAAGTTAAAAAGTATGTCTTAATTGTAATTTCTTAGTGCGATGTTACTAAATGTTTTTTTTTGTTGCAGAAATTTGATTTTGATCATTTGTGTTTTACTTGAAAATAATTATATTGTTAGTATTTTTTTATTAAAGGATTTTCTATTCACATTTAATAATATTGATATATTTATATAGTGTTACCTATTTTATAAATTCCAAGACAATCGTATTTAAGGACAAAATTCCAGTCGTTCGTGGGAACCGACACGCACAATTTTTTTTGTATTTAAACAATACATTTTTAAGCCGTTTTTGTGTATTTGTTTTTTTACAAGATTTTGTTCGTTTTTGTTTCTCAATTAACTTAACTTGTTTAACGCAATAGTTCTGAAAAAGCTTTGAATTCTGTATAGTTGATTCGAATATTACCTCACACATGATAACAAATAAAAACAGAGACGCGTTCTTCCTTTATAACATTTTTATAAATGTAGAAGTTGCAACTAATGTTATTGACACTTGCAATAAATAAATACTAATCATTAAATATTTTGTCGTATTATATTCAAATATTTATATCGGACAACTTATTTCCACGATTTAACCTCGATAGAGTTCATTTGCAAGTAATTTTTCATAGTTAGGCAGTGTGAAGTTAACTAAATAATTTAAGTTTTTTGAATCGGATATTCTTTTTAAGTCTAGATATATTCTTTCTTTTAAATCCTTCTATATATAATCGTACTATTTTTTACCAGTCTCCACGACAAATCCTGTATGTAATATGCGTTGATTAAAAAAAATATGTAACGTTAAAGCGGGCTGCTATATAAACCTTACAACATTGTGAATAGTGGATCAATAAGACTGATTATAGTTTAGAAGCTATTTGCTAAAGCATCATTAAAAAAAATACAACGTTTTTTATAAAAATATATATCGTATACATTTTATCGATGCTTACTTCATAAACAGTTTATGAAGTAAGCATCGATCACTTCTGATCAGTAATGGACTGAGAATAAAATAATAATAGTAGTAATAGAAACGCGAACAAGCGTTTTGTATTACTACTATGATTATTTTATTCCCATTTCATTACTAATCAGAAGTGATCGAGAATAGGACGAGTAGGACGCGTCGATACGAGGGTAGTTGTCCTCAAGGATCGATTAAGAAGGGTAGAAGGGCTGGTTTGGAGGAGAATTGAGTTTGAATCGGTAAGATATTTTGGGCAACTAGAATTGTTACATACTATACTGTAACAGAGAGAGGATGAATTCCAATGTATATTTTGCTACATTGTAGACTTGCGGGTTGCGTAACAGGAACATATCAATAATTTATTTTCATAATAGGGTTACTAACAACTGTTTGATTTACGAGTCAAACAATAGTAACGGAATGTTCTTATGAAACGAATAAAGAGCACACGAATAAAAATTATCAAATTGCATATGGGCATATTAGTGGTACTAATAATTATAATAATACCGTATGCTTGTAGTTAAATGTAGCATTGTAAATTTAATGTTCTATGGACCTTGTCTCCTTGCACTGGATATATGTATATCTATAGTAAACTAAGTACCAATAGTAATAATATATGCATATATATATATATATATATATATATATATATATATATATATATATATATATATGTATATGTATATGTATATATATATATATAAATTGATTAAATTTTTTAATAAGAAATGAAGGTCGTTTACAACGATTTGTACACTGAAATAAATTTTATTTCATTTTTAATTTGCAGTCGGTTTAAAAAATATAGTAACTACCGTGTAAAATTCTGTTAAATGTTGTTCTGCTAAATGCATATGTGATAATTAAAAATAATTTATAATAAGTATGCACTTTTATGGTAATTTTAGGAAATTCTAATAAAAAAAATATTGGAATCATATCCTGTTTTCCTTTATTTCTCTCACCTATTGCCTTCCTATATGTGAAAGGTAGGTTTTTTATTTTTGTTCTTTATTATAAGCTTCCTACAATTATTTAATCAAATTACGGTCAAATTAACACTTTTTACTAGCTTTCGAAGTTTACCTGAAAGTCAATTGCTAAAAATTCTTATCTCTGACAGCCAGAAATTACTGTTACACTAATAAATCACCTTATGTACATTTGTGTTACATATAAAATGTTAATAAAAGATCAGATTCAGAACACTGAATTGTATATTATGTTTAATTGTAATTAAAAAACTTAGTAAACAAATATTTTAAAGGGTTATTTTAAACGTTATCTTAACGATAAACATAAAAGCGAATTGTTCAAATTTTGACTCCAAATCGGCTTAGAAACCATACAAAATTGATAATTTTTCTACATTCTGAATAAAACCTTTTGTCGTTAAGTATTTGTCCTCCGATTCATAATACCCTAGGTATAATTCAAGCATATAGTGTACTTTTCCTTCCGGTATTTCATAATGTATTTTCACGCGATTTTTTAACTAGGCCGTATATAACCTACCTTGCACAAAAGTTACATACATATTTCCACCGAGAATATATTGCTATTTACACATGTTTACAAGGACGGCGTCTAAAAGCTTACGTCGCCGTCTCAGGTTTCTTTTTTTTTTAAATTTAATTAATTTTAAATTCAGTAAATATTAGTTCATTACGGGTACTTTCACACACCGTTTACGGCGAAGCTTGACTTGAAGGAAGACGTATATAATACGTATACAAAAATTTTCGAGCTAAACCAAGTAGCAAAAAACAAAATGACTTTAACAAGAACTGGAATGATAGTTCAAAATGAACCATTTTTTAAATATTTAATAAATAGAAGATTCTAAGTTCAAACCAAGGAGATTAAAAGATTAATTTTACAATAGATTTACTATTGTAAATGATTTGTTGATCTTAACTTCCTAATTAATGTTGGAAATGTAAAAGTGAGTTTTTATACTTGTATTTATGTCGTTATTACGCACCAATTCTTATATTGTTTCGTTATTACGCGCCGATTTCTTAACATATATCTACTAAGTATGTACAATAATGAATTAACAATAGAAGCTAAATAATAACTGTTATATCCGGAATACAAATTGATATTGCAAAGTAAACGAGTTTCTTTTTATTTGTGTGTTTGTCATTTAATAACAAGCAAAAAGTATAAATTTCTGTCAAAGAAAATTGGCTCAGTAGTACAGGAATAGAATATAAATTTCAAGAAAGCTGGTATTTTTTGAAATACAAACAATATAACAATTCAGCAATTGACAATCAGGAAAGACCAAAAAATAAAATACATTACATGGACGTTGGCCAGTCTATCTTTTGACACCCATAAAGTTCATGAGATGATGTGGCACATAAACTATTAACCCTAGATTCATTTATGGGTAATAGTTTATGTGTCACTTCATGACAATGTCACGAAAAGTGCGTTTCAATGTTTGTTATTTAATCACGTCTTAATGGCTGGACAGATTTGAGTCTTAACTTGCTAGTACATATTCCTGACTCATTTTAATAAATGGTTATTGGCGTTTTAAATAATAATAACAGTTTTGTATTATATCAATATCCAAGCCATTGCTTGCTTATCTCAAGAACCTAAAAACTGGCATGTGAATCTTGCCACCTCAATCACAAAGCATTTTCCAAATTCGATTGAAAGAAAGTTATTTTCAAAATTCTAAATATCATACGTTTATGATTATAATTATTATAAGAAAATCTCATTCAACAGATTTTAAAATAAAATGATATATGATTAAGAGCAAGGATATTGTAGAGGGGAAACTACGACATGTCCGTAGGCAATTTAACCGACTTCAAAAAGAAGACGGTTATCAATTTGACTCATATTTATATAATGTCATCGAAACTACAAAATATTCATGTGTCAGTTCTATTAGGTCTTCTAAACAAATTTACGAAATTACATAAGTGAATGTATGTTTATAAGTTTTGTATGCTTGTCCCCGCATTTCTCAGAAATTAATAATCGTATTGCAAAATTTTTTTGTTGTGCCAGGTAAGGCCAGTCAAACGTACATACCATAACGTACATACCATGATTGATACGCACAAGTCTTTTATTTCCAGATTTGATCAATTTTGAACCGTGTACCATAAAGTCCCTTACAACATATTATTCCTTACGATATATCACTGTGATAATCCAGTCTTTTTTTTAATAATAAAAAAAGGAAACATATCCAAAAATGTATTTTTAATATAACCTTTTTTGTTTTTCTCATTCGGAGTAATTTGAGAAATTACATTATAGGGAAAATTACAAAAAAATATCACGTAAACACTGTGCGGATTACACTGTGCGACGGTGAGCAGAATATATTAGTTTTATTTGAATTTGAAAAAGCGTTTTCTGATGTTTTTCAGTTTTTCTTTTTTGGAGCTATAAGATATAATTTAATAAATGTTTTACAGTTGCTTCCTGATAATAGAAACTTAAAAAGTTCCAAATTTTGAAAGCGATTATATTAGTGCCGTATCGGTTTTCCTGTATTCACCGTCTTGCACTCTGGAGGAGAAAGGAATCAACCTTACAGAGACATATTCAACATGGTAAAATGGCTTTTTTTGTATAATACGTAATTCTCCCCAAAAATAATTCAACGTACTGAATCAATTAAATTTGAAATTAATATTTTATTGTTTTAACTAACCGGGAAGTCTGCCCTTTACAAATGCCATAAATATTCTCTGATGATTATTAATCACCAGATATTAGACCAAACATATTACAGCCGTGATATTAAACTCCATGTTTACTCTCAGCTATCACTTAAAGCGAGTAAGGTAAACTTGAGGAAAATCGTATTTGAGTCGCTCAAAAAGTCGATAAGCCATTTTGGAAAGTCGACTTATTAGAGCGGGTTTTTGGGATGATTTATTCAATGTGAATTAAGTTTAAATAAATTTTTGTACATATCTGCATCCAAGCACATATGTACATATGTACACATACGACCGTTTTGATTTTTTTATATGTTGTTTTTTTTTTATTTTAACTCAGTTGCATATATCTACATGAAACTTACGTCGACTGTGTGAAATTGGTTTTATAGATGTAAAATAATAAACATCGAAAATTGATTGAATATTGTTTCATTTTACTTGGAATTGCAAGAAAATTTCATTAAGGTTAAAGTTAAGTGCTTTAAGTTAGTTTGTATAAAGATATTAATATTTTATGTAATCACTGGTAAAAGCAATAAGAAGTGGAAAGAGGAATTATAATACAAATATATTACAATTGATTGGTACATAATACAAATGAGAAAATGTTAGTTTTAATTTTTTATCAAATCATAGAATGTATTTTGCTCAGTTAGTTACTAGTATTAGTATTCATAATAATAATAGTATTCATCCGCACAGGACACATAAAAACGCGCTCACTGAAAATGTTTTTTCTCAAAATTCTTTTTTAGCGTTGATTTCTTAGTTTTTAATATGCAATATTATTCTTGTGTTTGTTGTTAATTGTTTAATTTTACTTGGTTAGGTTACCTCTTTTTTTGGTTATTGGTAAATGAAAAAATTTTTGTAATTTTTTTTCATTTACAAAATTGTTCGGTCTTTAATAACTTTTCTTCCATACTACACTAGTTTTTCTTAACATCCAAAAATGTTCAGCAATATGGGGGCCAAAATAAAAAATGTCAGTTAAGGATTAACAGATTCTTCAATATCCAGTCAATGCTACTTTTTTAGTATCATATTTAATACGTTCTTCAGTTACAAAATGTTCCAAAAAGATTTATAAGGGAGACTGGCAGAAGCCATAGAGTGTTGAGCCCAGGTGTTACAGATATAAAAGTGGCACTCCTACATCGAGAAAATAAAAAAAAATTATTTTAAATCGTCACTTAAACAAACGGAAAATATGTTTTTTCGTTAAAGAGTTAGGTCATTTTTCACAATAATTTGAAAATATTATTTCCACGGCATTCTTTATACCAGAAATATGAAACAAAGTGCAGATTGTGTCTCGTAATACCCCTATTCGAAGATGTAACATACTAATCTAGGAAACTCACAGGCTCAACAGGATATAGGAAATAGTCATCTAAATCCTCAAAAGCCAAGGAGTATCCTTGCCCAATCCTTTTAAAATCTGTTTTGCGAAAATTTTCGTCTTAAAAACACACACATATACCCATAGCTGATCGACCCTATACTACTGAAAAGAAGACTGAGCAAAAAGAAGGCGTAAACTTTTTGTTCTCTCACTGCTCGGTTTTATCTGCTTTTCTTGTGTAGTACACAAGCTGATGTAAGTATACAGAAAGTATAATGCGATGCAATCTATACTATATTTCACGTTAGTGGCTCAAAGAGTACCATGGAAAGGTATTTTTAAACTCGCACATAAATCAACACTACTTTTTTTTAAAATATGTAATTTCCCATTTACCTGACTGAAGATTAAATAAAAATTTTCAGAAATTTATTTATTTTAATTTATAACAGTATATCATTTTCATTCTTGTAACTACTATGCCCAAATATATATGAAATTTTGTCGCTCCACGCATAAATTTACAGTTAAAAATATATTTTTAAAATATTCTTCTTGAAACTGATGCGATCATATGGTGTCAAAAATAAATATTTCATATATTTTCTTCGGAATATATACAACATATTCTTATCAGTGAAAAAAAATATACGTTATGTATTTTTACTTTTGAAACTAAAACAAAGTTGTAAATTTTTAATTCATAAAATAATCTGATTAATGGTAGGCCCTAAACTACCAATACTAAAATTTGCCACTTGTAATGTAACCAAATATTCCTTCCGATATAAAATTTCCACCACATTGGTGCGATCTTTACTTTCGTCTTCTCTTTTGTTTATATTTACTTATAACACTATTCAATTATTAGTCTATTTCTGCAAAACACAACACATTGTTTGTTTGTAAGAGTATCGTGTAGAAACTAGCACCGTTACCGTTTCCAATTTTTTTGGAAACATGATTCAACAGTCTTTTTATACTTGGCCACTATTTACTTATCTTAAACATAGTCGTGATTAAAATATAGCTAAAAAGCTACACGAGAGGTAGTTTTTACATAAGCCAATAAGTAGGAATCAAGTCAATTATATTAAGTCGTGTTGTTGTCTTGAATGTCATATTGTTTCGAAGTATGTGAGACAAACGATTCCCCAAATCATTTTCCAATTATTTTACAGGTGTTATAAAAATTTAAATAAATTATGCACATTGGAGTTTTAATTTGAACACCTGCAAAAACCTGCACCTTACACTACTGTATTCTTACGATATTGTTGTTATTGTCGAAACTCAAAAAGAAGTACAAGAAAAACAAAGTGCACAGCAACAGGCGCTAAAGAAGAGAGGTCTTAGAGTGAATAGAGACAGGATTGAATACTTGCTGTGTTGTACGTCTTGAAATAACACCAATGACAACTCATCAGTGATGATCGAAGAAACATCTCTAAACAAGGTAAATCAGAAAGACAGCGCTGAAAAAGACATCCAGCATAGAATAATAACTACCTAGCTAAAATGGAGATCACTAATCGGAGCATTATGTGACGCTAGAATGGCCATCAAACTCAAAGGTCGAGTTTACAAGCAACCAGCCAGCCAAGCGGCCAGCGTTTATGTTCAGGTCGAAATACTGGCCGACGAGAAAGGTGAATGAACAAAAGATGCACGTTACAGAAATGAAAAGGCTGCGTTGGCAAGGGATTGACAAAACAGGACAGAACCAAAAATTAGTATATTAAAGGAACGTTTAAAGACGCAATAATTGAGGAACAGCTGAGAGAAAAAGAAAATCCCTTTCGTTGGTACGGACACGTTATGAGGCGCAACGAAGACCATTTGATCAAAGTAGTATTAAAAATAAAAGAAGCAAAGAGAGACCGAGTTCGACTCGGTGTCACCTGGAAGAGCACTATAGACAAAGATCTTAAAATGATGATTTTGAACTCAATGATAAAACACGATAGTAAATATACTATATATATATATATATGAATACTCATAATTCCAGTTTTACTCTTAGTACATATATATGAATACTCATAATTCCAGTTTTACTCTTACTCACAGGTTTTTAAATTGTTTTCTTATTGGAGTATATCTGTATCTAGATCCGCATAGTTCACAAAATGCATAACACGCATAATTAAAATAACCGAACAAATTTTTAACAAAACGTTTTTCGTGTTTAATAAAAGAGAATAAAATTATTATTCGGAGTCAAACTTCTAGACGTTTCAGAAACGTTTCACAAATGTTTTAGAAACGATATCGAAGAACAACTTATACTGAAGCTATTACTAACAATCGCTTATATCAAATTATTTACTAAATAAATAATAATAAGGTGCAAGCTGGGCCCATAACCTGATATTAGTCGTTGGGATAATTGTATCGGACTGACTTCACTTTACCTCAATTAACACCTAATTCATACATGCGATTTACAATAAAACTTAACATACGTATTGATCTTAATGATAAATTAACCTACGTAAATTTCAACAGAGATGATGCCCTAACAAAAGTACAATATTTTGTCCTAGTTATTAATGGTGTTCAAAATGTATTTCATTTCTTACAAGAAGTGTTCCCGTTTTCGATTTTAATTACAAACTTCTTTTTATTAAAAAAATTTGTATGTAAATACCTAATGATTTACGAGTATATTATTGTAGCTATTTAGGACAATTAGCCTTTTGATACCTCTTTTTGAGGTAGTATTTTCTCTGTAGTAAAAAATTATCAATTAAATTTTATTTTATTAATATATGAAGTCATTGAAATGAAGTTGGAATTGTGAATGCCTATTATTAATAAAATAGTCATCCAGGAATTTTTATCTTCTTTGAAGAAATTTTAGACTAGAATATGAAGTGACTTCATTTAAAATTTAAAAGAATTACCATCCAAACTTTCCGCATTAATGCCATTGAAATATGCCCAAGCATTTCAGTTAGGAAATAATATCAAAGTAAACATAGGCGACGAGAAATTTTAAGGAAATAAGTAAGTTTATTACATTGAGTGTGTACCATGATTTTTTTCGTAATTTGTAAGCAAGGAAATGTCAATAACGTTTTGTTTTCAGTTAGATTGTTTGAAAATTTAAATTTGTTACTTCTTTATGACATAATAATTGATTCAATACTCACACTAATATTTATACACGATCAACAATAAAATTTCACGTAAAGTTTTTTCATTTCTTTGGCTCTTTTGAGATATTTGCAAATAAATCAAACTGCTGCATATTCTTATGTATAATATTTGTAACATATTCTTTCCATCCGTTTGTCTATAATAGGTTTTTAACTCCTACATGCAACAAGTTATAGACTCAAAAATTACATATAAAATCGTGCTGAGAAATTACTTAAAATTTAATTTCAAGAGGACGCCCGTGCATAAGAAGGGGGAAGGGGTCATAAACATTTTATTTTATCTATCGATATCGTAAATTTTGAGAATAGTACTTCCGGTATAGAAGAATGGTTCTTTCAAAAATTTGTTTTCAACAAAGGGAAAAAATTAAACTTTTTCGTCAAGGCGATAAATTAAAATTTTTTCCTAAGTCTATTCGAAACTCTGAAAATATTTAGTATAAGGATTTTTATGTGGAAAAATATATCAAACTTACAAATATACAAATATAAAAATAATACAAGCTATTCCTTTTTTATTGATTTTATATCGTTATTTCATCAAAATTGTTTTTTGCAACTCATACCTTGCGAAAATCAGAGTAAAAAGGAATAAATTTAGAGTATTCATTCCAAATAATTGTACTTTCATTTGAAATGCGAAAAAAGCAATAAAATGCGCATTCCCCCTCGTAAAATTTTTATATTAAACAATTTAGATTGATGAAATAGCAGAAGAAAGAAAGATAAATATTTATCCAACCAAATTTCTCCAATATATTTAATACTAAAGCCTTGTCCTTTTGAAAGTCTTGGAATTAGAATCCATTCATTCATAATGTATTATAATTCCAAAACAACTCAAACCAAAATTGTGAAAAAATAGAGTCCACGCAAATGCTTCAGGAAAACTGTAGTGATAATTGAACTTCATAATTTTTTAAATATCCACCACGCTTTTACACCTAAAAATGCAAGATAGGACTTAAATTTTTACTATACTTAAATTTTTTTTAACTATACTTAAATTTTTTTTAAGTTTTTAAACCATTTTCTTAGTAAGCATGGGACGTAGAAACTTGAAATTGACTTAATAATTCATTATTTAAACCCAAATATTTTTTAATCACTTATAAATTTTTAAATATAAAATATAAAGACAGGGCAGCTCATTGCATATTATCAATTAAATCATGTTTAATTTTTCACGACTAAATGAAAATACATAATGTAGTATTATTTCTACTTTATTAAAATTCTTAACCACGACCTAGGTTTCGTTGTATTACAACATCTTCAGGTGAGCAATTTGCAAACAATCTTTACATATTGCCCACCTGAAAATGTTGTCTTACTACGAAACCTAGGTCGTGGTAAAGAATTCATATAAAATATAAATAATAATAAACCACGTATTTTTCTTTAGTTGTGAAAAATGAAATTAAATGAATTTCAACACAATTGACCCCAAAAATATTCAATATTAAAAAAATATTTAAGCCTTAATGTTTATTTTTAGACTTCAAATTATTTTTTTGCAGTTTTACAAATGATGTCAAAATTAATGAAAAATAGACACGTGCAGAAGGGAGGAAAAATGATTTCCTGCAAAATATATACCAATTTACCAATAAGTTACAAATAAATGAAAGCGATTTTTTTCTTGTTAAGAGCAATTTAATATTATTCACGCAATTAATTATTTTAACATTTTATATGCATACCATCAGCATCATATATATTTAAGTTTTTGGCACGCATTCTTTGCCTATAGTGTAGTTAAATATATTAAGAAAAAACACCATTATAAATATTATTCCAACTAATTTTTTTAACTTTTATATCGTTTTGGATTGTGTTAGAGACTAGACTGTGTTTTCTCCTTAGTTATTGTTATATTAAATTATTTTATCGTCTACTGATATTTGTGACTCCAATACTGCTTGTATTTGGATACAAGAAGATGAATATCCATCTTCTGTTCTTGAACTATCAAGATTACTCTCTAATAATATTATAAATTAAATTGACAGTAAAATTGTTTATTTAGATACAGTAATTTTACTATTTACATTACTAAACTTTATAATTTTATTTGTTGATGAGTTATCTAGTTTATTTTGTTTTTAATTAATTTAAAACTTTCAAATAAAAGAAAAACATCTGAAATAGAAGGTTTATTGCGGGTTTCCTTAACAAGTTTATGTCTTCGTTTTATTTTGCAATTCACTCTATCCTCATTTATTAAGAAATAATTGACAGAAACATTAACTTAACAAAAGCTCCTATATTAAAGATAAAACTTCGTGAAATAAATAAAATAAAGTATCGAACAAAATACCCAACAAACAGGAGTATTTTAGATGTTTTATTACAGCTTACAAGCTTGTGTGCTAATGTACAATTCAGTTGTTCTCCTGTCTATTTTGTTCTAAATTTTGATGCAAGAAGAAAATGTACAACTTTTTTTTTTCCAAATATACAATCTTTAAACCGAAAGTATGAATCTGTTTATCAAATATATTGCATCAAGGATTATTATATTAAATATTTTAAAAACCAAATTTAAAATAATGATGTATTGGTTGTGATAATAAAATTATTTTTGGTATTTTTAAGGATAATTAATATTCTTACACTTTATATTTTTTATGTCATGTTTCGGCAAGTAGAATTATTGTAAATTTACTAACAACATATTCCGATTTATTTTTATTATTATATCGGTAATGTTTTGAAAAGCCACGGCATTATGCATGAGTAGTGGTAAAAAATTTAGGCGACACCTAGATCACCGCTTACTAGTATTCATAACACATTTCCTTACTTCTATGATCTACGGTTCGCATGTTAATCAAAGACACACAGTTTTATAATATGTGTGTAAAACTTTGCGAGTGGATGCTTTAATGGGAATTCCAATTAATAAGTAAATATTAAAAACAATTAAAGTGCTTTCCAAAAGCCATAAAGTAGTAGGGAAAAAATGTTTCCAAAATTATCTAAAGATATTGCTAAGAAAGTTAAGGATACTATTTCTTCAGGAACGGTTCCACGTAAACATTTTAAATTTAGCACTCAAAAATATCTACACGGAAATTTTGGAAATAGAAAATATTTTTTTATTTCACATATTGCACAGAGTATTCATTGGTTAAAAATACAGGGATCCCAAAACAATTTGTACTTTCATAAATATAATGTAAGTAGTACTTTAGCATTAAGAAAGGCCAAGAAAATGTGTTTTCAAAGGAAAGTTTAGGGGATAAAAATGAATCCCCTCGGAATTGGCGTGTTTTGATGTATCTACGTAAATGCGTATGTAAGCACGTATGGACGTATATATGCGAGCTTTCAAAAGCTCATGAAGCTTTCACTAAATATTCGATTGATTGCAGACTTTTTTCTATTTGATAGTACTCACCTGGATGAATCAAAAGTTAAATTTTTGAGCTTTTATAGATAATCCGTTTTATCCTTGAGTACTGCCACAAAAAAATTTAAACTTATGCCTCACAAAAGCTGTACAAAAACCAATTGGATTGGACAAACTGCTGACTATTATCTATTGTTTGATTATTTATCTATTGATTGCAGCAATGGCTTGGCCTAAATTCGGCAAAATATTTCTATATAATTGATGTAAAGGCGGACCGAGTGATTACGTAGTTCGATAGCTGGATAGATATATGACAGAAGGCAGATCGTATTTTACAGGTTATCCTTTTCTGTTGTAAGTAGAATAAATCTGCTACCCTTGATTCTAAATCAGGTAATAAGGTTTACGGTATAATATTAAGTTGGTGACCTTAACTTTAAATGGTTACTGCGTGATATTTTTAGTAGTTTGATTCACATATTATTTCATTCTAATGAAAGTTTTGTTCAATGAAATTTTCAGCTAACCGCTTGGTTCGAAAATTTTGCATAAAAAAATTCAAGAGGTATTAATGAAAATGTTCCAAAATTATGTTTCTCTACCCTTCTCTTATCTTCAAAATCGCTGCAGCCAATATTTTAGAAATTAAAAAAAAAGCTTTATGTATTTACTTATGTATTATTACTTTATGTATTATTGGTTTAAATCTTTAAACTGGCAGTTTTTGTTGAAAATTTGATAACGACTTTCATATATTTTCTTAACGCTGTTAAGACAAATAAGAGCATATTTGATGGGAGATTATTTATAAATAAACAGTTAAAAATATTTTTGCCTTCGTTTTCATTTTTCGTCAGAAAAGTTTAAAAAGATTTAAATATTTGAACTTACGTTTTTCTTACAGTGCCAACACAATTTTAGTTTTTTGAATTGCTATTTTCTAGGACGTAGATGAAAAAATTAAGGTTCTCATTTTGCACCAAAAATACCATTATTTTATATTTTGTGAATTTTATATGTCTCACTATAAAATGTCTCACTCACGAATGAAAGCTCATTCGATAACTCACTTCCGGTATGTTAATTTTTTTCTGAAATATATATTTTAAAAAATTAGGCATTTGAAAAAATTCTTCTAATTAAGGATCTAATTTCGTATCTTCGTGTGGAGACTTGATTCCTCTATCGCTCCTATTTATATAGCATAGAGAGCAGAGACACCATTTTAAGTCCACATATTACATCCATCATTTGTTTTTTGCTTACATGTACAAAACTTGTACAGTTTATCATCTACGGAAATGAAATTTTACAAATATTTGCTACTTCTAGAAATATCAGTAAATATGCATATAAAGCAGAAGCGATTTTTTTCACAAAAGTCAACCATTATATACATATTTTAAAATTAAATTGAATTGATAGTTAACATTTCTTTTTAATTCTTAAACACCTTTGCAAAATATTAACATTTAAAGTGGCAGGCAATATGTTTCTCTCCCTTTAATATTAATTTTTCAGCCATTGGGAAGATTGAGAAATCGAACAAAATTCCTGTACCAGCGTTTAATTAGAAATTCCAAATTAAATACTTTGGCTCATAATATAAATAATTGCAACAGATAAGAACTACTGTCAAACGTTATCGTTATCATTATCGTATGCGTGACAGTACATGCGATTGCCGTTTTTTTTCTCTTCCAATTTAAGTTCAGACTAACAAAAACAGTAAATTTAAACTACATTCTTTCACGCCTCATCGCATTTATTGGTATAACAGCTGGTTTTATTGCCACGTCTTTATTGACTTACCTACTGACTCTAATCACTGCTCATTAATAAGGAAGTTAAGAATATTTATGGCTTTGACACGCATTACTGAATGTGAATTCGAATAAGTGTCATCAAGTCTATTCGATTAAGTGTAAGCCAAATAAATATATAAAACGACCGCTCGTAAATAAATTAATACGGTCATCATTCTCGTGACTGAACACCAGGTAGTTTAACTCATTGCTTTCATTATTAGTCAGTGTATTGTTCTAGGTTCGAATGTAATGGCATTGCTCTATATGCAAGTCACTGACGTTTAGAGAAGACTCATCTCCTTAACTTTATATCTGAAATGATACGTAGAAAATATTATCGGATTCAGATCGCTTATTAAATATTGGTTAAGTTTTCTGCGATGGTGTAAGGCAAAGATCTAAATTATTTATATTGGAATTAGTTTCACATAAATGTTTTTGTCAAATTCATAAAATTTATTAAGATTGGTCAATATCATATGATATTAAAACAATTTTCCTGGAATATTTATAAGTTGTGTCAAAATTTTCAATATTTTAATTTTAATTTACGAAATCCTTATTTTAATTGGAAAATTTGGCTTTTGACATATTATGTATAACTTTTGAAAGAACGATATTTCTCTTATAATCATCAAATAAAATTTCCCTTATAGATATAAGAGACTTCTCTTTACCATTGTGTAAGGGACCGTTATTTACGAGCAAGACTTGTGCTAAGGTTTTGTACACATTTAATTATATGTGGAAGTTCATATATTTTAAATCTTTTATTAATAATTTACAATCACTAATATCATATTTAACAATATAAATTTATTGCCTAGTATGTTTGTAACAGATGTGTAAAAAGTTTTGCTTGTATTGTTTGTTATTTAGGAATTATTTTATGTACAACAATCACTTTTTTTCTTGTCATTTAAATATGTAATACGTGTAATACTAAAAACAAATTGCAACTTCTTTGTAAATTCCAGCCGTGTACGTAGCTCAAAGGAAACGGGACACTAAATTCAAACTGTGACATCGTATTTTTATGTGAAAACATTTATTAAATGCATTTGCAGTCTATGCAAAGAGCCCGTATCAAAAATATTCCATATGTTTAGACGAAAACATTTATAGTATAACAAGGCCTTTAGTTACTCTGGAAATTCCTTTCGCTAAAGCCGTAATGTAAATAATTTTAAATACAAATTTCAAACGTGAGTTTACATAATGGCTTAATTGAGCGACTAATCGTGATCGGCGCTATTATTGGCTGGTTAGTTCATTATATTTCAAAACAGTCCACACACTCCTTTTACCTCAGCACCAAATCCACCAACGTGTCTTTCATTGGCTTACTTGGTTTACTTTCAGAGAACTCATCCACTTTTCTCATCTCTACATGCTATTCGTATTATTACGCACCTTCCTTTTCTGCATTGTCCTAACAGATATGCAACGTACATCTACGCTATCATAATTCGTCTGATTTTTCTTTCACTCTCGAACTCTGGTTTTCTTTTCGTGACATGTCAATGGACAATATTTAAGAAAAAGAGAAAGAAACTTAACACGAGACCATAAATATGTCCGTTTGTCCGTCTAATAAAGTCGTTTTTCTTACAAAACTCGAAATAAGGAAATGGAAATTAGGTACGGCAATAAAGCATTTTAAACCACACATGTATTGCAGATAGCAATCAAAAATATGCAAATAAAAATTCAGGGTTACAAATTAAATCCTCAATTTTATTTTTTAATTTCATGTAGAGTGTGGTGCATTGTATGAAAGGACTATGAGGGTATCCAATATATTTTTCTCATAATTTTAGGTAGTTCGTCTTTTCCGAATTAACCAAAAATACGAAAAAATTGTGCTTCTCCTTCTTGCCAAAACCACTGAATCTAAAATTATGAAAAAAAGTGGTTTTTAAAAGCCTAGGAAAAGTTCGTAGAAAAGTTATAATGATGATTTTAGATGCATAATTTTTGAGATATTCACAATAACGTATTTAACAAACCTTTTTACTTCTGTAAGAAATTATCAAATATTCGATGTGTTAGGAAGACCATATACCACCTTTTCTCGTACTTATTAATGCCATATTTTACTAAATTTATATAAGTATTAACAAAAATATTTCATAGCAACCAACATTGTCGTGCGTGACAAAATTTTTGAAGATTTTAGCTTATTTTGAAATATCATGCATAAACGAAATCATTGTTAAAATCATAAATGTACTCGGTGATTTTTCTCGACCTCTACTTTTCACTGCTCTCTGCTCCCAGTTGTTTATAGCTTTTTTATTAAAAGTGTTACTTAAATAACAAATTCAAAACGCAGTGTATACGAAAAGAGAGATTTTAGAGAAAATTCCTTAAATATTTTTTTAGATGACCAATCTACGGATAAAAGTCCATCAGAAATTGTAACCTGGAGAATGTACTTACACGTACATATATACAGATCAACCGACGGAAAGGCATGTCACTTTTCAAAAGCAAATTTAGATCGCGATGAAGGTTTAAAAAATTTTACATATTAAATCGTTTTATAGAAGATTTAATCTTCCCAAAAATGTATTAAAATTTGATAATTATTAAAATTAATCGAGTTACAATTAAATATCTTGTCAAATCTAGCGTGCTAGTCGATGATAAATCACACACCGGCAAGGTGTGAAATGCGTCCAAGTTATGGGCAATGAAGTAAAAACTAGTATCCGCAATTACAAAATTTTAATCAAAGCTTCATTTTATGAAGCCAAATTAAGCTATCGCCCAAAATTGAATTTTGTCGTGTGGTACATGGAGTATATATTTTTTATTCCTTTCTGAACCTTATTTTAATACATTAAAGTTGTTGATAATTGATACAACTCGTCTATGACTATGAGTAAATTTAAAATCAAATCAAATTTAATGCAAGAACTTGCTAATACGTTGGGATTTGAAAGTATTTTGCTGTCAGTATAAATCTTTTTTCAATACAAATCTCTATCAATTTCATCCTGTATTTATTTTCTTTTTATAATGGTATAAATAGAACAATTATATATGTATTATTTTACTGTGTTCTGTCTCAGATGGTAGCAAATTTCACAAAGCCGTGTATATTTCATGTGATGGTACTTTTATCTCAGGAAAGGTCATGAAAATAAATTATTAATTTAAAAAACAAAAAAACACGTTTTTATAAATACTGCACTAAAAAGCAAAAATGGTTATGGAACCTGTTTTCTCTGTAAGGACTTTAGTGTAAAGCATATTTTTTATTACGTATAATTTAACTATAAAAGTGTGAAGCGCTATTTCTCAAAATATAGATTTTGCTCCTCAAATTAATATCAAGTGAATGAAAACGCTAACATTCCAATTTGATTTTAAAAAAGCGCCCCATGCTTTTGCACTCAAATATTATACTCAATAATAAACATGATTTACACTAAAGTCCTTACTGAGTAAAGAGATAGAACAGGTCCCATAATTATTTTAAGTGCATTTCTAAATGTTTTTTTTTAGTTTTCCAAACTTTTAGTTTTTTTCTTTTTTGATCGTATTACAGAAGAGTTTTTTTTAACTTTGAATATTATACTTACAACCACTTTTCTAATATTAACATTTTAATAAAAAACTTCCGCAGAATTCAAATTAGCAGAGTAGCATAATTGATAAAATTGAGATATATCTTCTTGATTCTCTGTGTGAGAGCAACTAATTTTTTAGTTAATGCATCAGTAATGTAAGGCGTCTTATCAATAAGCTTGGAACAATTCAATTCTTTGATCTGACATCCAGTTCTATTTCATTGAATTAGTCTGATGGTACCTTTTCATCTAAACTGCCCACAACTGCTAAAATTTAATGATGATACAACAATTAGAAGTGCATAAAATTAAGTTTCGCAGATTCCATTACATAATTAGTTAGTTACAGGTCGATATAATAAAAACCTGTTGATTAAACAGTATTGGTGCTCATTGATAATGTATGAAGTGGTACGTGTCGAGAAGTAGAGGCTCTGACAAGATAACAAACCACCAAATTCTACCTCAAATAGCATGAAGAAGATAGTATTTTGAAACAATCCGCCCTCCAATGTTTATCATTGCAAACGTGACAAATATTGAGTAATTATATATAGCTTTCAGTATCATTTTTGTGCCTCAGCAGATTGCAAATTTAACAATTTTATATTATATTAACTTAAACGAATATTAAATTTTTTTTTGGTACGATATAAGTGAACCAACGGTAATAGATTAGTCAATGCTGCATCTTGTAAATATTTTAATGTTTTAGCGAATGTCTTCAACGTACCTGAAAAATGTTATTGCTAAGTTTGTAATTTAAACGAATAGATTAAGGGCTGAAATATTACAGTCAAACACGACAAATATTAATATCGCAGATTTTACGTAGCTTGGTTGCAAAATATAGCATCATATTTTTATATCACAATATCATTTGGGATTTTAGTAGTTTTGATGCAAAATGATAGAGTGTATAAACAGTAGATAAATATGTAGATGTTCAAATTCCAGTAGTACTTTCTAACATTAAATAGGATTTTGTTTATATATTCTGCCGCACTCAGGTATTCACGTCAAACCGAATAAAATTCTTTGAAGAGGTGATTACTCTTGGGGCCTATATCTCGACGAAATGAGATTCGGGACCAATTTTAAATACAAACACTTAATCTCGTTATGTACATATCAACCAAATTTATTTTTAGTCAATTTTTTGTAAAATCATGATAGAAATAACAACAATGACATGTGTGGTTTAGAAATAATAATGGTATTTTACAAGAGCTTTATTTACAAGAGCTTTATCTAAACAATGTGCTTGGATATTAACTCGTTTTTCTTTTCATTTTCTTAATTGTGTTTTAATTTAAAAAAAATACTTTTTAATTAAGGAATTGGTCGGTAAAATCTGAAAATAGCATATATGTCTATAGTAAAATAAAGATTATAAAGAAAAAGCCACCCTGAAAATTACTCGTTAGAGGGACCGATATTTTTTATACATCTACTGCACTGATACTTTTTGGGCGGATTTTTTGAGACCGGGGACTGATATTTTCCGCTACATCCTCGTGATTTAGCTATTTCTACTAGTTGGATACCTGCAAATCCGCAGGTATCCAACTAGTACCGGTTCTATCCTCATATTAGTTTACTACTGTAATTCATTTCTCATCCGAAAATATTTTTAAACCACAGTTTAATTACAAAATCTTGGGGTCTTGGTGTTACCTCTTAATGTTTAAAAGAACCTACATATTTTAACCAACTTCAGATTAGGAAGAGGTTTTCAAATTGTCAGAATATTTGTTTATATATATTTAGCTATAATTCTTTTTAGGGTTATTTTTTTGACATGGGTGTATTTTAATTTTTAAGGATACCTCGACAACCTGTGTATAAATAAAATCTTCGTGAAGAAGGATATTCTTCATTATTTAATGTAACTAATCACGTATTAAATTCTTATATTTCTTTTAAATCTACTCTTTCCTTATAATCAATACGTAAAAATCGATTAATGGTTCTTTGCCTTCAATTAAAAATTATCATTCATAATAAAATAGTAAATAAATTTTGATACAATTTGATAAAATTATATTAAATCAAGGAAGGAAGTAAATTATGTTTTAAATAACACAGATATGTTTACACTTAAATGTGTGACTAGTAATATCTTAATGTGAACAAACTGTGTTAGTGATGAAAGAAGAGTTTTTTTTAAATAGGGAAAGCATTTGGAGTTGAACTAATATTTAATAAATTTGTAGTTAATTTAAGAAAATGAACTGCTGAAATTAAAAATTGTATGTTCGGCTAAATGTAGATGTGAAAATCATATTTAAAAAATATCGTAATAACATCCTACTTTCCTCCATTTCTCGATGTTCTATATATCAAATTTAAGTCCTTTTATATTTTTTATATTTTTATATTTTCGTATTTACTTAATAAAACTATTATTAATTTTATACTGTATAAAATATCTGAAGTTTACCTTGAAATTAGTTACTAAAATTTCTTAACTATGATTGACGGGCGGAAACTGCTTTTAGTGATATGATGATGTATATAGGTTTGTATTGCATATGCAATTTTAATAAATATGAGATTCGGAACTGAATAAGCTAACACAGCTTACACTGCTAATGTATCCATGAATGCAATGCGGCAGTTATTTCCAGAAAAAAACATATCCCGAAACGGTACTGTACCGTGGACACCTAGGTCACCCGATTTAAGCCCATGTGACTTTTTCTTATGGGGATACTTAAAATCCGTTGTTTACAAAACAAATCCGAGCACTGTGACACAACTTAAAGAAAATATTCGAGCCGAAGTCAGTAGGATACCCCAGTCGCTCTGCAAACGCGTTTTTGAAAACATGCGTGCTAGACTCGAAGAGTGTGTCAGACTCGATGGCCGCCATTTGGAAAACGTGGTTTTTAAAAAATGAAATCCGCATTTGTTGTTATAAAGTTAAAATAAACCTACTTTGTATTAGAGGTGCAGTTTTTTTTTACAATTTTTCAAACATTGAAATCTGCCACTGGACACCCTGTATATTAGGTTATATTGTATATTTCCTCGTACCACAAGATGCAGGATAAATTATTTTATTTCAAGTTTATAAATAAGTAGTTGAAAAAATATGAAAATGCTTCATTTTAAACGAGAAATATATTCAAAATACAAAATTATTCCATATGTGTGTGCGCCCTAATTATTCTACAATTCACACACTTTTTAATTTTTTTTTATATGTCAACGAAAACTTAATTTCAATAGGCGTGGAACAGACAAAGGAAGAACGGTAGGTTCATCGTATTTATGTCCAGTTGAAACCTACTCCTAATATTATTTATTTATTTAAAAACTTTCACATATACCATTGATACATATGCAATGATTATTGCTACGAGAACAATCTCTTACAGCCAACCGAAACACTAGTAAAATAATATATAGTATTATGATAGACTGTAATGGACTCTGCTGTTAACTAAATGTTCAAAAATAAAAAATAAGACAAATGTGATTTTTTACAAGCACATACATATTCATTTACTCATAAATTCAAATACACACGCACACACACGCATATGCACCCACACTTGCACGCGTACGCGCACGGTCATGCACGCACACACGCACGTGCACACACACATACCGTACTGCATACATAAATAATCATATACACAAAGGACATGGAATGGAGGAATGGAGGAATGGAATAAGAACATGGAAAAAAGATTGAGTTGATTGTACATAGAGGGACCATTTCTAATGTCTAGGTTTAACTTATTTCAGAACACGGTAGCATACGATATTTTGGAAATAACCTTTCATAGAAGAAAGTATAATGTTTGGTGCTGAGGAGGGAAGTACGTTATTCTGGATGCAAACAGAGGGCAGGTACAGATAAGCCAGTAAATACTTATTTAACACATGAAAGACTATAGAAAATATTCAAAACGCAAAAATAAGTGACATAACAAGAAGACTACGACAGTCGGTTACGCACAGTCAACCATTTGATGCAAGATCTAAACTCGTAAATGTGGTCGTATTTTTTGAGGCTGAAAATAGAGCGGATGCATAAATTTTGTAGACGATGTAATTTATATAAGCACATATCTCCACATTCAGGATGAGGAAATAGAAATGTTTGGTAAGTTGAATTTTAATTTTAATTGATGAATATTTTTCAAGTTAATTCAGACATACTTTAGCATTCATTTGTCTTATTATTAAATGACAACTTTATTTCAATAAGTTATTAAATGTATTAAGCTTTAATTTTGTGGTTTCATTTAATTGTGATCAATTAAATGTAAAAATAAAATAAAGGAAAATAAGCTGCAAGGAAGTCATTATAATAATCCTAATACAATTAAATCATTTACGTGAGAACAACAAAACCCATTTGTTTAAACATAAAATCTAGTCAATTAAAATAAGGAAAGTGCGATAAATACGAACATAGATACAAAGTAATAATTAGACAAACGTGTCTAGCTTAAGAATCGAATCACCGAGCAAATCATTGATAAAGTATTTGATTGCATAACATGAACATAATCTTCATGTAACATATTTTAAGATTTGTTTGATATCTCTGGTCGAAAATCGATAACAAGAGCACTAACACCACTCGATAAGTGTGGGAGTTCTAACCAAAAGTGATTAGGTATCAACAACACGTACAACTAATTGAGCGATACAAACAATTCTTAAAGCTTAATCAGTGTATTTATGTGAGTAATAAGTTAGTCAATAGCACAGTGTGATAAAAAATTCGTATTCGCAGAGATTATATCTCGGAAAAGTGAACCAATTTTGATAAAATTATCCAAAAGAGGTAAAAGAAATTGGTTTTCCTTTCAGATATAATTTAAAAAATGGACAAAATTGTTCCTAATAGTGAATATTGAATGTACGCAGTACGTACGGATCATTTTGTCAGTTTTAATGCTATTTTCAAATGAAGATGCTGTAGAAAACATTGAAATTACTACTTTCTACTTATAAATTTTAATTGTTAAAACTACGATCAAATCAGGGTTTCAAAAAGACATATTGGATATTGTGATTGATTTATAATATTTATATCAAAATTAGATACGACAGACGGATTGTAGAAAAATATAAATATCATTATTACGAAATTTTACAGTACACTGTCATGATCTCTCTTTTATTAAAGTGAGGGAACATTTTTAAGGTCGTTTCGTTTTGTGGTATAAGTTAACACACCCAAATTATTGGCAATTAATTTGTAACAAAACTTTAATAAAATTGTGCCAGGTATCATTCAAATATCATTCTGTAACAAAGCCAATCAATGTCACTATTTGTTACATAATAATTTGAATCCCTAATTACAAATGAGAGAGATTATTTTCAAGAACGAGGTCATTATTATTATATCTTCACTCCACGTATTTTAGCTCGTTGCTTCTAATATTGGTTAGTTTATCATTTGTGATATTCTCAGATTAAAAATAATGGCATGGTTCCACTTGTAAGTCACCAGTTTTCAGAAAAGATTCATTTACGGGACTTGATATCTTACAATTAAATAGCAAAATTGTATTGGTTTTAGATAGTTCATTAAATGGCGGTAGGTTTAAATTTTTTTTACGATGGTGGAATATAAGAATTAATATAATCTGTATTAGAATTAGCTCTATTTAAATTACTTTTTGATTAGGCAAATTCATCGTTACGAGTATTATATATCAGGTGAAATTGAGATCCCTTCGAAATCCTTGTGAATAAAGTTTTTGAATATTTAAAAGCAATGGAGACTTAATAGTATTATAATAGTTTTCATTTACGAAACTGTTATTTGAGTAATAAAGAAATTATTCTTTTACGTATCAGGAGTTATATTAGACATATCAAGTTTATTTAGGAGGACAATATTCCGTGACAGAAATTTCAGATGAATTTTTGCCAACCTACAAGTTCATTAAATAGGAGTAAAATTGAGGATTTCTTACGCTCTCGGGCGTGTAAATGTTTATATATTTAAGATCACTCTTTCTGTTAAATAGTGTACAAGTAATAGTATTGTTTTTAATAAACTAAATATATTGCTTATTGTACCTTTCACACGCGAAAACAAATTAAATACTTCTAATATAGATTTTTTTCTTCTAATACAAAACATGTGTAATATTGAAGATAAATTACATAATACAGCTTATAATAAAACGTATTTTTGGTTCAAAAATATTTTTTGTGCCTAGGTAGAAAAAAGGCCGTTGAAATAAGCGAAACCCCATGGAATATTTTGCAACGCGCTCGCCGTAGTTATAAATAATTTGAAATATATATTTTAAATATGAGCTTCAATCGCTGCTCATATGGGTGATGAATTATAATCATCATATTTACAATTTGCTAGTTTCTATAATTTTAAACCTGCAGACTTTTTATTCAGCACAAAACTCATGTATTTACTATCTGATGGCCTAGATTTATACTAACAAAACTTGCTCGTTTTCCTCATTCACAAATACTGTTAAATTTTATGAGCGTCAGTGATAACTTATTTACTTACAACGTGAGAAGGAGCCAGAATTGTTCAATGTGGTATGGAGTCAGATTTGCAGTTGGGCAGCTTTTGGACTTGTTTATTATTGTACGTTCCTTTTTATGTATTTCATGTTCAGCTTCTATCTTGAAGTCTTTTCTTTCCTTCTGGTCTCCTCTCCACCAATGCCCTGCACAGTGAGCTTTATTCGCGGGAACCACGACTGGCCCACTCCCAATTTAATTTCTCTACTCATTTTGTGACATTGCTAACCTTTCTATGATCTTTTAGCCAGTCATTTTTTTACGGTCCCCTACTGTAAAGTGTACTAGATTTCTCTCAATTTCTCTTTGAGTCACTTGAAGTTACTGGAGGATCTCTTTTGTGAATATCCCGGTATTCGATCCGTAAATGAGCGCCAGTAAGATACACTATGCGAACATTTTGTGCCTTAATTCCCTTGATTGTCCTGGCTCATTACCATTTCTTCACCAAGATTTACATATATTTGTACTCACTAGATGACAGTGCTCTTTATCCTGATGACTGAATTTTTACATGAGCTATTTGTTACCATCTTGGATTCGTCAGATAAATTTAAAAACTACACTTTTTCAGAGGTATAGGTAAGTACCCGTATACGATACTTTCCGCAAACCTAAAATTGCTCAGTCTCATGATTTAGATATTAGAAGAGAGAACAGATTTAGAGAAAGCTTTTCTTACCCTTCTCCACCTCGACTCACTTGGTTCCCGGTGGAAGATTTACTTTCAAACTTGCATTTTGATATACAATATATATATATATATATATATATATATATATATATATATATATATATATATATACATATATATATACATATATATTATTATTATTAGGGTAATGTAGCGAGGATTAGTACTGGCGTTTTGAAGAAGCTGAGTCGCTACCCACAATTCAAAACTATCAAAAGCCTTGTCACAATCTGTGAATTTCTCCTTATTACAATCTGTGAATGTGGGCCAAACTTGAATTAAATATTCTCTTTTTTTTCTGTAGTAACTCTGGTGGTTAAGTATGATTCCTAGTGCTGAATCCGCTTCTAAATCAGGCTAAATTTCAGGTTAGTGGTAGTTGCAACTTTTATTGTATCATAAATGAAACATTTTGGGATATCTATATTGTTACATTAACATGTAATATCGTAATGACATTTTTTAGCACCATTATAAGAAAATTTTAACGTTTCGTGTGTAAAAACCTTAAATTTTAATTGCTTTAGCAAAGCATTTTCATATGTTATATAATTTCGCCTAGAAATGAAACGTTTTTAAAATTAAAAAGTGCTCTCCAGGCACGCCTTTTACATTAAATGAACAATTCGAAGAAAAATACAATGTTAAAAAAAAACTAAACAAAAGCAGGAAGCGGAAGGAAAGGACAAACAAATCAACTCATAACAAAAACCAGGAAATGTTGCAGAATCGAAAAAATAAATGTTTACAAAATATTGGTTATAATTAGGATAAAAATATTTAATTTTTTTAAATTAATAAATTGACAGAGAAAAAGAGTCACGAAAATCGATCAACTCTTAACACCTGCAGCAACATAATGAATGGTTTCAGTTTATACTCAATGCTGCAATGATCTTAATTTATTTAAGTAAATCAAATTTTTAATAAATTTACATATCTTAAAAGGTAATCACAATGAAGAAAATATCTTAGTAATTGCAAGAAAAAATCCAATAAATCTATTAGAGCAGTGCTACAACGCCATTAGGATAATCTTTTGTTTTATTAATAAAATTATATTTATAAATAGCAGCAAAAACCCGCTTCGCTGGATTGTTTTTGGTCGCACATTTATTAATATGTCGTACGTTTTATTTTGTATCAAAGACCTGTAAAGTCTACTACTTTTTTTACTAATTTATATTATTTACATAAATATTTACCAACTCTATATATGTAAATATATATATATATATCTATATATATATATATATATATATATATATATATATATATATGTATATACATATATATATATATATATATATATATGTATGCTAAATAATTTTATCAAAATACATACCTAAACTGTAATGTATTTTTAATGTTAAAAGAAAGGAGAAAGAAGACAATTTTGCGGGAATCGAGAAAAAGACTGAGAATTATGAGTACATATGAGAATTTGACAATGTTTATTTCGACAAAATTTTAAGAAATTTCTGCAATGGTCTGTAGAAATTTCTTGAAATTTCTAGAATTTTCTAGAAAAAAGTGGAACTTTCATATTGGACGTCATATATTTTTGAGGTCGACTACTTTCAACCCCGAATCTTCTACACTATTATAATTATTGACGCACAATCACCACAGTGCACGATATGAGGGTTGAGGCTCCTATCATTCACACATGCCATTCGCCTGCGATATGTAGTTTTGGCTACAGAATGAAATCTAGGCACAGACACGTTCAGTTTTATGTGTTGATGTGTAGATATATATATATATATATATATATATATATATATATATATATATAAATATATTTATGTATATATATATATATATATATATATATATATAAATATATATATATATATATATATATATTTATATAGATTAAGCATTTACTATATACACTTAAAAACATCTGTGTAATAAAAATTGCGTCAATGTTAAAGACAATATTTTAGAATTAAGTAGCAGCAGAGAAATAAACAAAATTAATTATGAACTTTCCCAAATACTGATAATTTAATGAACTATTTTCCATTTTCAGTATACAATAATAATTACCAAGCTAAAAATATGTTATAACTGTTGTGATTAGAAGAAAACGCACGTGATTTTTTTTCAGTTACGACCTCAACCTGAGAGTTCACTAATATTGCAGGAAATATGCTTCAAGCTTGCATCATTTTCTCGACCTTAAACATATTATTTTATTTTATAGTACGTCATTTATACCATATCTAATTGTAGGTTGTTGAAAATACACAAAAATATGGGATAAACATGAATCTATAAAATATATATTTAACTTATATTTTTCATTTAACCCCTATCGCAATGGTATTACACATAAAGGAACTCAGCACTAAGCTAAGTTATGTATGTATATACACACACACATACATGGGTACATGTGCGCGCGCGCGTTTGTGTGTACATATACCGTCATGGTGATCTGCCTGATTTCCACGAAAATATGGAATAAAATGGAAGTTAAATTTGAAAATGTATTTATGCCATTTTTTAATTTACATGATAGTCTTGTTATTTCCTTATATAAATAATTAATGTTTTTATTAATATTTGCACAAAACTTCTTTAGTATAAAAATTAAGAGAATCCAATACAGTATTTTGATATGAATTAAACGGGTAACATTCTGTTTTAAGCGTTTGTCGGTTTGTTCTATTGTCACTAAATCGATTTAATTGTTAACCTGTCATTTCATGTGGATATTTTTACGTGAATTTTTTTTTAAATTACATCGAAATTGGTAAACACTATTGATAACAAATGACAATATAATATTTCTTTTTATGTCAAAACTGATTCAATCGGTTTCTGTCTGTTCAATCTTTTGTCAGTGTGCAATATAAAAGTTAAGATAAATAAATATTATCTTCCTTTAAAGCAAAATACCTTTGGTTCTCATTCAAAATCCATCAGGTTACGGGCCCATGCATGTAATCAGGTGGGAGAAGATATTTCTGAAAAATTCGTCATTACAAAGATGTTGATGTCACTCTCAGATTGTAATAAGCATTTTGTATAAGCATGGGAGTCGGCGCCGGAAAATAAACACACAACAAATTCGTCGCTAGGCTATTGGCAGAAGAGGAGCGATTGAAAGAAAAAGGGGAAATAACTCAGCAACCATCGGTTTTTGTCGCAAGGATAGTGCATAAAAAATATGAAATGTTACAAATGTAACACTTTATTATCAAAATGAGTGCAGTAGTAACGTAAACAATCATAATAACAGTTCGGTAAACAATAAATCTGATAAGAAGTGTTTTTATTACAACAAAATAAAACGTTTTAAAAGCGAGTGTCGATTTAGAAAATATAAAGAGAGAGACGGTAACGCGTTCGTAATCGTGAGTAAAAGTGGACATTTTCAAGAGTCATAGTGGTTAGTGGACACCGGTGCAAGTCATTATATGTGTCGTGATCGAGATTTATTTACAACATATTCTCCGATATCGAACTGAGAGATAGTCGTTAACAGTAGTGTAATTAGTG
Source organism: Druceiella hillmani (assembly GCA_039881145.1). Lineage (NCBI taxonomy): Eukaryota > Metazoa > Arthropoda > Insecta > Lepidoptera > Hepialidae > Druceiella > Druceiella hillmani. Next base: position 2,170,114 of record JAYKKI010000052.1, read on the forward strand.
CGCATGATCGTAGATAGGTGGCGGTACAGTTTTTTTTTAATTATCGCGAATTGGTAAACACGACCCTAGACAATATATTGTGTATGCCGGATTTAAAAACAAATTTATTCTCTGTGAATTGTGCTACAGAGGTTATGTCATGATTGCAAATAACAATTTGTGTACAATCTTGTAACAAAATAGAGTGTGTTCGCCAGCCAATCGTAACGAGACATATACTATATGAACGTATTAGGATATTGTAAGTTCGAAATAGCAAAGGTGACTCCAGTGAAATCTAGGTTAAAAGAGAGACATGAAAAACTTGCTCACCAAAACCTACAGTACGTAAAAACTATACTTAAAATAATAATATTTTAGTGAAAGACTATTTAGATGTAAAGTGCAAGTACTATGTGGAGGGTATCTCGTTTTTCACCTGCCATCAGGTCTATATGGTGGAACATGTGAGAAATAACTGTCAAGTAGAGAGAGTTTGTGTACATGTGAGGAATAACTGTCAAGTAGAGAGAGTGAAGAGCAATCTATAGAAGGAAAAATACAGTCCAGCTAAGGTGAGCAATAGTCCAGAGAGCAAGAGTAAAGTCCTAATGTATCTACTAAGAGCGGAAAAGGTTTATATGTGCCTTGTACCAGTAATAAAGATTTAATACCACGTCGAAGAAGCACAAATAAAAAAGTTGTAAGTAGTAAGTGAGTATTTAAAACAAAAAATTCTAAAGACAATATTTAATATAAAGTAAGATTAGTAGTAGCTAGGGACTTTGAACAGGATGATGATATGGATTTATGTGAAATTTATGCACCAGTAGGTGAATTATCTACTCTTAGGATGTTTGTGTCAGTAGCTACAAAGTTAAATTTACCTATTTATCATATGAACGTCACCGGGGCCTTTTTATATGTGCATATTGCTGAAAATGTATAATTGGAACTGCCGGAAGGCGCTTATAGTGGAGATAAAAAAACTATTAAATTAAATAAATTTGTATATGGTTTGAAAACAACTCTCAAATACTGGAACAATAAATTTAACTGTGGAATAATGAATACAAGATTTTATCAGATCCCAAAGTGACCATTGTTTGTATACTAAGTGTTACGGTAATGTTAAGATATTTGTTTTATTATATGTTGAACACTTATTACCTTTACTTCTATGAACTAACGACTTATTAAATTAATGTTAAACAGAAAATTTATAGTGAAAGACATGGGTTTGGTGTCAAACTTCTCAGGAATACATGTAAAACAAGGTTCAGACAATAAAATTACAGAGTTGAGCCAAAAGGAATAACCAGAAAATGTTTTACAATTTAAAATGTGTAATTGTAAAGGAATATGTACCCCTATGATTGTGAACTTTAATGATAAAATATTAGAAGGAAATAATGATTTTGTAATTGACAAAGATATTGGAAAGAAATTTAGGAGAATTATAAGTTGTTTGTATTATGCAGCATTAGGAACAAGACCTGATATTTGTGCTGCTATGTAAATTTTAAGCCGATATTAAAATAAAGCAAATAAAGTGTTGTTAACCGCTTTAAAAAGAACATTGATATAGGTGAAACACACCATTGATAAACGATTAGTGGATAAATGTAATAGTAACATGTTAATTGGATATATATAAATGTAATAGTAACATTTTATTTGGATATATATAAATGTAATAATAACATTTTATTTGGATATATATAAATGTAATAGTAACATTTTATTTGGATATATATAAATGTAAAAGTAACATGTTAAAGGGATAAGGATTAAGAAGAGAATTATGGATAGAAGATCCACCACTGGTTAATGTTTTATGTTTGCAAATTGTTTGATTCCTTGGTGATTAAAGAAACAAGCCAGCGTTAGTCTGTCTCTTACAGAGTCAAAATTTATGGCAATCATGTAATCTTATCAATGTATTGTAAGATTTTAATATCGTAAATATTTGCCTTGTCACAATATTCAATGACAATCAAAGTGCCATTATGGTTTAAAATACTGATCGTGTTAAGCATTTGAAACATATTGATATTAGATATAATTTTATTTAAGAGTTAATGAAGGATGATAAATTAATTGGGGAACATAAAAAATAGATCAGACCGTAAATATGTTAACAAACGCATTGAATAAATATTTACCGTTGACATTCATAAATAAATGTGATCGGTATGGAAAGTAGGCTCAGTATTGTTTTTTTTATATACTATTACATTGAGGGGGGAGTGTTGATAGGTAAATGACAACACTGGTTTGATCGTTTTCTGTCTCTTCAAACTTCTAAGGTCTGTGTGTAATACAAAGGTTAATTTTAATAAATGATATCTTCTTTTACGGCAGAATATCTCTGTGTGTCATTCAAAATTCATCAGATACTTTTAAGACTACTGTTAAATTTCTGTAAAATTTATCATTTTACACAAATTTTACATATTTTTGTATCCGGCTACTTACTGGTAGATTAAATTGTACTAATAATATATGCTTTAACAAATGTTAAACCAAGTATCTACCTTCGCGATGTAAAATTGGGATTACGAGTAATGTTTTCATAATGGCCAACATGAACAAATGTTTTGAGCTACCAGCTGTTAAGACTGAATAGAGTGGAGTACATACCAATGTGGAAAAGCTGTTTCTAATTATTTTGATCTAGTATTTTAACACGAAATTATAAGAAATTACCTACAAAAGTAAGAAATAACAAAAGATTGAAGTAACCATATTGCCTTATAAACAAGTAACATAAAATAAATTTTGATCTCTTCCAAGCATTCGACAGTATTTATTTTTTGATCTCGTATGACAAAAAATTACTTAATTTTGTTTCGAAGTTTTGAGCCCTGTACAAACTGTGAATAGATAAAAAAAATAAAAGATTACGTGAATTTAGCAAAATACGTTAGTGCGTACAATAGAATGAACGGGATATTTCAGCAACTTGATCATGAAAATCTAATTGAATAAATTTGTGGATTCCATCCAAAATATATAAAATAATAACATGGGAACCACCATTTGAGATTAATCTGCAATTAACTCTTTTATTCCATTCAACTACAGCATCTCTTTTACGCTGTAGACGCTGACAGTCAACGCCTGACATTCCACATATTACCTATAAAGCTTAAGGTTTTTATCGGACATAAATCAGTTGGTATTCATGATCAATGGTTAACAAGAGATCAAATAAAAACAGCCAGTATAGCTTACTTTTAAAAATGATATTAATATGATGATTATAAATGATATTTGTAAAATTTGACGTATTTGTGCCTTTACACTGTGTATGAAGAAATAAATTATATCAGTGAAAAATCTGCTTCCCTAAGCTGATTAGAAGAAAAGCATTATTGCGATGATCTAATTACTTCTGGTTGTTGCAATGGGTCATTATCACCATATAGATATCGCCGTTTGTCTTTCATGGAGCGATATACTAAATTTAAGCTCTAGCAAGGTGACCTGCTATCACAGTCTTCTTAGAAACGATTTAGCGTGAAGAAGGTAAAATTCGGAAACAGTTCCAAATCTGGTTTATTGTATTATAAATGTGACAGAGACTGAGTGTTGTTAGTTAATTAAATGAGTTTCTCAGCGCCGTTTCATAGCATTTTTTTTTATTGTAAATATAAAAATTCTATGTTTTTTAAAAATGCATCAATATTTTTGATGAAGTTATAGGTAAAAAATGGTAATAAATTAGATAATAGTGCATTTTAATAAAAGTGTGACTTTTGAATAAGTTTAGCTCCCTTGAAATATATTATGGTTAATTTAGGAATTTAATGACAAATAAAGGGCTTCTTAATATGGGATCAGTTTCTTAGAGTCACACGTAATAAATTATTAATATCGACAGATATTTCACGACTTGGTTAGAGACGATAATGTAATTTTTTTTGATGTTATAATATCATTTGAGGTTCAGTTAGACTTAATTGAAATTAAAAATAGTATTGAATCAATAGATAAACGTGTAAATATTAAATTCACACCTGTGTCATTTAAAGATTGGGTAAATCATTTTCTTCCGTGCTTGTATATTGCGTCGACCTGATAAAAGTTTTTGAAGAAGCTTATTACCTTTGGGACCTCTCGACGAAATGAGATTTCAACCAATTTCAAATACAAACACTTAAATGTCGTTATGTGTATATCAATCAAGTCGATTCCGAATTGATTTTTTAAGTGTTTGGTAGAAATTTCAGCAGTAATATTCGCAGTGTTTATTTACAAGGGTTTTATCTAAAGAATGTTTCTCAACATTAACTCATTTTTCTCTTCAACTTATTGGATGAATGGCAAAAAATGAGATAAGTCTGAGTAACGGTTTTTTTCACATTAAGCTAGTAAGCTGTACAATTACATCAACGTTTTTTCCGACAATGGTCTGATAATTAGTAAAGTTTGCATCTTACAATTTATGCGCGTGTTAATTTAATGACAATAAACTCTCTTTAATAATATTAGTGCCCATGTGAGTAGACCTAGACTTAATTTTGCTAAGATTACTTTGTTGGCAAAGCAGCACATACATTAGGGCAATAAGTACGATTACCAGAACAGCGCTTGGTGATAAATTAAAGGGAGTGTTTTTAGCTAAACTCCAAAGCAAAGTTATTTGATATGAAGCTGCAATAGGTGAAGGAAATAAACCAGAAAATTAATGGGGTAAGTTTTTCTGGGCTTCATTTACACATACCATCGGGATTGGATCAAATTATTCATCCTTGGGTGATTAAATTGCCAAGTGTGTATGACTGAATCTCATCGAAATTTAAATTAAAATTACAGTGTCGCGAGTAGTACTTTACAACTGCTATAGAAAAATTAATAAAACCTCTTAGTTACGAGCAGAACTAGCTCTTCCCAAGTTGCGTACATACTTAAACACTTATAAATATTTACCATTGTAGAGCATACATAAACACTAATATTATTTTTCACACTATAAATAAGTCGCCTAATAATGTATCATCCATTGGCGAAAGAAATAGGATTTTTTTATAAACTATGAAGTTTAGAATCGCATCAAAATTTCCGGGAATCTTTAGGCAAAATTCTAGTAAAAATATTTTTTTTTCACAATTTTGACTTTAGCGTCTAGTTTTCTGGATATATTTTCAATAATATCTCTTGAAATATTATACGTAAAATAATGAAAAACTGTTTTTGAAAATATTATAAATATTGATTTTCAATTGACAGCCAAAATGACATGCATAGTTTTAAAAAAATAGTGCCACATTTAACCTTCCTGTCGTTCCTATTAAAAATATTTTTAGACCTACTATTAAGGTACATTCATGTTATTCATATATAATGTTCCTTATTACTATGCCAGCTAAAACATGTCTTATTACTAAGCTAGATAATGTGCCTTATTACTATACCAGCTAATGTGCCTTGTTTCTCTGCGAGCTAATGTGTTTTTTTACTGTGCTAGTTAAAATTTGCCTTATTACTATTCCAGCAATATAAACTTGTTGCTAAATGCCATAGACCAGTGATGAGCAGTAGCGCCACTGGTGAAAAAACTGCATACATCGCAGGCGCAGCTGCCCAGCGTGGTCATTAATAAGTCATTGTGGCCTATATCCAGCAGTGAACGTAGACGTGATGTTGACAGCTAGGCAAGCAGTAGATACATCAAGCCATTTCTAATAAAATACCTGTGATATACAAATAGACAGGTGAATACGTCATTGTGGCTCTATTATAAATGGAAAGTTTATTTGACTTCGATACCTCTCAGGTGTAATTCATAGCATCAAACTCAAACTATAATCATCACGAGTGGCTCAGCAAAGAATATAGTTGTTAGATCTATTTTTTCAATATAATATTCTTTTGATTTCACACCTCTCTAGAAGACGGGTCCAAGCTATAAGTTTATTGTCCAATTATTTAGCTAATTTATTATCCACATGAAATACTTGAAATGAATAATATATCAATTTCCATAACAGTTTATTATTGAGGGTGTTTTGAAATTCATAGAAATATCTTCGAGTATTTGAATAAAATACAACATAACACTAATGAATTTGTATCTGTTGCAAGTGCCCATAACTTTAGTTATAACTATACTTATAAAAATATTAAGTTTTTTTTATTTTTATGTGAGATAATGTCAAAAACTACTAAACCGATCTCAAAGTTTTTTACAGACCTCCGTTGATAACTATTTCATTTGGAAGGAAACAATTTTACGGTAGGTTGTATAATATTACCTTCTTCTGTATTTCTGTATATTTGTTACAAGCTGTAATTGTAAACATTGTGTGAAGGCCTGCATAGTTTACAAAAAATATCTAACATTGAAGGGGCCTGGTATTTACACGTGAGAATATTGCGAATAGTGCCTCATCATGTTGTTGATTACATTTTTGAAACTACTTCTTAAAGCGTCATTTTTCATTTTTCCGTAATGTGTACAAAATATTTTATCTTATAAAAATACATTTTATATTTTTCTTTAGATATTTACTTTGAAAACTTGGTAAGAAACTTTTCCATTTTTACTATATTTATTGAATTCCCAGATCATTACTGTCCACAAGTGATCGGAGGAGGGACGTTAAAGACGCGTCGAAATGGCGGGTGGTTGTCCTCATGGATCGATTAAGAACGAGGGAAGGGGTCCCAAAGGGGAATGTAGTTTGAATCGTAATTTATTTTGGTGACTTGAATTGATATAGATTACGTTGTAACAATAACATGAAGAGTGATTTAGGCTGTGTTTTGTGCTATGTTGTGGACTTGCATATTACCTTACAGAAATATAAAATTATTTTCTCACCATGACAGGATTACTATGGAATTCTTTGATTTACAACTCAAAAATTAGGAATAGATTATCTCTTCGAATGGAATAAATCGACATATAAGTACGTTTTTAAGTAATGATTATCATTTGACAATACGCATACAGTATAATAGGAAGTGGAATTGTAAGTTAAAAATTGTAAAAGCCTTGTCTCTGTATACTGATATTGTGTAATGTGTATGTCTGTAATGAAGTAGCTGGTCTCCCTGGCTTGGAATAGATAGGTAAAGATTTCATAAAACTTCTGTGGAAAAACATTCAGGAAAAAAAGTATGTCATACATATTTTCACATATACTTAATGATTTAAAAAGCGCACGACAACTCACCTCGTCGACGAATGCTTTTCTTCGACTTCAGTACTTTCATCATAATAGAAGAAGTATCATATTTTCACATCATATCTATTAATTATTCATCTAAAGTTCCCACATGAACGTTACAGGACAGTTTTTACTGTGATGAAGTTACAGGACTAATTGATTCGTATGGAAACTGGATGGATAGTTGATTCGTATAGGTATTATATGAAAATTACTTCATCTATACGATGAAGGTCAATAAAATGAGTTTTAAGTTTAATGAAGGAACGAATTCAGTTTATTATTTACTTGAAAAGTCGCGTAATTACAAGCAAATAGAAGTGGCGGGAGACTTTGTTAGATAATATGTGTTGATAATTATAATTATAAAAAAAATAGAAATAGAAGAAAATATAGAGAGAAAAAAGAAATTGAATTGGATAGACAGAAAAGAGTATTTGTATAAAGACTCGAGTGCGCCATTTGGAGCGGTATGAAATCCCCGTGGAAATCGTATACATAAGACAAATTCTCTATTGTGCTCTTCTCCTATATATCGTAACATGGCATTATATAGCCAATCAATATCCCTCTTTTAGTGAAGTCTTGTTAACTTAAAATAAAATATTTTTAAAATCGCGACATTGCGACGTATTTTCATAGAAGAAAGGAAACATACGTTTTGAATAATTTGTTTACCATACGTACTTTTTTAGTTTTTGTTATTCAAAATAATGTAACGATACACACCTATCAATAAAGGTTTTTTATGCTTCCGAAAATTTTATATTTTTGAAAGCAGTATAATTTGATTTAGCAAATGTATTGAAGTCATGTTTTAGCGAAAAATTGGAACCATTTTAATTTTAAATTTTGAAATATTTATATCGGAAAAGTAAAATTAGAATATGATATTATAAAACGATTAAAATGTAAAAAAAAACTTAAGTAGTTTAATTACCATCATATGTAAAAATGATGGTAATAAACTACTAATATTTTAAATTTAATATTTTATTCTTTAAAACTACCGCGACGTCAGCCTTCCGCAAATGCATAAGGAATATCAGGTTATTGATCACCAGCAATCAATTAAAGCGAAGAAGGGAAATTGATTTCGAATCCCTCGAAAATTCTATAAGTCAATGCGGCAACTTGACTTATAGGAGCCCCTGCGATTAATCGTGTAAATAAAATTTGATTAAATTTTTTAATATGTCAGGCATGCATCAATATACGCTCAAGGACTTTAATTTTGCCTTGCAAGGTGTGATGTTTTTTCTTCAACTCACTTGTGTAATACACCAATATCCCGACATAAAATTTAAGTTACCTTTGAGAAACAGGTCGGTTATTGGTTCAGTAGATGTATTTTTGCTTATCTGCATCTGGAGAATAGTTCGGTTTCCAAAAGTGATTAAATTTTGTTTCTTTACCCTTGAAATTTGTGAAAAAATACCATTAATTCAACGTTAAGTACTTTAAATGAATTTACATAAACAATTAATGTTTGAACTGCAAAAACAATAAAACGATTTCGCACAAGACATTAGAACAAAAATAAGTCGGTTATATTCAAGCGCTTTTCGAGGCAGGAATTGTGATCTACAGTTACATATGAGAATATATTTCAATGTACAAATATGTATGTATATACAAATTGCTTTGTAATCAGTCTTTCTTCCAAGCTAAACCATATAATAAAATCTTAGAATCGAGAATCCTTGAACGCTTTATTTGATATAAGTTGCACTGCATTAATTAAGATAGAAACGTTTCTCAAATTGTTTCGTTATAATTTTGGATGTATTTAGTGTCGTTAGTTTTAATCTACTTAATTATTGAACTAAATGAGCCTCTATTTTAAATGTTCAAAGTGAAAGCAGATTTTACTGTAAATAATTTATTAAGGATCTGTCGTAACACTAAATTTATAAAAATTATATACATGAAATAGCTTCAATGCACCCAAAATTTATATGTAAAGACATTAGCCTTATTATTATGTAATTCACAGTACCGATGAAACTTTGTTTTTCATAGGAACTGAAATATTTACCATAGATGCTCTTCCAGTTTATTTTGTTTCCAATTGACAGAACAAATCGTTTTCTCAGTAGGTATGTTTCTCATTAATGCGAAAATTATATTGATATACTTTCATATTTAAATAGTTGACATAAAATACTCGTAATTCCTGTTTTATTCGTACTTAAGAGGTGTATTAATTACTATCCGTCCATAGTAAGTCTTTATATAGATACAATATATAAAATATAAAATCCACATAATGAAAAAAAAATTCAATACTTGTTATCTTGCTTTGAAAGAAAGAGAATAAAATTATTGCTTTAAAAAGTAAGCAGTGGTATTTTTATAAGTACTCACCTTTTGGACTTTAACTGAAAACTTATTGTTTTTATTAAACTTTTACTTATATATAAAGCCATGTGGAGCTGGAATAGTGAATGACCGCTGAAAATTATACGGCATCGTTTGAGAAATTGTTTATTGTTTCTATGACGATTATATACGAACTCATACAAGAACAAGAAAGGATTAAGTATACTGTTTTAGAAAACTTATTTAGATTGTAGAAGAATTAAATTCTAAAGTTTCTGCGTCCATGCCATAAAAATATTCTCAAGCATTTCATTTGTGAACGTATTTCAAAATGTTTGCTTTGATATTGAAGGCGCTGTGAAGTTTTAACGAAGTAAGTTGAAAGTTTATAATTGTATTGAGAATGTAGTAGGAGTGTCCTGGTAGTTTATAGATAAACTAATATTTAACACTTTTTTGTATTCAACTAGGTTATTGGAATCCTGAATTTGTTAGACATTCGAGTCATAATAATGTATTAAACACTCAGGTCATATTGATGTAGAATAAAACCATTAAATATCACTTAATGCTTTTTAATTATTTTGATTTATTTAGTCATATTTGCAGTATATCCAAACCTTTTGTTTATTTTATTAACATTTTAATAATGTTATTATTTACACAACATTATTATAATGTTAATGGCACTTTATAATAATGTTATTATTGTTAGTGTGAGATAATTTGCAAATAAATTCAGAACCGAATAATGCTATTATTCTTCAGATTAAAATTGTGATTTTTATATTACAAATGAATTTTGTTTAATATTTTAATTATTTATTTTTGATTAATCATTATTCTTCTATTCTAATTTTTTAAATATTTCTTTTTTAATCATTATTCTTAGTATTTTTATATATATAATTAGGGAACAAAAACCAAGAAAATTTAAATTTTATTAAACTTATTTATGTATCCATACTTATAGATGTAGTGGCTAGTATTAACCTATATAAGGTTACATTTATTTATTTGCATATCCCCCGATGTAGACTATCAATGAATAGGTCTTCCAAAAATATATGTTATAAGTATTTTTCGATACAATGATCCCTTTATGAAATATTTAGCTTAAAATGGTTCTTATTTATCCCACCACTTAATATCCCACCTGAAGATGTTGTAATACAACGAAACCTAGGTCGTGGTTAAAGAAATTAAAGAAAGTAGAAATAATACTACATCACGTAGTTTTATTTAATTGTGAATAATGAATTTCTACAAAATTAACGCTAAATATATTCAATCAATGGTTCTTATTGATAGGGATAGGCATTGGAGATGGGTACTTCTATCAGCTAAACCGTTTATTTATGAATATCTGAAAATTATTCACGATAATATTATATATAACCAAATCAAAACAGCGAACATCATCACAACCAAGTAAGCTCTACTAGTTTACGAGTAGCGATCGTCTAACTTATGACACGTAGTTGGGTCTGTTAAAAGTTCGTTGTACCTTCATTCAAATAACTTATCAATAGTTAAAAATAACTTTATTTTGAATAACATTTATTCATTTATTAATAACTATTCGTTAACTTTAGAAACTTGCATCTGCGTCAAGTCTTCCACTCAAGCGCATAAATTTAAACAAATTGTGTTGCTAATTATTTATATTTTTTACACATTAATTTATGAGAGCTTAGCGTTTCCTAAACTGCCCTTAAATATTTTAATTAAAAATAACAAGTAGTCTTAAACGTTTACACATGACTAAAGTATACAGAATCCTAGTAATGCAAGTTCAATTAGTGCTTAACATATTTTTACTTTTAAAGACAATTTATAAATACTAACATTTTTCGGTCTATGAATTTTTTATTTCTCAAACTAACTTTCGTTCCGCAACTCAATTTCGGGTGTAAATTTTTAATCGAAATGTTATTTTTTCAATATATTGTCGAAAAATTATGCCATTTAGTTTCCATATTCCCGGGTTCATTAATGAAAAAGGGATATCTTTTCTGTCCATCGCTGACACCTTCTCCATTTCGTTATTTTGAGAATACGGGAATAAAATGTTACAAGTACATGCTACATACCGAGATCTTAATTAATATGCGTGTAACTGGATAGTTAATTGAAAATCTATTTTTATTATGTATAAAAATATCCCATTCCTGTAGTATAGATTGGACTAAACGATAATTGCTAAATTGTATAGTAAATATTTTTTAACTCCAACTTCTAAGCAAAGTTCTGACCATTCACAATTTTAACCAGATATGCAAATTTAAAGTGATGCTCTTAAAGTCTATGAGCGTAAATTATTGATATTAATACAATGATAGTCATTATTTTTCACAATAATATAAAATTAAAAAAAAAATTCATTCATCCAAATAATTCAATAATTGCAAAATGCACATTTTCTTTTTTGTGTAGGAAGGAGAAAATAATTTTTCCCCTTTTTTCATTTTACATCACGGTTTTGATACACTGGTAATTCATACTTATTTTCACTTTATTTTAGCTTCTGAAATGGATTTGTGGGCAAAATATTGACGACACTAACAATTGATTTGGAATTCCAATTTATTAAACCGTCTACGATTTCTAATATTACTATTCGCAATGAAAATATGTTGCCTAGCACAGTTTTCACATACGTATAAATACCTTGAATTCAAAAAAGTATGAAATTTAGCACCTACAATTTTCTAGTAACCTTTATATTAATATCTAGTAAAATAATTTTTTTCCATTACTTTGACTGTCAATTTTGAAGATATTTTGTGAACATTTTCAACATTATCTCCAGAAATATGTTCCTTAAAATTAAAAAAAGAGTTAGATTTTTGGAGTACTTATGGCAATCTCAATTGATATCATATACCACACGCAAAAATAAAAAAAATATTTTGATATAAATATTCTTTTAGTGTTAATAGCCGTTTTTAAATAAATTTAAGAGAGAAAAGCGAACAAGTTATTTTATAAAAAATCCTAAAAAGAATCCTTTTTTCTTTTAACATACACAACTCAAAATATACTCTGCTTACTGTAGTGTTAATAGAAAATTGTTTTCCCTTAATGTTTCCTTTCTGAAACCGGTTACAAAAATTTTAATTCTTTTCTATATTTTGATTCCTTTTGATATTTCAAATACTGAAGAGATATTCACATTATTCTGTTAAACTTTGCAGGAACACCTTTCCATCTCAATAGTCTTCCGTCTTCATCTTGATTTCTTTAGAAATACTAGGATATTGTTAAAAAACTCGCAAATGATATTGATTTTTAATGATCTATATACAAAGTATCTAAAAATGGGTTACCGATGTTACAACTTTGTTTGTCCATTAATGCATTCCTCCGTAGAGCAACAGATTTCAACTGATAGGCGGATTTGTATTCATGCATTTGTATTCAGATTCTGATTAATTTGTTTTTGCAAATGGCCACTGTAGGTATTTTTGCATGTCAATAATTAAGAAAGATTTACTCTAAATAGGAAATTCATAAATCCAGAGTCCTCATCACTGAGATGAACATGTGCATAATATGCATTTTATATGAGAACACGTGGAAGCCCTTTTTGCTGGTATGTCAATTGTGTATTTTAAATTTCTTTCATGAATGTTAGGATTTATATTCAGTAATAGATTTTGTGAGTAGAACAGAAGCTGGGATCAAACGAGATCACTATTCTAATTATTCCTTAAATTCTAACTAATTTTTGCTTAAATTTGCATGAACCTGGATCGCGTGTATGTATGAATTAACGAATTCTGTCCTCATTAGTTTTTCGAACGTCCCCCAACCGATCTCTATGTCATTATCGATGGCATCTCATTGCATGATTGTATTATTGATACGTTTAAGGCTGCATATACAATACTCAGATTTATTATACAGCACTCCTCGCAATACTACGACTACAACTGTAAAAAAGAAGAAAAAGATTTGGCCGATCTTTAATACTGCCGTCTGTAGCCATTTGAAAACAAATGTCTCTCCAATTTCTCAATTTTTAAATTACAGCTACTCTCTTTACATGTATTCTTCGCCTTTATATTTGTCGTGCTTGTTTGGGTGCAACTCTATGAAAATATGAAGAAAATTTCGCTGAGCTGGATACTTGTTCAAAATGTTAACAGCTTACATTGATAAATCATCAGTCCACTAGTATAAGCAGATAAACAGTCAATTTACTTTCCTCAAGCAAGTGACAATATCAGTTTAGACTCGAATTGTCCACAGATACTTTTGAGTGGTAACATCTAGTGTTGGAAACCTTGCTCTAATTGGATTTGAAATACTGTTCAATTTGAGAATCGATAGTGAAAATCTGGATTATTTTGGTAGTTAATGACCAGTTTTTTTATTTTCGATACGTTTAATTTTTATATATATTTATATATTTATTTTAATTTCCTTTTTAAAATAACTAAGCGTGCAGTGACAATTTGTTCAATAACTTTTTCAATGGAATAACATTGAAAAAATGTCGCCTTGCATTAGTTATGAATAAGTTATTTAAATTATCTCTAATGTACTAAATTTAGTGTATTCACTTGAAATAATTTTTAAACGTTGGACTTTTTATAAATTTTCTATTTTGTAAAAGTTTTATTTTTCCTTGTTTGTAATGAACAAAAAAAGCGATTGTGGGAGAAACGTTAAGGACTCGTCGATACGACACGTAGTTGTCCTCAAGTATCGATTAAGAATGAAAGAAGTGAACTCGAAGGGAATTGAGTTTGAATCGACTTGATTTTTTTTAGATTACGCTATCACTGTGAGAGCAAAATTGAGTTTGACTCTTAATATTGCAATGTTGTAGACTTGTGGGTTACCTAATAGACATATATCATTATTTTCTTTTCCTGATATGGTCACTATAAAATGCTTTCCTTTACGGGTAGAATATTACGAATAGGTTATCTAGTCAAAGGATAAAATGAGCATTTAGGTAAATTAGCAGCAATAATTAATAATAATATGCTTTTAATTTAATTGGATTTAGAATTTAAATTAAATTTGTTCAGATCTTGTCTTTTTGAACCGACATTGTTACATAACTCACACCTCGGCCTAGTTTTATATAAGCGGGTAATTTTTTTTAAACCATTGCTTTAAAAAAATATTGAATCCCATCTTCGTATGAATATTTTTGTTATTATTCACATAAAATGGTAAATGCATGAAAGCTATGCAAAACGATTAAGATAATTACGCATGATAAATCCTAGAAAATTGAGTTGAAAAATTATGTTATTTTTAAGAGTTAATTAATAATTAAAGAAGTTTAGCACGATAACCACTAGAAATTGAGCTTAAAAATTGTTTTACGTTTTAAGAATAAAATATTTGTTATCGATTTTACGTAATATATACAGGTATCATGTCGTAGACTCTTCTGTAGAACTTCAGAGGAAAAATATGTATTCCCATATTTTTTCGTTATGTATAAGTAAAGAACTGCAAAATACCTTCTCGATATATACATTTTTCTTATTTAATCGACCTTCGTCGTCTCTAATCGGGTAATTTCCCCAAAATATTTATAAATTGTGAAAATATAAAAGTTTCCCGTGAACCGATATATCTATTAATGAAAAGGGGTGCCAAATCCATTCAGTAGTTGCTAAGAAAATAGCGTACGTACAGAGAGAAAAACGCGTCAGGGGACTTGCTGTAAAATATGTGTTGATAATTATGGAAGAATTGTGTAAATTTGATATTTTGGGAAGAAAGAGAAACAAGATGAGAAAATAAGGAATAACACGATTGTGGAAGTATCAGGGGTATGATTTTTTTCAGATAGCTTTGAAATTGTACTAGAGCGAAGGATTTCTGATGTTAATATCTAATCAATATCTTAAATTTAAACCGTTAGCCGAAAAGAAATATGCATAAAAGGACGAATTATGTTTATTAATGAGAAGTGTATTAAAGATTCAAGAACCTTAACGCTAACCAGGCGTAGAAAAATCTGCGAATCTAATCCCGATATAATGTCTGCGTAAATCCTTCAAACTATTACAAAAATAGTGAAAATATTGCGTAAATCATGTATCAATCAGCGATTGAAACTCAGAAATGTAGTCATATTTTTCAGTTTAAATAAATAACGCGAACATTCGCTTTAGAACGGAACATTCGCGTGGAATTGAATTTTTGAAAATTGGAATTCGCGTGAATATTCGATTTAAATCAGTTTAAAATATAGAGCTATAATAACTGTTTTCGTATATATTTTGTTTTATTATATTTTGGAGTTCTAACACCGTCTATCCTGAATCTCATCTTTAATAATATAATGTATGTGTAACACTAATGTACATATGATAACTTATGGTTTCAAAAGCAATTCCTGGCCGTTAACCACAAAGAAGGAATATTATCCAATTACTGATATTACTTTTCGAGGTAAATTTGAGAAAAATTTGTTAATACCAGTAATATTGACGAGAATTTTTTGTGAACTGTTTTGATAGATATTAATAATAATGAAGAAAAACCAAATAACCTAAATTTGGCACATTGCAAATAAAAAGGAGGAGGTTCTAAAATAAGGAAAAATATGTTTTTTCATCAGCGGAAGAGATATTTTTTTGGGGTAATTTATGTCCATTTAGGTTCATTAAAATAAAGGAGTTTAACCGGCTGTAATTATTTGTTTTAAATTTACTGCAAATGAAAAATCCTTTCTTCTTTTTTCAAAAAAATAACTCTCCTTTCGTCATTAATACAGTTTATTTCAAAATCAGTCGTACTGAGATGCTACTGTTAACATTTATATGATGTGGTTATTTCAGTCTGATTTAAAATATAATATCAATTAACATTACTAAGATTGATAACATTTTCTCAAATTTTTCTTAAAATTATTATTCCAAACGGTAATTAATTAATGCAGAAATGAAAAACAGATGGATAATTGTCATGGACATAATTAAAAGATTGTATCGTCTAAGAATATTTTATCTCTTCTATACGAGGTAAAAGAAATAATTGAAAAGCAGTGACTTAAAAAATTAATAAAAGATTGCCAGTGTACCCATAAAAACTAAAGACCGTTTTGATTAAAGAGAAACTTCAAAAATGTTAGTTTTTATCGCATCATAAATTATTTAAGTGATAACTTATAATAAGATAACATTACAGAGATTTTAAGGTGAGTATAAGAACCGTTTTCGAAATGAAGGGATAGAATAGTAGACATAGACATATGCACCGTAAATGTCTATGTCTACTATTCGTTCATTCTTAAAATTCTCACCAATTCTCATAATCTTACATCGTTATAATTATAATCACTATTATGTAAATTAAGAGCACGTTATCATTATCCTTTGTGTACTTCGATTTTTTTTATTTATTATTTTTTTGCTTTCATATTTCTTTTCTTTACCCTTTAGGTACAGTTATTAATATATTTCATGTATATCCCAAAAATTCCATTATCGTAACGACGTGATTATTTCTACGATTTGGATCCGGTATATTTTTAAAACGCTTGATATGTTCATATTATTTTTTGTAATTATTATTTAATTATTATTTTATTATTATTTTATTTTATTATTTTATTATTATTAATCGTAAGCTACCGTTTAGGCTAGGGTAGAATTTAAAAAAAATGTCTTCTGAATGGACAATTTTTAAATTTTTTTATTTATATATTTGAACTGAAAAATTTGACTATAATTCTGAGTTTAAATAGCTGATTGATACGTATTTGCTTTCAGGTTCTTGAATCTTTGATACACTTGTCATCATAAAACATAATTTGTCCTTTTATGTATATTCATTTTCTGCTCTACGCTTTGAAGTTAAGATATTAATTAGATACTAACAACAAAAATCGTTCATTCGAGTACAATTCTCAAAAAAAATCGTAACCCTGCTACTTCCACAATCGCGTTATTTCTTATTTTCCCATCTCTTTCCTCTCAAAATATAAAATTTTTGCAATTCTTCTGTATTTATCAATAAACATTTTATTAGGTTTAGTCCCCCGTCGCGTTTTTTTCTATGTATATACGATATTTTCTTAGTAGCTACTGAACAGATTTGGTATATATATCGGTAGATAGATCGGTTCACGAGAAACTTTCAAATGTATAATATTTATATACATATATATATATATATATATATATATATATATATATATATATATATATATTGTGAAAATTACCGATTTAGAGACGATGAGGGTCGACAAAATAGGAAACATGTATAAATCGAAGAGGTATATTGCAATGCTTTACTTATACATAACGAAGAAATATGGGGACATATGTTTTTCCTCTGAAGTTCTACAAAAAGGTCCGCGACATGATACATGTATAATTAAGTAAATCTATAAAAAATATTTTATTATTAAAAACAAAAAACAATTTTGCAACTAAATTTTTAGAGCTTATGGTGAAAACTTTCTTAATTATTAAATTCCTCTTAAAAATAACACAATTTTTCAAATCAATTTTCTAGAATTTATCGTGCCTATTATCTTCATCGATAAGCATGGTGTTCAAGCATCTTATATGCTATCTTATATGAATAATGATAAAAGTATTCATATGAAGATGGGGCACAATATTTTTTTAAAGCAGTGGTTTAAAAAAAATTACCTACCTGTGCAAAACTAGGGCGAGGTGTGAGTTAGATGACAATATCGGTTCGAAGAAAAAAGGTCTGAACGAATTTAATTTAAATTCTAAATGCAATTAAATAAAAGCATATTATTAATCAGTACTGCTACTAATTTACCTAAATGCCCATTTTGTCCTTTTGACTAGATAAACTATTCGCAATATTCTACCCGTAGATAAAAGAATTTTATAGTGACCATATAAGGAAAAAAAAAAAATGATATATGTCTATTAGGCAACCCACAAGTCTACAACATTGCAATGTTCAGAGTCAAACTCAATTTTGCTCTCTCAGTGATAGCGTAATAAAAAAAATCAAATCGATTCAAACTCAATTCCCTTCGAGTTCACTTCTTTCATTCTTAATCGATACTTGAGGACAACTACGCGTCGTATCGACGAGTCCTTAACGTTTCTCCCACGATCGCTTGTGACCAGTAATGATCTGGGAATACAGTAATGACGATGTGATAGAAAAGTTTCTTTGCCAAGTTTGCAAAGTCGAGATCGATAATTGTACGTAATATATATTTTATAAGAAAGCAAACACTTTTTGTTCATTACAAACAAGGAAAAATAAAACTTTTGCCAATAGCCTCAAAAATATAATGAAAATTGATGGGGCTTTATTTACGATATTCTCTCTGTAATATACAAGCTCGTACCGATGTTAAGGTTATTTCTTCATTCAGGGCTGAGTTTCACCTAGTGTTTACTACTAAGACTAGTAATAAATACATTGAAATATAAAAAAATCGAACGTTTAAAAATTATTTCAAATGAATACACTAAATTTAGTACATGAGAAATAATTTAAATAAATTATCATGACTGTAACGTAATTTTAAAAATTCTAAATACCATTCGTCTTCAGCAGTTATCTATTGCAGATTTATTTAATTAATTTTCATTCACATAGAATATCATAAACAAAACAGAAGAAAATTGTGTTTGATGTTAGGAATAGAAAAATCAAGCTCATTAAAGGGATATTTATTTAAATTGACGTTATATTAAGGCATTAGGGTATTGTAGAGGGGAAACTACCACATGTTTGTGCCATTTTGACAAAGGATCTTATGTATTTAGATCACTTTTATTCTCATTTCGCTGTGATCTGCGATTTTACTCTCCAGGTCACTAGCACCTGTTAAATTTACCTTACATATAAGTAGAAGAGAAACGGAATAGAAACAACTGGTAGTAATTAAGAAAAAACATGAGCAATAAAGGACAATAAAGGTTATGACGATAAATATAAATCGATTAAAAAAATTTAAATCATTGAAAAGAAGCAAATTTTTTATTTCCCATTTTTCTAACTTCTATTTATATTAATTACCCCATGTTTTTACATAGACGACTGGGCCCATTTCTTTAAAAACAAAAGAAAAGAATTTGTTTTTCATGTATAATTTGTTTTAATTCAACCTTTTCAAAATATCGTGACGAATTATACGTCATGTCACTGTGTCTATACACACTTAAGTGAAACTACGTGATGTAGTATTATTTCTACTTTCTTTAATTTCTTTACCACGACCTAGGTTTCAAAACATCTTCAGGTGGGATATTAGCAAAGATTCTTTCTAATATCCCACCTGAAGATGTTGTAATACAACGAAACCTAGGTCGTCGTAAAGAAATTAAAGAAAGTAGAAATAATACTACATTACGTAGTTTCATTTAAGTGTGAATAATGAATTTCTACAAAATTAACGCCAAATATATTCAATATTCAACTGTGTCTATAGTAAATTGATCTTATTAGCTGAAAGTGATATTTAGGAGGGTTTTTAAAGGTTTCTTTGGGAAATTGTGATTTGATATAACAAATGCAATCAACTGATTTTATGAAAACAAATAGGATATATTTTTAAATTTCGAACTTTTAAATACAATTTTCAGGACGATGAGAAGACTCAACTTTACACATGCTCACTTCACATAGAAAAGTCGATCAATTTCTAGTTGTTTTGTAAAATTTGTGTTTTTTTGTAAAAATAATTCTTGTAAAAACAATGTATTATGTATATAATATAGTTAATGCCTTATGTATATAATATAGTTAATGCATTAAAATAGTTATCATATTTCCGCCAACATTAGATTCAGAAATTTATATAAGTAAATTATCTTATTTCAACCATTTATCGTTATTTTCAATGGCCATCATATTCACATAATGTTAAATATTCATTAAACTAACTTTGTACTTAATTTCCCACTTATTTATTTTCGTGTTTATGTGTTAAAATCTGTGTCAAAATAGTTTTTTGGTTCTATATTTAAAAAGTCAATAAAATAATCGAATAGACATAATTAGCTTCTTTATTTTATAAAAGTCTCTTAAGTATGATGGATAAGTTTTTTTTACTTTTTTATGATTTCTGCAAAACAAATATTACTGCTTAACATAAATTATTTAAAATGATAATAATATTTTAATGACTACATCTTCTATACATATATATATATATATTATATATATATATATATAATATTACTCAATCACTAACATTTTACGTTAAATCTTTTTTATTTGAACCAACTGCGACGACCGCCTTCCACAAATGTCATAATTAATCTCTGGTAGTTATTGATCATCAGCTATCACAGAAACGATATTACAGCGCGATATTAAGACGCACGTTCACTTTCAGCAATCAAATAAGCCGAGGAAGAGAGGCTTGAGGAAAATCGAGTTTGAGTTGCTTGAAAATTCGATGTCATTTTGGTACTTGAATTATTGAGACCACGGCTGGTAATTATGAATATTAAGTTTCATTATTTTTTAAAATATGTCCTTAATGCATTTTCACCTTTACGAATTCAATGATTTTCATTTTCTATTCCAGATTGTTTCGAACTTTTTCTAACTTTTTCTAACGAACTATTCCAGATTGTTCGACTTAATTCAACTGCGAGAAACTGGTTGGAACTTGATTAAGTAGAAGTGAAGTAATAAACGTCTGAAAAAATTAATCAATACCAAAAACTGACAAAATGTTTTTTTATTACCCTTGAAATTTGCAAAGAAATATCGTTAGGGTTTACATCAAGTTACCTTTCAAATTTGCTATTACCCTTGAAATTTGCAAAGAAATATCGTTAGGGTTTACATCAAGTTACCTTTGAAATTTGCTATTACCCTTGAAATTTGCAAAGAAATATCGTTAGGGTTTACATCAAGTTACCTTTGAAATTTGCTATTACCCTTGAAATTTTCATAGAAATATCGTTAGGGTTTTCATCATATTAAATGAATCTTCTTAAAGACATTAATTTATGATTTACTATTATGATATTTTTACGATATTATTGTCAAATACGATTTTATTGTCAAAAGAAATAGAATAAAATTAAATCAGTTAAACTTATATTTCAAGCGCGTATCAAGTCAAATGTTTTCAGACCAATATTTTCGTATAAGCAGATGCAAACTTCTGTTTTTAGTTAATGTGTAGTACGTATTTTGCTCACTTTGCTCCTGTATTGTTATTTGAATGGGACTCCACCTTGCAAGATACTCCATCAATACACCTCGTCTGAATACGTCAAAATCCTTTATTTGGATTTTAATTACTTAATATAACCTTTGTATTATTATTGCTACCTTTTTCCTCAAATTTATATCGTTTTGTCAAAATTATTGTTCCATTTTTTCTCTTCTACCCTTTTTATGAATATGTTTATGATCTTTGCCTCATTTAGTTCATTGAAAGAAAGTTTATTAACATAACTAGTGAGAGTTTATGGTAAAATAAATAAAATATTTTTTTAATTACTAGATTTTCCATTCAAGACATTTAACGAAAATGTTACATGCAACAATTAGTTTCACCCCACACTACATTAAATAATTATTGAATTACACTAAATTAGATAATTATTGAAAATAAAAACAACATTTACGATATTAATCAATTAATCAATTTGTAAATTCAAAGAAATTTAGGAAATAAAATTTAATTTTAAAGACATCATTCATAAATCTGAAAAAAAATTGGCCTTTATCTTACGAAATACAGATTAATTTTTTAATTTGTAAACCAATGTACTACAATCCAAATGTTATAAAATATGCTATGTTTCTTCTAAACAAATACGCCTTCCGATTTAAAATTGTATGTGGACAAATATTAGTCCGTTGTATGTGGAAAAATATTAGTCCCCTCTTTGGTTATATTTTTCATTTAATACCGTCCCAGATTTGAATTTATCGTGAAAATAACATATCCAGCCGATACTTCTATACAGATGCAAGGCTTGGATTAGTAAGAAAGATCTTAGGAAATGTATAGAAACATTCGAAATGTCGACCTATAGATGCCTGGTGTCCACACCTACGATTCAGAAATTCACCAATGAGAATATTTTCCAACGGTTTGGCCACAAAGGCAAGCTTTTGCTAACCATCGAATAATGTAAATTTCTATATTTGGGGTATGAGCTCAGGCATGGCAAATACTTGTTGTAAAAGAAAATCATGGTTACATATCATCTGAGATTGCGAAAATTGTCGAATTTTTTTTCTTTGCCAAGGCCAAGACCAAATACAAAAAGAAGAACTTGCCAATTGGAGGTTAACTGCAAACTTATTATTTTTAATAAATTTTGATGTAAATATTTCACAACTTTATTTAAAATTTTACGCATTAAATTTTAATATATACAAGAATTGAAAGTAAATTTTAATTAAATGGCTAATATATTTTAGTAGCCATTTTGGACTATTCGCAGTTCGTCGCTTCACTTATAACATAATATTTATACTGTAGTGCGAATTAACTTCTATTTAATACGATTTAAAAAAATATATGGCATTAGATTAGTGAATACCTACAGGCAATAAACCGGTATCGATTGAAAAATCGTTTATTGTTTCTATGAAGGAATTTTAGACTCGAAAAGTAAAGGAATGACGATGAAAACTGTCTTAGATAACTTTATTCAGATTTGAGAAAAATTAAATTCTATACTCTCTAGGTTGATGCTATTGAAATATTTTAAAACAAGATGGATTCCATTATGAACGCACTACAAAATAAACGCGGGCGCCACGAAGTTTTAACGAAGTAAGTTGAAACTTTGTAATTATACTGATGGTGTGAGAATGAATTTTAGAGTAATTTTTAGATAAAAAATGTTTAACAAGTTTTTATTTTCCATTACAGTATTTCAAAACTTCAATTTGCTTCTTCTTCAAAATAGAACAATTTATTTAACACTCACGTTATATTGTTGTAGGACAAAAAGGACACGCAAAAGCTTGTTTAGTCCTTTGGTTTCTTTTGATGTTCGCAACTTAATCAAATTATTTATTCAATTTATCACTTTTATGTATGATATTTGTCATTTGAATTTTATAGATTCCTTATTTACATTGTACTATAGATTACATACTTCAATTTTACATAAAAAATCGTATTAGGAAATTATTTACGGCCCTATTTTAAGACGAAGTTCATGTAAAAAGCGGGGAAGGGAAAGTCATAAATTCTTTCCAACTTACTTCGTGGGATATCCTTGAAAATATTTCTTCGAGTATATTAAAAATATATGTCAGTTGAAATGTAACGAAGTGGGCGATCGCCGGAGTTATCGTTTTTGGATCGTTTTAGGATTCCGTATTAATATAAAGTACCCTGTAATCCCAAAATGTTTGTTAGTCCATTCATCGCTTATCCATACATCACCAGTCACGCGGAGATATGCATAAAAGGACGGAAGAGGTGCAAACGGATGGGTAGATGGACTAGGTTACATCCTTTTGTTTGAATGTTTATGAAATACACAGGTTTAGACCTATGTTCGTGAAGCATTGCAAGTACTTCCTACATATGGAAATTCCATTTAACCAGTATTTAAAAAAAATGGCTTGCTCTATATATAAAGCGACGGCAAACAAACGTTTTTAGATTAAAATTTTACATGTATATTTAAGAATGTCCGCGCTGTTATTCTTCTGAAACCATTTTCTCGAAACATGGAAAATTGAAATTTGATATAGCAACAAAACTGGGCCATGAAATAACTATGCAGAAATTTAAGATTGTGAAAATAATATAATTGAATCCCTTCATCTAATTTTAGTATATTAATGAAATTTTTCGTTATTTCGTGGATCATTAATTGAAAATAATTATAAGGATTTCAAAGCAATTTGTACTTTCATACTTCGTGGTTTCTCAGCATCCAGAAGAAGGTCAATGAAAATAAAATAAGAAGGGTGTTTTCACAAGAAAAATAGTGGATAAATACGAATTCCATCAAAATCGGTGTTTTGCATGTATATACTCATGTTCTTTCAAAGACTTATGAAATCTGAAAAAAGTATCCAATTACCTACTTCTTATATTTGATAATTTTTACATAAATAAACCAAATGATAGGTCATCTAGCCCAAAAATCTAGTCCACTTTTGAGTTACGTTACCGAAAAATTTTAAATATTGGCCTAACAAAAAATAAAAAAATAATAAAACTAATTGGATGTAGGTAAGAAATTATTAAAAGATGAAATGTGGTTACATTGCAGGATATTTTTTTTTCGACAGAAATTATATAGTTTATAAGAATTATATAGTTATAACAAAACAAAGTACCTCCGAATATAAAAGAAAAAATTTAGTGATATTTAGGCATGTAAATAAATGATTTGAAGGATGGCCGCATGGTTGCACGAAAGAATGGTGCCTGGCGTGTTAATGCCGTTGCGGTGGTTATGTTGTATGAGAGCTTGAGAGATATATGATAGAACACAGCTCATGTTCATGAGGTTATTCTTTTATGCTATATGTCAAATAAGTGTGCTACTCTTGATGCCAAGTCGTCCAACCATGTTTCTTACGAGTTTGACTGATTTTATTTTAAATTGTGAATATCTTACATTTTTATTAGTTTAATGCACACATTACAACATATTGATGAAGATTTTTTGGCAGAAGTTTTCCAGCCAATTCGTTCATAATATTACCTAAAAAATACGTGCATCACTTTTTCCTTTCCTGCCCCACTACAGCCAAAATTGTGAAAAAAAACTATTTTTTATTTAGATTCCTAAGGGAGATATGTTGATTTAAATCTGATTATTGATGGTCTCGGTTGAAAATTTTATAACGTCTTTAATAAGGACTTTCATATACTTTATTAATGCTCTTAATATCTACAAAAAAGTAAGAATAGTGACAATATATTATCTGTAAATAATTTATTACAAGCGTTGCTGTAGCCTTTGTTTTTATTTCAATTAATAGTTTTATTTTCCGTGGTCTTAGGTTACAAAAGAACTCTTGGATAATTAGACATTCTATATGTAGATAATTGGTTATTCCAATAGTTCGTTCATCCATAAACTGAAGTATATAAATAAAAAGTGAATGTTATAGTAAGGAACGTTTCATTTCAAACTAAGCTTTTTTCTTGCTGTTTATTTTCATTGTTTGTTTCGTGTGAAGACAAAAGAAAAACACAAATTATTTGCAATAGATTATGAATTCAAAGTAAAAACTTGTGTTTTACCAAAATAATGGAGCGTTTCTATAGATTATTTTCATCCGATCCGTAATTCGTCGAAGCAAGTTAATCAGCTAGTATTTTTATTTTATGAATAAGAAGTCAATATGATCAATAAAGTCTACCCTAAACCTCTTCAAGATTTTAAAAATTACTCTAACTTCATTTTGGTAATTAATGGAGATCTTATAGTATCGAACACACATTAAAATTGATAGCTAAAAAAATTTTTACAATTTTTGCTGAAACAATTTTAATGTAAATATTTCATTGGTTAATTTGATATTAGGAGAAATAATTTATTTGGTGAATAATATTACTTATTCTGCTAGTAATTTATTATTTTTATTAACAGTTTATTTAACGGCTCTCCTTACATATTACTGCGGAAATTTTTGAGTACAACCACTACTTTAAAGAGAAAAATAAAAGCTCTCGAATTAGTTTTGCTAATTATGAGACAAATGTTTTTTAATAATGAGCTACTGAATAAAATTATGTTTAAATTATTAGGTTAAATCCGTGTATTAACATAGGTCAAGACTAAATCTGATATTGCAGTTCAAGGCAAATGAAAAGGTAACAGTTTAGGTCAAGACCCCAGAGATAGCAATTGCTTTTATATCATTTTTACTGAAACATAAGGCGAGATACAGTGGGTTTACTTTCCAAGGGTATTGAAGGTGCCTCCAGAGTCTTGTACTCGACACCGTCCGTTAGTGTAATTGACTTAAACTGATTTTGCATTGCGTCAAAGTTATATAAATGGCGGTAGTATATAATTCAAAAATAAATTCCCATTAAATGTGACAGGTTATCTTTTAGTTATGAGTAAATATTTGAATGTGTTACATAAATTTCATTACAATCGTTTCATAAATTTCATTACAATCAATATGTCAGAAAGACATATATAATGTAAAAACTTAGCAATTTGCTTATAATTACCTTAAATTACATAAAGGAATTTTAAAGAATTTTCAGCTTTAACCTAATTGTTTGATTGTAGAAATGACAGAAAAAAAATTGTAGCTGTTCCAAAAAATTTTTTAACCTTCACACTTCTATTATTTTAGACTTGGATCTTAATTAAATTACTATTATTAATTTCGCTCCCATTTTTAATGTTTTATTTCACCTTCCTTTTGAAAATGGTAAATTACAAAATTATTTACATAAATAAGTTAATTAATCTAGGATTAGAATTAGTTAGATTTCAAGAACTATTCAATTGGCAAAACAATGACTTCCCACGCCCCGAGCCATCGTATCAAAGACACTGTTCAACTTCTACTGGAAGATTTGCTTAAAAAAGCAGCTTGTAGTTACAATTATTTATATTATCCATGGTATTCTTGGGATGGTCATTTCTATATGCTAAAAAGCTTCTAGCCAATTCGAAAATAAAGACGCGTCGAATATGCTTGCAATTTCTTTTGAAATATTTGGTCAAATTAATAATAACATTTTGAAGTAGTTTATCCGTGAAGACTCTGTCTGTAAATGATGTGGAGAACATTCATAATTATAAACTTGAATTATAACAAGCGTAGGTACAGTGAGATAGAAAGTGTACATCACCCCCCAAATAGATCCAGATATCATGTTTGGCGAGAAGGTGATTGGTATGTTCTCGTTTTTCTCGGATACAGCAGGCATCTTATTGGATAATTATAAAAACGTAGATATCAAAACAAAGATGAAACACTGCGGTAATCAACTGTCCTATATGCAAAAGCTGTAAAGGATAAAGGAAGAGAAAATGATGTAAAACTTCAGGGTATTTCCACAAACAGCGTCAAAAGAGAAGGACACTCTCCTGTTAACATAAAAAGTGCTTTGAAAAAAAACTACAAAAAGTGAAATCGTATATTTTTCATCTTTTTCAATTTAATTTTATGATTAATATTTTTATGTAAGAAATTTAAAAAAATCTGATAATGTATTAGTGGTGATGTGAAATTTGTTAAAAAATACTTATTTTTTACTTTTAATACTACATTCTCATTATACATAATTTTTTATTAATCTGTTTGTTTAATCTTAACGGATACAAAATTTCAATCGTAAAAATTGTGCTGCCGACGTCGTCACCGTGTTGAGTTCGGATGATCACAAGTCATAAGGTCTTTCACTGCAAAGTGAATTGTGAGAAACTGAGTTCGATTCCCAGTCGAGCAGGGCTGGACTGCTGTTCTAGTTGGTTGTAAGCGATTGACGTCATAGCAATGAGTCAGCCTTAGATATATATATATATATATATATATATATATATATATATATATATATATATATATAAATATATAAAAATAAAAAAAATATTATAGACACAAGAGAAACGGTTCACCCACAATATTGTCCAGTAGAAATATACCTTTAATTGTAATAGTAACTTAAATTGCTAATAAATAAAAATATTATTTTAGTAAGTTATGAAAACTATTCACTTACATAATAGAAGTAAAGGAATATGTTTAAGCGTATAATCTAATTAATAAAGTATGAAGATGTATACTAAGCAAGAAGTAATCAAATGTATTTTATTCTTCGCTATGTCAACATAGATATCAATCACGTAATTATATCACGTAGTTATACCTAATATTTATACAATACAGCTAATGATTTATTTGATATCACTAATTTAATACCGATAATAAGAGCACTTAAATCATTTAGTAAGTGCGCAGCTTACCGAAGTTTGAGTGCGGTATTTGAGCAATGTAAATAATTAAAAACTTATCTGTGGGAACTTAAGCAATTAGTCGTAATGAGTTAGCAAATTTACTTAAAACGCAGCAAAAAATAAATTAGTATATGGGCCAACCGAATAAAGACGTGAGACGATTGTCGTAAACGTATCGAACAACGTTAACATTCTTGTATCTTCATTTTACCTGTTTTAACTCATTGTTTTCAATGTTAATTAGTTTATTACATGTTACCTTTTAAGGTCAAATATAATGGCATGATCATACACCTAAGTCGTGGGTGTTCAGTAAAGATCCATCTTATAATCCTATTCTAACATTTATATGAATAATTTACATAAATTAATAACATAAATTTTCTCACGCCCTAGGTAACGTGGCTGCTGACAGCCAACCTTATCTATGATGGCACCGTGGAGCCCCTGCACAAGCACAGGCGGCAGGCAACCATCACAACCGGCATGAATGCACGGCAGCCAATTGGCTGCGCAAAGCCAGAATGAGCCAAGGAAAATATAAATAACAAACAGATATATTTTGTGTGCCGAGTTCGCAGTGATATTAGATAAGGAGAAACTTATACGGGAAATCGAAGAACGGAAAACAATTTTTTATATATTTTCCGGAGAATATAATGATCGAGATTTGAATAAAACGGAAAGGAGTGATAAATGTAGTATGTGATGAGGATAGGAAAATTTGATCAAAAATGAAATGGGAAAATTCGTAAGTAGTTTATTTATTACTTTGATTTACGTAGATACTTAGTTACTTTCCCAATGCTCCTCTATTTTACCAATTAGGTGAATTTATATTCATAAAATAATCAGCAAATGAATCTCTTTGAAATGCTAATGACGGCTCCCTCTAACTGGGGGTTTGGGGGAATTTTTAGTTCTAATGATACTTACAACATGTCAGTTAATGTATGGCCATCTCTTCCTCGCACGTAATTATATAAAACAGCATGCTATTACTATGACCACTGCAAATTTTTTTTCAATATGTATTGGACGGTGAAACATTCTCCAATCATTTTCCAGAATGCCAAATATACATTGTACAAACCGCGTAGACTGGGATAGACAGTAGATAAAAATATTTTTTCAGTGTCTCTTAATCTTATTCCTCAATAAGGGTGCATTAGATTTTCAGATAAACCAAATGCCTCATCTCCCACAATAACGTATGGCACCGGCACTTCTTTGTCTGATATGCAGCTTTTCTCCTGTGTTTGTAAATGTTTATTTACGAGTTTTCATGCAGAACGGAATACTTATATATTGATGAGTCATTACATTTTCCGTATGCTCCAACATACATGTTAGTGAACTTATAATCCGCATAGCATACATCAAGTAATACTATAGAATAATTATTTTTAAAATTATAGTAAAGTGAGCCTGAATCATGGTGTTATTATTCATACACATTTGGTATCGATAGCAAGAATGCAATTGGGATAATTTGCATTTTTATTAAAACCGTTTGCTATCTCGATCCATCTTTCTTCATCTAATTCTGGAAACGCAATCTGTTTCATGTTCTCTCTAATCGGCAAGCAAACTTGATATATGATATCTCGAACAGTGGTATAGCTAATCTAAAAATCAAGACATATTTCTGCCATAGAATTTCCGCTAGCCAGATATTTGCAGTAAAATATTAATTTTTAAGTCAATCCCTACAGCAAAGTGGAAGAACCTCAAAATTATTTCCACCAGGGTATTAGAACGTATAGCAGAGGTTATAAGTAGATCAGCAGTTTCACACAAGAGCCCCGACGTATATTTCTATAAAATATAGTTTCTTAGGGATACTCTAGTAAATAATACATCTGAAAGAATCATGATTAAAATATATATTCCCGAAACTAACGATGAGAGTGGTAGAATTCAAACTCGTTCACCTGCCTCCAAAAAGAATAAGACAACTGTCGATGACAATTTGTTTGAAGTATTTAGAGAAAATAAGGGAAAAGTGTGAAAGGAACCAATATCGTATACTTTGGCTGCTAGAATGTTTTAAAAGCGTACTAAAGAATCGTTAGCTTTCCGTAAAAATGGGGTTAATTAACGTAATTAAAATAGCATAAATACTTCCAATGAAAACTCATCGAAATAAGTCTATTTTGCGAATTAGTCTATTTTGCCAAGACTGTCCCAAATATGGGTCACAAACCTCGGGCGGTGGGCAAAGAGGATCATAATTATTTACTTTGAAGTTAGCTCTGCCTATGTTACTTTTCAAAAAGTTGATTTAGCTTCATCTTCCGTATGTTGTTGATTCAAATCTTACCATCGACTTTTGAAACACTTCTACTTAACGGACACTCGCGATTCCTTGCGCACGTATTGAGTGCTCCTGACTATACATTAAGTTGATAAGTTTAAACTCCATGCCTCAAATACTGGTGTAGTAGGTATACGGCCTGCTTAAAATTGAAACTCGGGGATCTACTGGTTTTACATGAGTATTGTAGATTTCAAAACGACATTTTGTCATTGAACACCAGGTCCCAAATGCTTAGTCCTAATGTTGCGGAAGACTACCTGCCTAAACCTTCGCACTTCCGTGTCTACGAGTTCTAAATCATAATTATGAGTCTCAAGCGGAGACCTTGATATTAAACTGTATGTTTTAACCCCCCAGTATTGATGTGGCAATAGTATGCCTAGCCTAAACCATGGGGTATGTTTGTATTGATAAAGTAGGCCACAAGAAATAAATCCGATCATTGAACTTTAAATTTCCATTCAAATTCGGATTGCTTAGACTTCACTCGCATCAAGACTTCTTCTGTATTGTGACAAAACTTCTAAAATACTAAAGTAAATAAAACATTGTTAGCGCATTAATCGTATGAATACAATAAAAATATACTTAGTAAAAAAATTACATTAAAATGAATACGAACATTTTTTAGCTGGACAGTTCTGTTATGTAATCGGTTTGATACTTAGCTCGAAAATAAATATGGGTTTCAATCTAAAACTTTAACAAGACTAAAATAAAATCATGGGACCTGTGAGACTTTAGTTTATTTTATATGACTCATATATCATGTTCTAACAAACGTTTTGACAATGACATTGAATAGCCAGATAACATTTTCAAGCTGCTACAAAAGAAAATTTCCGCTAAATACACAAAACGTCTTATTTTACTTTGACCCAGGCTGCATATTTTAAACTATAATTATTTTCGATTTTTAGTACGTCATCAATTGTATTGTTTAACTTAAAAAAATTTACCAATGTTTTACTTATCAAATTCGTTTAGCTTTATGAATATTAAATGTCATATGATATTAATACCCCTTGGGAACAAAGTTATTGAAAATAAATATAGAAATTTTAAAATTGACTTAACTTGATATAAACAATTTTTCTATTGGAATATCACATTACTTTTTGTACGACAATAATTCATAACAGGGATAGAAAATACATCTTTTTATGATGTGAAAACTCGTTAGGTTGGAGTACAATTTACCGTGGAACATGTAAAAGTTTACATACTTATAATTTTCGACTTCTATTATCATCATCATCATCATCATCATATATATTAATACGCTAAGGTTAAGATGTTACACTCCCTTTTTAGAAAAAACCTCACAACTAATCCACATAAATTATATATCATTTTATAAATAATTGCTTGCTCTACCGGCATCCACAACTAAAAAATTTATTGTCGCTATTGTTTTTGCAAATTAATTAATTATTAAAATTATATACACAAAACAGCAATGCTGCCATCTAACGGCTCAACGTCAATATGATTGACGGTTGGTAAAATTTTTGTTTAATTTCAAATCCACTCAAGTATAAATAAAGTGGCGCTTTAGCTCAATGCTTTTGATACTTGCGCCTCTATATGTCAATTTTAGTAAAATATCTGTCATCTGAGCTTCATAATGGAATAAATAATGCGAAGACTTCGCACGGGTCACGCTAGTTTACAATTACTAGTATTACTTTTCGCGGTGTAAACATATTGTCTAGAAAGCTTTATGTAGGCTTAAAAAAGTTTTGTTTGCATTATTTATTAGTTATCAATTATTTGCATACTGAAATAAATTTTACTTTTTTCTGTTTGAATACAGAATATATATAATATTGTGGACAAGTATCAGTCTACTTGATATTTTCATTTTTAAAATAGAACTCATGTCTATGCTCAGATTAGTGGAGACTTAGATAAATAAAGGAATTTCTCATTAAACGAGACACGGAATATATTTGCGCTAGCCAAATTCACACTTCGCCAATTTATTCACTTCTTTATTATTTTACTTTTCATGTTCTGATGACAGTTTTTTGTTAGTTTGTTATTATATTTTGCAGTCCATCTCAAAAATTATTATTATTATTTATTGCTGCTTTATCCAGGTAGAAGCATGCTCATATTAGTATGCGCTCGTCATATTTCTGGACATCTCCGGTTCAAAGAGAGATAGAGAACCGGGCAGCAGACTCCTTCTCTAGGTTAATTGACCCGAGTACCCTGAAAAAGCTTAGGTTTTTACCCTAAAAGTCCAAGGCTTTTTATTCAAAGGCGGACTGGCAAACAAGCCATCTGCAGTGACGGATAGAAATAAAATCAGTGTGTGGAACCATACTGGGTATTATCCTTGATACACAGCGGAGCTTTACGCCACAGGCACGGCACTCGGGTTGCCTCTCATGCCATGGTTTGACTTGTCAAAGAGCTGAACGCTTAAGCCCGTATATACGGCAATATACCTTGGTGTAGCCTATGCGCCATTGGTATGGGCTTCGGGTAATTAGATGGCAACGCATGCCGATTATGGCTCTTCACAAAGTTTACAGGGCCTATTCAAGTGACGCAGTGTCAGATTTGGCAGATATCTTGCCAGCCGCCTTCGCAGTCGTGGAAAGGGCGGCAAATTTTACACGGGCTTGAAATAGGAGTAGATATATATAAAATGGTGTAAACGCTCACTGGCAATCCAGGTGGCTTTCCCCAAGTTATAATGGAAAGTTACTAGGCAGTTATTTTCCAATATCTTTGAGTGAATAAATAAGAATTGTCTTAACAGTGACTGTTCTGTGTCACAATTTTTGATGGAACATGGAGCCTTCCATGCGAGTTTATAT
Organism: Druceiella hillmani; assembly: GCA_039881145.1. NCBI lineage: Eukaryota > Metazoa > Arthropoda > Insecta > Lepidoptera > Hepialidae > Druceiella > Druceiella hillmani. The sequence goes on from JAYKKI010000052.1 coordinate 2,203,604, forward strand.
CATTTTGCTCTAAGAGATAGCCCCTTATGCTGTTGCTATTTTGATACACAGGATGTGATTCATACTATTCGATTTTAATTAGCATGATGATGTGCGTAGAGTTTTATTAAATAGTAAAACGCATACGTCTAAATAGCACTAAGGTATAATAGCACTTCTAATAGCACTAATCACGCCACTAAATGGCTCATCGAGTAGGAATAATGCTAAACAATGTTGAGTGGAAGCATTCGGGAGTAGTCCATTTAGAAAGTTATTGCTCACATTCATCCGTTATATTTTAATAGGATCGATTGCTCCTGCAGCAAATAATTGGTGGCATAGTTTGTGCCTACATGCAATATTAAGTCCATAAATGATAAATACAAGTAGATATTAGACTTCCTCGACTATATTTCGTTTCGAAGAAAAGCGTTTCATGCTATTTGTGAATGTGAAGTCTGTAGTTAATTTTATTTGCATGTTAGACGCCTCTCAGACAAATGGACAGACGAACAGATAAACTTACAATAGCAATAGGATTTTATTCGGACCATTCCGATACGACACGCTAAAATTAATTTAAAATAAGTGCAGTTTGTTTCTACTAAAATAAATTATATATATATATATATATATATATATACATATATATATATATATATATATATATATATATATGTATACACATATACTCGTGGGAAAACTTTGAAATAATAAGAAAAGAAAAATTTAATTACGTTTTAGTGCGGGCAACGTCAAACACAGTAATAAGAGAAAACTATCGAGCAAATTATTTTTAGCAGCTAGCAAGGTATTTTTATGACATCGAATTATAAATAATTTCATAATACGACTTTATGTTTAAAATTGAAACCTGTAAATTAGAGCATTTAGGGTTTAAAAGCCTATGATAGACAAATGGAGAAATATTACAAATAAAAAGTATTGTACATAAAAAAGCCAAACAAAATAAACAACAGTTTGATTAAACTACAAATATGTCTTAAGAAACCAAAAGGAATTAACAAGCTTTAAATGATGTTCTTTTTGGTTTTCTTTACATCAATATGAAAGAATATTGAATAAGTTGTTAACAGTTTAAGGAATGATAATTAGAAGTTTTCACACAGCGTAATTGTAAACAAAAATTTGTCAAAAATTGTCTTATTTATAACTACCGGAAAACTTGTGTAACTCGTGCAATCATAATATAATTACAAATTCTCATTTAAATTCGTTAAACCTTCTCGGCTTCATTTACTTTGAAGTTCGTTCAAAAGTGGAAGGTTTATATTTCAATGGAATCTCGGCAGATAGTAATAACTTGTAGATAACAGTTTACGTAGCACTTTCTTCTTCTAACCCAATATTTAATTCGTAGTAACAAACAATTACTTGAACGACAATGCTTTATTATCAATAAGAATTCGCATTTTCAACTCCACATTATTGGCTTAACATATTATTTAAATCAACTTAAGTGGAAGTAAATTAACGCTACAGAGAAAATAGGTGTTAAAAGGCCAACCATCCCAAATAATTACAAGAGCGTGCTCATAAATCATAAGATATTTATATTGAGAGCTTATTAGCAACAAAAGTTTGCTGTTATACTCGGGAAGTGTTTTGTAAAAAATGAGAAACCACAATTCTATTCACTTTAATTTTATACAATTTGTTTAAAAATCCTTTTATTTTCTTTAAAACAATTTATTTTGTGACAAAATTGTGAAATTCAAAACTAAGTCTTTGAACAATGGTAGTCGCATTAATGAGTTTTATTATTAGAAAATGATTAGAAAATGTTCAGATATTCCAGAGAAAAATTAATACAAATAAACTAATGAAACTTTGTATATATAATACAAAAAAATTATATGCAGACAAATACAAACTTTCTATCGTATTTGCCTAAATATAGATACACGTGTTCGGGTAATAATTAACAAACCGGTTTTGTAGGAACTGAAATATAATTACGAGAGTTGGGCACATCCCAGGTTTAAAAGTTTTTTAGAAATAGAGCTATTCGTAACTAAAACAATACAAACTGAACGAGCCTCCAAGGTAAACATTTCAGTTACTCGAGGAAATCATATATTCAGTTCTCATCGCTATTGGAAACAAGAGTAATTAATAGTAACAAGATTTGTGTCCTTTGTAGACAAGTTGTGGATACCTCGAAGCTATTTCAAATGTTAAACTTGTAATTTGGATGTATTCAAATTGACATTATTATTTACTAAACCGTTTAAAGTGACCTTTACTCTTATGTATGATATTTAAATTTTGAGCTGATTTTGCCCTCCAGTTCGGAAGTTAAGTAAATTAAAACTAACTGTAGCGTAAATAATCTGTTTTAACTTTTGTAACGCTTTCAAACTAATTACAAAGCAGTTTAGGAAACTATTCTCTCTCGATGAACGTAGCATCCTTTTATCAAGTAAAACAATCAAGGATTCTTGACACGCGTTGATATAAAGCGACACAAAATATGTTATCGTAACAATATTTCCTTGTATAAAATAAAGTAGGTTTATTTTAAAAGACGGGCATATTACCAGAAACTGGCGATAATGGATATGGCATTAAAATAATGGAATGTAATTCTTGGAAAATATAATATTTTTAAGACATAAAAGTGTTATTAAGAAATAATTAGGTATTTATTAAGAAATAACTTAGTGATGGATAGTGATAAGAAAAGAGCAAAAATGAAAATGAAATGAGAAACAAAAATAACCATAATAATTTAACGAGGTACGTAATGACTGTTTAGAAACGATTGCAAAATACAAGTGTCGATGGCGTTTATTTATTGTGTAGCCATTGCCTAAGTAATTTAAAATTAAAATGTTAACTGGTAAAATTCTTTCCTTTTTATTAAAATGATTGTCTTTTTTTTGCTCGTTCCTAATTTAACGAGGATTTATTTCCACGATTCTATCGAGCTTGCGAGTTTTGTAGATTAACATATTATATTTGTGTACAGATGGTATAGCGGGACTCAATCTGCACTTCATTTCAGCTCGCATGCTGCCTGAAAGAATTCTAGACATCATTTACAAACTATTATGAAAGACTTTTTAAGACTTTTTTTCTTGCACAGTAAGGAATTTATAAACGTTTAATTGTCTATAATATTCCCATTAAATAATTTACAAAATTTTATTTTTTTGGAACCAAAAGTAGTATCTACTAGATATAGTAAAGGTATTTCGCAGGCACATATTTGAAAGAAATAATTTTTACGTGATATAAATATAAATCAACAATTTTCGGATTTTTTTATACTTGTGCTGTAAGACATTTCTTTTTGCTAAATTGCACAATTCTAACTTAATAGAAAGTTCCCCATAAGCTTTGATTTAATTGCGAGTGTTAAAATATGCGACATAAATGGCCATATTTTTATAGTACATATAAATATTTGATGTTAAATTCTACTTGAAACCTCTAGCGTTTCTGAGAAAAAAAGTCTTGACAGACATATGGGCAGACGGACTAAGTAATGATCCTATAAAGGTTAATTTTTTCCTTTTGACGTGCGGCACCCTAAAAATGGCCTGATTTTTCCTAAAACGTTCAAGATTCCTCATTTGTCTGATTGACGAATGAAATAAACATTTTAAGACGATTATTTATTTCATTTTGTCTGTATGAATGTGTCACTTGTATTTTTATCACACTTGGGTCCAACATTAAATGAACTGTTGCCGGTTTCGTTCCATAATTAAGGACAAATGATTTCTTGCGATTTGTCCGTTAATGTGGATTTAGTAAATGTACGCGAATTAATTACTTCTTATGAACCAATGAAGGTAAGTCTACTATTTTAGGCTAAATTCCAGTAATTATTTGATACAGTTTTATTTGATCAACCTGTAACTATTTAACTATATAATGGAATCTATGAAACTTAATTTCATGACCTCTTTAAATAAAACTTTGCATTTATCTGACGACAACACAATAAAATGGTCTGATTCAATCAACGGACTGATCCAGTAAATAGTACGGCAAAATTATATCTTCGGATTGATTCACTTAAATAGAAATGGAAGTCAGATTGAAGAATTGGATAGCTTCAACATACCGGAAAGACGCCTTGCAATATTGATGCTTTAATAGAGATGAAGAGGATACGTGCTCTGTCGCCCACACACAGAATAAAATAAATTACTTCAAACTAATTAACTATGCTGCTCTCCTAATTTAAATTCTGTAGAAGTTTTTTTTTAATAAAAATTTAATATTTGTAAAAGTAATTTTAACATTATATAAAGCAGGAAATAAATATTCTCTCTTTTATGATAAGACTAAAAAAATAAAAATAAATTAATTATTAAAAAAATAAAAAAACACGCTTTCATAAATACTTCATTAAAAAGCAAAAGAATATTATTGAACCAGTTTTCTTTGTCTATTCTCTTGAAACTATAGTGTAAATCAGGTGTGTTACTGAGAATAATATTCGAGTGTATAAGCTTGGGACACTTTTTCTCTAAAAGAAATGATTTTGCTTCTCAAATTAATATTAAGTGAATGAAAATGCTTTTATGGAAGTATTAATCAGATTTAATTAGATTTTAAGAAAAAGTAACCCACGTTTTTACACTCAAATATTACAGTCATTAACAAACATGGCTTATACTATAATCGTTATAGGACAGACAGAAAATTCAGATTCGAAAATAATTTTTTTGTATATAATTCTGTATTTATAAAAGCTTGTAATTTTGTTTTTTTTCAATCTATTAATTTTATTGCATTTTAAGGAATTGTCCGCAACAAAATTTTTACTCCCGAATAAGTCATTTGACCAAGTGTTGTCTGCGTTATATTAGCCTCTTCTATTCTGAGTAATCCAGATATTGAGAAAGTAACATTACCGGTAAAATACAGGTCACTTAGTGTGAAATATCATTAAATTTGTGTATAATTGGAGTCAAAGTTTTTTTAGTCGATACGTTTTATATGAAACTGTTATCACCGCATATTTTATTCACCGCATATTTGAAATCCATTTATTATTTAAGGTACTGATCTTTGTATGAAATAATTTAATTTATTATTTAAGGTATCATAATCCATTTATTATTTAAGGTACTGTGTACACTGCGCCCTTAATTGCGAAATAATAGTAAATAAATATTTCATTGCAGGTGTAAGACATACTTACTGCACACAACCATACGCAACTCTCAAAATTCATACATACATAATATCCAATTTAGGCGTTCTTTGATCTTGTTCAAAAAACCGCCATCGATGTGACCGTCCCGAGTAAAGAGGCGAATCACATGGCAAATGGCTAGCGCTCCGCAACGCGAAGCGGCACGAGCGTTAAACACTTAGGCTATATTCACAATAGACTCGTTATTTATAAAAAAATCTAACATGTCAATATTTTTCTCAAATATGTGTTATTTTGCAACCTCCGGGTGGAACACAACTCGACTTTTTTTTTCAGATAGGGGTCGCGGACATCCTGTATTAGTCTCATCTATTCTGAATAATCAATTTATTTAGAAGATGACATTGCTGGTAAAATACACATTATGTAGTGTGAAAAATCGTCAAATTTACATTTAATCCGTGTCAAATTCTTTTTATTTGACATTTATTATGTAAAACAATTATCACGGCATACTTTGACCACAAGGAAATCAATATATTATTTATGGTACTGATCTTTGTACGATATAATTTATTTAATTGATTAAGGTATATTCATTTTACTCTCATTCAATATAGACATTTCTAGAAAACTAGTACAGCCTGAGTTTGACTCGCGGTGCGAGGGTTCCATACCTCTCTGTAATGGATTTTTTTATTATTCACAGGTCAGCACTGCAACTGTTTTCATTTCCAGCGCTATTGCGCTAAGGAAATCCCCATATCATCAAAGATCCCATATCGATATATAAAAAAATAAACATAGACAAAATAAAGAGTCGGCCGTGAACTGACCATAAAAGACAAGACTCTAAATTCGCCAATCGTATAGGAGAAGTCGAGGTGGAGCAATTCCTTCAACAGTTTAGGCCCACAAGTAAAGTGCATATGATCAATCGGGGCCAGCGAATGAATGTTAGTACGTGCATACAAAATATAAGATATTGGGAGTAACCAGTCCTTTGTTTTGACTGTATTTAATTTTCATTTGCATTTGTTGCATTTTATTACAGTTTCTATGTATTTGTTTGAAATGTAGTTGTTTGTTTGCATTTATTGTTCATTAAGTTTCACAACGTAATAGCGCTGATATAATTATGAAATCGGTTTAGTAGTTTTTGAGGTCAGCTCGTTCATGTAAATGAAAAAAACGAACTCCCAATTTCTCTATACAATATTTTATATACAGAGTCGTTGGTCGTTGTCGTTTTGTGTTCAAACATCTTTATAGCGGTATAATTTTTTTCTTTATGAATTTAACTTAATAACTTCTCGATTCATGTGGGATAATTGTTTACCATTTGATTGAATATAATCACCTTTATAGTTCAAGTTTCATTTTTCTAACTTATTTTATATTTCTATATTTTATTACCTGCTTCATTTTTAAATGTTTTGCGAAAGTTTTCTTTGGTTATAAAAAAGATGTGATATTTCATTGAGCTTGTATGAGCGTGAGAATATTATTATTGCATTTTTGTTCATTACTGATCACGATTGACCTGGGGAAAGACGTCAAGGACGCATCAATACAATAGTTAATCGTCTTCAACCATTGATTAAAAATGGATATATGGGAAGGAATTGTTTAAATAGATATTCCTAATACTATAAACGAGCCAATAAACTACCACTATACTCTCTGGAGACTATGGGGACACTCTTTGACAAAAGAGGATTAAAGGTTTTACGGGAATCATGGCGACTTGAACTGTGTGTTTTGGCAGATTATCTTAATGATGGAATTAATTTTTAAGCAATTTTTCTACATTATTTTCTTTTAGCCACTATAGAAGAAAGTTCAATACTCTTATGGCAAATGTTTGATTTTTTCTTATGATTAAAAATAATAATTCGTCATAGTTTTTTTTGTCTACGTAAAATAATTACCGATCAAAGTAATAAACGTTAAAAGAACTGGACATATTATATTCAGTGAAAGAAAGGAGAAATAAAAAAACCTTTAGGTCATAAATATATAAAAATGAATATCGTTACATGACTAACTTTTAATTAATATGTATAAGTAATGAAAGAAGAAATTTTCTCTTTTTTTCGTAAGAAAGGAAAATTTTAAAGGATGATGCTGATCTCCGTTGCGTTAATCAAATCAATATTAAATAAACACAAACAAAAAGCTACATGTCCGACCAATACGTAAAATCTGCCTTTATTATTATTTCAGCTTATTATGTTATGGAATTGAAGATGAAATTTGTTATTTGATGTAAAATGTTTTATTGTATGTAACATTAAGACGTGCTTAGTTTTTCATTTATTTATTTATTTGTTACAAATCATATCTAAATTACAGGTTCTCCTGTTGCATTAGACATGTTCAAATACCAAAACTAGAATAGTTCAGAGGCAATATAAACAAAAGTTAATAAACAAAAAATATTCAATTTAACAAACATAATTAAATTATAAATCAAGTACATGCACACAAACACACGCACACGCGTGCGCACACGGTCATGCACACCCACACGCACGCACACTTATACGAGCTCAAGCACGCACGCACTCACGCACGCGCGCACGCGTGTACAGGCGCACTCGCACATGCACGCGCACACACAAAGTACGAGCATATAGTAAGTTAGCGTATTTACTAGATCACTTGTAATCTTTCAAGTTGAGATTGGAAAGTAGAAAAATTACCTCCATTTTCTCTAAAGAACAATATTAAACTAACCAATAAATCTTGACCTTGATGAAACTACTCGTCTATGGAAAATTTAATAATTTAAAATGGAAAATAGTCAATCAAAATTTCACTATTTGTGGATTTTATCAGGTTTGTTTACTTCGCTGTTATTTTGTCATTTTAATCCTCAGTTTTCATGTAGTTTAAAATATATTGGCGGTAATTTTTAATTCCTTAATCAATTCGCAAGAGTTTCAACGTTTTTTGTAAAAATATCGTTATGCCGAAATAGTATTATGTGTGCGTCTTTGATGTGAAAATGGGGTTTAGTTTAAATATATTTTCTACCAGACTGTGGCTGCTAATTTTTATATTTTAATTTATTAAATCAAATTAAGTTATGAGAGCTTAAGTGAGAAATGCGTATAGTTTCTTAAACTGCCTCTGAATACATTAATAAAAAATAACACGTACTCTTAAACGTTTACAAATAACTAAAGTTCACAGAACCCTAGTAATGCAAGTTCTATTCGTGCTTAATAGATTTTAATTTTTATTAAGAAAAATTTATAAAATACTAGTATTTTCGTTCTATGAATTTTTAATTTATCATACTAACTTTCGTTGTGTAACTCATCTTCGGATGTAAATTTTCAACAAAAATGTTATTTTTTCTACATTTATTTAAATTAGACACTTAAAAAAACCGTTAGTTTTAAACCTAACCACAGAATGACTGAATTTATATATATATATATATATATATATATATATATATATATATATATATATATATATATATGTATATATATATATATATAAATATATATATATATATATATATATATATATATATATATATATATATATATATATATATATATATATATATATATATATATATATATATATATATACATATATAGAAGAATTATGCCATTTAGTTTATATATTTCAGGGTGCGGTAATGAAAAAGTTGTATCTTTTTCTGTCCATCGCTGACACCTTTTCAATTTCTTTATTTTGAGCCTACGGGAATAAAATTTTACCAATACGTGCTACATACCGAGATCTCAATTAATATGCGTGTAAATGGAAACTTAATTGAAGATCTAGTTTTATTACGTAAAAAAATATCCCATTCCTGTAGTATAAATTGGACTAAACAATGATTGCCAAATTTTTCCGAAATATAGTATAGTAAAGATTTTTTCAGTTCCAACTTCTAAACAAAGTTCTAACCACTCAAAATTTTAACCAGATATGCAAATATAAAGTGATTCTCTTAAAATCTGTAAGTGTAAATTATTGATAATTACACAATGATAGTCATTGTTCCATCATAATAACATAAAATTTAAAAACAGTATCCTTTTCCATAACATAAAATACAAGAAGGAGAGAAGCATTCTTTCCCCTTTTTTTATTTTAAATGACCGTTTTGTTCCAATGGTAATTCATATTTATTTTCACTGTATTTTAGCTTCTGAATCAGATTCGTGGACAAAATATTTACGACACTAGCAATTGGTTTGGAATCCCAAATAAAATATTTCTCACAATTAAATGAAACTACGTGATGTAGTATTATTTCTACTTTCTTTAATTTCTTTACCACGACCTAGGTTTCGTTGTATTACAACATCTTCAGGTGGGATATTAACAAAGATCTTGCTAATATCCCATCTTTGAATCAAATCGGTCATTAAATGTCGTCATGTTTAATTCTTTTACAACATAATTATCTTCGTTTAAATGATGGGACCACTTTCGAAAAAAATCCTTCAAAGTAAAAAAAATAACTGTCATAAATGAGTATACCTCGCACTACGGAGGTTCGGCATATATTTAAACCCTTAGATATATTTAAGGGTAGGTAGTTTTTCTAATGAACTATTTAGTATTATAAGTTTTTCATAACGTAAACGTATTGTCTCTTACATGTTTCACAAGCATAAATCTAGGATAATTGCTCAAGTTTTGCTGTAATATTTATATATCTCACCTCAAGCTATTTCAAATGACAATAAAAATTTAAAAAGTTTGAGATTTTATATGCCTGCTAATCAATTGTTTTATACATATTTCGAAAAATTTAATGCAAAATACGTAGACTAAGAAAATGTATTACCACGCCAAATTTCAAGTTTCTATGGTGCGAAGTTTTCGAGAAAATTGCAGTGAATACCGAAAAACACAAAATATTGCCTGCTACGTTTTCCGCAGGAGTAAAACACGGTACGTATTTCAAGTCATGACATCTAAAATTATAGCTATAGTTTTCCTACAACCGTGACGCGGATCTCTAAAAACTAATATTTTTCATATTTTCGGGTTGAGTATTTTTGAGTACTACTCTAAAGATATGATATCTAAATTATGAAAAGAGATATTTTTTATTACTGAAAATTTTTCAGTTCTACTGAAAGATAATTGAGTTAACACTTTTTAATACTATACTAAGTTTCAAGTTTCCACGTCAAATGGCTTTTTATAAAAACAGCCGTGAGAGACGGACGAACAGACACGTGAATGTCTTCACTAAAGTTAATTTTCCCTAAAAATTACCCAATTTTACGATCTTGAAGGAAAAATTCTATTTTTTAGAAACTGCTTGATTTAAAAACTAGAATGGTATAAAGAGTATTAACACTAAACAATATTCATATGGAAATTTTAAGAAAGGCAATTGGAACCTTTTTTTTCCAAATTCCATTAATAGTAGGGAATATAGTGCGAAAAAAATTGTTATAAGCTATTCAAATATTTTGTCATTTTAGGTAATGATTTATGTAATTTTTTAGAAACATACTTAAAAATATGCAAAAGAACATGACTCATTTCTTTTTGTCACAGCTGAACAATAATTATGAAAATTAGTTTTTTTAGAAACTCGTAAAAGGTTGTTGAGAAACTATAATGATAATTGTAGATGTCATAGTTTCTGAGATATTCACGGTAATATATATTTAAATATTTTAGGAATAGTTAAATATTTATTGTGCTAAAACATCCGTACTTAATGGTGACTAACAATAGATAGAGTAATGAAACGAGGTCTCGAACCCTGGATGCCGGAACTGACTCGCGCTTCCTTTGTACTAGCTTATCATTGGAGTGACGTCATCTATTATTCGATTTGTATGATTATTTAAAACAATATTTCCAAAAAACCAATAACATCGAACATAACAAAATTATGATGTTATCATTTCTTTTCTGAAAACCCTAAATTAGTAGATCGATGCATTGTCGTTTATTTTAAAATATTATACATAAACAAAAACGTTTATAAAAACTAAAGTGTACGTGATGCTTTTTTTCTATTGTTCAAAAAATAAAGAGTTGTAAGAAAAGATAAAAAATGAAAATAAACTAAAACAGCATCGAGTGAAACGGGAGAAGTTATTTTGAGAATAATAAAATTGCAATAAAATTATTATCGCAGCTCCTACTAATTTACTGTAATTAATTAATTATACTAACTATTTTAAAACTGACTGTGATGTATTTAAAATTGCATCAAGATTAACGATAACATTTTAAAATTATGAAAAAGCAGAGAAACAAACGAACCTGATAAGAGCCACTAATAGGGAAAGTTCAACAAACAAACAATTTCAAGGCAAGGTTAACTACACCAAGTTGAATATTAATTTGATCATGTTACTATCGTTTTAGGTTAAAAAGAGGAATGATTTTCTAATTTATTTTCTAAGTCCAAAATTTCACTGGTAATAGAGGAAATACGTCAAAGATTTATATCCTTTTCTCAACTTTAAAAGCCACGTCTAAACCTGTAGTCCACGGATTAATAGGTCATTAGGACTATACATATTTACGCTGTATTAAGATATATAAAAGCTCGAGAAAATTGTTGCGTAAGTAAATCATATTCATATGTACCTAAATAATAGTCTTATGTTAAGCCAAAATGTAAAAAAAAATGTTGAATTGTAAAACAAGGCCGTCTCCCAATAGGCAATAATACCCAAATTTTCAGAGGTAATCTGTAGACCTAATGCATTTGTGTACAGACTCATTGGCTTGCTCGCGCGCTCTCACGCACGCACACTCGCACGCACGCACACACAGACACACAGACACACACTTGCTTATGTGCGTGTGTTTATATATATTGTATTAATCATTTTTCCATTCTAAAATATTTTTGAGCAGTTACATTTTGGATGGTCTAAAGAAAATGACGGAATTACGAGGTCCCTTAATTTAATACGAAACCCTAGAACACTCCATAAATGATAGCATGGACCACCTCCCTCTTCGTTAACTCCCAATGGATATCATTTTTTAAAAATGCGTCGTTATACTCGAAGAACTATTTTCCAAGAAATTTCATAACATTTGGTAGAATAAAATTATTGTGACACCCCTCTTGAATTGCAATTATTTTTTTAACACTGTTTCGTGTAAATTCAATATCCATAACTTATTGCAGTTAGGAGTTCGAAGCCCCTGATAGACGAACGGACGGTAAGTACAAATTACAAATATTCCACAGATGCTTTCATGAAATAATTACAGATATTCATAAGACAATGCTGTACATAAAAATTATAAATAAAATAAACAAAAGGTTTGATTAGACTACAAATATGACGAAATAAAACAAAAAAATCAAAAAGCATTAAGTGATATTCCATGGTTTTATTCTACATCAATATGACCTGAGTGTTTAATACATTATTATGACTCGAATGACTAACAAATTCAGGTTTCCAATAACCTAGTTTAATACAAAAAAGTTTTAAACATTAGTTTATATATAAACTATCAGGACACTCCTACTATATTCTCAATACAATTATAAACTTTCAACTTACTTCGTTAAAACTTCGCAGCGCCTTCAATATCAGAGCAAACACTTTGAAATTCGTTCACAAATGAAACGTTTGAGAATATGTCTAGGGCATAGATGCAGAAACTTTAGAATTTAATTCTTCTACAATCTAAACAAGTTTTCTAAAACAGTTTACGTAATCCTTTGTTGTTCTACGAGTTCGTATATAATGAAGGTTATATACGAACTCGAACAAACAAGAAACAATTTTTCTAACAATACCTTACCATTTTCAGCCTGCATTTACTATTCCAGCTCCACATTGATGGCTTTATATATAAGTAAAAGTTTAACAGAAACAATAAATTTTCAATTAAAGTTCAAAAGGTAAGTGCTTCTTATAAAAAAACAACTACTTACTTTTTAAAGCAATAACTTTATTCTCTTTCATTCAACGCAAGATAATAAATATTAAATTTTTCTTTCATTATATGGATTTTACATTTTACATATTGTAAGCATCTATATAAAGACTTTAATTAAATCGGAAATTATATATATTTAAATATAAAAGTGATTACATTTATTTAGAGAAACATACCTTCTGAGAAACGATTTGTTCAGTCAACTGGAAACAATACAAACTGGAAGAGCATCCAAAGTAAATATTTTAGCTCCTGTAAAAAATAAAGTAGTCAATTTTCATCGGTACTAAAAACTACATGAAAATAACTACATATAACTTCAAGCTATTTCCAGTTTATAATTTATGTAAATTCGGGGTTACGACAGATCATTAATTTTTAATACAGTGGAATTTGCTTTGAGCATTTAAAATAGACGCTCGTTCAGATCAATAATTGAGCAAATTAAAACCAACTCTAACGTAAATTATTTAATTTACTTCCTGTAAGACACACAAAATCATTACGAAACAGTTTGGGAAACGTTCCTATCTTAATTAACGCAACGCAACTTATATCAAGTAAAGCTTTCAAGGATTCTCGACACTAAGATTTTATTATATGATTTAGCTTGGAGGAGGGACTGATTACAAAGCAATTTGTATATACATACATTGTAATATGTTCTCATACGTAACTATATATCATATAATTCCTGCCACGATAAGTGCCTGAATATCAAATTATACTGAATATAACTGACTTATTTTTGTCCTATTATCCTGCGCGAAATCGTTTTATTGTTTGTATGGTTCAAACATTTCTGTGTTTATGTGAATTCATCGTAAGTACTTAACGTTAAATTGATGGTGTTTTTCTTTTGTTTCTTTACATATTCCAAGGGTAAAGAAACAAAATTTAATCACTTTTTGATATAGAACTTTTCTCCAGACGCAGACAAGTAATAATACTTGACGTCGATCTCAATCGATACTCAACCTGTTTCGCAAACGTAACTTAATTTTCATATACGTATATTGGTGTATTAAGCAAGTGAGTTAAAAAACATAACATATCGCAAAGAAAAATTAAAGCCACTGAATGTGTAATGACATATACATGACATATTAAAAAATTTAATAAAATTTTATTTACACGACTATTCGCAGGGGCTCCAGTAAGTCAATGCGGCAAGCATTGATTTATCGAATTTTCAAGGGACTTGAAATCAATTTCCCTTTCTCGCTTTAATTGATTGCTGAAGGCGAAAGCAGGTCGTAATGCCACGGCTGTAATATCGTTTCTCTAATTGCTTGTGATCAATAACCTGATATTCCTTATGCATTTGCGGAAGGTTGACAGCGCGGTTGTTTTAAATAATAAAATATTAAATTTATAATATTAGTGGTTTATTACCATAATTTGTGCATATCTAAGATTAAACTACTTTAGTTTTTTTTACATTTTAGCCGTTTTATAGTATCATATTGCGACCTTCCTTATAAATCATGAAATAATAGAGGAGCTGAATAATCATATTTAGTAAACATTTAGAAAAATAAGAAATGCATATGGATTCCTGTAATATTGATTCAGTAATTTTTTGTCACTACAAAAAGGACACAAAAATTATATTGATATAAATTTTAACATGTAAACATATAAATATGTAGGTGAGGTATTAAATACAAAGTTAATGAATATTTAACCTTCCGTCAGTAAAAAATCGTCAGATGAGTAAAGCAATTAAATATTATACAAAATTTTGTGTACCCGTCTATGCAAAATTGGAGTAAACCTGACAATTGTTTTAATTATATGCATAAAGAGCTGCAACGTTTGCTGTTGTTAAGTAGAATTAGATTATAAAAGGGCCAAAACGGAAATTAAGGGATTTTACTTCGCGGATTACATATCTAGTTGCATTTTTCCTTATAACATATTTTCATGAAATTCATTCCTCTCGTGGTTCTAAATGTAAAAGATTATTGTTACAAATTGAAAAAAAATGTAGCCGTTTCCGAAATAAATACCTTCAAAGTTGAAAATTAAAATAGTTCTAATTTTTCACCAAATACGACACGAAAAAAAAAACTTTCGAAAGCATGAGAAAATCTTTTATTTATAAGTGTGTATCGTCACTTTATTTTGAATAGCAAAAACTAAAAAAGTGGATGTGGTAAAAAACGTTTTTCAAAACATAATATTTTCTTTCTTTTTATTATTGAGAAAAATTGATCGCACCATCCTTATGAAAATATATTGCAAGGAATAACAAATAGTCAACATTTATCAAAAGTTGGAAGTAAAAAACTTTCTAGTTATCTATCGCTTGAATTCGCGCGAATCCATTTTTTATCATTATTTTAATGTAATGCATTATTATTTCCACTTTTTTTAAGTTCTTTACCACGACCTAGGTTTCATTGTATTACAACATCTTCAGGTGGGCTATAATTAGCTTTCTTTAGTCCATGTTTTTTTTATATTTTTATGTCTCTTTCCGTATCATTTGTCTGCATGATTTTGAGAGTAACAGTAAAGATCATAATGGAATGAAAATAAGAGTGGATTGAATACATTGGAGCCAGTTTTGAAATATCATGCAAAATATTGTAGTTTGTCCTCTACAAAATCCTAACTCTATTTTATCCTCTTTCCTTTTTATCAACAGCCGAATTGTTGGTTTTTTTCATTGTACCACGATTTTTAAAACTATATTTTATTTTCGTTATTCCAGACGTATTTTGCCGTGTCCTTTCGTAAAGATTTGTGCCTTTTTTGTAAGTCATTAAGTAATAAAAAAAAAGAAACAAGGAATTAATTTGACTTTTTAGTATTACTTTTATACAAATCTATATGATGATATATATATATATATATATATACATATATATATATATATATATATATATATATATATATATATATATATATATGGTTAAAATATCATGAGGATTTTAAGCACTTGAGGCACGACAACGATTATACATACAAACAAATAAGTTTGTATTTGTATGTTTCCTAACCTTAGTTAAGAAATTTGGATCTGCAAACAATTTACACTAAATTTATATAATATTTTATACTCCTTGAACTGAATTTTGCACTACTATTCTAGTTTTTGTTACAGTTACTTTGTTTTGAGATACTTACTATATTCAGAATAATTTTTATATATTTTTTCTTTTTACGTCTCCCTTTATGTTCTCTTATATATCATTTCGTTAATAGTATTTTGAATAATACGGATTGAAAAAAGCGATAATTTACATTAACCTGTAACAAATTTCTGCTCAGTTTCAGGTTTATTGTTCATGGCATAGCCCGTAAGGTTACTTATGATCTATGCCATGAACGCTTTAATTAGACAAGTTTACAGATTTTCCACAAACAATGTGCAGAAATACTCATCATGAGTTCCCAGTAATAATAAAGTTTCCAGTACAAATAAAGTTTGAGTCGGTTAGTAGCGTCAGTTTTTAGATGCCGTCTTTTTAAAGGAGTGCCGTAATATATTCTCGTTGAAAATACATGACACTTAATTATTTAAGTATTTAAAATGAAATTACCCCTAATAATGCATTGATTTCATTAAAGGAGTATTAATGTTAAGAAAGAAATTGAAATTTGCAAATCAATTTCCAGTGAAACTTCCAAAATATTGCTTAAATATTTTATTTTTGAAAATATTTAAAAATAGGATACTTTAAGAAAAGTTTCCGAATATGACACATTTATTACATTTAAAATGAAATAAAAATGGGATGATGAGAGACAAAAATGCGCGTATCGTAAGTTACAGCTACAAGATAAATTTTCACCATAGTTAAAATGAGTTTGAAGGTAAAATTCGGGAGATGGTGATGACAGCAAAACGTTAAGTTTCAGTAAATAACAAAGCACAGTATATTATAATAATCGTGAAAAATAAAACCTGGATTTAACATTCCGGCATGAAAAAAGAAAAGTTGAGAAATGAGGAAGAACGGGTTGTTAACACAAGTATTTTAAGAAGTAAACCGGTTATGACTAATTTTTTACATATCAGTTATATAGAGCGTAACAATGAATTATATATTTCAGCTGTTATTTTTCTTAAACTTGTTGCAAATTTATTAGTATATTTTGTTTATTATTCAGATAATTCTAAACGAGCTTCCGTTCCTATAAAAAAAAGGAAATCTATTTTCTTTATAGCACAATTTATTTTAAGGGAAGGTACTTAGAAACATACGGTTTACATAATTAAAATATAGAAATTTAATCTATTTTAATCTATTAAATAAATACGGCGGAAAAGTTTATTTTTGTTTGTTTCTTCGCCAAATTACAGTGCGATTTTAAAAAGACTTTATTTTGTGTTGATAAGACTTTATTTTGTTTTGGCTACATAACGTCACATTACGATTTATAGAAGAAGAGCACAAGAGAGAAATTTGTCTTTTGCATACAATTTCCACGGGGATTAAAAAAATATACCGTTCCAAACGGCGCATGCGAGTCCTTATCCAAATGCTTTTTCTGTCTATTCAATTTCATTCGTTTTTTATCCTTATATGTTCTTCCATTTCTATTTTTTTTCTGTAATTATCAACATATATTATCAAACAAAGTCGCCCCCCACTTCTATTTACTTGAATGTACGCGATTTTCGAAATAAATAATAAACAGATTTGTTTCCTTCACTGAACTCAAATTTCATTTCATTGACCTTCATCTTAATAGGTGAAGTAATTTTCATATAATATTCATACGAATCAATTATCCATCCAGTTGCCCAATGAATCAATTAGTCCTGTAACTTCATAACAGGAAAAACTGTCCTGTAACCTTCGTGTGGAAAATTTAGATGAATAATATGATGAAAGTACTGAAGTCGAAGAAAAGCATTCGTCGACGAGGTCAGTTGTCGTGCGCTTTTTAAATCATTAAGTATATGTGAAAATATGTATGACAAACTTTTTTTCTGAATGTTTTTCCACAGAAGTTTTGTGAAATATTTACCTGTCTATGCCAAGCCAGGGAGACCAGCTACTTTATTACAGACATACACAATACACAATATCAGTATACAGAGACAAGGCTTTTACAACTTTTAACTTACAATTCCACTTCCTATTATATTGTATGCGCATTGTCAAATGATAATTATTATTTTCACCAACATACTTATGTGTCGATTTATTCTCTTCGAAGAGATAATCTATTCCTAATTTTTGAATTGTTAATAAAAGCATTCCATAGTAATTTTGTCATGAAGAGAAAATAATTTTATATTTCTGTAAGGTAACATGCAAGTCTACAACATAGCACAAAACACAGTCTAAATCACTCTTCATATTATTGTTACAACGTAATATATATCAATTCAAGTCATCAAACTAAATTCCCCTTTGGGTTTCTTTCCCTCTTTCTTAATCGATCCTTGAGGACGACTAGCCGCCATTTCGGCGCATCTTTAACGTCCCTCCTCCGATCACTTATGGCAGTAATGATCTGGGAATTCAATAAATATAGTAATAATGGAAAAGTTTCTTTAGCAAGTTTTCAAAGTAAATATCTAAAGAAAAATATACAATGTATTTTTATAAGAAATAAAATATTTTGTACTCATTGAGGAAAAACGGAAAATGACGCTTTTGCAAGTAGTTTCAAGAATGTAATCAACCATGATGAGGCACTATTCGCAATATTCTCACGTGTAAATACCAGGCCTCTTCAATGTTACATATTTTTTGTAAACTATGCAGGCCTTCACACAATATTTACAATTGAAGCTTGTAATAAATATACAGAAATACAAAAGAAGGTAATAAAATACAGCCTACAGTAAAAAATTTTCCTTCTGAATCGAATAGTTATCAAAAGAAGTCAGAAAAAAACTTCGAGATCGGTTCAGTAGTTTTTGAAATTTTCTCTTACACAACAATTTAAAAAAACATAATATTTTCATAAGTATAGTTATATCTAAATTTATGGGCACTTGCAACAGATACAAATCCCTTAGTATTATGTTGTATTTTATTCAATTATCAAAGATATTTTCTCTATGAATTTCAAAACACCGTCAATAATAAACTGTTATGGAACTTGATATATTATTCATTTGAAGTATTTCATTTGGATAATAAATTAGTTAAATAATTGGACAATAAACTTATAGCTTGAACCCGTCTTCTAGAAGGTGTGGAATTAAAAGAATATTATATTGAAAAAATAGACTTAACAACTGCAGTCTTTGTTGAGCCACTCATGACGATTATAGTTTGAGTTGGATGCTATGACTTACACGTGAGAGGTATTGAAGGTGCTTAATTAAAAAATGGCTTAATATAGATACTGCTTGCCTAACCATTAATATCACGTCTACGTTCACTGCTGCATATAGACCACAACGAGCGTATTAATGACTACGCTGGGCAGCTGCGTCGGCGATGTGTGCAGCTTTTCCATCAGTGGAGCTACAGCTCATCATTGGTCTGTGGTATTTAGCAACAAGTTACATTGCTAGCATAGTAATAAGGCACATTATCTGGTTTAGTGATAAGACATATTTTAGCTGGCATAGTAATAAGTAACATTATACTGCATGTACTTAAATAGTAGGTCTAAAAATATTTTCATAGGAACGACAGAAATGTCAAATGTGGCATTATTTTTTTAAAACTTTGCATGTCATTTTGGGTGTCAATCTATAATTATAATATAATATTTCAAAACATATTATTGAAAATATATCCCGAAATACCATCTCCGCACTCGCTAAAGTATGAAAAAGAAATTTTTTTACAAGAATTTTGTCTAAAGCTTCCCGAAAATTATTATGTGATTCTAAACCTCATAGTTTATTAAAAATCCCATTTCTCTCGCCAAGGGATGATACATTATTAGACGACTTATTTACATTGTGAAAAGTGATGCTGTACAATGTTAAATATTTCTAAGTGTTTAAGCATGTACGCAACTTGGGAAGAGCTAGATCTGCTCGTACCTAAGAGGTTTTATTGATTTTTCATATAGCAGGTGTAAAGTACTATACACGACACTAATTTTTATTTAAATTTCGATAAGACTTAGTCATACACACTTGGCCATTTAAACGTCCAAGGATGAATACTTTGACACAAACCCAATAATATTATGTGTAAATGAAGCCCAAAAAAACTTACTCCATTAATTTGCTGGTTTATTTCCTTCACCTATTGCAACTTCACATCAAATAACTTCACTTTGGAGTTTAGCTAAAAACACTTCCTTTAAATGACCACCAAGCACTGTCACGGTATTCGTACTTATTGCTCTAATTTACGTGCTGCTTGGCGCAGAAGGTAATCTTAGCAAAATTAAGGTCTACTCACATGGGCACTAATACTATTAAAGAGAGTTTATTGTCATTAAAATAACATGGGCATAAATTGTGCGATACAAACCTTCCGATTTATCAGACGATTGTTGGAAAATACGTTAATGTAATTGTGCAATTTACTAGCTTAATGTGAAACCAAACCGTTATCCAGACTAACCTATTTTTTTGACATTCCTCCAATAAGTTGAAGGGAAAAATGAGTTTATGTTGAGAAACATTCTTTAGATAAAACCCTTGTAAATAAACACTGCAAATATTACTGCTGAAATTTCTACCAAATACCTAAAAAATCAATTCGGAATCGACTTGATTGATATACACATAACGATCTTTAAGTGTTTGTATTTGAAATTGGTTGAAATCTTATTTTGTCGAAATCTCATCCCAAAGGTAATAAGATTCTTCAAAACTTTTATTAGGTCAACGCAATATACAAGCACGGAAGAAAATTGTTTACCCAATCTTTAATGGACACAGGTGGGAATTTAATATTTACACGTTTATTTATTGATTAAATACTATTTTTACTTTGCATTAAGTCTAACTGAACCTCAAATGCTATTGTAACATAAAAAAATTACATTTTCTTCCTTAACCAAGTTGTATAATAATTATTACGATTAATCATTATTACTTGTGACTAAGAAATTGATCCCATATTAACAAGCCCTTTATTCCTAAATTAGATATAATATCTTTCAAGCGAGCTGAATTTATTCAAAAGTCACACTTTTTATAAGATGCACCATTATCAAATTTATTACCATTTTTTTACCTATAACTTCATTAAAAATATTGACGTATTTTTAAATAATATACAATTTTTATATTTACAATCCGAAAAAATGTTATGAAACGGCGCTGAGTAACTCATTTAATTAACTAACAACACTAAGTGTCTGTTACATTTATGATACAATAAACCAGATTTGGAAATGTTTCCAAATTTTATCTTCTTCACGCCAAATCGTTTCTAAGAAGACTGTGGCCGGTCATCTTGCTAGAGCTAAAATTTCGTATATCTCTGCATGAGAGACAAACAGCGATGTCTATATGGTGATAATGACCCATTACAACAACCAGAAGTCATTTGATCATCACAATAATGCTTTTCTTCTAATCAGCTTAGGGAAGCAGATTTTTCACTGATATAATTAATTTATTTCTTCATACACAGCGTAAAGGCACAAATACGTAAAATTTTACAAATATTATTCATAATCATTATGTTAATATCATTGTTAAAAGTAAGCTATACTGGTTGTTTTATTCGCTGTCTTGGTAAACAGGTTGAACCATTGATCATGAAAACCAGCTGATTTATGCAGGACAAAAACCTTAAGCTTTATAGGTATATTGTGGAACGTTAGGCGTTGACTGTCGCCGTTTACAACGTAAAAGAGATGCTGTAATTGGATGGAATAAAAGAGTTAATTGCAGATTAATCTTAAATGGTTGTACCCATGTTTTTATTTTACATATTTTGGATGGAAGCCACAAATTTTGGGGTTAATTCAATTAGACTTTCATGGTCAAGTTGTTGACATATCCCGTTCATCCTGCTGTACCTGGTAACATATTATACGAAATTCACATAATCTTTTAATTTATTTAATCCGTTCAAAGTTATAACAGGGCTCGAAGCTTCGAAACAAAATTAAGTCATTTTGTGTTATACAGAGATCGAAAAGAAGTAAAGTCAAATGCTTGAAAGAGATCAAAATTTCGTTACTTATTTATAAGGCGATATGTTTACTTAAATCTTTCATCATTTATTACTTTTACAGGTAATTTCTGATAATTTCGTGTTAAATTACCATATCATAATAATTAGAAATAGCTTTTCATCATCGGTATGTACTCCACTCTATTCAGTTTTTACGGCTGGTAGGACAAAACGTTTGTTCGTATTGGCTATTATGAAAACATTACCTGTAATCACAATTTCACGTCGCGTAGGTAGATACTTGGTTTAACATTTGTTGAAGTATGTATTATCAGTACAATGTCATCTACCTATAAGTAGCCGGATACAAAAATATGTAAAATTTCTGAAAAATTATAAATTTTACTTAGTCTTAAAAGTATCTGATGGATTTTGAATGACAAACAAACATATTCTGCCGTAAAATAAGATATAATTTATTAAAATTAACATTTGTATTACATACTGACTTTAGAAGCTTGAACATACAGAAAACGATTAAACCAGTGCTGTCACACAAAAAATATTACATTGCATTTATCTATCAATACTTACCCCTCAATGTAATAGTACATAAAAAAACAATACTGAGCTCACTTTCCATACGATCACATTTAATTATATTCAATGCCTTTGTAAATATATTTGCGGTCTGATCTATTTTTTAAATTCCAAATTTCATTTACCATCCTTTAATAACTCTTTTACAAACTTATATATAATATTAATATGTTTCAAATGCTTAATACAATCAGTATTATCAACCATTATGGCACTTTGATTGTCACTGATTATTGTGACAGGGCAAACATTTACGATACTAAAATCTTGTAATACATTGACAAGATTAAATGATTGCCATATATTCTGACTCTGTAGAAGACAGACTAACGCTGGCTTGTTTTTTTGGCACACCAAGAAATCAAACAATTTGTAAACATGTAACAATAACCAGTGGTGGATTTTCCATCTATAATTCTCTCCTTAATATCTACTCCCCAAACCTATCCAATTAACGTGTTCCTATTACATTTATACACTAATTTGTAATCAATGGTGCGTTTTACAAGTCTCAATATGCTTTTTAAAGCATTTAACAACACTTTGTTTGATTTATTTTGATATCGGCTTAAAATTGATATAGCAGCACAAATATCAGGTGTTGTTCCTAATGCTGCATAATACAAACAACTTATAGTTCTCCTACATTTCTCTCCAATACCTGTGTCAATTAAAATCATTATTTCCTTCTAATTTTTATTAAAGTTCACAATCTGTATATGTACCCCTATGGTACATATTTCTTTACAATTATATATTTTAAATTTTTGTTAAACATTTTCAAGTTATTCTTTTTGACTCAATCAGTAATTTTATTTTCTGAACCCTATTTAACATGTATTCCTGAGAAATTTGATACCAAGCCCATGTATTTTATTTTAAATTTTCTGTTTAACATTAACTTAATAAGTCGTTAATTCATAGAAGTAAAGTTAATAAGTTGTCAACATATAATAAAACAAATATCTTAGCATTACCGTTACACTTAGTATACGAACAATGGTCACTTTGGGATTTGATAAAATCTTGTATTTATTATTCCACAGTTAAATTTATTGTCCAAGTATTAGAGAGACTTTTTCAAACCATATAAAAATGTATTTAATTTAGTAGTTTTTTATCTCTATTATAAGCGCCTTCCGGCAGTTCCAATTATACATTTTCAGCAATATGCCCATATAAAAAGGCCCCGGTAACGTTCATATGGTAAATAGGTAAATTTAACTTTGTAGCTACTGACAAACATCCTAAGAGTAGATAATTCAGCTACCAGTGAATAAATTTCACATAAATTCATATCATCATCCTGTTCAAAGTCCCTAGCTACTAATCTAGCTTTATATTGAATATTGTCTTTAGAATTTTTTGTTTTAAACACTCACTTACTACATACAACTTTTTTTTGTGTTACAATTGTAACACTTCATATTTTTTATTCACTATCCTTGCGACAAAAGCTTATGATAGCTGAGTTATTTCCCCTTTTTTTTCAATCGCTCATCTTCTACCGACACACACACACACACACACACACACACACACATATATATATATATTAATTTTATTTGGTAACGAAAGAATTGACATAATTACTCTTGTATAATTACTCTTGTCAAAATATTTTTGCCTAGCGATGAGATTGTTGCTCGTTTATTTTCCGGCGCCTACTCCCATGATAGAACAAAATGCTTATTACAATCTGGGAGTGACATCAACATCTTTGTAATGACGATTTTTTCAGAAATACCTTCTCCCACCTCTTTTAGTTGATTTTTCAATTCTTCTATTTTAGACAAAAAAACAGACGACTCTGTACCCTCTTCGTATTTGTATTGGAAGAAACTATGTTGCACAATGTGGATGCTTGTTTCGCATTTTTGTTCATAAACACTAGCCAGTTTCTTCCATATCTACGCGGATATAGTGCAAGTTATAATATGCATCATTGCGTTTTCTGACATTTTTGTTACAAGCCAAATTTGGGCTTTTACGTCTTTCTTGTCTCATGCAGCCTTATCAACATAGGCCTCTGGTTTGACCCTCTTCCCTTCTACTAAATCCATTAAATCTTGACTGCGTAGTAAAATAACAGATTGAAACATCGATACATTCCTATTATATGCTCCTTCTAGCTTGATGTGTAAGCCAGGTATTTTATAGGTCCATCGCTGAGTTCTTCCTGCTCGTTGCATCCTTGCTCAACAAGACTTGTTTTCCTTCCTGCAGGTTTAATCACACACAGGCAGTATTTCTTGACGAAACTTGAGAAACAAAGGTATTTTGCGTTAAAGGAAGATATTATTTAGTTATCTTAACTTTTATATTGCACACTGACTTTAAAAGCTTGAACAGACAGAAAACGTTTGAATCAGTGTTGACATACAAAGAAATATTATATTGTCATTTATTATCAACAGTGTTTTACCAATTTTGACGTAATTTTTAAAAAAAATTCGCTTTAAGATATCCATATAAAATGACAGGATAACAAATAAATCGATATAGTGATAATAATATCGATTTATCGACTAACAACAAACCGACAAATGCTTAAAACAGAAATGTTACCCGTTCAAATCAAAATATTGTATTGGATTCTTTTAATTTTTTATACTGAAGAAGTTTTGTGCAAATATTAATAAAAATATTAATTACCCATATGAAAAAACAACAAGACTAACATTATGTAAATTAAAAACGCAGGGCATCAATACATTTTTACATTCAACTTCCATTTTATTCCATATTTTCGTGGAAATCGGGCACATCAATATTACGGTATATGTACACACAAAGGCGCACGCGCAGCTCTCACACATGTGTGTGTGTGTGTGTGTGTATACACATACATATACAACTTCCTTTATGTTGTAATACCATTGCGACAGGGGTTAAATGAAAAATATATATGTTTTATAGATGCATGTTTATCCCATATTTTTGTGTATTTTCATCACGCTACAAATAGATACGGTATAAATGATGTAGTATAGAATAAAATAATATGTTTAAGGTCGAGAAAATGATGCAAGCTTGAAGCACATTTCTTGCAATATTAGTGAACTCTCAGTTTGAGGTCGGAACTGAAAAAATCACCTCCGTTTTTTTCTAGTCACAATAATATATATATGTATATATATATATATATATATATATATATATATATATATATATATATATATATATATATATATATGTATATATTAATTTTATTTGGTACTGAAGTGATTGATATAATTACTCTTGTGGTCGATTGCAAAATATTTTAGATTTTATAAAATTAATTGGTTTATTATTATGAGTTCCTTTTAATAAATAACAAGTCAATTTTATAAAATCTAAAATATTTTGCAATCCACCAAATGAATAATTATATCAATCCTTTCATTACGGTCGATTGGGAGAGATTGGTTTTTAACAAATAATCTTTTTATTAATTATACGTATATGTAATAAAGTAAATAAACAATAAATTATTTCAAAAGGCCTTATTTCTGCATGAAATTGTGGTAGAAATCTAAGAATAGTGGTGAACAATTTTAAAAAGAAGAGAACTCTTGATGCCGTTTGGGTTTCTTTTGTAAAATATATATTTCCTTTGTGTGGTTTCCTTTGTAACGCCTAATTGCGAAATTTGTTAGGATCGTAAGGAATTTTTGACAGAATTCGATATAAGAATGAAAATGATTTGTACTTAAGAGAAAAATTAAATTTATTAGTTTATTATTCACGATATTGCCATTATTAAGAAGTATTATTGACAAGAAACAAATTTTAAAAAATATAAAATTATGCTAGTGGACCAGACCACAGAAGTAAAGCTTCCACAATAGGTTAATTTTGTTTGGGGAGACATAATCAAATACATGTATTGAAATAATTAGTTGTACGTTTAGAGGCAGTAGTTACTATGAATATGACCGTTACTACAGTATTATTTTGGCAACAGTATCTCTGAGTTTTTACGTTAAATAATTATAACGCATAGACTATAATTTTCGCATATACGAATACTTATTTAAATACTTTTCATTAACTTCTTGTATTCCAATTAAAGAAAATTATAAATGGCAAGTAACTAACTAAATAAAATTAACAGGATATGCTTCGTAGACGAAATGGTAGATGTACATTTTCTACGGAAGTTTAATTTCGCTTCATTTAACGTAAATATATGCATGTAATAAAATAATAAGTTGCACCTTTAGAATAGTGGTTACGATTTATATGATTCTTATTACATCATTGTGTTAACGGCTGTATCTTTGAGTTCGTTAATTTAAATAAATATACCATATAGTCTATAACTTCAGTTGTCATGGAAACTTTTGTATGCTCTTTTTATTAATTGCACACCCCGGGGTGGAAGCTTCAGTTTTGACGATGGTAGTAAATATAACTCGGATAATTCTGCAAGTTATTATCTTTTAATAAAGCTTTAAGGAAAGAGGAGATCGTGCATTAAAAACAGTGATATCTTTTTAAATTTTTAAAAATATACATTTGAACCTAAATCTGTCTTTTAAAAATGACCCGTTTTTCTGCACGTTTGTAGAGTTTTCTGCACGTATGTAGTATTCATATAAATACTATACTGACATGCTACAGGTGTTAAGTATTGATCGATCTTCGTGACTCTTGCTCTCTGTCGATTTATTAATTTAAAAATATTAAATATGATTCTCCATATTATACCCAATATTTCGTAAACATTTCTTTTTTCGCTCTGAAACATTTCCTGCTTTTTCTTTTGAGTTGATTTATTTGTCATTTCCTTCCGCTTCCGTCTTTTATTTAGCTTTTTTTATTAGTGTATTTTTATTAGAGTTGTTTATTTAATGTAAAAGGCTTGCCTGGAGGGCACTTTTTAATTTTAAGAACGTTTCATTTCTGCCTGAAATTTATATATATATATATATATATATATATATATATATATATATATATTTATTTATATATTTTTATATCAAAATGCTAATTTGAAAGTTAATCTTCCACGGGGAACCAAGTGAGTTAAGATGGAGAGGGATAAGAAAAGCTTTCTCCAAATCTATTCACTCTTCTACTAACGAGTATTTTAAGACATTGCATTGGGAAAAGCGGGGCATTAATATTTCAATTAAGAAACTGAGCGATTTTAGGTTTGCCGATAATATCGTATTATAGTACTTAGCCATAGCTCTGAAACAGTTTAGTTTCTAAATTTATCTCGACGATACCAAGATCAACAACGTAACAAATAGCTCATATAATTATTCAGTAATCAGGGTAAAGAGCACTGTCATCTAGTGAGTACAAAGATATGTAAGTCTTGATAAAGAAATGGTATTGAGTCAGGACAATCAAGGGAATTCAGTTGATAAAATCGTAAAATTAGCGTGGTTTAATTCACTTTAAGTATGAAAATGAGTGCCGCACAAAATGTTCGCATAGGATCGAATACCGGGATATTCACAAAAGAGATCCTCCAGTAACTTCAAGTGGTTCAAAGAGAAATTAAAAGAAATCTAGTACACTTTACAATGAGAGCCTGTAAAAAAATATCTAACTAAAAGATCACAGAAAGGTTAGCAATGTCAAAAATTGAGTAGTGAAATTAAAACCATAGGGAAGAAAATATTTCATGGTATCAGCTGAATGAAAAATGTAGAAAGCCGCCTAGATATATATATATATATATATATATATATATATATATATATATATATATATACATTTATATATATATATATATATATATATATATATACATAAAGTTTTAGGTTCTATAAAATAAACTTGTTATTTTGTAATTATGGAATGGAACTTATAATAATAAATAAGTCCAATAACTGCCCAATTGCAACTCTCACTCCATACCACATTGAAAAATTCTAGCTCCGTATCACATTATAAGTAAATAAGTCATCTCTGATGCTCATAAAAAAATTCACAGTATTTATGAATGAGAAAAATGAGCAAGTTTTTTGAATATAACTCGAAGCCATCCGAAGGTAAGTACATGAGTTTTGTGCTGAAGTATAAAGTCCACAGGTTTAAAATTATAGAAACTAGCAAATAGTAATTATGAGGATCATAATTCATCACCAATATGAGCCGCGATTGAAGCTCATATTTAAAATACATATTCCAAATGATTTATGACTACGGCAAGCGCGTTGCCAAATATTAAACTTTTTTCTACCTAGGCACAAAAATATTTTTGAACCGAAAATACGTTTTATTATAAGCTGTATTATAAAAATGAAAATAAGAAAGGAACTGTAATTTATATTCAATATTACATATGTTTTTCATTGGAAGAAAAAAATCTATATTAGAAGTGTTTAATTAGTTGTCGCCTGTGAAAGTTATAATAAGCAATATATTTACTTTATTAAAAACAATACTATTACTTGTAAACTATTTAACAGAAAGAGTGATCTTAAATATATAAACATTTACACGCCCCGAGAGCGTAAGAAATCCTCAATTTCACTCGTATTTAATGAACTTGTAGATTGGAAAGAATTGAACTTAAATTTCTCTCATGCAATATTGTCCTCCTAAATAAACCTGATATGTCTAATATAACACCTGATACATAAAAGAATAATACCTTTATTACTAAAATAACAGTTTCGTTAATGGAAACTATTATATTACTTTTTTCTTCATGGCTTCTAAATATACACAATAATTTCGAAGGGATCTCAATTAAACCTGGCATATAATACTCATAATGGTAAATTTGACAAATCAAAAAGTAATTTAAATAGAGCTAATTCTAATACAGATTATATTAATTCTTACATTCCACCAGCGTAAAAAACTTTAAACATACCGCCTTTTAATGGACTATCTAAATCCAATAAAATTTTGCTATTTAATTGTAAGATATCAAGTTACGTAAATGAGTCTTTTCTAAAAACTGGTGACTTGCAAGTGGAACCATGCCATTATTTTTAATCTGAGAATATCACAAATAATAGACTAACCAATATTGGAAGCAATGAGGTAAAATACAGTGGAGGGAAATATATTGCAAATCTCTTTGAAGTTTAATTTTTTACAAATAAGATTTAAAAATTAAAAAATGCTAAATAGAACTTTAATTCCATTTTAAAATACCTACGCAATGATTGCCACATGAGAAAAAAATCGTCTCCACTTTCTACGCATATTAAATTAGATTTCTGTATGCTGCATGCACTCACAAAATTTAATTTCCTCCAGTCTAAAAAACTATAGAATTGTGAACATACGAGCAACGCACAGTCAAAGAATATTATTTTTTTCACTATAAAAGCCTGAATTATGTCCATAAAATGGGGCAATTCTTTTTTGTTCTCTATAACCTAAATAATTAGTTGAATTTCATCTAAATGTTTTGCATAAGATCCAAAAGGAAACGATTTTTTTTCCGAATACGCCTAATTTAATGAAAATTTGAAAAGTATTATTTCAGAAAAATATTCCGTATTATTATAACTAGTTATCGCATGGAAACTTGGATAAAAAATTATAAATTTATACGGAACAAAATGTTAGCATTTCATAGTTTCTATAATATAAAATAAAACCGGTAATTTTCCATCCTTTTCTTTCCAAAAATTAAAATTTTAAAAATTTGATTAAAAATAAATATGTTTATTTATGTCTTTACATTTTTGTTTTTGTTGACGGCAAGACTAAATTTTAGTCTTGAATAATAATAAAAAAAATAAATTTCTTATTTTGTCCATAATTTCAATATCTATGACAAATTTAAATAGTGTAAATTTTGAGGGTAAAAATCAGTATTTTACTGTAAATATTTATTAAATAAAATGGTACGTTTTTGTGAATACATAAGGTGAAGATCAATTTTGTAGTGCTATATCGTATGATTTAACTAATATCGGATATTTACATTCAATTTCTAGTTCCAAAACTCCTTAAAATTCTGTTTTCGTAAAATTTTAAGCAACCTTATCCGACATCTTTTCTTCCAGATTGTCAATTGGTATAAGATTTCCACCCTGTAGATTGTATATAAAAATGAAAGTAGAATAACGCGAGTGCTATGTTATAAATTATTATTCATGAAATAAATCTTTCTCGTTTACAATTTGGGATTAAAATTATTATGTGACCAAAAGTTACATTAATTGGTTTTTGTTCAGAATGTTATTTGAATGAGACCTTTATTACTTATTTGTTATAAATGAATTGTCACTATTTTGGGTATGTTAACTTATTATACCACAAAGCGAAACGACCTTAAAAATCGTCCCTTGCTTTAATGAAAGAGAGATCATGACAGT
Source organism: Druceiella hillmani (assembly GCA_039881145.1). Lineage (NCBI taxonomy): Eukaryota > Metazoa > Arthropoda > Insecta > Lepidoptera > Hepialidae > Druceiella > Druceiella hillmani. The sequence continues at coordinate 2,234,539 of JAYKKI010000052.1, forward strand.
GTACTGTAAAATTTCTCAATAATAATATTTATATTTTTCTACAATCTATCTGTCGTGTATAATTTTGATATGGGTATTATAAATCCATTATAATATCCAATGCCTCTTTTTGAAATCCTTATTTGATCGTAATTTTAACAATTAAACTTTTAAAAGTAGAAAGTAATCATTTCAATGTTATCTATAGCATTTTCATTTGAAAATAGCTTTAAAATTGACAAAGTACTGCTTACGGATCATCCAATGTTAACTATTTTAAACAATTTTGTTTATCTGTATATTTATATCTGAATTGAAAAACAATTTTTTTTACCTCTTTTGGTCAACGAAATCGGTTCACTTTTCCGAGATATAATCTCTGCGAATACGAATGTTTTATCACGCTGTGCTATTAACTAACTTATTACTCACGTAAGTTTCACTGATTAAGCTTTCACTGATTAAGCTTTAAGAAATAGGTTTTGCTTTGTTTGTATCGCTCAATCAGTTGTACGTGTTACTGATATCTAATCACTTTCGATTAGAACTCCCGTGCTTATCGAGTGGTGTAAGTGCTCTTGTTATCGGTGTTCTATCAGGGATATCAAACTAACCACTATATATATTACATAAAGATTATGTTCATACTGAGTAATGAAATACTTTATCAATAATTTGCTCCGTAATCTATTATTACGTTATTCTATACTTGAGCTAGACACGTTTGTTTAATTTGTATCTATCTTCGTATATATCGTACTTTCCTTATTTTTATTCATTAGATTTTATGTTTAAATAAAGGCGTTTTGTTTTTCTTACGTGAGTGAATGATTTAATTTTGCTAGGATTTTTATATTCACTTCGTGCAAATTATTTCACTTTATTTTATTTTTATAATTTATTGAAATAAAATTGTCATTTATTAATAACATAAATGAATGCTAAAGGACTATCTGAAACTATCTGAAGCAACTTGAAAAATGTTTACCAACTAAAATTCAACTTACAAAACATTTCTGTTTCCTCTGCTTAAATGTGGAGATATGTGCTATACATGTCTGTCTGGAGTTTAATTATGTAAATTAGATCGTCTTCAAAATTTATGCATTCGTTCTTTTATTGGCCTCAGTAAATACAATACATGTATGAGTTTAGATCTTGCGTCAAATGGTTGGCTGTTCGGGACCGACCGTCGTAGTCTTCATGTTCTGTGACTTATTTTTGCGTTTTGAACATTTTCAGTAGTCTTTCATATGTTAAATAAATATTTATTGGCTTAGCTGTACCTGCCCTCTGTCTGTATCCTGAATGACTTCCTATCCTCCTCAGCACCAAACATTATATTTCGTTCTGTGAAAGGTCATTTCCAATATACCACATGCTACCGTGTTTTGAAATAAGTTAAACACAGACATTAGAAATGGTCTCTATGTACGCTTATAAGAATCAACTCAATCTTTCGTAATTTCTTACATTACCTAACCTTTTTTCTATGTTCTTCTTCTATTCTTCCATTCTATGTCCATTGTGGGTTTGTGTGTATGATTATTTATGTATGCAGTACTGTGTGCGGGCGTGTGTGCGTGCGTGCGTGACCGTTCGCGTGTGCGTGCAAGTGTGTATGCGCCGTGCGTGTGCGCGTGCGAGTGCGCTTGCGTGTACGCGTATGCATGCGCGTGCATGCGCGTGTGTGTGCGCGTGCACGTGCACGAGCCAGTGCGTGCGTACATGTTTGTGTGTGTGTATGTGAATTTATATGGAAATGAATATGTAGTGCATGTAAAACTCACGTGTTTTATTTTTTATTTTTTAAAATTTGGTTAATTGCACAGTCCATTCACAGTCTACCATAATATTTTATATTGTTTTACTAGTGTTTTGGTTGGCTGTAAGATATTGTTATCTTAGCAATAATCACTGCATATGTATGAATCGTATATGTGAAAGTTTTTAAACAAATAAATAATATTAAGATTACGTTTCTACTGTACATAAATACGATGAACTTGCCATTTTTTCTTTATCTGTTCTACGCTGATAGAAATTTAGTTTCCGTTGACATATGAAAAAAATAAAAAAGTGTGTGAATTGAAAAAAAATTATGGCATACAAATATATGGAAATATTTTTCGTTTTGAATGTATTTCTCAATCAAAATAAAATATTTTCAAATAATTCAATCGACTTGTTTATATACTTGTGTTAAAATAATTTATCCTGCATCTTGTGGTACGAATAAATTTATAATATAACCTAATATATTATTTCTATCAAAGATTTTTTAAATTTTGTAATAATGGAACTAGATCTTAACTGCAAGAAGAGTAGTTCACAAAATGAAATTCATACTTGCGAAGGAGGGCTAATAAAAACTGCTTTTCTGGACTGGCGCATTGTGATGCGAATTCTGCGTACCTTTGCATTATTTTTTTCTTCCCTTTTCTTTCACATTCTTATTACCACTAGACTTGAAAAGCGTAGTATTGTTCCGTTAGTTTTTACCGAATTCAAAGTAGGAGTCATTTTTTAATTCAACGCGTATATGTTTTGTATTTATGAACGGTTCAATCTGTTAACCGACTCCGAACATATCCTAAAGAACTCCTCAATAGGCGAGAGTACAAGGACTCTTTAATAAAATTGATATTGAGTTGGAATTCATTTTACATATCTCTATAAATCCTTTAGTTACAGATGATAGTTAGGGTTTAATGATGAAAGGTAGAGGTGGTGAAAGAACTCCTCAAGAAAAAAATAGATTAATTAAGTTTGAACTCATTTACTTTGCCCTGATGGATCCAATGATCACAAATAATCATAAACATTTTGTTCTGGAGTCGGAAGTTGGTAACAGGAACTCTCACTAACTTTTTGGTGACCCCTTTTGTCACAAGCACTGGTAAGAGTCTAATAATTGAGTCGAAATATAACAAGGATACTCTCCAAAAGCGAGAAGTAATTTCATCGAGTGAGGGCTTGTTTGACTTATATTGATCAATTCTTCAGCAATGTTGGCCAAGGGTTGCTCCTTTAGAAATGTTGAATCCATAAATGTTTATTAACATATGATGGAACTGGTGGTTGATGACAGGTAGTTATCAATGGTGATGATAGGACCTCCTCAATTAGATTCCTCGTGTTAGGCTAGTTTGACTTGTCTTGCGCTAGTTTGACTCGTGTTAACCTAGCTTAACTTGTCGTAAGCATGGAAGACTTTGAGTGTATTTTTTTAGCAATTTGTTGCTTAGTTGTTGACGTATTAAACTGAGTTAATATTCCCACGCTTCAATAGGTTGATTACTAAAATGATCATTAATTTTATTGATACGATGCTGTTACTATTCAGCGGGTTCGTTACATAATTGGTAACGAATCATATTGAGATGAGGCTCCGCTCTTTAGCCGACTGATTAATTAAAGAGAGGAATGTATCAAGCTATGTAGAATTTAACTTTTTCCAAAAATGTTTAAAGACTTATTAGTACTTACCTGACAAATGTCAAGTGTTATATGAAGGAATTGAATCTAACCCAATATGACGTTCACACGAGAAGCAAATGGCACCTAAAAATTGGGAAAGTGGAACCCATATAACGGGCAGTAACGAGAATAAATTAGAATATTCATGTTTGAGAACAATAGATCATCGTAAAATTTCCAGCTAAATACTCCTGTTTTTGTTAATCAGAATCTATAAGGCCATAAATAAATTTGCCAATAATATCAGCCATTAATAAATTTGTAAAATGTTTGTAACATTTTACAAATTTATTTATGGCTGAAATTTTATCACCTAAGTTCCTATTAATACTCATATTATTACTATTTTATATTTTCAAATTATTTTTTCATTGAATACTGTTCAAAGGGGGTAATTTTTTTTTGCTGGAATGGAAAAGATGGTTAGTAACCTGACCATAGATTTCAGAGCATAAGATCTCTATTATATGCAAAATGAAGTCAAACTTGGGAGATGTCAAAGAGATTTAGTGTCGTTTTGAAATTGGTTGCATTGAACTTTCTTTTCATAAAATAAAAATATTTACCGAATAACTTATGATAACCCATTTACTTTGACATTGACTTTGATTTGAATTATGTTAACTGATTTTTACCAATCCTCATTAACACGATTAATACTTAGTATGAAGTAAAACTTTAACGCTTACGATTCCTTTTTACGACATATTAGAGTTTGAGGATAATTTAACAATTGGGATAAATATTTTTGCTGATAAAATATCAAATTACCGGAAAGTTCTTGTATTAGCTTAACACCAAATTTGTCTTGACACTTACAAGCATAAAGTTTGGAAAAAAAGCGTATAACGTGAGACAACGTAAGAAAAAACGAATAACCAAAACAAAAAGGAAGAGAGCAAAATAGTTCAAAGACATAATTTTTTGAACATTTTTAATAATACACCTACAATTTTTTACCTAAAGTTGGGAATCGTGTACCTCCGAAACATTCCCCCAAAACAAAACCCTCATCAATATGAGGCAATGCATGAATGTAGTACTGTAACAATTGAATGCTAAATCAACTGATCTTTTATTACGTCAAAAAATTGTTAGATGAGTTGGAATTAAAATTAAATGGACTTATCCGAGTTACATTAGTAAAGAAAAACATCTACAATCTAATCTATGAAACAAATGGTATTTACATGGCAGTCATGTTTCTCTACTGCACATGCGTGGTCTGTCCATAGCTGTATGATGAATTGAATTTAATAAATTTAAGTGTGGTTAATCGAATAATCTAAATTTAATCCTACTTAAAAATGATTAGTTTTTCTTTAGTTTTTACGGGGCAAAGTTTAAAATGTTTCGCATTCAAATATTAAGCTTGTAATTTGGTACATTCAGAGTTAGAACTGTTTTTAGTAAGCCGTTTACAGTGATGTTTTGCTTCTACATTGTTTCCGTCTAGTGCAGAATTGAACAGGTAAAAGTTACTATGACATTTATAATTATATTTATCCCCGTTTACAAATTGGAAAAATTATTTTATCCCGATGAAGCATACTTTTATCAAATAAAGCAACCTGGGGTACCCGATATTCATAGATATTATTATATAATTGAACGTAAAAGAGAGACTTGGGGCATAAATTTTTTTCTGCAGGGAATCAGCCTAAAATACGTCGTAACTACAATATTCCCTTCCGTGAAACAAAGTCACTACACTCAAGAAAATATGTATTACATTTTAAAATAGTTTATTTATGCATGTAGATGTGAATATAAATATTATATTGTCTCTCTAATATAAATATTATATAGTCTGTCTTTACTTACGTGTGTAGATGTAAATATAAATATTATATAATTCTCTACGGATTCATGTGTCTCTTTGTAGTTTTCTCGTTCAGTTATTATAAAACGACTCTTTATGAATTAATTCTACTTAATGTTGTATTTTACGTCAAATTTATGTCATTTCTCCACCATATTATTACTTCTAATGTTCTCCTATTATCCTATAGCAACTGAATCATATTTAGCTTTTCTTCGCCGAGTAATAAAAATATTGACATAGTAATGTTGTTGGTGAAATAGTAATATTATTAAAGTGTACCATTTTAAATCTGCTGTGGTAATTGCACGAAATTGTTAATTTAATTATATTTAAGAATCATGTTTTATCAGCTTTACGTTCACTCACGCTTCAAATATTTACTTAGCCAAAGTAAATACATATAAGTCGGTATTAATAGTAAGTTTCATGTGCGGTACTAAGGGAGGATAGAAACAGTTTTCCGTAACAAACTATTATTAAAAATATGTACGAAAGGTGACACGAAACGCCATAGGAAAATAATAGCCACTTCTGAAAAATATAATAAGTTAAATGGGAGTTAGCACCACGAAACAAAAAAAAATGTAAGACCTAAAAAGGCTTTAATATAGCCAGGAGACTTAACGGTTTTCACTTCCAGCTCATATGATAGTTTCCTATTGTATGAATTTTCTAGCTATTTGTGAATTTTAAGTATCCTTATAGTGAATAAATATCCGTAAACTTGAATATATTATTGAATCACATTTCTAAGACATCTTGAATTTTAATGGTAATGATTTTAGACTTCACTCTCGTAAACAAACATTATTTTGGTTTTCGTGAACTTTAAATTAATTGTTGAATAATACCTTAAGAAAATTTAATCTGCCTTATGAAATACGAACTGTGTCGCTTAAAAACCTGATGTTTGTCGTGTGGAAATTTTATATCAAAAGGAACATTTGATTACATGAAATGTAGCTAATTTAAATATTTAGAATGAGTGCCTCGAATAAGTCAACTCAATTCTAAGATTTTCATTTATCATTTAGGTTTCGAAAATAAGAATTGAAAAGTTAATCCATTTAATTTTTACGTTTTACGGGATAAAGCCCATGCTTGTATAGTTTTGAGAATTAATTTTTATGAGTCTATGATTGTATAAATATCATTAATTTTGTAGTATTTTTTGGTCCTTATATGTTATATTAAATAAAATATATGATGTTGATCGCGCAGACTCGTCGATGTGAACGATATAATGTTGGTTCCGAAAGTTACAAGATTGAAAATAACATTCTATTATAAAGCACAGTGAAAAAAAAAATCCTAAAAAAATTTTTAAATTGTCAAAAAGGTAAAGGAGAAATAATTCTTTTTACGAAAAATTAGATTAATTTTCGTAATCGTTTACAAATATTTTTTCTGTGGTACTCTTTGAGTTATCAATATGAAACAAACAATTTATCGTTTCGCGTTTTATTCTCAAGTTTAAGCACGCAAGTTTAAAAGTGTCATTAAAAAAACACATAAAACTGGGAAAAAGCGGAGAAAAAATTCATTTGCACAATAAAAAAACAAATATTTATCATGAAATAATTTAGGCGATGGCTACATGTGTAATAAGCGATCGATAGTAATTTTTGTGGAAACTTCTTTAGACAATCACAATGGACACTAAGCTAGGATTAAAACATCTACCTCAATCCTAATGTTATTTTCCTGTTAATGCGACCATAGCGCCTTTCCTGAGTCCACAAAAAGGTCTTTGAAGTTGACGAAAATAAATAGAAATCATAAATATATCGACGGAAAAAGAATAGAAGAGAAAAAATTAAAAAAAAATATAAATACGTTCATAAAACAGACAGAAAAAATATTATTAAGGGGAAACAAAGAAATTAAAGGTAAAAAGGTTTTTTTGGGAAAAAACTTTTTCAGTGGACGGGGATTGATGATGTACCGTGCGAGGTGGAGTTATGTTTTTTTCATAGCACAATAACAAAGTAAGTAAAATTCATATTACGTATATTCTTATACTTATAAACAACCAAATCTTCTTATAATGAACTATCGACCTTACAATTCTTGCGTCGATAAGCGCTTGAAGAATTGGTCTAACTGATTTATTATTGTCCTATTTCTCTTGCAATTAAATGGATAAATCATTTATAAATTTATTTAAATTCACCCAAAATATTTAATGTTAATTGTAATACAATTTTCTTCTAAATTTCGATGACAATGAAATTATTTCGGTGACGAAATTCTTTAGACTCTTATTATGTGATATTCACTGGACCAATTTCCAATCAGTTTCTGGCAGCCAACTTAATTTGTCACATAGGTAAATACAAGCGAGTTAAAGAAACAGGAAAGAAAATGAAATGAGAAATGAAATTAATTTTACGTGTACAGCCACGAATACAGTCACATTGTATTAAAAATTCAATCAAATTTAAATTACACCATTACTCGCAGTGGCCCCGATAAACCAAGGTAGCCAAAATTGAATTTTGTAGTGATTTTCCTCAAGTTTCCCTTCCTCACTTTAATCAACTGCTGAGAGCGAGCGCGTATCGTAATACCATGTGCGTAATATCGCTTTTCTAATAGCTGGTAATCAATAACGACTTGCGATTATTTATGTCATTCGGGGAGACAGTGGAGGCATGTGGCGGTAAAATATTAGTGTCTGCTTACCATCATTATTTTATAATGATAACCGAGCTATTTAAGTATTTTTACTGTTTAAATATTTAATGTCATGCTCTAGGATGCATTTTCATACGCAACATAAATTAACGATGAAAATTAATACTCGTATTCAATTATCCTCTATTTATTAAAAACATCGAAATTTTGTATTTCTGGTTAAAATTTGAAAAATTTACTTAAATGTCAATAATAAAAGAATTTAAATATCATGCCTTGATTACAGTTCATATAGACATATATATATATATATATATATATATATATATATATACATATACAAATATATATATATATATATATATATATATATATATATATATATATATATATATATATATACATATATATATATACATATACATATATATATATATATATATATATATATATATATACGTGTGTGTGTATATATATATACATATATTGTTTATTTAATTTTTCAACCAGCTTATTCAATTCTGAATCTTATCTCGTACTAAAATCGTATATGCAACACAAACTCACATATAGCATCAGAGCACTATAAAAGCAATTTCTGTCCGTCAATCATAGCTAAGAAATTTTAGTAACTAGTTTCAAGATAAACTTTAAATATTTTATGCAGTATAAAATTGACAAGAGTTTATTAAGAAATTACGAAAAATTAATAAAAACTCAGGTTTGATATACCGGAAGAAAAAATCAGAACATTGAGAAATGAAGATTACTATATTTTTTGAATAGATTTTCACATCTACATTTACTAGAGCAAGTAATTTTTGATGTCAGCGATTGTTTTTCTTAAACTTACTGTAAATTTAATAAACATAACTTCAATATCCAATACTTGCTTTCTATATTTAAAAAAAACTCTTCTTTCATCACTAACACAGTTTATTAACATTAAGATCTTATTCTTCGTACATTTAAGATGTAAAGATATCTGTGTTGTTTAAAATATTATTTACTTTCACATTCCTTGATTTCATATAATTTTGTGAAATTGTACCAAAAATTTATTTACTATTTTGTATATATATTTTCTGTTGCTTTCATTCATTATTTTCAATGATAATAATGAATGGAGGCAAAAGAAACTGTAACAAATTTTCACGTATTAGTCATAAGGAAAGAGTAGTTAATATTTTGTACATTATTGCATTTTCCTTCTTTTACATAAATTAAAAGAAATATAAAATTTTAACACGTCATGAATTAGAATAAATAATGATGAATATCCGTCGCCGTAATATCGTCCGTCTTCACGAAGATTCTATTCATGTATCGATTGTCGAGGTATCCTTAAAAATTAAAATATACCTATTTAAAAAAAATAACCCAAAAAAGAATTATCGCTGTACATACATACAAAAAACATTTAGACGGATTGAAAACCTCTTCGTTTATGAAGTCGGTTAAAAAAATATTGTTTTTTACACATTAGGAGGTAACACTAAGACTCCAATATTTTGTAATTAAACTGTGGTTTAAAAAGTATCTTAGGATGAGAAATTATTGATAGAAATAAATTGATCTATGCTTAGGTTGGTATAGATCTAATTAGTAGAAATGGCTATTTCATGAGGATATAGCAAAAAATATCGGTCTCCGGTCTTGAAAGAATCCATCTAGAAAGTATCAGTCAGGCAGATGTATAAAAATATCGGTTCCACTAACGAGTCATTTTCAGGGTTGTTTTTTCCTTGCAACCATTATTTGACTATGGAAATATATGATTTTACTGACCAATTCCTTAATATATATAAAGAATTCGATAAATTATAAAGAATTCGAAACTAATATGCTAGATATTGATATGGCCTCAAAAATACGTTAATATACCTACAGTAGTTAGGTCGGTGAATGGATTCGTAACCTACCCAATATTCATAAACTTTTGATACTTTTGTAATATTTTAAACGATTTACACGGAAAATTTAATTTGAGCCAGATTGGCATACTTATCTACGCTTGAGTACACTCCTTATTGTTAAAAATTAATCGTTTTTTTATGATATTTCGTTTCTTTTTAAGCTTTCAATATTAATTAGATACCAAAATCAAGAGTTATTTTTTCACACAGTTTTCTAAAGTGATTTAAAAATCATATCGTTCCCACTGTCATACATCTTTCCTTCTCGTTCCATCCTATTCGTATTTTTGAATGTTGAATTGATAATACTCGTTAATAAACATTATAGAGCAAAGTCTCTTGTGGTGCCCCTCTACCAGCAAATAAAATTCAAATGCATAATTTTAAATAATTTGTAAATATTGTCCAATTTTGCATTTTGGAAAATAAGCCTCAAGCGGAGAGATATTTTACTGCGCGACGTTTTTTTTTCTCAAAATGTTTATCACAATTTTGCAAGAGTATATGTGTAAATATTTTATACAATCCTTACTAAACCTTACTAATTTTTTATTTTTTCAACGTTTTAGTCCGTTCGACAAATTAAAGGCCATCCAAAATAATGTTCGTCATCATTTGATATTTCGCCTTTGATAAAACGGGAAAATCTTCATAAACTTAGTCTCTACTCATAATATTTTTTCGATAAGCTATTTTCAATATACCTATAGTTTTTGGGTAATTTTTGCTGAGAAAAACGAGGAAACTTGATACCCACACGAAGCGCAGACAGTCTGATATGTGAAAAAAACAATGAGTAGGCAAAACAGAATTCAGGAAAAAAATCACAGGGACCGGATCACCAAACACGCCTCTTGGCATACTGTCTGGTATGAAGTGGATTCACTCACTTTTAATGGCAGAACCATTTACTACAATAGCCTCACTTACAGCACATCGGGTTTCTTTCGGGCACCCCTTCGTAGACTTTTGAAGGTAGGTCATTTATGATTAAGATAGAAAGCAGAGGAATTGAATTACGTTCTTGGCTACCGATGGAAATAGTTACGTAATACTTTATATTTAAAATCTCCATACTGGATAATTTGTTACCCTATTGGAAAGTAATAGTAGTAGTAGCAATGAAAGTAGTAGTAGCAAAGATGATCTTTATATATGTTGTACCTGAAGATGTTGTAATACGACGAAACCTAGGTCGTGGTAAAGAACTTAAAGAAAATAGAAATAATACTACATCACGTAGTTTCATTTAATTGTGAATAATGAATTTCTACAAACTTAACGCCAAATATATTCAATATTCAAATAAATTAAGCCTAAAACAACTTGCCCCATTAATGTTCAGGCTTACTTCCTCCACCTATTGCAACATTACATCAAACAACTTAACTTTGGAGTTTAAACGACAATCTATTTAATTGCTCACCAAGCGCTAACACGATAATCGCACTCGTTGCCCTAGTTTACACTTCTCGACCCCCATTTGGATATCTAGTATGCTGTTTGACGAGGAGGGAAATCTTAGTGAAGTTAAAGTTTATCGGTGTAGATAATAGTATTATAACAGAAATCTTATCGTGTTTCTATTAATATGAGCATATATTTTGGGAAATAACATAAAGTTACATACAAATAACATAAAGTATTAATTCAAATATTGAATATATTTGGCGTTAATTTTGTAGAAATTCATTATTCACAATTAAATGAAACTACGTGATGTAGTATTATTTCTACTTTTTTTAAGTTCTTTAGTAAAGAACTTAAGTCGTGGTAAAGAACTTAAAGAAAGTAGAAATAATACTACATCACGTAGTTTCATTTAATTGCGTATTATTTCAAATAAAACTATTACGCAGTCTGATCTGGTCTTCTGATACTCCTCTAATTAATCGAAGAGAAAAACAAGTTAATATCTGAGCACATTGTTCAAACAGAACTCTTGTAAATAAATACAGTAGTTATTTCTAAATCATACATTTATTGTTGTTATTTCTATAATGATTTCATAAAAAATCGACAAGAAGTCAACTTGATTGGTATGTACATAACAAAACTTGAGTGTTTGTATTTGAAATTGGTCCCGAATCTCATTTCGTTGAGATGTAGGTCCCAAGAGTAATAACCTCTTCAAAGACTTTTATTCGGTTTGACAAGTTTTTTCGGAGAATGTATACACAAAATCCGGTTTAATGTTAAAAAGCTCTATTGGAATTTGAATATCTACATATTTTTCTACTGCTTATACACCCTTTATCACTTTCCATTACAGCTACTTAAATCCCAAATGATATTGTGATGTTGCAACCAAGCTGCGTAAAATCTGCGACATTAATATTTTATCGTATTTCACGGTAAGATTTCAGAAGGTTTTTACAAGATGCAGCATTGACTAATGTACTACCGTTGGTTCATTTATATCTTACATAAATAATTTAATATTCATTTAAGTTAACATAATACAAATTGTTATATTTGCAATCTGTTGAGACACAGAAATAGTTCTGAGAGCTATATTTAATTACTCAATGTTTGTCAGGTTTACAATGAAATACACTGAAGGTTAAAATGTTCCAGAATGCCATTATGCAATTTGCTGTCGATGTAGAGTGTGATGGTTTGTCATTTTGCAAGTGCCTCGATTTCTCGAAACGCGTCACTTCATACAATGTCAATAGGCTTAAATACTATGTAATTAACAAGTTTTTATTATATCGACCGTAACTAAATAATGTGCGAAACTAAATTTCATGTACTTCTAATTCATGTGTCGTTATAAAATAAAAAAATTAAAATAACATAACATGATATTGTAAATTCAACTGGAGACTGGAATTGATTCAATGAAACAAAACAGGAAGTAAGACACAGAGCTCAATAGCCAAACAACGCATTCTAACCATGTTTGGGTTCTAATTGTTATTTCATCAAGAAACTTGGCAGATGTGGTTAGTTCAGAAAATACTATGAAATAGTACCATGGAATGGATTCAATGAAAGAGAACTAGAAGTGAGACACGAAACTCGATAACGGAATCACGTATCCCATCCCTACTAGGGATTCTAATTATTGTATCATCATGAAACTTTGAAGTTGTGGATAATAATGATGAAAACATAATAAAGTGGTTTTATTGGACTTATTTATTGAAATAAAACTGGCAGTTAGATTCTGAACTAAATAACGTAACAACGTATCCCACTCGTATTTTGGCTTTTAATTTTTATATGGTCATATGTATTTCTGATGGTAACACAATAATATGATACCATCCGACTGATTAAATAAAATAGAACTGGAAGTCATATCAAAGAAACAGATTATCCTAAGCTTACTGGAAAGACGCCTGGCAATACTTATGCATTGGCAGAGATGGAGATGATGCGTACTCAATCGCTCACAAATAGAGAATCAAGGTGATACATCTTAACCTAATCAATTATGCTGCTCTGTTAATTTGAATTCTGCAGAAAATTGTTATTGTAGTGTTAACCATAATAAAAGTGGTTCCATATATAATATTTAACGTTCACAAAAGAACTTTTTTATTTTTATGAAAGGCTAAAAAAATAAAAAATTGTTTGAAAAACTACAAAAATACGTCTATATAAATACTGCATTAAAAATAACCATACTTATTGAACCTGTCCTCTCTGTCTACTCTGTACAGATTTTAGTGTAAGCTATATTTGTCATTGAGTATAATATTCTTCTTCTTTTCTTTAGATATCTTAAATATTTTCATTCACATAATATTAATTTGAAGAGAAAACTCATTTATTTTTGAGCAGTATTTATAGAAACGTGTTTTTTTAGTTTCTAAACTTAGAATTTATTTTTGTGACATCTCCTGTAAAATAAACTATTAATATCGCCACACGATATACACGCGCCTTTCAGATATTCGCACATTTGACCCTATTCGTTCATTTCAATTTGATAGTATGTAAGGCATATCATAGTAAAAGAATGATTAAATAATTATTTTATTCTGATACCCTTAGAAAAATAAAATAGATTTTATTTAAAGGTAAATTATAATTTACAGCAAAATATATTGATATACAAACGTATTAGCAAGTTCGCGTATTCAATTCAATTTTAAACTTACTGATAGTCACAGGCGACTCGTATACGTTAGTAACAACTTTCATGTTATAAAAAGAAGGTTCAGAAAGGAATAAAGAAAAAAATGTGCTGTGCTTCGTGTACTACACAACAAAAGTAAAGTTTAATTCGGCTTTATAAAATATAAATAAACACATGTAATTTGCATACTCAATGACATAACAACCCTTCCATTAAAAATATAACATGAATGATTATAATATGTATAAGTAGATAAACATTTCAGTAATTAGGATACTAGTTTTACTTCATTGACTATAATTTGGACGAATTTCACACCTCGCGGGTGTGTAATTCATCATCGATTAGCTGGCCAGTGCTGAGTTTTGACAAGAGAATTAATTGAAACTCGGGTAATTTCAATAACTATTAACTTTTAATATTTTGGGAAGAGGGGTTTTCTATAAAATGATATAATATTTAAATTTGTTTAAACCTTTATCGTGATCTAAATATGCGTTTGAAAAGTGACATGCCTTTCCGTTGACTCGTCTGTATGTTTGTACGTGTGAATACGCTCTCCATGTCTCAACTTTTTTCTAAATCCCTCATAAAAAATATTTTGAGGAATTTTCTACAAAATCTCTCTTTTTATCGATTTTTGCCGACCATTTGTTGTCACTGCTCTCTGCTCTCAGGTGTTTATAACGTTTTTATTAGAAGTGTTTATTATATAAAGAATGCAAAATGCCGTGTGTACACTTATGATTTTACCAATGATTTGTTTATGAACGTTATTTCAAAATAGCTTTAAACATTTTGTCACACACGACAACCTTTGTTTTCTGTGAAATGTTTTTGTCAATATTTACATAAATTTAGTAAAAGGAGGCCTTAAAAAAGTAGAATAAAAGGACAGATTCTTATAGCAACAGATCTTCCTAACATATCCAAAATTTGATAAATTCTGACATAATTACGAAGGGATGTAAAATATAACATTATGAATATCTTAAAAAAAATTATGACATCTAAACTCATCTTTATAACTTCCCTACAAACTTTTCCTAGGCTTTTGAAAATCCTTTTTTTTTAATTTTAAGTTCAGTAGTTTCAGAAAGAAGGTGGGAATGATGAAGATCAATTACCTAAAATTATGAAAAAAATATATTGAATACCCTCTAATATAATAGCCTTTTCATATCCTTCTATTCCCCACATCCTTCATGAAATTTAAAAAATAATTCTAGGATCTTATTTGCATCCTCGAGGTTTCTGAGAAAAAAGGCTTTAATTTGACGGACAAACGAACATATGTGTGATCTTGTGTCAAGTTTCCTTTTTTTCTTAAATATGGTCCAAGTTTGATATGTAACGTAAATAAAACAGAGTTCGGGAGTAAAAGAAAAATAGGACGAATTTTGGAATCGTAGATGGATTGTGTTTTTGTTTGAACAAAACAGAAAAGGAAGATACATAGGAAGATGAATAGCATGTAGAGATGAGAAAAGTGGATGAGTTTTCTGAAAGTCAACCAAGTAATCCAATGAAAGATAAATTGGTGGAATTGGTGCTGAGATTAAAGATGTGTGGAGTATTTTGAAATATTATGAACTTGCGAATCACGTTTAATCGCTCAATTGAGTTATGATGTAAATCGCATTTGAAATTCTTATTTAAAATTATTTACATTATAGCTTTAGCGAGAGGAATTTCCAGATTAACTTAAGGCCTTGGTAAAGTATCAATTTTTTGCATAAACATATGGAATATTTTTGATACGAGGTCTTTGCATAGACTGCAAATACATTTATTAATTTTTTTCACATAAAAATATGACTTCAAAGAGTTAAAATTTGGTATCTTGTCTTCTTTGAGCTATGTAATATGAATGGAATTAACAAAGAAGTTGCAACTTATCTCCAGTATTACACATATTATGTATTTCAATGACAAGAGATTAAAGCTAATATTGTACATAAGAAGATTTATAACTAACAAACAACGCAAGCAAGACTTTTTATACATCTGTGATAAAAATACTAGATAATTAATTTACATTTTTAAATATAATACTGTTGTTTGTAAATAATTTAATAAAAGATTTTAAATATGTAATTATCTACATTTAACTAAATGTTTACGAAACCGTCTAAGCACGAGTTTTGCTTGTATTTATCGGTCTCTTATACAACGGTAAAGAGAAATCTATCATTTCTCTTATGTATTATTGTTCTCCCAAAAAATTATACATAATATGTCAAAGGAAAAACTTTCCTACTCAAATAACGATTTCGTAAATTGAAATTAAAATATTCAAAATTTAGAAGCAGCTTGTATATTTTTAAGGAAAACTTTTCAAATTTCATTTGGTTTTTAACAATTTTAAACAACTTTATGAATTTGACAAAACAAGTTATTTATGTGGAGCTAATTTCAGTAAACATATTTCCGATCCTTATCTTACACCATCGCAAAAAACTTAAACCCACCAACATTTAATGAGCGATATGAAGCCAATAATATTTTCTACGTATCATTTCAGATATAAATTTAATGAGATGAGTCTCCTCTAAACGCTAGTGACTTGCATGTATGGCAATGCCATTACTTTCGAACTTAGATCATCGCACTGACTGATAATTAAAGCAATGAACTTAAATACCTGGCGTTGGGTCACGAGAATGATGACCGTATTGATTTATTTACGAGCGGTCGTTTTATGTGTTTATTTGGCTTATACTTGCTGACACTTATTCGAATTCATATTCGGCAATGCGTGTGAAAGCCATACATATTTTTACCTCCCTTATTAATAAGCTGTGATTAGAGTCGGGTGGTAAGTCAATAAAGATGTAGCAATGAAACCAGTTGTTATACCAATAAATGCGATGAGACGTGAGGGAATGTAGTTTAAATTTACTGTTTCTGGTAGTATGAATGTAAGTTGGAAGAGAAAAAAATCGGCAATTGCATGTACGAACACCCACACAGTAAGGGTTTACAGTAGTTCGTATATATCGCAATGGTTTATATAATCACCAATGTATTAATCTGAAATTTCTAATTAAATGCTAGTAAACATTTTTTTTATTTCTCAATTTCTCCAAGGGTTGAAAAATGTGTACTGGATGGAGGGAAACATATTGCCTGCTATTTTAGATGTTAATATTTTACAAACGGGGTTTGAAAATTAAAAAGAAATGTTAAATAGTACTTCGATTTAATTATAAAATACCTAATGGTTGAGTTTTGCGAATAAATCGCATCAGCTTAATATGGTATTTCCACTACTGTACTGGTACTGGTATTTCCATAAGTAGCAAATATTTGTAAAATTTAATTTTCGTAGATGATGAAATCTACAAGTTTTGCACATATAAGCGAAAAACGAATGATGAACATAAAATGTGGACTTAAAATGGTGTAATTTCTGCTCTCTATGCACTATCACTAGGATCGATAGAAGAATTTAAAATCCCCATACCAAGAATCGAAATTAGATCCAAAACAAGATGAAACTTTTGAAATACCTAATTATATTTTGAAAATAAATATTTTAGAAAAAAATTAACGCACCGGAAGCGAGTTGTTGAATGAAAGCTATTGTGAGACGTATAAAATCCACAAAGTATACAATAATGATATTTTTTTTTATAAAATGAAAACCCTAATTATCTCAAAACTTTAAATGAAAAAAATTGAAATTGTTTCGGCATTGTCAGAAAAACGTAGATTGTTATCAATTTGAAGATAAGAGAAGGGTGGATAAACATAGTTTTGGGACATTTTCATCAATAATATATTCGAAACGAGCGATTCGCCGAAAATTTCTTCAAATATAACTTTCATCAGAATTAAGTATTGTGTGAATTAGACTATTAAAAATATCACGCAGTGAGGTTGGCACGGCATAATATGAGGTTCGTCGTAACCTCATATTATGCCGTAAACGTCGTTGGATGACAGCGTCGAGGGGACCAGATTTATTCGACTTACAACAGAAAAGGATAACCTGTGAAATACGAGCTATCTTCTATCATATATATATATATATATATATATATATATATATATATATATATATATATATATCCAGCTGTCGAAATACGTAACCACGCGGTCCGCCTTTACATCATTCATTCAGATGGCTTTATATTACTAACTTTTTGCCTATACATCTAGAATTTTGCGATTTTTTACGATATTTTGCCGAATTTGAGCAAAGTAACTGGTGCCATTGATAGATAAATAAGAATAGTCAGCAGTTTATCCAATCCAATTGATTATTGTACAGCTTTTGTTAGGCATAAGTTTACATTTTTTTGTGGGGATACTCAAGGGTGAAACGGATTTCCACTAAAAGCTCAAAAAATAACTTTTGATTCATCCTGCTGAGTAATCTCAAATAGAAAAAAGTTCACAGTAAATCGGATATTTGCTTCAAGCTTTATGAGCTTTTGAAAGCTCGCATATATACGTCCATACGCGCTTACATACGCACTTACGTAGATACATAAAAAAAACGCCAATTCCCAGAGGATTAATTTTTATCCCCTAAACTTTCCTTTGAAAATCTCCTTTCCTTGGCCCTTTCTGAATGCTAAAGTATTATTTACATTATTTTTATGAAAGTACAAATTGTTTTGGGATCCTTCTACCTTTTTTTTTAATTAATACTCTGTGTAATATGTGAAATAAAAAAAATAATATTACTTCATTTTCCATTTCTAAAATTTCTGTGTAGATATTTGTAGGTGCTCAATAGTAAATTTTTACATGGAACTGTTCCTGAAGACATAGTAGAGTTAACTTTTTCAACAATATCTATAGATTATATTGGAATTTTTTTCCCTACTACTTTATTGATTTTGGGAAGCACATTAATTTTTTGTAATATTTTCTTATTTCTTCTTTTTTTGCAAAATTTTACACACATTATAAAACCGGGTGTCTTTCATTATCGTGCGAACAGTAGACCATACAAATAAGGACATGAGTTATGAATACTAGTAAGTGGTGATCTAGGTATTGCCTAATTTGTTTACCATTACTCATACGATGAATAAACGTCACCCCACACCTGGCACGTTCCATACACTCATGACCGTAATATAATTATTGGAGCTTTATACACAGACGACTGATTGAACATATCACACTTTCGTTTACAAATACATCAACATAATTATACAAACGCAACGCTAAAACTTTTCAACACATTAGCGATATATTAATATCCATAAACCGGAATACGTTATCAATAAATTAACAATAATTCTACTTGCCAAAATTAGATTTATAAGAAATGTTCAAAAAATTCTGTAAGAATATTACTTTTATTTAAAAATACGAAATAATAATTTCACTATCACAACCAATACATAATTATTTTAAATTTGGTTTGTAAAATATTTAATATTATTGTACTGGATGTAATATACTTGATAAACAGATTTTGATCTTTAGTTAAAAAATTGTATATTTGAAAAAAAAATAGTACATTTTCTTCTTGCATCAATATCTTTATCGACAAGAGACTTAACTCTATACAAACATCACATACAAGCTTGTAATCTATGATAAAACTTCTAAAATGATCTTATTTGCTAGGTATTTTATTCGATACTTCTTTTTATTAGTTTGACTGTGATATATATGTAATATTTGAGCTTTTGTTCAGAATGTAGTGAAGTGTAAAATTAAAATGAAGACATGAATTTGTTATAGAAACCCACCTTAACCTTTCTCTTTGTGTTATTTTTTTTTATTTGGAAGTTTTAAATGAATTAAAAACAAAATAGACTAGATAACTCATCACCAAAGAAGAGTATATAGTTTAGAAACGTAAACTTATTGCATCTAAATACGTAATTTTACTGTCCATTCAATATATAATATTATGAGAGGCTAATCTTGATGGTTCAAAAGTAGAAAATGAAGGTTGAGTCCATATAGTTATGGAATCACGAATGACAGTAGAAAAATAATTTAATAAACAATATCTAAAGAGAAAACACAGTCTAGTCTCTAATGCAATACACAACCATACAATTTTTTAAAAAACTCAGATGAAATAACAATTATAATAGTTTATTTTGTTAATATCTCTAATTATACTATGGTAAAATGCCGAAAACTTAAATATATATGAGGCTGATGATATGCGTATAAAACAATAAAATAATCAATGACGATATTAATATTAAATTGGTCTCATATAAAAAAAGTCGCTTTAATTTTTTCGTAGCCTGAAAATATTTCCTTCACAATGAGCCGGCAAATTCAAATATATTTCGTAGAAAACCATTTTTTCCTTCCTTCTGCACGTATCTGTTTTTCGTTAATTTTGACATAATTCGGAAAACTGCGAAAAAAAATAATCTGAAGTCTAAAAAATAACATTAATTTTGAAACATGTAATTGATAATATGGATATGAACTTTTATGTACTCCTTTATTTATTCTTAGCTTTTATTTAAATGAAAATACATTTTTCAAAATACCATTCTCCTGTTGTGGAAGTACTATTTTCAAAGATATTCCATAACGTTAGATAGAATAAATTGTGTATAACTCTTCCCTCTTGCTCTATGCATGGATATCCTCTTGAAATAAAATTGTAAATAATATCGCAACACGATTTTATATGTAATATTTAAGTCCATAACTTATTGCATGTAAGTAATGAATGGAAAGAATAAGTTACAAATATTCTACATAAAAATATGTAACTGTTTGATTTAATTGCTAATATCTTAAAAGAGCCAAAGGAATGAACAAGCTTTACGTAAGATTTTATTGTTTGTGTATCAATATGATGGGAGTACTCAATCAAATATTACGTCATAAAGAAATAACAAATTGGTGTTTTCAAACAATATGATTCAAAACAAAGAATTGTCGACATTTTCTTGTTTATAAATTACAGAAAAATTCATTTTACATATTCAATGTAATAACAGAATTTGGATTTGCTTATTTCCTTAAAATTTCGCAACGCCTACGTTTATTTTGATATTCGTTCCTAACTGAAAGGCTTGAGAATATTTCAATAGCATCAATGTAGAGTGTTTAGATGTTAATTCTTTTAAATTTTAATTGGCATTTACTTGGCATTTAAATTTTACTTGGCATTTAAATTTTAATTGGATTTTTTCAAAATGGCATTTGGCAAATTTTGCAAAAAAAATATTTGAATATTTTGAGTACGGTTTGATAAAAAGTAAAATGAAATTTAATAAAGAGTAGATCATGAATATATATAGTTTTTTTATTTACTCCCAAAATCCTTTCACTCTTTTGCAATTTTACTTGAATATCAAATATAAAGCTCGTGTACTTGAATATAAAATATAAAGCTCGTGTATTATAATTGATAGTAAAAGGAGACGCCTGTATGTATAATGAGTGTAAAAATTGACACTGATGAAACATTTTATTTTATTAAAAAAAATAAGTGAAAATAATCAATATACTGACAAGAAAAGGAAAGAACAAAAAAAGAAAAACTATAAATATGTTAACAAAAACACAGGGATAATCATTTAAGTAAAAGAAGATAATTCTGACGAAAAAAACATTTTAAGTGAACGCTTGATGATATATCCTGTAAGGATGAATGCTATTTATTGTATAGTGCAGTAATTAACTGAGCAAAATCGTAATACATTTATGATTTAATAAAAGGCAGAAACTAACATTTACTCACAACTTATATTGGTATTATAATTATTATTTCAACATCTTACTGCTTTCACCAGCGATTAGATAAAACATTAAAATATTTGTACAAACTAAGTGAAAGTAAGTATTTAACTTTAAGCTTAATTACATTTTCACGTAATTCCAATTAAAATGAAACAACATTTAATCAGATTTTGATGTTTATTATTTTATATCTATAAAACCAATTTCCAATTAATTTCGTACAGTTAACATAAGTGTCTTGTAAATATATGCAACTGAGTTAAAGCTATAAGAACACAATTTTCAAGATGAAGATATATACATGATTTTATCTTATCACAAGTTGAAGATATATACATGATATGTTAAAAATTTATTTAAACTTAATGCACGTCCAATAAATCGCCCCAAAAACTCGTCCCAACAAGTCGACCTATCGAATTTTTGAGCGACTCAAACACGATTTTCCTCAATTTGCTTTCCTCGCTTTAAATTATTACTGAGAGTAAACGTGTATTCTAATATAGCTCTGTAATATGTTTGATCTAATATTTGATGCTCAATAACCGTCTGAGAATATTTATGGTATTTGTGTAGGGCAGACTTTGCGGTTAGTTTAAACAATAAAATATTAAGTTTAAATTATAAGTGGTTGATTACCGTCATTTTGGAAACTGAATTATTTAAGTAAATTTACTATATTCAAATTCAAAGGATATATAAGGTCAAGATTTTATTTTCCTATTTTGGTATGTACGTTGGACTTACTTTAGCCGGCATAACAAAAAAATTGTGCGATACCATTATTAATTTCTGAGAAATATGTGAACAATCATACAAAACTGTCAAACACACATCACTTTCTGAAATTTTTTACATTCATTTAGAAGGCCTAGTAGAAATGACACATATGAATATTTTGTAGTTTCATAATATATTACATAAATACGGGTCAAATTGATAACCGTCCTTTTATTTTGAAGTCGGTTAAACAACCTATCGTCATGTCGTAGTTTACCCTCTGCAACATTCATAATCTTAATAATATATTATTTTATTTTAAGACCTATTTAATGAGATTTACTTGTCTCTTCTTCATCTCTAACAAAATTTTGGTTCTCCTTTAATAATTAGGATTATATACGTATAATATTTAGAATTTTTCAAATAACTTTCCTTCGATCAAATTTTGAAAACGCTTTGTGATTGAGGTAGCAGAATTTACAAGCCAGTTTTTAGGTTCTTGAGATAAGTAAGCAATGGATTGGATATTACTGTAATATTAAATTGTAATTATTATTTAAAACGTCAATAACTATTTCTTAAATCGAGTCATGAATATGTACTAGTAAATTTCAAATTTATTCAGCCGTTGAGACGTGATTAAATAATGAACATTTAAACGTGCTTATCGTGACATTGTCATGTCACATAAATGAATCTGACCTTAATAATTTGTGTACCACTTCATCTCAAATTCTATATAATGCATTTTTTTGTTCTTTCCTGATTGTCAACGACTGAATTGCCATATTTTTTATATTCCAAAAATATCAGGTTTCTTTAAAATTATTTTCTATTCCTCTAATACCTGGCCCATTTTAGCTATTTTCCTTTGGTAGACATTTTCCTTTTTTGCTAGTTATTAAATAACAAACACACAAACAAAAGGAAACACGATCAATTTGCAATCTCAGTTTGTATTCCGTATATAAAAGTTATTATTTTACTTCTATTTTTAAATTTATTATTTTATCCCTACTTTTATGAAAATAGCTTTAGATTATCCAAATTTACTGGATATGTTAAGAAATCGGGACGTAATAGAGAAATAAACACACACACACAAACATAAAAACTCACTTTTACATTTCTAACATTAGTTAGAAAGTTTAGATCAACAAACATTTACAATGATAAAATTAATGTTTTAACCTCTTTGATGTGAACTTAGAATCTGCTATTCATTAAGCATTAGAAAAAATGGTTAATTTTGAACTACCGTTCCAGTTCTTGTTATAGTTATTTGGTTCTTTCCTATCTGCTTTAGCTCCACAATTTCTGCGTTCTTACTAAATAGGTTTTCTTTCAACTATTTCTGTATTTTTCTGCAATCGTTTAGCTACTGCAAGAAGTTTGTGTTCAGATTTATGTTTCTTATTCTTAACTTAACTTAGACACGTTTTCAGCTTCAGCGTAAACGGTGTGCCAAAGTACTCCCCAAGAACCAATATTTACTGACTTTAGGTCACAGAAAAAAGGAACCTGAGATAGTTAGCTGCGTAAGCTTTTAGACGCCGTCCTTGTAAACATATATAAATAGCAATATATTCTCGGTGGAAATATGTATGCGACTCTTATGCAAGGTAGGTTATATACGGCCTAGATAAAATATCGTGTGAAAATACGTTTTGAAATACCGCTACAAAAAGTACACTGTATGCTTGAATTATACCGAGGGAATTATGTACCTAAGCACAAATATTTACCGACACCAAATATAGTAAATTATTTCAGAAGTGTTTATTGAAAATGTTCAAAAATTTAAGGTTTTTGTTAAGGTGGATACCTTAACATATTGCTTCTATCAATATAGTGTTAGTGTTTGGAAGAACATCGTGGTTTGTAAACTGATTTGGAGTTAAAGTTTGAACAATTTGCTATTATGTTTATCAAGATAACATTTAAAATACCTAATTTTTGTTGTTAAGTTTTGTAATTGTAATACAGTATATTCTGAATCTGATCTTTTATTATTATTTTATATGCAACACAAATGTACATAAGGTGTTTTATTGCTGTAATAGTTATTTCTGGCAGTCGGTAATAGATAAGATTTTTTAGTTAGTTTTCAGGTAAACTTCGAAAACTAGTAATTAGTGTTAATTTGACAATAATTTGATTAAATCGTTTTAAGAAACTTATAATAATGAACGAATATAAAATACCTACTTTTGG
The DNA here is from genome assembly GCA_039881145.1 of Druceiella hillmani. Classification (NCBI taxonomy): domain Eukaryota; kingdom Metazoa; phylum Arthropoda; class Insecta; order Lepidoptera; family Hepialidae; genus Druceiella; species Druceiella hillmani. Next base: position 2,259,092 of record JAYKKI010000052.1, read on the forward strand.
TATATAGAAAGGAAATGGAATGAGAAATAAAGGAAAACAGGATGTGATTCCAATATTTTTTTTATTAGAATTTCCTAAAGCTAGCGTAAAAGTGCATAATTATTAAAAATTATTATTAATTATCACATATAAATTTTGCAGAATAACATATAGCAGAATTTTCAATGGCAGTTACTATTTTTCTTAAACAGACTGTAAACTAAAAATGGATTAAAATTTGTTTTAGCATTGAAATCATTATAAACGACCTACATTTATTTTTAAAAATATAAACGATTAATAAAATATTTAAAAAAATTAACAATTTATTTTAAAGTTTGTCACATAAATGTCACTGTCTTTATATATAACAGGTATAGCTATTTCTCTCTGTTTTAAAAATATAATTTAAAAAACCCTGATATTATAATTTAATAAAATTCTTCCAGAAATTGTTTTTCTGAATGATATTCACTTCATTTATAAATCAAGAAATCTAACGGATTATTATTTATTGGATATTGAACTTCCTTTCTATACGCTAAAGGTATAACTTCCTTTCTATACGCAAAGGGATATAACTAGATATTAAACTTCCTTCCTATGCGCTAAAGATATAATTTTATAATTTTATTAAATTCTCCCAAAAGTTGTTTTTCTGAATGATAATTATTTCATTTATAAATCAAGAGCTCTGACGGATTATTATTTATTGGATATTAAACTTCCTTTCTATACACCAAAGAATATAATTGAAGAAAACTAATCCGAAAAACTTATTGAAAGGCTGCCAAAATATCCTTAAAAACTAAAGTTAGCCTCTGTCAAAATATAACCCTGAATATGGTGGTTGTTGAACCCCCTAGGCGGCCAAGAATTTTTAATATAATTTTAGTCTAAATGATACCCTATGATGAAATATTAATCCTAAACAAATTTTGAGATGAATATCGCTTATGAGATTTGAGGATGGAAATGAAATTACAAACTTTGTGTTTGGACCAATGTTCATGTGATACTTATAACAGAAATGAAATTATAAACTCTGTGTTTTGACCAATGTTAATTTTTTTCTCGTTTTTATTTATTTGTTTGCATATTTAAATACCTTTTATTTACTCTCTAGGTATGATTATTGACATATTACAATACATAGTGCATAGCCTCGAAACTACGCCATTGCCATGGCATGGTTCTTTGGATGCTTATTATCTCGGAAAGGGTCCTGTGCTTAAATTAATTATTTTTCGTTATTAATATGTTATTGTAATTTATTATATAGGCCGCAAATGAATAAAAAAATTGGTCTTTCGAATGAGCCGTTTTAACAGTAGTTCTTTCTTTATTGAATTAACTCCACTATGAAGATGTATGCTATTTTCAGGTTTTACGATTAATTTTTTCATAATATAGAAGCTTTCTTGCCTCAAAGCTAATACACAGGTTATTTACTCGGCCTCAAAAAAATATTGCCTTATTTCTGAGTTTACATCGTTTAATGGATCCATTATCTATGCAATGTACAATTCATTAATTTTTTTTTATTTATTTGTATATTTGATACGGATAAAATTAATCTTGTGTCATTTATACATTACAAAAAAACCCAACAGGACACTTTACCATTATATTAAAAATAATTTTGGAATAAAGTGTGACTTTTGAGTTCCCCTTGTCACTTCCATTAGTTTGTGTTTTTAAACGATTTGCATATATATTAGGTCGGTGCAAGATTCGCGGATATATCTACGCGAACTTTTATAAACGTTCAGAAAATTTAAATACAGTCCTTATTATTAAATATCGTTCACCCTTTTACATATATCTCTTCTCTATTTACGCAACTAAGTCACTCAACACATCAGTATAAGAAAAGCTCCATTCATAAATAATTGCAACGCGTTGTTATCCACATCCTGTTTAACCCATATTATTCCTTTTTTCGAATAAAATATCAAATTTACACTATTTTTTTATCAAAACGTAATTTAAAACAAAGTGCACCGCCATGTCTGTCTGTCTATAAATACGCTATTTTCTCAGTAAGCTACTAAAATAATCTTAGTTCGGTTTTATAGTGAATATATTGATTCACGAGGAAGATTTATCTGCATAATTAAAGAATATTTTGTGAAAATTACCCGAAGGTGGACGTTGAAGAATCGATAAAGTAATCGACGAGGAGGTATCTTGGCGGAGGGCAGCTTCGTTGTTAAAAATAAATGGAACCAACATTAAGGCAATACTGTTAATCTCAAAAATGTTACAATTTAGTTCGTGACAGACATGTATATTACATAAAATTCATATTAAACATTTTATTATTTCAAAAAAATATAGTTTTTCAGCTCAATTTTCTAGAGCTTATTGTGTAAGACTGCCATAATCTTTGTAAAATTAAATTCCATTATGATTTTACACTTTCCATGCCAAGTTGTCTAACGAATTGTATAAAAGTTAACCAGTTCCCATTTTACCAGCCCAACGCAAAGTCAAGTCTCAATATTGTTTTTCTTCAAGTAGTAAAAAGAAAATCTAATCCTTTCTCACTTCTGATCAGTAATGAACTGGGAATAAAATAATAATAATATTAATAGAAACACTTGGCCGCAAAGTTTATGAAGTAAAGATCGATAAAATGTATACGATATATTTTTTGAATATTAAACGTAGTATTTTTTTTTACTTTACCAAATAGCTTCAAAACTATAATCAGTCTTGACCTACTATTCACAATATTCTAACATATATACAGCAGCCCGCTTTAACGTTATATATTTTGGTTTAATCAACGCAGTTTATCACGCAGGGTTTGCCGTGGAGATTGGTAACAAATACATATGGGTATCCCACCTGGAGAACCTAGGTCGTGGTAAAGAAATTAAAGAAAGTAGAAATAATACTACATCACGTAGTTTCATTTAATTGTGAATAATAAATTTCTACAAAATTAACGCCAAATATATTCAATATATAGTACAATTTAAAAAGCCTAAATTATTTTAGAAAGGCTGCCGAATGGTGAAAAATTACTTCTAAATGAACTCTCTAGCTATCGAGGTTTACTCATAAAAAAAAAGTTGTTCCGATACGAATATTTGAATACAATACGATAGAAAACTAAGTGATAAATATTTATTTATTGCAAGTGTTAATAACGTTAGTTGCAGCGGCTACATTTATTTAAAAAAAAATACAATTTTTTTTTTAAATACTAACAACATCTTCAAGTAAAACACAAATGAACAAGATCAAATTTATACAACAAAATTAAAAACATATAATAACGTCGGACTTAGAAGTTAAAATTAAGATAGACTTTTTAATTTTATAGGATATAAGACGACAAACATTATTCATAATAACTTTCATCATTTCACATTCATCATAATAACTTTTAATGATTAGGTACATCTTGATACAAGCGAACGATAATGAACTGTGTGTCATACTCCGTCATTGCGATTACGAGCATATATTTTAGGATAGAAATGAAATGACCAATTGATTTTTCCCTTCGATTTATCGGACGAATAGCAGAAAATATTTTCAAGAAATTATTTAACTTAATTTGAAATAAAACCATCATCTAGTGTGGTTTTATTTTCTGACATTTCGCTAATGAATCTAAGAGGAAAACGATTTAATATTAAAGCAGATTGTTTACTCCTATAAATAAACACCGATTTTATTTATAGATCATATACATCGGTCCTAACATTTCTACCATCCATCTTATAAAAATCAAGTTGATTTATGTATTCATAACAACCGTAAGTGTGTGTATTTGAAATTGACCAGACCTCACTTTATGAAGATGTAGGTTGCAAAAGTAATAAACCTCTTTGAAGACTTTTAACCTGTGGACGTAATATATGCTTACGTAATAAAACATACGTCCAGTCCTGTTTAATGTCAATAGACACTATTTGGATTTGAATACCTACATTTTTACCTACTGGGTAAAAACTTTGCGTCACAGTTAGTAAAATCCCAAATGATATTGTGACATAAAAAAATTAGTTTCTCTTTTGGAATAAAGGTAAAATTTAATTCGTGTAAAAATTTGGCTATAAAAAATTAATCTCAAAGTAGTAAACCCTACATGTAATCGTTTAAATTCCTGAGTTAATCATAAGTTCCTTAAGCACGTCAAACTTACTAGCTAAAATATTACGCTATTTATAAGATGCAACATTGACTAATCGATTACCATTGGTTTGCTTATATATTATTTAAAAAATGTAATATTTATGTATTTTTATATAATGTAAAATGTTTCTCTTTGCAGTTTTATAAAACACAAGGAAATGGGACCGTAAACTGTATTTAGTTATCTTAATATACTAATAGTGTGTTAAGTCCGCAATTAATTACACTGGATGTCGAAATGGTTCAGGATACTAACTTCTCCATGCTATCTGCCATCAGGGTAGACTGTGCATATCATCTTATAGAGAGTGATAGTATATCATCTTGTTAGAGCTTCGACTTAATTAAATGCAGAATAATGTCACTAGGAGCAATGTCTATGTGGTAACATTGACTAATTACATATAATAGAAGGCGTTTCATTGTACAAAATTATAGTTTTCTTTAAACCTACTGAAAGAGGTTGATTTCTCATTGACATTTTTAATTTCTCTTCATCCAGATTGAATAGGCGCCAATACGTACCATTTAAAAAATATCACAGAAATCTTTATTTTTGATGGTCAGGGGTAAGGCGGAGTTTGAGTATGGGCAGCTTTTATTCATTATGTTAGCAAATGGGTTCGGCTACGTAATCTATAAATTGCAATGTCTTATGTCCACCAGTGAATAAATTTTATATAAAATTATCGACTGTTAAAGATTGCAGCGTGAAATATATAGTGTAGTGGAATGGAATAAAGTAAATGGATCACATGTTAATCGGCAAAATTTTTAAATGCATATCTTACTATTTTATCAGCTACAATTTTTATGTCAGCGCTAGTTTGTTTTATCATGATTGATAAGTAAATATTTTCTGCAGAAATCCGGACACATGCCAACACGGGAGTGAAATAATCTGTATAGGTATATTTATGTACATCTATTTGTACACATGTATGTACATATATACGAACACGCATTAAATTCTGAAGCTTAATCAATAAACTTGTTTCGAGTCAGATAATCTCGGCAAGTCACTAAACCTTCATGCGGTAACACAATTGCGGCAGGCCTATAGATTATCTCTGGGAGTTGGGTGTTATAACATTTTGGGAGGGAGTCTTGTCTCACAACTCAACTCAGCTTTTCAATATCGGCTTAAAATAATATTCTCATGTAGTTACCTATGTGTATATTTTACAGATCCATTAAATTTCTTAAGTATCTTTAACACGCTGGGTAAATATACAGTCCTGATTATCTACTACTGCTGGACTGTGTGACAAAATTAAGGATCCAGAGAAGTTGGTACGTTTTAGATTATTTCCATACCATTAGTGAACTCTCAAACTTAGGTCTAAAAGTGTAAGAAATTGCCTCTACTTTCTCCCAAAAATATTACTAATAAGTTATCAATCTGCAGCTTGATAAAGTTTATGTGATGAAAATGTTTAATTAAGAATGGAAAATTATCAATTAAATTTCCACTAATCAGGTTTGAAATCAGGTTTCAATGCTACTTTGTAATTAAAATGTTATGCTCTTTATTGAACAAGGATTAAAAGGTTTGTGATAAAGAAAAACCACTGATTAAATATCACTGATCGTCACGAGAATTCATTCCGATATACCCCCGACCTCGACGATTGTAATTTAGCGAAAAAGGCGGAGGCTTTTAGTTACACAGAAAGAGAGAAGACGCTGTATAATAACGATAATTGTAGACATGTTTATGCCATAACCTGTTTGAATATATTTAAGATAAGTTTTCGTTGTCTGTAACTAGTATGCTAACATTTGAAAAGAATATCAAAATTTAAATTTTTTTTTAATATTAAATGAAGGCCGCTGATATGTCATTATGTACAACCAGCTTGTAGCCTCCACTCGGCTTGCGTGGAAATTGCGATTTTAAACTTTTAACTTTCCCTGTCAAAATGATTTTTCCTCATTTATACCACCACTGCCATCCTTATCATACCACTCTCAACGCTTAATGCTAATTTGCATTGAATATACTGTATCTTTAGTTTACAAATATTGTTGTAACATATACATATATATATATATATATATATATATATGTATATACATATATATATATATATATATATATATATATATATATATATATACACATATATGTGTCAGACAAAATGTAAAAAATACGGAACTGAAAGATGTGAAATAATATACAAAACCTAACTAATAATATTGTAATAATTTACCTAATAAACAATAATTTCATTAATAATTTTTTAGGGCCTATCAAATTGTTTTTGATTACTCCAGGACAAAAACTAAGTATTAGTCAGATTTTTTATTTTCAATTAACTGAAATAAAATGTTGAGATTATAGGGATTAAATATAAGTTACTAAGAAAAAGTTTAAAAAAAACAAACACGCAATATTCGTCTCAAAAGTTGAAAGTCCTTGACTGATGAATAGATAGTTCCAAATTAAGTACAAAATGAATTAGCTTAAAAACTTTTCATGTTCCCGTAGTCAAACAACCCTTAAAAGTCTCATTAAGTTCATGGTTTCTTCTGTCATATTTTTACAATTTCCATGCGAATACAATTTTGAAAGCTGCCGTTTTATATACAGATTTTCATTCAAATGTAGCCAAATATTAGTATTGTAAAGAGTGAGAGGTTTTGTTCGGTCACCTTTTTAGAGAAAAAATGAATAATTTACATTTACCATTTACTATTTTTGTAAAGTACAATATATTAGATGTATCGTAAAAGAAGCTCCTCCCCTTAATTTCTCAAAGAAGCATTAAAAAAACGAAAAATACTAGGTACTATAATCTTATTAGAATATTCGAATTAAATTATTTTTAATAACTAGTATCAAGAATTTCATGAGCAAACAAACGAAGGAAACTATTTTGTACTAGTTTTTATATATTGCTTTGCATTCTACACATTTATACAATTATAGCGATAAACAGTATGTTGATTGAGTTTAATGTAATTTTTTATCATTTGACAAGTTTATCACCTAAAAATTATTCTATTTTATTTTTTCCGTGTCAGCATCCATCGTTACATTTTCTACAAATTATAAAATTATTAATCGTTATATTTTCTAAAAATATTTAAAAAATGTGTTATTAAGCATGACACCTTTTAGGCCATTTTAAAATTAAAGAAAACATGGCTAATAATTATATGATAACTCAAGAGGTCGGAGTGAAAACCATTATTTTTAAATCTAAAATCCGAAGGACTTGCATTTATAAACCTATATCTTTTTGATACATAAATTAACTTGTAACAAGCAATGCTGGTATTTGCATATGATAGAAAATTATAATTGCGGCTGTTTGACATTTGATCAAAGAAATGAATGGCGGAACGATTATTAACCTTTAATTGCAAGTAATTTTTAATTGATTTCAAAGTGGAGTTTCAGGGATCCAGTAGCATAAGAGCAAAAAATCGGAATCCTTATAACTTTACTGTCACATGTAGCCGTTTGTCTTTCAATCAAATCCTTTTTCTCATAATGCGTTTCACTTTGAAAATTCAAATTTGAAGCAGTCGTCAAAATTTAATTTTACGTTGAGAGGTATGAAATGAAATAATATATTTTTCAAATTTCATAATTCGTATATATACATAAATTGAAAGAGAAAGTTGTAATTGCTCAAAAATTATGTTTTGTAGATTTTCCATAGATGTTGCTGAAATGTACAAAACAATTTTCCACGTTCAGATCCCCTATTCCTTTTTTCGAAACTACTGCAGTCAAAATTATGAAAATAAAAAAGATATTTCAAAAGTTTAGCTCGAGTTTACCAAGAAATAATAGATTTTATATTAATTATATAGTTTTTAAAATATTCCTGATATTTTTTGCGCCTATACCAGATATATTAAGTAAAATTTACACATTGTGAAAAATGGATGTCATGTTTTTAAGATCTACAGAAACTAATAGAAATAAATAATTTTATAAACAATCTAATAGAAAAGTAATATACACATCAATGTGGACTAGTGGTCGCTCAGAGGTGGAAATTTAACCGCAATGTACTAATATTCTACATTGCGGTTAAATTTCCACCTCTGAGCGACCACTAGTATTAGTAAGCTGTATTTCACAATCTAATATTAGCAAGCTGTCATATGTAAAACGCAGGTATTTATAACACAATATATAAAATAAATGCCTTGACATAATAGTATATTGAAAAAGAAACATTTCAAAAATCACACAGCTCAAAACTCATTCGGTCAGTCTAACATTTTAAAATCCTTTTGCGACAATCTCTACTTTTTGCGACTCTAACTACAGACTATTATGTGTTTGGCACTGACGGTATGAACATATATAATGAATCCTTTATTACTGAAAGTAAAGAGTAAATTTTTTAATGTATTTTTGATATATAATTTAACGTATTTTTAACAAATATTAAATATGAATATTAGCTTTTGCATTCTTTCTTCCTATAAAATTTAAATACGCAAGACCTCACACCTCTCCATACGCGCCATATGCTTAAAAAGTGTGCAAAGTTTTATCTTCACCTATTAACATAAAGATATGTAGCTAAGTGTGAGAAAATCTTATTGCCTAATAATGTTTTCTATATTATTTGGAGAAAATTATTTACGTCTAAAAAAGGACAATTGGAACAAAAATGTTTCTAATCGATATTCACAGGTAAACCGAGCTCTTTGCCCATCACTAGTCTTCATACATACGTAATATTATATTCGGCGCCTGGCGGGGCAAGTACATTGAAGCCCTTCGCTTGACGAAGATCGAATTTCGACCCGAGTAGCGCTTTGTCTTATATAAAACCGTCGGTCGCTTGGCATAGGTAAGGCCTTTTATTAAATCGCACGCACCCGGTCACACCGATACTTACCGAAACCGCGCGATTGTTTGCTGAAGAGCACGATTTAATAAGTTTCGCTACTCCGCCCTCGGCGATAGCTTTGCGCGGGGATGCTGTGGGCGGGTTATTTGTTGTATGACACGGGCCGTGTGGTTATGATTTGTATAGGTGCGTTATTCATACAGTTTTTTCTGTGTAGACTTGTGCTCTAGTTTCCTAGACTTTGCTGATATTTTCCTATATTTATGAGGTGATATTCTCTCTACTATTTTTAAAAACACTTTATTTATAAGATTTTAGAAGTCTGTTTTGATATGGTAATATTAAGCATACAACGTAAATTTGAAAAATTAATTCAAAATATCTTAAACGCATAAAAATTTATGTTCTGACATAATTGTAAAGAAAAAGTAATACAAACATTTTTTCTCCATTATTTTTACGAAAAGTTTATATTTGTAATATCTTAGGAATCTGTTTCGAATATGCTAATATTAAATTTACTACGTAAACTTATTCGGTAGAATACACAGGCGGAATATTTATGGTATTTTCTCTTGTTTGAAATCAAAATTTGCATAACATAGAAGAACTAATTCTCTGAAATAATCGTGGATAAAAGGCAATGAAAAAATTTTTCCCTATTATTTACAAGAACAGCTCAAATTTATATTAACTTAAGAATATATTTCCAATATGATAATATAAAATACACAACGCAAATTTATTCAGTTTAATGCACAGACCGTATTTTTAGTGTATTGGCAATTAATCAAAATCAAAATTAATTCAAGATTTACATCTTGTAGAAAGATTTATACTAAGAGAATTTGTAATAAAATACATATAGTAGGATAAAGTTTTACGGCAGATTCAATGTACGGTGTGAGCTTAACGCGATAATTAATGGCATAAAATATTTTAATTGAAATTTTGTGCGTGTATAAATTATGTGAAACTCAGTATAACATATACCCTATTCATGTGTTCATGTCTCAAAAAAAATAAATAAAACTGGCACAGCATCTAGGTCACGGTTTCCAATTATTATTTATAAACTACGTTTTTATGCAATTATATTAACTATACTATTAATTGGTTAGAAAAACAAATTTGCATCAGAAGCACATAATTATTGGGGTATACTAATATTCTATCGATGACAACGATAGTGCATTTGAAAATTTTTAGGGTCACGTAACTCAATAGGTAACACTTAAAACTATTCATTAGGAAATTTTCAGCCAAAATAAAATACTCGATTTTTTTTAAATTCTGTGTCTAGCACACAATTATCGATTTAAAAAAAATTATTTATAAGATTTTCAAAATAATTTTTTTATAACATTAGGTAATATATCTTCAGAGATGTATTTTAAAATATACAAATAATGTGTAAAATATGCAAATAGTATGTTTCCGAAATTAATTAAATTAATTTTATGAAAAATAGAGTATTTAGAAACCTACACAAAGTTGCAAAAAAGCAATAGCGACAATTTTAGATGTCATAATTTTTCAAATGTCAAAATATGCACCATATTTTAACATCTGTAAAAGATATAGTATTTCCTTTGTGAAAAATTAAGATCTGTAAATGTATTAATAGAAATACTGTGTACTCTTACATTTTTATAAGGGTCTAAATAGGCATGGGATAACATAGTACTAGTTCTACTCATACTTGACAGATTTTTTTGGGAAATATTTGCAAAAATATAGCCATTGGGGATAAATATTCACTAAAATGATGTTAGTTACAATTAACAGCTTTACATTAACAGCTGTGGCGAAAACACAGTCATATTTTCATATCTTGACGTCATTTATAAGGAAACAACGAAAACCATACCATAAGTCCCGGAAATGAAAAAAACGAATATGCTTTTCTAAAACAATAAGCTTAGAGAAGATCGATCTAAATTACAAATAATAAATGTCGACATTATTTTATAAATATACGCAGCTACATTCATCGACGACAACTCGCTGCCGATTTAATCCTTTTTGTGTTCACAAAATAACGATTGATCAGTATTCGGTTCGTAGCAGACGTACACCTTGTGAGTGTTGAAAACCTTTACCTGAGCTCTGTTCTTTTCAATGTTTTAAAATGGTGACGGGTGTTGTTAGCGTAAGCAGCTGTTTGCATATATGACAAAATAATAGAAGATAAAAAAAAGATAAAAATAATAGAAGATATTGGGTAAAGAATAGAAGATATAATTTGGTTAAATAAATATTTACTTCGAAGACCCAAATATTTTATTTCAAATTTAATGGCTGATTAAAAATAATTTCGAAATTATTTATATACATATTTAGAACTCCCTGTTGTTACTGACAAAACAGGTTACGTGCATGAGAATGGTCCACATCCACAGAGCAGTGATGTCACTGGCTACTCATGACTCTTCAGGTTTGCAACAATTCGGTCACCTCGTTACCAGCAACATTAAAGTAGCAATATTAATTTCCACACACACACACCTTAATATCGCTAGCGAGTCGCTGAAGATGAAAACCGCTGCTGTGTGTAACTAGCTTAAGAAGCAAGAAAATATAGAATAAATTTTCGCAGAGTAATGACTGAAAATAATAACTATATCTTTTAAAAATATTAAAATCCGAGAAAAATCAAATATTAATTTTCCCTCACATAAGTATATTCTTTGAATGTGTTTCGATAATAAATATGATCAATAAAGTGTTTTTGATAAAATAGTTATTTTGTCGAAATTCACCTATTTACTTTTGTAAAAGTCAATTTGGTGTCAACATTAATTAATACCACGATGCATAGAGTACTGCCAAAAGAGTAACTGTTATCTTTTTGCCTCGCAGTAATTGGGTAATAAGAAAGAAAGTGGTGGGAATTTTCACAATATTGTAGATCATGTTATTTGTCATCTTTAGTCTTGTTTTCATTTTTAGCTATGCAAGGTTGAACTACAACGTGGCTATCTTAACTTCTGTAACAGCTGAACTCAAGAGTGAGATAGTACCGTCCGAGGTTCTTTAACCAGGAGTGGGGGACTTTATATTTCTCATTCTTGACGATGTGCGCAAAGTAAGACAGTTGTTTACGCTTAAGGTTTTCAAAAGCTTATTTTTTTAAAGCTCCTGTAATTAGCTACGCGGTCACGCCAGGATATTTTTACGATATGATGGAATATCCACAATTCGAAATCTTTCAATTTTCTTGTGGTATTCTCTCTCTGAATTCAGGCTCCTACGTCGTTCGTTCCTCGGGCATATCGTTACTGAGATTATTATGACCAAGCTTAAACTCGTTAAACTAATTATAAACCAGAAAATGGGATGGGGCTTTATTAAGATACGCCAATCGAAGTCGATCATATTTTTAGTGCTAAATGAGACCGCAATTGGATGTCACAAAAAAAACCTTTGAATAAATTTTTTTTTGTATCAAATTCACCTTGATGTGTTAAACAAAATTGTTGGTGTCATTTGTTAGAAACCAATGACATATACAGACAAACTAGCGTAATTGAATACCGCATCTCAAAGTGTCCAAAACTACATGATAGTAAATCTTACTATATTTTTTTATTTTATAATTAAAATAAATAAATAAATCATGACGTTACTTTGCTATGGTTTAAATACCTAGAAAAAATAAAAAGTTCTAAATATAACGTCGATGTATATCTTTATACAAATAAATATATTTCTTTTTTATTGTCTCCATATCTATACATAAATAAATAATTTATAGGCAATTTGTGCATTCTGGTATTCAGTAGTAAGAAAATAATATAGTTACACATTCTGTAAACATTACATTGAGTGATTACATCAATCAAAGTTTTCACATTTCTAAATTTTCATAAATGTTGTGTTTACCATTATTACCGAGGCCTAAAATTTTCAGTTCTAACATCATACTATATACGATCTCAAGCTCCGACTGAGGTTTTTATCGCACACCACCTCCCTTGTTTAGAGGACCTTTCTCATTTTAATAAATACTAAAGTGAAAACTTTATGTATATTGCTTTAAAAGCATTTAAGTGTATTAGACATTCATTTCGATGTCGAGCACACACAAAAAAAATGGACAAATAGACGAACCAACACCAGAAAATACCTATAACTATCAATACCTCATAATATTTCTTAGACACTGAGGTATGGAAAAATGTACCTCCTTATAAATCCTTCTAGTATTTTTCACGTGATACGTTTTTCTACATGCCTTGAAAAAATTTTCCACAAAAAATATACAATTTAACTTCGACACAACAACAATAACAGCAAATTCACTTAATAATAAATATTTGCTTCAACGGGTATAAAATTATTCACTCAATATCATGAAGTACAATCCACAATCACGGTGTGTATACGTTTTATTGTATACACGAGTGACAAAAGTGGATATGTTCGAGTCTCTACAAAAGAAGATACACCGATGTAACAAATAACGTGTCTGCTATTCATTGGAGTGATTCTGTATATATATAAGGTAAAAATACTTGAAGCGTGTTTTCGTAAAAAGGAATTTTTTTTCATTTATGTCGTAACTATGAGAGCAATTTACACAAATTGTTGAGAATTGTAATATTGTTCCTTAATATTTTTTACGTAGTTACTGGATCGAGTTACAAGCACAAATAAAAGACAGGGTACTTTTTACATAAAGTTTCAAGAAATCGTTATTAAATACATATTATGATAGATATCATAATTTCATAATAAAACTAGTTTTTCCGGTGAAGCTTTAAAGGAGAGCCCAAACCTCGCCATTGGCGCTTTCAAAATCGCAGTACTTAATAAATTCACTTAATCATTTTTATTACCGTAGCTCCGCTTACGCCGAAATTTTTTAACATTATGGCCTGTTCTCCCGCGGTACAGAGCCGTCACCACTTTTGGCTGTTTATAATATTTCTAACTTACCGCATTCCAGGATATGCCTCACTAATATGTTTTGCACACAAACATAAACATATACTGAATAAACAACTTATGCAGTAGGGAAAACCGCTTTAAAATCAAAATAATAGAACTACTAGAGTGATGTTGAAATCTATATGCGCGTGTGCGTTCTTGCGCATTTGCACATGTACGTGGATATATATGAGCGCGCGTAGGCATACCCATACGCGGACGTGTGAATGTGTTTATGTGCGTGCGGACATGTGTGCGTGCGCGCGTGCATGCCAAAGCTCAGCGCACTAAAACGAACGGATATTAAAGTGTGGAATATATTTTTGACGAAATATTCCAACTAATTAAATTATTTTGGTAACATTTATTTTTTTTGTTATTTATTATCATACTTTTCGAATTACACGAATATGCTTATAAATTTAATAATTTACTTTGCAATTCATTTTATTACACCAAACAAAATTTGTGAAATTTGTGGATATTATACATTGTGGAAATCGTCTTATGGAATATTCTCTTTTGATGATGAATATTCCCCTGGTTTATCGTTATATAGGTAATAAAAACGGCATCGGTATAGAACTGAATTCGTCACTGCAAATTTTTCATTCATTTTTAAGGAACAATTATTTTCCATGCGCTATGGCCGGACAAAATGACGTTAAGTGCATCTTATTACTTCTAATGAAAGTCTCATAATTATTTACAAAACATGGCGAAAGAAGTATAAATGAAATGAAAAATTGTAAACATTGCAGGATCTTTCAGAATGAAGAAACAGTACCCTTATGATATCACTTTGTTGTCCGTCCGCTTGTCTTCTGTTCATCAAGATCATTTTTTTCAGGAACGGCTAGAGGTATTAAGTTTATATTATTTAAATACTAAGGTCTACCACACCATTAAAAACTCTGCAGTCTCTGTCCTGCAAAACTCAATGGAATAAGTAGGTACAGCGTTTCAAATATAAAGTGTTTTGATACTGATTTTATCATCAAAACCTAAAGGGTACTTTCCGGTTATTCATAGGAAGATCGGTTAGTAGTTTTAAAAAAAATGCGGAATTATTACTTGACAAAATTGGTTTTTTGGGTGTCCAGTATTACTTTTAAAATTTTTGTAAAGTATCTACTTACTAAACTTTACGATATTATAATGTAACGATACAAAACAAGGGACGGACCTACTCACTCCTGAGAATTGTTTATGTATGAGTTAATTACACAGCTTTTCATAGTTTTATACAATTATCCTGATGTCACATGTTTATCATTTGATAAAGATTTATAATTAATTTAAAATAAATCTCGATTTACCTCCATTTATATAACTTTATTATATTTACTAGTAGAATTTGTTAAGTTGTTTTCAAGAGGTTTCGTTCTAAGTACAAGATAATCTCTAATCATGACAAGATGGCGTGTAATTCAGTTATTTATTCTGAAATACAGCATTCAATATTACTATTTGAATTGAAACTTTGAAAATATGAAATGTTTTGTATTGTGTAGAATTTTCTTTCGAGGAAATAGAATTTCGATACATTGAAGCAATAAATTTGAATAGGATAATTGAAGCTGAAACAAAGAGGAATCAAATCGAATCAGCTGATAATCATTATTAATCGAGCGGAAGTATTTCGTTTCAAGATATTTCTTCTATTGAAATCAAGATTCACCTGGCGTCGGAGGTTCCAGTTCCTCGCTTGAAGGAGTCTTTGGAGTTTACAAGGCCTGTCAGTTGTTGGAAGTTCCCGATAGAGGGGAATCATCGATATTCAGACATATTCTGTGTAATTAAAAATCACATCATTATGTTGCTTATTTGAACTGGTTTTCGATTTAGTCTTTAACTAAGATAAAAACATTATTTTTTAGTCTTTCCAACCAGACAGTAATTTTTAGTTAAAACGAGATAGATATTATTTGACTTAACTTAAATATTTTTTGGTTAGGACTAATTTAAATTTGTAAAATTGTAAGTTAAAAACACTCTCTTTCAAAATAAATAAAAATCACCAGTTGATTTACATACTCACTTTATAAAATAAATGATGCGTTTTTAGTTCCAAATTTAAATGAAATCGAAAAAAAAGTAGTGGAAAAATTATGGATAAATTAAGTAAACTCAGTAATTAATAATATTTTAGTATAGTATTTTTTAATAGCGTGATAGACATAAACATAATATAAGTATTCATTTTCCTTTGTGAAAACAAGACGACTTACCTCTGAAAACATTCTAGCCCACCTGCAGTGCATATTTAATCGTCCCTTAGTCATCGATGGTAAATTTCAACGTATTAAGAATTTCCCAATGGTTTTTCAGTCGTGTATTTTAATTAAGACAATTTTACATATAACGTGGTATCCTTTTCGAGATTTTACTTCACTTGATATTAAATTAAAGCTTAATGATGTTTTATGACAGAGCGTAGTCGATTTAAATCATCTAAAATACACTCGTGTAGCCGCGTTACAAATATTTCGTTAATTCCTTCAAACATTCCCATATTAAATTTTGTGTTTGCATAATTTAATTCATTTCAATTAATCAATTAAGTTTCAGTAATTTTCGTAACCAAATTTGAAATTGAAATTTAAAAAAAGGTTTTTAATTATAATCCATGAGTAATAAGAAATTATGAAATAATTTATAAATATAAAAATACGTTAAAAATAATATTAATCCTCTTAGGATTAAAAATAAAAAAGGCAAGTATTAAAATATTTGAAAATAAATCATATTTATTTTCAATCGCCTTTGTTAAATTCTACCTGTGGAATTTGTTAGAAATAGAAGAAATTTATGCCTCATATCATGAATTGAAATTCTACGAAAATATTTTGATGACTATGCAAACTGTGATGACTATACAATGTTCAGAGCTTGCCGACATCATTTTCAAAGTCTTGGCAAAATGTTAGGTCCTAAATTGTGTACAAGTCGAGTAGAGAGGAAATATTTTATTGAAACAGTTACTTTGATATAAATTAACGTACTGTCGTACTAAAGCAAAAAAAATTAATATCGGTTAAATGACACATTTTTATCTGTGTTGAAAATGTTAAACCACAGCTTTTAACCAACTTTAAAGAGGTTTGTGTCGAGTCAACATATATATATATATATATATAAATTTTTTTTTTTTTACTGCTCCAACTTGGAAACGCGTTAAGTGTTTCTCATATTTATTTTTGTTTGAATGTAAAGGGTTTCGGGTAGTTCCTGCGTAGATATAGTCAATACGCGTTAATATCCTACGGAGTGAGAATACAAAGCCCTTTTGATAAATTTGAAACAATAAGTACTATTATTATACTGTTATATCTGGACTCAGCCGAGATAATAATTGTTTCTCAGAATGATAGTTTGTCCTTTGTTGTCAGCCCTTTTCGGTGCTTTATGTTTCTCGATGATTTAAAATTCTTCTTATAAAGCCAACCTTATAGCAAGTTATCGCAATTTCATTTACTAAGTATTTCAATGGAATGTGTATAATAAACTACATTTTATTATAAACAAATGTGCAGCGATGACTTACGCATGCAGAGTTGGAATATACTCGAAAGGTTTTCACTTTTGTGGGATTTCAGTGTAATTATGGATAATCATCTTATTTAATCATTTATACTATCGAAGCCTGTCTAAAATTCCACAAGCTGTTAATATTTTTCTTACGACGGTCCCACGATTTTCATGACAAGGAATATCTCATCATTTTATCAACTATTTAGTCACTAGTATTCCTGAAATAAGTGCACTCCTCTAATTTTTGTATGAAACTCTTTATTCCGTTATGCTGAAAAAATATTTGAAAATCTCAATAGGCTTTTATATTCTAATAAATATTGATTTTGTACTCATTTATTGCTTTAAGATTTTATAATGGGCGTGGTTAAATATAATTCTTTTCAACTTGGACGGAAATGGCTTCCCACATTTATTTTTTAATTATAAAACCATTACATTGATAAAAGCTCGATTTTGAGTTCAAAAGCGCTTTATGCCCCTAACTTTTATATGAAACTTTAGTGCACTCTACAAATATATCTTTAGTGCACTCAGATTTTTCAACAAAATATTACAAAGAAAATATCAAGGTCGAGCATCTTGATATTTTTTTGCTCCTCTATACAATTTCGGGAATGGGGTTGCAGAGTTGCTTGGTGGTTCGTAACTGATCATTGGTTAGAGTATAGTTTATTCGAATATCTGTATCTTTCTGTCTTATTCGCTATTCGTAGTGGATTTCATAACCGTTAGTTATTATGATATTTCTGCATATCCGAAACTTTTGATAAATATCTAAATTAGCTTGGGGTTTCCAAAAAAGAAATAGGCAAATCTATGCAATATATAATATGATATTATTCTCAAAGTAGGAAGTAACGTAAAGGCTTAGCTCCATTATAACAGAAGTTCTTTTGTTTTATCAGTCTAAACATCCTCTTTGCCAATGTGTTTAAAATATTCCTAAATTTATAATAAAACGGAGACTAAGACCACAGTATCTTTTAAAGAAATAATATAATAAAAACCTCAAAAAAAATAATATTCAAATCTTATTAAAAAAATCTTTCTTATGTTTTTAACAAAATTATTGACAATTTTGCAATAAGCACACTTGAAAATAATTGCTTAAATTGCACAACTTCGATTGTCTGGAAATTATTGCCCTTATAGCAATGAATTGTTCGTATTTATATTGCTCGAAAGATGAAATATATAAATATTTTTTTGGACTGGTACTAAATACTTGATAGAAGGCCATATATAAAATATTCCATGGACAATTATACTGT
The DNA here is from genome assembly GCA_039881145.1 of Druceiella hillmani. Classification (NCBI taxonomy): domain Eukaryota; kingdom Metazoa; phylum Arthropoda; class Insecta; order Lepidoptera; family Hepialidae; genus Druceiella; species Druceiella hillmani. Next base: position 2,277,786 of record JAYKKI010000052.1, read on the forward strand.
ATGTTAACTTACCCGTTAGTATTGGACATCGCACATATAATTTTTGAGCAATTACACATCAGACGTAATCTCACATTGCTTTTCTTCCATGTTTTTGCTATTCTCTGGAATTTACTGTTTCCTATGTCACTGACAACTTATGGGTTCACATTTTGAGTTTTGGGCATTTTTATTTCTATTTACTCTTGACTTCGTAACTTTACCTCACGAAATATCAAAAATATCTCTCTTTTTAATGTAATCACAAACGATGCAAGGTATTCGATACATTCTTCAATGTATTTTAACATTTTTAAAAATTCCAAGTTTGTGAAATAAGTTACGTAATTCGTAACTTGAGAAATGACAGATTGTGATGTCAGGGATAATGTATATACATACATATTTATATATATATATATATATATACATCTATATATATATATATATATATATATATATATATATATATATATATATATATATATATATACATATATATATATACATACGTTAAAAACTAACTGCGTTCCCAAAGTATCTTTCTTACGTAATTTAGCCTTGTGCACGGTGACATTACCAAGTATCGAGCCATACTACCGGGCAGTATGCACTTTACCCGGATCGCTTTGCTTGACGTTCTCCAATTCAGTTCCAGAAAATGTCGGAAGCTGATTTATAGCATTTTGTGAAGAAATTACCTGATTATAAAGTTATGTGTATTTGAACTTTTTATTGTTATGATATTTCCAATATACATAATATCGAGAATCATCGATTTCGTAGTTCATACTCTCACTCAATCATTGCCATTATACCACATAGGTTCACTTTCAGAAAATTTGGCTTCATTAAATTTTTCTACTTGTTCAGTGTTTAGGACTCCAAGGAAAGAAAAATCTAGAAACCATTTAACTGTGCTTTATCTTCGAACGCAATAAAAGTGATGAAATATGCCACAAACCTTATCTAAGAAAATGTATCAAATTTGTACCCTTTGGAGGTGATCAAATCTACGCTTATAAGGATATTAATATGTTAGGCGATAGATCATATTTACGGCAAGCTATTTATTATCCTGTGTACGAAATTATTACGCACTTTTTTATACTTAAATAGGCTATTATACAAAATGTGATAGGTTACCGGGAAGAGCCTCACATTAACAATCCTTTCGAATGCCTTTAACAACAAATAAGCTTCAAACAAAGTATAAAACTTTAGTTGTAGTAAAATTATTTTCTCTTCATTTCTTTGCTGTATGGAAGGATCCATAAGATCAATACTTTCTTCACTTCATCTAAATCTAACAGTAAAAGCAATAAACGTTTAAAAACTACCCACCGTAGCCAAGTGCAATGTCGCAACAAATAAAAACTCAATAAATCTAAACGTGGAGCTCTAACTCAGTAACCATGTTACAGTAATGTATATAACATTACTGTAACAGAGATATTTAAGACAAACTTTCTAAAAAAGAATTTGACCTTTTTAAATTGTTTATTTAGCATTTCTCATTTCAACTTCTTATAATTGGCATTTCATCTAAAAACTCATTTTCTCATGCTCAATCCCAAATATACTCTGTTTTTATATGAATATTTCTCTGATTCCAAATTTTGACACCATACATCCAGTATAGTGTCAAAATTTGCAATCACTTGAACTATAACCTCCTAAATAATCACCAAAGCACCTTTGCATTATCTCCAGCAGATACAGTATTTCATGCAATTCTTTCATTTACTATCACTACATTATTGCTGGTATTTAAACATAAACAATATTTTGCAATGCACATTCCATGTTACTTTTTTTATTAGAAAATTAAAGTAAAAAATTGCACTAAACCCATACAACAAATATGAGCCGCAAAAACTAAAAATGTCTTAGGACATTTCATAAGTAATAAAAGCTTTTCATTCCTCTCGCCGGTTAAAATTACAAAAGTGCCTCAATCATATCCCAAAACTCTCACGTAATTAGATTAGTGCCACTGACATGAGCTTTCCGGGCTGGCGCTTGATTTTTAAAAGGTCGATCTATTTATTTTTCGGCTAAAAGCTTTGGATCTCGCACATAGTTTAACGAACTTTTGATACAAAATTTTAACAAATATGTAAAAATCAAACAGGAATTTGTTTTTGAGTAAAAACGAATATATTTTGCTAAGCTTGATTTAACTGAAGTACAGGAGTACATATTGAAATAAATTATCACGAAATATCGTGATAATTTATTCCAATATGTGTTTTTTATTTACAGTAATTTTGTAGAAATATTATTACAAAACATCATATTGAATGTTACATATTTTGATCTGTTTATTTATTTCTCGTTTATTTTTAATAATCGAACTATTTGTCTATTTTTGTATCAATCGCCAATAAAAATAATAAAGATATGATCATTTCGACAAAAATTATTTTTGTTTTGTTATAAATGCTTTTAGAAGCTTATATTTCTTACCATTTCATTCAATTCCCATGTAAAGCCGTATGACGAGATCTTCGCAAGGAGCAAGCAGCGAGTTTAGAGTTATTCCTCATAGACAACTCGGATGTGAATTTCCCATTGTTGATTTTTACTTTCCAGTGTTGATTTGATAATATATTTTTGTTTTGAAATTAATTAATAATATTAATTATTTTACCGAATTGTGTATTTGTAAATTAAGTAGAGAATTAAGAGTAATAAAGAAAAGCAAGAATTCATTATTAGAATATGAAATTAAAATATTATAACCAATCCTTTCTCGTTAATAATAGTAAATAGTGAGTACATATTTGACTTATTTATTTAATTAAATATCATATTTTCATAAATATTAACATGTTACCAAGGATTCTGACATTATTTTCTCTCTTTGACTCCTAGGTTCTGACTGAACTAGGTATAACCTCCCTTTTTACTGTTTATATTAACAGTAATGAAGTTTATAGTTTATCGTCTGCTGATACTTTGTCGAAATAAAATCAGAAAAAACTTTTCTATTTTATTTTGTTTGTATTCAGTTGGTAATTTAATTTCATATTTCACTTGGTGGTCATAGGAAGATAGGTGCAACTATTTTAAATGTATGAAATTTTTCCTAACATTTCCTCCGGTATCTGTATACGACACAGTACTTTTCCTTTCTGTTTCCTATCTATTTCCTCTTGTGTATGTTGGGTTTCCACTCCTTGCAACTCAAAAGAGATATTGAATTTATGAAATTTATCATCCAGCTATTAAAAATAAAAATCTTATGCCCCTTTTATTGAGTAAACTTTCATTCTTTCTACATTAAATTTCCTTCATTCGTGCAATTGAAACCTTTTTGCTACACTAACCTCTGGAACTCTAGAATTATATCAAAACTATCCTGCAGTATTCAACTGCTCAATCAACTGATGTACGTGTAAATAAAATAAATGAACATCATTAGCTTTCATATTAAAATTTTTAACTTGCCTACACTTGCAGACTATAACAACAATGTCTATACATCGTTAGAAGCTTTGGTCACATATTATGTTTATATTATTCACATTGCTGGCTGAAATGTTTTATATAATAATCTCTTTTATAAGAATTTCCATGGAGAATTATTTGAAGAAAGATGGCAGACTGATAGCGACTAAGAGAAATAAAGAAATTCCGAATGAATTCCATCAATAGGTTTCCAATGTGACAAATACGCAGTTAAGTACAAGATAGGTTCGCGCATTCGGGGGTCTGTACCTCGTTTAAAGTGGAATTACTCTATTATTTATTAGTGATCACGGATGTGGACTTCTGAGTGAAATAAACATTTAATAATTACTAATATAATTAAATAATGAAGACGTTTGTGGTATCGTAAATATCTCGAAAAATCTAATCTCCTCTTAATGCTATGGTTTTCCTACATATTTTGGGTAGATTTCTAAAAACTCTGTTTTTCTCACGATTTCGAGTTCGATGGTTATAGAAATAAAGAAGAGGCAGCATATTTTTTCCGTATGTCTCCTAAAATTGTGAAAAAAAATAAACCCTTATTACTTACGTATATTTCAGTGGGTTCCGTTCTTCTTTTTAAATTCAGAAATCTAAAAAAGGAAAAAGTTCTGCTTGTATTTAACGCAATCTTTATGATAAAATTGAAAAACCTAATAATATTTGTGACGTATAATTCCAATGAAACTGCGCTAGAAGTTGTTAAATGTGGTCTATGTTTATTTTAAGAGAATGTATCAGGTGTTAATCTATATTTATTTATCGAATATTACAGGCATTAATTTACAAGTTATACATAAGTTGAATAATTCAAACATTAAAACCTACTGTAGAACCGTTTTGAATATATGCTCCGTTAGCACAGGTGTGGACTCAAATTTTTCAAAGTCTGTAAGACCAGTGCGTTGCAAAGTATGGTAACTCTATGATTCAGAATTTTTGTCCCGTAATAACAATAAATTAATTCATTTCTCAAAATGTTCGTTCAAGCAACCAACAAGGTGTCTCACCTTGTAATTTCTGACATGTAAATAATATTTTGCTACAAAAGCATGCAATTATATTATGCAACACTGATGTAATTTTGGAAGAAACATATATTTAAATTAGTATATAGCTACATATGTCTATATTTATTCAAAGCTTTACGATTTTAAAGTTCTTTTTAATAAAATGAGAAGAGGAATGCTTATTAAGGATCTATAAAAAGTGATATAAAATGAGTTGCTTCTAAAGTCAAAAAACGTTTTCTTTTAGTAATAAAATCATATATGCCATATTTTTTTTAAACGTTATATAATTAAAGACAGTCTTGTCTTTTTCCGAGCTCAACAATTTGTTACAGGCTTTGACTCTAGCGGGTTATTGAGCTAATTCATTCTGCATTATTTTACTTTCAGGGTAATTAAATCCTTTTCAGCATCATTTAAGCATCGAGTTTGTGGTATACGTCTTAACCGGTAGCTTTCGGGCTTTTCAAAAACTAAGGTTTTGGCTTCACTTTTTTCATCTTAGCTTCTCTGCAATTGACTTAGATATCCGAGTCGAGTGCGAATGCCTTTGGGGATTTGTGATACTATATATAATCTATAAAGTTTAAAGATGTATCTTAATCTTTACAGCCCGTTGTTCGGTACTGACCAAATCTTACATACTCAAACATAATTGAACTGGCTATATTTCTGCTGAAATATATTTTCTATCGCAGAGAGTAATAAAAGAATCTAATATTTTACACAGTAAAGGTTAAGTGTAAAAGCTTAATTAATTTATGCCTGTAACGGAGGCGGATGTGTGTGTTCAACAAAAAAACATGCGACGCAAAGATTTAATTTTACATTAATTTAAGCACAATACTATTTCAGGAAATATTGTCGCACCATTCATTTTTAAGCAGCATTTCAGACTTTTGAAAATATCTGAGATAGTCTTATAATTATCTTTGTGCATAAACTTCCTTACATTACGCAATACTTCTGCGTACTGGATTAGCGTGAAGCGTTCATTGCCGCAAATGTAGAGAGATATATAGAGAGATTATTATAAATCATTATAAATCTGAACTACAGCACGAAATACTGTGATAATATATGATATATGATTTATATATATATATATATATGTATATATATATATATATATATATATATATATATACATATATATATATACATATATATATATATATATATATATATATATATATATGTGTTTATGTATATATATATATGTGTGTGGGTGTGTGTGATTAAAGTTGGCCTAATATTATGTGTCGACAAAAATGTGCATGAAACACTGTCATTTACATAACGGAAGTAAACTCATTACTCCCTTTCAGCTAAGTGATATCTGTCATTGTATTCTGCTAACTAATATTTTCTTTTGCTTTTTTTCGATTGTTAAGTGCAATGATTTTATGTCTAGTGGTTTTCTTTGAAAATATCGGTTTATCACAAATAATAACTGCTTTCCTTTATTAATGACATTAGCTATTCATTTACCTAAAGATATTTGCGCCAGAATGCGATTTATTTGTGATGAGCAAAAATAAATATTTTGAAATCTGCCTTCAGTTTTTCTATTGTAATATGACGCGTGTTGCATAATTATTTTTCTTTTCATTACCGAGGTTTGCAATTGAGCAACGGAGGTTTCTGTAACAAACGCAAAATAAATTCATTTTATGACATTATTTGGGAGATTTAGTAATATCTAACCGAATACATACCCTTTTTTACTTTTTACACCTCGAATAATCCACGTAGATCTTTTGATTTCACTTCCAGATTCACAACACTATTTGCTAACGTCTTAAATCTATGCTTTGAGAAGTTACATAAATATCTTATCTTTATTTTTGAGCACAGTATTATTTTTACGGATATTAATACATTTACCTCATCACTAAATTTTTAGAGAAACTTGATTCTGATATCAGGATTTCTTCATCAATTCACGCTTACAAAAATTGTCTGAAAAAATAATGTACTTTATTCCATATATAATATATTTTTTATCCCTGCTGTCCCAGCCTTTCCTTATTGTCCCGTATGTTTTTCTATTGTTATTGTTCATGTGACAAATTAAGCATATTATTGTTATTGTCATTTTAATTTATGGTTTATAATTTGGCTCTTCTCTCTTTGTAACGCACTTGCAAAATCGTCTACTAGCCGTCTTTTAATTCTTTAGTCCAATCTGGTTTCTTTGGTTAGATTTAGCTTTATTTTGCCATAAGTATTTATACATTTTCTAACTATTTAAAGTGCCTTAGTTTTTCGACATTAATTAGTAGTGAATTTTAGTTTATACTAAGTCGTAATTAATATTACTTGACTAATTATATTTAGTTCATTGGCAACTAAATATTCACCGTAATTTTAATGATTCGAAACTAATATCAAACTTAAATTTACTTAAAAATTAATTGTATTTTTATTTTTAAAATTATGTTGCGTTTGCTTGTTTCAAAATACGAAAATATGAAAAAATAAATAAGCTTCCAAAAAATTAAACTTTCGTATCACTGAAATGATATTTAAAAGAATTACAGTAAATTAAACTGAAACATTATTATAACTATGGAAACTCGTTGCTAATATCCAATTGCTATAAATCATTTTCGGAGTCTTGCCTTCATGCCTGGACTAGTTAGTTCTAAGTCAAGAAACTGAGTCTAAGAAACTGAGTCTAAGAAACTGATCTAAGTCAAGAAACTTTACGTACAAGAAAACGGGTTTTTATTCGTTATATACATATTTCTCTTTCCTGTTTGATAATATTGGCACATATAAACTGACCATTTTTTTCAATGAAAATATTGTTATAATATCACATTTATAATGTTTATTTATGTGTACCTCTGAAATTGTTAGACATTAATCTTTCTGCAATTTAAAAAAAAATAAAATTGTCAAATTGTTAAAACTGCATACTGTTCATATCACAAAGTTATTGGTATTCATTGAGATTTAAAACTAAACTAAAATGTAATCATAAAAACCATAATAATTGTGTTGATAAGTGTATAGCCCAGATTTGTTTTTATTAATTTTTTTATTGAATTCTTAAGGCAACATGCTAAAAAATTTATCAGATTTAAATTACGGCTACGCCAAAAAGCCATAATTTTTTTAAGCAAAAATTATGCTTGTGAAGAAAATCATATTAAAATATAATAATTGCTGCATTTAAACATTTTTTATTAAAAAAAAATAACATTCTAACAGTTTTCGAATTATGAATTTGATGTCTAAAGTTGCTATTTTAACTGTGATTTGATGTTTATTTTAAATAAATATATTTGAAAATCGTAAATAATAAAAAGATGTTACAATTTTAAAGTATTAAATTATTAATACAAAGTAAAAAAAATATTAACAAATTATCTTTATTATGAAATAAAGATCTACCTAAGGAAATAAAGCTCTGCCAAATACACTAAAAATCATTCTCTAAATAGATCCATACGTAAACCACGATATTTACAATGAAAGGAATACTTCTCTGTTAAATTATTGGATTAATTTATGTCTGCTAGTGTAAATATTAACACTGTTATTGTAGTTTTTGCTAGCAATTATTTTGTATGGAATTGTTTTTATCTAACCATGAACTTTTTGTTCACATACTTGTTTTATAATATCATTGTTTTACTAGCAATGTTCAATATATCTATCAATGACTTCCAAATGGCAATGACGTGAGATAGTCATTAGTAATATGATCTTAAAATAATATCCACAACATTATTTTGACAAATGTTTAACTAATTTGTGTTATCAAAAGTATACACCAAGCAACTTCAAAAATAGTAAAAAAATACGGGTAAATACAGCGCGTCCAGTAAACTCGCCAAAGTAAAACTGACGATGTTTGCACAGAAGACGAAACGAAATGACGAATGAGTGGCATTGGAAATGTATTAAGGCCGAAAAATATTCTCCGATGGGTTTTTGTTATCCACAATTAAGGTTTTATGAAGCTCACGATAGATCTTGAATGTCTATACCGTAAGTATCAAGAGAAGCTTCCTTTTCTTTTGTTTTTTTTGTGCTGCGTTGCCTAAAGTAAAATTTTTACTTTATATGTGTAAATATCTCGCCTCCATTGATTTATATTTTGTCTTGAGTATGAGAAATATGATTGGACATGACGATAAAAGTAATTAAAACTTGGGTGAACTTGAAAGTAATCAACTTTAGACATAGTTTGTTTTCTCTCAGTTCACTGTTGTTTTCTTGTTCTTGTTTTAAATATCCAAATTACGACTCTACGTAATCGCGGGTGCATAATTTGTCATCTACTAGCGTGTCCGCTCCAAGTTTTGATGATAAAAGTAATTAAAACTTCGGTAAATCTGGAAGAAACCAACTTTAGACATAGTTTTTTAAAAAAATAGTTCTTCTAAATATTTAATTGTGTCATTTTGAATTTTTTTAATTGCTCCTTTTGACACGAACTTGCCTTTGAAAAATGATATGCATCTGGTCCATTAATCTATTCGTACACATCATACGTGTGTGTATTTACGCATGTGTTAGGAAACGGTATAGATCGTATTTTCTAATCGATTTTGATGAATATTTTTTCTATCGATTGGTTAGACATCAGAATAGATGCCTATTGATGTTAACAATGAATCCTGAAATAGTTAATAATAATAAATTTTTATGAAATTTTCCTTCGTGCTTTTCTCTGCGTGACTTCTTGCCTTTTCTCTCGACTCACTGTTGTTTTTATTTTTTTTAATTCTTAATTTTATAAAAAAAAAAATAAAATAAAATAATAAGATACAGACAGAAACGACTTTATTCGTTTTAAATTATATGTCAAGTCCTCTAAACTTTAAGTGTGATCATCTTAGTAGGTTTTGTAAATATTTCAAGTATATTATTATCGATTAACATGTGGCAAATTTTTCTCGCCTGAACTTAATACATAATCTTTTAAAGGAGACTATCAACAACGACTTTTCTTTATTTTCTATTATCGTCACAAACGTAAATTTATTATTGGCTTCTTTCTGATTGTCAGTTGCTGAAATGTTTGGTTTTTCATGTCCTAAAGAATATCAGTATTAAAAAATATATTCCATTTCCTTAACATCAGACTCATTTTCACTGGACTCCTTTTCAAAAGCAACATACAAGTGTTTAAACATAAATTAAATAAAAAAATTTTCTTGTTATTATTGTACAGTGAAATAAGGAATCCTAATGGTTAAATTATGTTCGCCCGTTTATCCGATCGTGTGTCCATTCGAATACCGCGACTTTAAAGTTTCTACGGTTTCAGATTTATGCAAATGAAATTTTATATGAGGCATGTTTCAAATAGAAGTCTCAATAAACATGTAGCAAAATATAATAAATGGTCAAGAGATAGTCTGGTTCGCACGTCAATATTCACGATTCTTGTTTTATTTTCTTACATTTTGAACTATTTCAATTTTTAATTGCTTTGTTACAACATTTAGATATTTTATGTATTGTTTTGATATCGTAACTAATTTATAATTTATAATAGCGCCCATAGTACAAGTGAAGAATGGTAGGAGGTAGGAGGAGGAATGGTAGGAGACGAGTAGTCTGAACAAAAGAGGCGGTGGACCCGGAACCAGAAAATATTATTGTGAACCTTGAAACGTTAACACTTTATAAAATACACATGAAAGTAGAAGGTGATAAAATGTAACTGATGATAACCAGATTCTTCTGTTCTAATATATTTTAATTTTATTCCTTTTTAAGTGTACTTTCAAATACTAGTTTTCTTTTTATAGTTTCTGGCAAAACCACCCTTTCAGCATCCCTTAATCTATCCCTATTTTTTAATATATACTTTTTTATATTTGGCGTTAAGTCTGTAGAAATTCATTATTCACAATTAAATGAAACTACGTGATGTAGTATTATTTCTACTTTCTTTAAATTCTTTACCACGACCTAGGTTTCGTCGTATTACAACCTCTTCAGGTGGGCCTGAAGATGTTGTAATACAACGAAACCTACGTCGTGGTAAAGAACTTAAAGAACGTAGAAATTATACTACATCACGTAGTTTTATTTAATTCTGTATACTTTTTTGTAATTTTTTCTTACTTACTTTCTTTAACTCTAGAAGCTTCTCCAAATTTGTATATTTTTCGGATACATGCACTTTTAATTCTATCATTTAAACTGTTATATTTAACAGCTGTATTTAGTCTTATTTAAGTTGAAATCCCATGCAAAGCAAGCAGAATGGATAATTTGATCACATGGAAGCGCCATAAAATAAAATGATCCACTTATTGTAAAATTGTAGTTATTAACAAGCTAACATATGGCGTTTAATAGCTTTTTGACATAAACATGGTTCTTTCTTTTCCACTGGCTACACTGTACGACGAATTTTGACATCTATTTCTTAAGTTATGTAATTTTTATTCCAATTTATGGACAAAATGTCACTTTCGTATTATCGATCTATTGAGACATGAAAAACTATTAGGTTTAGAAAATATGCTCAATATGTTTGCTGACATGAACAATTCAATTTATTCCGTTCAGTAAATTGTTAATTATAACTGCTTAATATCGTATTATATTGATTACACTTATAATAATAACATATAAGTATTTGATTATATTTTCCATAACACGCAAAAATAATATTATTCAGTTGCATAAATAGAGAATAGATAAAAAGGCTACCATTATGCTCAGTATTTGACAAGCTCATCTTACCTTTATCTGTCAAACACTATTTTGAGTTCAACCTAGGTTTAACATTAGTGTAATCTAAAAATATTGATATTTGCGAAGTACGTCCAACAGTACGTCAGGTTTCAAAATTCGATTGTGTTTCTATTTATTTAAAAAAAAATGGCTACATTGAAATCAATTCTTGTAATCGAAATTGTCGAGGGGAAATATTATTTAATTTATTGCATGAAGCTAAAGGAAGAGCCATAATTATTTAAAAAAAAATTATCAATAAAATAAAATTAAAAACAATACTTCTAGGTAATATTCTTACTTATTGCTATAATATTTTTGAAGGAATTGTAAAATTTGTTGCTAAATTTAAAATCAACCCTTATTTATTATTTCTAGTCTAATAAAAAAAAATCAAATCTTGCTCTTTTTTAGCATCTCATGCTCGAAAGAAAAGAGAAAAATTCAACAAGAACCAGGCAAACAAAATAAAAAAAAATATGTGTATACACATACACACACACACACATATGTATACATATATATATATATATATATATATATACATACATACATATATATATATATATATATATATATATATATATATATATATATATATATACATATATATTTATATATATATATACACACACATATATATATATATATATATATATATATATATATATATATATGTATATATATATTTAAACTGTGTTCTAAAGACGCTATTTTGTTGTGGGGGATATGATATGAATTCACAATCATAGATAAAACCTTAGACATCTTACGTGTGTTCGATGACATGTGATATTGTTACGTTAGATTTCAGAATTGATTAGATTTCAGTTTATTAGTAGTAATTAATGCGTTCGTTACTCCAACCTTATGAACGGTATAAGTATTTTCAGTATAAGGGTACATAATATAACTTAAGTTTAAGCATTTTTAATTAGTAATAAATATTAAGCGCCAAAGTACGTTTTACATATTATAATAAATATGTACAAAGGCAACGTCAACAGCGTGAAACACAATGAGACGTAAAGTAATCTGCAGCCTCTCACGTAGGAAGATTTTATTTTTTCCTTCCATTACAATCAATGCTCCTAGCACGAAGCCCAGCGCTCAAAATTACCTTTAGCACTGACAAATTGCCTCCAACTTGCATAATATTCGGTTGCTTTTATTCATAATTAATTTGTCATTGTCATGTTAAATATATTTCAATAGTAGCTTTTAATTTTAAAATAATCGGAATAAATTATGAGCGAATATAAAATAAGAAGAGTTTTCCTATTGCACCCTAAATTGCATTCTATTAACCTACATCGAAATAGATTTTTGATAATAGAGTTCTGTTACAGCACTATAGTTTTGCTACTGCACTGCAGATGACGTATTACGCAATCTAATCGAAACGTAGATATTATCTAAAAATTTATGTAAAAGTCAAACATTAAAGTAATTATCTGGTTTTGTAAAGAAATATTTCCAGATTCTACTGCATTTGCTTTTTGACATGGAACGAGTACATGTAGTTACAATAGTCTGAAAAATTAAAAGCATGGAGACATGCTTCACAGTATCTAATACAAATAAATAAAAACTAGGTTAGTGTTATTGGTAAGCTGCGTAAAATATCATACTAATAAGAACAGTAGTTTTCGAGTGAAATCCGTTTGTACAAACAAATATAGGCACAGACAATTTTTTTCAACATTAGATTCATTTCAGTAATCGAACATGACAACAGAAAATGTATACGAAAATTGAAAATTCAAAAAATATGCTCCAAAGCGATATACAATATACCTTCAATTTTTCTATGGTAGCCTAAAAAATTCGAAAAGATTCAGAACTGTCTTTTTCGTTAGAATTGGTAAGGCAATATAATAATTTAAAATTATTTATGTATATAAATAAATATAGATTTATGTAACTGTTACGATTACTAGAAGACTTTGTTATGTTATTCTCAAGTGGTTTCTTTCAAAGTGCAAGACACGCTCTATTCATGGGAAGAGATAGCTTGTAATTTAAATAATTTATTCTAAAATATGACATTCAATATTAATGTTAAAAATACAGAGCTATTTATATTTTGTAAAATAGTCTCGAAGAAATAGAATTTTATTCTATTTAAATTTAAAAATAGAGACTTCATTTAATCTTCTGTCGTCGTGATCACTCTTTTCTTTTTGAATAGTTTATAAATGCGCATTGTCTTAGACATTTCTGGATGGTTTTACGAATATAATATTTTTGGACATAATTTTACTTCAGTTGCTTTCTGCGAGTCCTCGAGACAGTTTTTTGCGAGTTTTCTCAACCTTGGATGTCAATTAATATCTTGCAGTGGAAAGCCTTCTGTGAATTCCGGAAACAGTTTTCTGTGAGTTTTCTCGACTGGAAGGACTCACAAATTTTATGAAAGTAGTCTTCGGTAAATGTTAGAACACTAAGATAAGAATAAATATAAATGTTGTTTGATCCTTTATTCTTTATTTTTAATAATTATAAATGTTGCTAAAAGCCTTTCTTCTTCAAACCAGAATTTACAATGAATAATTTACACGATAAATTATTCATTGTAAATTCTGGTTTGAAGAAGAAATAAATAGCTTATCAAAAATCATAACTTCTTTAATGTCCATGCATTGGCGGAATAAATCTGAATTGGATAATTAAAGATGAAACAAAGAGGAATCTAATCGAATCTGCTAGCAAGTATTATCCATCGAGTGTCTTTATTCGGAAGTATCTTCATTCTAAATCCATCTAGGAAGGTCAAGATTTAGCAGGCGTTAGAGGTCCCGGTTTCTTGCTTGAAGGAGTCTTTATCGAAAGTTCCCAGATTAGTAGATATAAATTGATTTATATAGATGGTGATGAAAATATTTTAGTGAAATTGTTATTGATATTTAGACCTATTGTGTATAATTAAGGATCTATCATTATTTTGGTCATTTGAACTGGTTTTTGATTTAGTCAATAACCATAGCCAAAACGGTATTTTTTATTTCGAACCAGATTGTTGCCCTTTGTTTATAACTGGGTATCATTTGTCTTAATTAAAATTTTTTTTTTTTATTACAATTCATTTGTCCAAGTGGAGTTTGTACTACGCCTGTCTGTCCGTAACGTATTCGAGAGCTGTTATTGACCACAATGAAGCTTTGTTTCATATTTTACAGGTGGGCATTGCGACACCCGTTTCATTGATATTTTTTGCTGATCCTCTTACTAATACATTTATATAAATTTTTTAAGATCTCAAAAAAAAAACAAATGAAGTTTGTGTATTGTTATTAATATAAATAAAGCAATATTTGCTGCTGAAAATGAGAAGCCACAGACAGAAGAAAAATAAAAGCCACATTTACAATGGTAATAAAATTCAAGAAAATATTTAGTTTATTTTATGTAAACTAAGTATGATGAAAAAAATTAGAATTCAAATTGCATGTTAATGTTTAATTAGTTACGTATTATTTATTTTCTCTATCCTAAAAACGAGATATTTAATTACAACAGCTGTACGAAATGTCTTTAAAACAGAGAATAGAGTAAAATACTTCAATGCTTAAAAGTCCCTAACAAATCCCTAAGTATGATTTGCAAAATTCTCCAAGTGTGATTTTTAATCAAAATAAGCCATTTTTTTCTGTTTTCAATATGTTTCGATGTGGTTTTTTTGTTTAGTTCAAAATCTGTAATACAAAAATAAATAATGAAAAAAAAATATAGTGTACTTTTCTAATAAAAATTTTCAACAATAACGATTTGCTTTGAACAATTTACTATTAGTGCACTGTTAACGTATTTTTTTTCATTCTTTTTCCTATATAAAAAAAACTATTCAAATAGCACACTTTTTCCTATTTTTAAACAATTAATGTTTTTTACGACATGGAAATTACGAAAAACATGATCAAGTTACTGAATTACGGAGGAGAAAAAGAAAATATTTTATTATACAACCTCAAAAAACCTAATCTTTTCCTATTTCCTGTTATTAATCGTTTTTTGGAAGTATTATAAATTACGTTAAAATTACGTTAAAAATTTATGGGATCTTATACTGAGTTACCTTAATCTGAAAATATTCCAACCTTCAGCCTCTTAACTGTTTTCCTCAAAAACATTTTGATGTGTACACTTAAAATTTGGCATATAGATAAAGTATATTATTCCGCACCTATTTCTATAGAGACATGTAAGAAACGATAAATTGGGCAGCCGTTTTTTTTTCAAATTCAAAAAAAATTTAGAATATAAATACAAAGAACAATTTAGAAGAATTCCAGAACTTAAATTTTTTCAGAGAAAAAAAAGAAATAATTTTATAAAATTTTTCTAGATATTTGACAAAAATGTACATAAATTTATATGTTGTTCTCTCCTTCTATTATCCTGAGTTGTTAAAGTCAAAATTACAAAAAAGAACGATTTGCTGGAAGTTTACCTAAAGTTTCCCGCTAAATATTAATTAAAATCTAATAGTTGGTCTGAAATTAATGGTAGTTTTACTACAAATATATTTTGTAATAAAAGTACCATTATTGCGAGGCAATATTATTACTTTAATAGTAAAAAATTATATTTAGAGTTGTAATTAATTTAATATAAACATTATGTAAACATTTATATTTGCTAAGTATGTACGGTACACTCCCAGAGGAATTTCTACTTCTACTTAATTTGCACTTAAGTTTATTCAAAATCAGAAGGAAATACATACTAGGCAATATTAATAGGAGATGAAAAACAAAATTAACATTTATAAATAGTTTAAGAGGAATACTATATACCCTTAAATATTTAAGTGTGGCTAAGTGTGTACAGAACCCTCTTAGTGCGCGTTCTATTCGCAACTAAAATGTTATTTTGTGATACCACTCTTGACCACTCTGTTCAAATTAATCATTATAACTCCATTGACAGCAATGTTATCGTTAGTTATCATACATACAACTAATGAACAATAAACGATAACGAGTATAACATTTTTTTTATTGATTTTAATGACATGCAATAGAATATTTTTCTGCGTAGGTTCTAATAAATTCTATGTTTAAAAAGTGGTTTGCTTAAAAACAAAAACGACTTCTAAATAAATTAACATGATGTTTATTCCAGTGTTACAGATATATTTATTTTTCAATAAAAAGGTACCATTTGATACGTAAAGTAGAATTACATGAATCGTTCGCTCGTATCCTTTGGTCTATCGAAAGGATATCCTTTGGACGTTGTCTTATGTTCATTTCGGAACTTTTTGGTTCATATTTCTGATTGACTTGAATTTGCTATCCTCTTTTACTTCCCTTACATTTTATTTATAAAATTAGTGAATTATTAGTAATTTAAGGTAAGTTAGATAATATGAACAGAAATTAATGAGATAATATTAAAAGACATTTTATTAATTTAGCAGCAAATACTGGAGTTGAATAAAAATATCAAAACTAAAAGCTTATATTATAAGAATATTACTTAGCACAACGTAACCTAACTTAGTCCATCCTGACACAACACAACCTATTGTAACCTAACCTAACCCAACCTAATATTATTTTTAAAGCATATTCGTATATACGTTTTTCGTACACAGTTCTAGGAAGAACTTCATTTGATTTTAGGCGTTTCTAAGGCTTCGTATTGCAAAAAAAAAGAAGAAATTCTCATAAGATTACTCACGTCTTTGTTCTTCTATGCGTCGCTCATATCCATTCTTTGCAGAAACCGTTTGACGTTGAGACTTGTTTCAGCATAATATTACAATATGTTAACCAACGTTATATCCTTTAAAACTATGCCAAATTACGATTTATGTAAAACTAATATTTGAATGATTAATGCCGAAAAACTTATGTAAAACCTTTGGACGGGGCAAATAAAATAACCGATTTTTTTAACTTTCAGATATCGTGTCAATGGAAAAAGTAAGTGAAAGTTTCGAAAACTCTTTGTTTTATACTTTCATGTAATTTCTAGAAATATTTCTATAAATATCGAAAATTTATTTTTCAGAAACCGATTGACTAAAAACTTTAAATTTGGTAAAGAAATGAAGTGTATAAATTCATATTTATCTGCGAAGTTAACTCTAAAAAATATTTGGATGAAAATTTTAAAGAAGCAATTAAGTTATTAGAATATTTTTCAATTTCCTGTATATTATTACCTTCGGTAATGGGGTGCAGTTTACTCTATTTCGCTAGTTAACCTATTTAAGGTTAATAACATTAATAATGATCCAAATTAAAAATGAGATTACATCAGACCCTGAGTTTATAGGATTTTATTCGATTTTGAGTTACTGTAAATTTTTAGAAATTTGTGGAAGTTCATAGTTTTCTCAGCTCTTATAGAGTAATCACGCCAAATGAAGGATTTTTTCAGTCTTCTTTTTTGCAAATTTCTATAGAGCACCTTAAAGGTTTTTATCAAATATTTACGTCAGGTTCAGGAAAGACTGTTTTTTTTTAAATTTGGGCTTCCCTTTCTTTTCCATTTGCTAATTAGACCTCGACGATATAAAAAATGTACTTTTTTACAATAAAAATTGTCTTTACCTTTTTAGTCCGACATTTTAAAACTGTTAAGACTTTCCCTTTCGGAAAAAGTAAATTTACATTTTAAATCTGCATCTAAAGAAAACTCTGATGGAAATAAAATTATATATTTTAGCCAAAATATTCCCGAAAATTTATATTAATAAGTTCTAAATCCCTGCACTTGGTGTAAAGATTCAACAAAAAAGATGTTTCAGTTATTAATTTAGACCTTGTAAATTATTGTACTGAATATTTAATTTAAATTTATTTAGTTATTTTTACGTGATGCTCAAACACATAGAGAAACGGACAAATAAGAAATGGGTAGATAGATAAAACGTCGCTTAGAAAATACTGTAAAGAAAGAAAATATAAGCTAAACCTTCAAATTATCTTCAAAAATTATTTCACTGATAGTTTTGCTAGTATTGGTTCATTCGTTTTTGCATTATACTAGAACAAACAAACAAACAGGCAGACACAATAAATCTTGAAAAAATCGTTTCGTGTTCAAAGAGACGTACCCATGTATGTACGTAACATATATAAACAATTTTGTTAAAAATATTTTCAATGTGGAGATAAAATTCTATTACATTTTTTTAAAATTACGTATGGCCTTTTATTATTTATTATTAGCCACCCCCATTAGTATATTTCTTTTAGTTAGTAGGACTTCCATTTTTTTTGACACTGTTAATTATGACACTATTTTTCTGACTCTGCTAAATAATTTCGAAACAAAAAATGTAAATTTGTTTTATTTCAAAAAAGGTTAAATTTGTTTTCACCGAGTTTTATATACGGGTGTTATAGTTTTCTAGGTTTGTCCTAGATTAGGTAGTCCCTTCGGATTCTAAATGCCTGATAATGAAATCATAAACCGTCTGCTGTTTTCCAAATACATAATTCATTTTCCTCGTTTCGGATCATCGGTTTCAACTCTGGTATCGTACGAGGTCAATAAATTACTCGTACCCTTTTATAATTCATCTAACAAAGATCCTCCTTAATGGGTTCTCAAACTTTCATTCCACCGTCCAGTTAAAAATTCATATTTACCTCATTTATTGACCTCGATATAGATTACGGTCATGTTACACTGAATCTCACGAATTGAGATAAAATAGATCAGTGGCCTTTAATTACTTGATTGAGCCTCTTTAAATTGCAGTTATAATTGAATTGATAAATAGTTGATACTAAACACATAATATATATATATATATATATATATATATATATATTTATATATATATGTATGTGTGTGTGTGTGTATGTGCGTGTGTGTATGTATATTTTTATATTATTGTTACCAAAGCCTGTTTATCAAAGTTCTTACCGACATAACTCTTCCCATGTTTATGCTTTATGCTTCAATTTCAAACTAATTAATGGTTTACGATGACTGAAGCCTGCAAAACAAAACCGCATCAATACATATATTAACCCAAATTATGTTAAATTTTGAATTAAATGAAAACATAGAAGTTCACTACACCCAGGCTTCGTTATCGCCTATTTCTTGAAATATCACGCTGTAATGCTAATTATCAGAATTTAAATTGAAACTTTCAATGTTTGTTGGTTACTGAATAACAATACATTCATTAAAAATGATATATTTAAGAAAAATTATTTTTGCTCGCGATTATTTTATAATACAAAATTTATTGTGTGTAAATTCACGGCATATTTTACAATAAACTGCATATTAAAATTTTTCGATTTAATTGCCATTCTTAGTTAGACTAAATACTGATTCAAATACAAACTTACATAAAATATAAATTAAAAAATTTAAATAATCGAGAAGTTTTCCACCAGGATATGCATTGACAAAATAGGCGTGGGTAGAAGTGAAGCTGGGAGAGCGACATATGTACAAATATGAACAGAGGCATAAATGCTGGCATACATGTCTTCACTTATGCGCAAATTTACGTTAGATGTATTTTTTTATGGCCCTCTGAAGAAAGCGATATTGATATCACTCTCGTCTCGAGTGGACTTGCGGGACCGGTGTGTATGGCTGATGGGTCGAACCGGGCACTTTATCGAGTCACTACATAGCAATTCTGGTCTTTATCTCCTACGCGCGACCTTTACTACAACCTGTAGTGTGCACCAACGCCGGATTAAGAAGAGCTGGCCAAGACTGGGATAGATAGATTTATTCAAATTTTCCTCCGAGAGCTCTCCAGTTTTTCTAAGTGGTTGCAACCTATAAATCGTCCACATAATATGGCTGTTTAGTTCCAGGACAGGGTGATCATCAGTGCCAAATTGGGTAGTTCAGATAACTGAGTAGGATACGACCGGACCCACCAAAAAATAATCTGTGGTGGGAAACTACCTGGAGGCCCTATGACGTAAATTTAGATCAGCGCACTAAATACCACCCAACGGATTGAGTAAATGTAGAGACTCACCGATTGCTTTAATAGATGCCCTGTTTAACAATAATAAAGAGGTTAAGTGGGCTAGGTGCTCCCATTTTTGTAATTTTGTCACTTACATAGGAAATTCAGATCCCTGGGGAGCCGTACACAGAAGTGTACGGAGCCCCTTGAAACCCTTTGTTTATTGCGCAATACAGCGAATGTATGAGAGTTACACCGGGAACATTCGCGAGACATCGAGTATCTTTTGACATCACTCTTTTTCGATGACGACCCTGATCTTGACACTGCCTAACAGCAGAGCATCAGGAATGTGAAATAAGCATTGTTCCGGATAGGAGTTCTGATCCGGAGCTGCGACACTTCGACCGACATTTAAATATCATCGGTGAGAATCCTGACGCAAGGCAGGCTCCAGGTATTATATATCCAGGTATAAAATACACAGTAGAATAGTCAAAAAATCTTTAACCGCTATCTTTGCAGAGGCCACTTTCCGAAGGTATGGAAAGTGGGGAAGTTTAAAGTCATACGGAAGAGTAATGGGAAATCGGATAACAATCCAAAATTTTATAGGCCTTCGGCCTTCGGGAAGTTACTCGAGTGGATAATGTCGGTACGCTTATTTGCACAGCTATGTCATTCACTGGAGTCAGGAAACCAATTCGGTTTCCGTTCCGGAGTAGACACTCCGGAATATCAGATGCGATTTCCAAAGCCTTGTCATGAGTTGACGAATGCCTAAATATTTTAATCATTTTCTTTCAAATTTCTGGCGCATTTGACAATACCTGGTGACCGATCATCTTGTCCACGTTAGAGGCCCGGGGAGTGTCAGTGGATTTCCGATTCTTATAGATTATTTCAATGATGAAATTATATTTTTGCAAGATGAAGACACGATTAACGTTACCAGGAACGTTAACCAGGAGCTGTCCTTCGTCCTGTCTTATGGAATATCATGTTTGATGATGTACTCGCAATGCACTTTCGGGGATGCGATACCATCGCGTATGCAAATGATACACTACTGATAGACGATGGAGCGAGTCACAGGGAATTAGAAAATGGAGCAGTTGACTTTCTTGCTAAATTATATGATTGGGGCTCCAAAAATGAGCTCAACTTTGAGATTCTCTTCTTTAAGAGCAAACTGGCGAGAGGGCAATCTGTCATGCTGACTGGGGCTAATATTGATGAGCGGGAACAGATTATGTACCTGAGCATGATCCTCGATACATGCTTTTTACCACAGGCACGACACATCGGCGAGAGGGCTTGAGTAGCCTTTTATTTGACGGCCCGGCTTGCTGGTGCTGGCTGGGGGCTGAGTAACTCTACCCACAAGCTGATGTATACAGCAATATACCTGGTTATATTGGCCTATGGGCTATCGGTTTGGACTCCGTAGTGCATCTGGGGGAACAGGTTAGACGGGTCGTGCTAACATTGCAGGGCAAGCCACTTTTGGCGCTAATAAAGCTTATAGAACACGTTCAAAGGACGTGTTGCCACTTTTGGCGGGTCTTTTTTCTGCCAGCCTATCTATCGTGGAACATGTGGAAAATTTCGTCTAGCTGGAGGTAGGAACTTTTATGCGGATCCGTGGGGCTTTGAGTTTTTGGAAGATCTACATCATTGCGATAGAAAGATTTTAGAGATCTTCTTTGCTCATTGACAGTCAAGGTGGTCTTCACTCGATTCAAAGAAGGAAAGGACCAGATTAATTTTACCAGGTGTATCCAAGCATAAGAACGGGTTCGTTACCGATTATTATACTTTGCAGTTTTAATGGGATATGGCGGATTCCGTGCCAGTTTGTTTAAATTTGCCCTAAGAGATAGCTCGGCGTGTACCTTTGGTTTTGGAGACATAGAATATGAATCATGTTTTATTCTACCGCAGTGAATACGATGATGTGCGTAGAAAGTTGGTTGAGAGTATGCTCCTTAATATAAAAATAGAATCCCGCGGAGGATTAAAACGTGATATCTTTAGCCACCGAGACTTGATTGAGAATGGACCGGCCTTGAGGCATTTAGAGCGTTTGCTAAATGCTTCCTTGAATAAATAGAGATACTGAGTGATTCCTAGGGAAGGAATAGTCTTTAATCAAGTCAGGTAGAAGCGAAGGACACTATTAGGGGGCCTTAAAATTTCCCCTCTTATGTATGAGGGGGACGTTACGCGTCCCAGAAGGGTTCTGCAACTATCTGGGTGGAATGGTGGAAATAGAAATCCTTGTCGGTCGTTTTTTTCCACGTCAAATGTTTTGACGTTGTGTCTATTCGTTAAAAGTTTGCTTAGTTTTGTCATCTTCTTAAAAATTTGAATCCGTGGTAAATAGTCGTCTGTATATATAGTAAAATTGTAGAACTGGTGTATCTAAATATTAAAGGTGTTTATAAAAAAGTTTTCTGGAATATTGGTTCGTTTATATTATCGGCCAAAAGGAGAACAGATAAAAGGAATTCGATGAAGTTTTTGCTGGTGGATGTTGTTGGTTCTGGAGTTACTTCTTTTAAGTTGCTCAATTGCGGTAAAGCTTCATTGTTTTAGCACAATTAAGTGAATTATATATTAATTGTTTTAGCACAATTAAGCAACTTAAGAAAAAAAGAAATGACAAGTTGACTTTCAATACCAAAAATACTTATGAAAAGTTTGTTTTATGTTAATTATAGTAGATGCTACTAAATGTATTAATCTCACATGGAAATTTGACTTCAATAACGAAAATGTTTATGAAAAATTCGTTTAATGATAATTATAGTAGATAATATTAAATGTATTAATTTCGCAGTTAATAATATTTTTTAAACACACTCCAAATTTGAGACAAGTTGCAAGCACAGCTAGTTGATAAGAATTTGGAATTAATTTCGCATAAGTTTTTGAATTATCGGATATTTGCACTAATTCATAAGTTGTTTTTCGCGTATTTTTTGTGCTAATTATTTACACATACTAAACGTAGCAGAAAATAATACTACAGAATTAATCATGTAATTTAAAGAATTGCTACTCTTTTCTTATATACTTGAAGGAATCAGTTTTTTGATATCCTGCGTTGTTTTTTTTTGACGACGATAAATTCAAAACCATTAAAAAATTTTGATTTCTTTTGAATGATTGCACATATTTGGTTTGTCGTTCACAGTGATAAAATATTAGAATTACTCAATATTATTTATATACCTTATGTACAAACCACTAGTATAATCTTTTATATGAAACAAGTAAGGAAAACGATTTTTTAAGATTTCACACTTCAAAAGGAAAAACGAAACCACTATGAGATCATACACGTGTCTCTCTGAAAGTCACAGTAGTTTTTTTTTAGAAAACTCTTGATGTGGGGACTTGAAATTTGACAGAGCAATGTTATATATTAACCCACAAGTGGAAATTTTAGGAGTGCAAATTAAATACGCGAATTTCCTTTTTTCTTTTACGATACAAAATGTGGATGTATCGGGCATACCAGTTGAAAGAGTTAAAAACAAGGAAACAAAAATATTTTTAATAATTTTAGGTAGTATTTTTTCAGAGGTATACTAAGAAATATGCAAAAAATATGTTCCCCGCCATTTTTATATGCAAAAACTACTCGACATGAAATTAATTACCACATTTTAGACAATTTAATTACCACATTTTAGACAATCTCTTTTTCATTAAGAGGCTATTTCTTTAGAAAATTAAGTCTTAAGAGCGTTTTGAACTTAGACGTCGACTAGGAGTCTTACAAAATGGAAACTGACTGAAAGGAAAGTTAGCAAACACTTTTATATTAATTTATAATTTTTAAAACTGCAAAACTTTCTCGTAGCTTTGCGCAAATATTCAATCCCGTGCCGCTAGCTTCTAATGACTTCTCACGATATTTACCCGGTCATCAGTCTATCGAACGGAGAAGTGACTCACTCTGCGTCGCCCATTATGCGATCGTCATTCGATGACTTTCCTTCCACAATGATCACCGGTTTTCTACACTATATGCTCCTTGCCAAATTTAGTCTGCCATTTTACGAGTTATCTCAGTAAACTTAATTCTCCTGCGGATCTCCTCACTGCGGTTCATATTTCCACAGGTAACCCCATTCATTTTCTTTCTATAGCTTCTTTTGTTATTTTAAAGAGGCTTATAATAAGTAAAAATATCTCACTTCTTTATGTCATTACTGGAAACACACTGGTTGAAGAAGTTGGTCTCCATTTGCCGTTATATTTTTAATGACAAAACCTGGTAGAGTTTCTCAAATGTTTACTAACCAAGTTGTTATCTCCGACTGGCATTTTTTTTGAAGTCGGCTTTCTTAAATCCCTTTATCCAAGGTATACATAATGATCAACAATTTCGAAAATAGAATTTTCATCATATATCGGTATAGGTACGACTTGGGTGGCAAATATGGTCTTTTCTCTAACCATATTCAGTTTCTAACCTATCTGTTGATAAACACAGCTTAGGCTTCTTAACATAACGCCAAGATCATTCAGGAGATTTGCCATATCGTCGGCAAATCGAAGGTGTATCATATATTTGCGATTGATATTTTGACCAAGTTTTCCCCCAACGGAAGTATTAAAAGCATCTTCCAATCAGACAAACTTTTATTTATCTTACACCTTTCTGCATCTGGATTAATTTCATATTTTACAAGTAATTGATACCTATTTTAGGCAAATAACTTAATTAAAAATAAATTTCTTTAGAATATATAAGAATATCCCCAGGACACGTACAAAAGTGATGTAAAAAGTTTAAATTTTTTAGTTTTGCCGTTCGCTGGGGAAGAAATTATTGACATATCTTAAACACCTTGTACATATATTTTGATTAACAATATAAATGATTCATATTATATATTATCACATATTTAGAGAAAAAAAGTTTATGAAACAGATTTGAGTGCTGAATTAATTATTATTTTTTGAAAAAAATTAGATAATGATAGTCTGTACTGATACCATGGCCGATTTTTCGTCTTTGTATTTTATCACTACTAATGTAAAATAGTTCGTAAAATAGACGCTTAGAAAAATTTCTATGATGTTTAAAAAATCCTATTAGATATTTTTAGCTTGAAGCAAATAGAATTGACATAGACTAATTTTATTTCAATACAAGTTGTATTGATGGTCGATAGATACAATTAAATGAAATTACGCGATATAGTATTATTTCTACTTTCTTTAAGTTCCTTATCACGACCTAGGTTTCGTTGTATTACATCATCTTCAGGTGGGCTGTTAGCAAAGATATCGTAACACAACGAAGCGTAGGTCGTAGTAAAGAACTTAAAGAAAGTAGAAATCATACTACATCACGTAGTTTCATTTAACTGAAGATGTTGATAACCCACTTGAAGATGTTGTAATACAACGAAACCTACTTGTAGGTCATGGTAAAGAACTTAAAGAAAATAGAAATAATACTACATCACGTAGTTTCATTTAATTGTTAATAATTAATTTTTATAAAATTAACTCTAAATATATTCAATGGTTGATAGAAATTTTATAGGACCAAACGGAAACGTGCAAATGATCAAAATAATGCTCTATTCTAAGCATTTTTTTACATTCGTTGATCCAAGTATGAAGAGTTAAATATTCATATTTTTTGAGTGGGCATGAAAATGATAAAAATGTACGCTCTTTCACCGTACGTACGATAGCTATGTTAAACAAAATCAGCTCCATTAACAAAACAAAACTTAACATTTATTTAATTAAAATTGAGGGGCGCTTTTAATGGATACGTTGTGAGCAAGAGTTTAACAGAAAAGTGATTAGTCAATTTGGTAATGACGTATCGAATGGGAATGGAGAGGAAGTTCATATGATTTGTCGAAAACCAAATAAAAAATATATTAATGGAATATTTCGCATACAACGAGCAAGTTTGTTTTCATGACATGGAACACATATCCCCAGGTATCCAATCCTTGACCCAAATTTTCGTCAAGGACGACTAGGGCGAATCAAATGAAAATACTCGGGTTAAAATGAAATAAACAAACATAAAAAATTATATATTTTAGAAATATCGAGTTGTAATACAGTTGTTTGTGATCTGGAGTTATTTTTGACGCAATGATTTTTTGAATATTGTGTGTGATTGGGTTTTGTTTTAAAAGTACGTATTTGTATTATAGAATGAAAGTAAGCATACTTCTGTTATTTAATGTATAATTATTGTGGTTATATGTATTTTGCATTTATATATTTTTGTAAAAACAATGTTTTTTTTGAACTGAAAAATAAATGACAAGGGCGAGAAAAAGTCGCTATTATTTATGAATCATGTTAATTAAACTATTGCGTTGGAATAATCGAATAACAAAAATTATAACAAAGACGAAAGAATACATTATTAATTATTAAATACAATAATTCTTCATATTTTTGTGTATTCATTTCACTAAGTGTGGCCAAAATTTTACCGATATAATTTAACCTGTGTTAGATTTGTTACTTTCTTTATTTTTTAAACGCGACTTTTAATTATTTAAAATTACATTTTGTGAAGGCTATTCATTTTATAATTTTTTTTCCTTACATATATGGGGGAATTTTTTAATTTTGGTCAATATTTGTTATACTTTAACTACATAACTATGATAAAAATATTTCGATTATTTTACAACTACACTTCGTTTCTACATGCATAAAGGATTTTATTACAATAAAACTAATATTTTCGTAGTTATACATTATCAACTTGAATGTCGATGATGCCGTGAGTGCATGATGTTACGTAAAAGCAGTATGCGTTTCCAAGGGGATAATATCAGCTGATAGATATTTATGATTAGGAGTCAAATATGCCCTTCATAAGAATTTTATTTATAACATATTTTTTCCCTTTATTTATTTTTTTAAGAGAAAGAAAAACATAAGAAAATTTTTTTCAATACACCCTTCTATTAAAAGTTGGTCTTCAAACTATTACCGTTATCTATCCAGATTGCTTCCACGAGTACAGGTAATTTTTTCCTTTATAATTTTTCATGCGTAAAATATTAATAAAAATTGTGCTTTATTAAATCATCGGCCATAAGTAAAATATAAATATTTGTTTACAAATTAAAAATAAATACTAAATTTTGGGCAATGTTTCCATGTAAATTTTAAACATATTTTAATTCTTTAAAATTGATAAGAATTTTCGCAAATACAGGCTGATATGTAGGCAAGGGATGATTCGGCCAGGTTGCTAAGTTTTTCAATGTTACTTATGTTCTACTTGACTACTAGTATTTTTGTGAAAAAAACATTGATTTAGTTCAATCTAAGTAATAAATAAAAATTTAGGCATCTTCTATTCCTTTTCACACAAAAATGTTCTGATCCTATCAGATAATTTCGAAAAATCAAAAAATCATCTCAAACAAAAGGAAACAGAATACATAATCCCATACGGCAAAATTCACACGTAACGCGCAACAAAAAGACTCGACTATAACAGATCTGACAATAATTGTAGAAAATAGAACGTTTGATATTTAATATTTTAACGCACACGTCTACAAAAATCGGCATGAAAATTTAAAAACACCGGATCGAATCTGAAGGACTCTTGCTTTTCCGTACGTTATGAGTTATAAAATACACTAACGGAGATTGCAGATATTTAGTTGGTGGAGCGAGCGTCCTAACTTATTTCGTTTATTTGCTGACTAGGTCAAAAAAAGTTTACAGACAACTCAATACCTGCAAAAGTCGGCAGTTTACGTTGGGCGTAAAGGTGTTAAAAGTTATCTTTAAATGTCAATTACAGTGTGTGGGAAAATATATCCTAACCAGTTACCATTATTATATGTCTGTTTTAGTAATAATATTTTCTCCAATATATAATCTAATATTTAACAGTTTTATTAATGTAAAGAGAGCATCTCATATTCGTTCATTTCAACACTCATGTATCATTTTAATCACATTTATATAGAGTGCATTCATAGAACTCATAAAATACTTAAGTTTCATAGAAAGGTTAATAATTCAATTTGACGATAAAATTTTGACACGAAATAAAGAAAAAATATTTTTACTCTAACTGAATGGTAAAAATACAGAATCTTATTACAGAAGTCGAAATTCTTTCGTATTCGTACTTCATTTTAATTCGAAAATAACTATATGCAAAATTTTATTCAATATTCCATAAAATTATTTGGGTTGCATTTAATTTTTTTTTCTCTTTATTAAACCTTACAATGCGCTAAAGGAAAGAAAATAGCTTTCAAACGTTATAGAATTTTTGACGTTTTCTTGAACTTCCCACTTTTATTTTCAGTCGAACATGACTAAAACTGGGATTAAGAAGTACTTTTAATAAAATATGTTTTTAAGAGAATTTTCGTATTATTTTCCAAAAGGAAATAGAACTTTTAATCGATACCGTTTATCCACGATAAGAAGGAAACAGTAATATGGAACTTCAATCCAGCTTAGTTTATGACCTGATAAAGGAGAGGAGAAAAATAAATATATTCTGTTTAGATTTTGGTTCAAGTCCCGCAATATTAACGTTATAATCGCGTTTACTTATTTAAATTTGCAGATTAAAAGAGTGATTTCTGAATTTTTGAAAATGAGTAAAACTGAAAACTTGAGTAACGGAAAAACCTATTAGTAACAAGGACATTTTCTTAATGCAAACTTTTTACCATGCTGGTTTGTGGAATGAGACTTTCATCACGTAAAAAAATCATATCACAAAACTTTACTCGTTCAACTTATTCGTGATTGTATCCAGCGGGACGTGATGATAAGAACGAACCCATGAACCAATTCTCTACGGGTAGTAAACATACTTCTCTGCGGGTAAACCGTGGAGCTCAGCTAAACTTATATAATCTGTATCCTTGTATCATAGTCGGCTAAAGTGACAGGAACTATAATATCGCTGTGTAATGCACCATGTGTTACCAAGATGTAACATAAAGAGAAAAAATTTCATAAGATTCATATTTACTGTTCACAAAATATCTTTGGAATAATTTTTTACTTGTCATTTAAAGTACTTTATATCCATAAACATCAATACTGAGATGAAACATTTTATTATTTCATTCCATTACTTCAATTTATTTACTAATAGCTATTTATTATTTATAACTTTATTATTTGCTTATTAGTGTATTTATTTACAATTATTGCGTCATATTCTAGTTATTTCAATAATTTTGTGTAGTTCAGCAAATATTACTTATAGAAACGCTTTAGGTCAGAGTTTCTATATTTTCACCGTATAATTCTCGATTTGGATCGGAACAGGAGTAGTATTTTTTATCACATTATGCTCAAAAAATATTTTTAATCAAACAAAAATATTTTTCTCGTAACATACTAGGTTTCGTCTGCAGCTTCCTCTGCTCGGTATTAGAAAAATGTTAAAAAAAATTTTTCAAAGAAATAAATATAGATTTCAATATAACCAATTAATATCTTTTCATAAAAATAATCCCACATAAAGTAATTACAGCACAAAACAATAAATATCCACTTACCTATAAAACGACACATCGTTGGCTTGCTCGGGTCGTTCAGACCCGTATGCATTTTGGGCACGTGTTACACACACGGGAACTCACCCCGGAATGAGGGAGGGACATCAAAGTGACCTTGAGTTGATAAAGTGAAGCTACTTAAGTAAAGAGCATACTAAGTGTGGAATTTAAATTATTGTCGATAATTTTATGCAGTAATGGGTCTGTTAGACCCTATCTGGCACACCGAGGGTTAAACCGAATGTTGTACGTAATCTACCTTTGTGTGTGAAAAATTAACAGGTAATTTGTGTATATTATCAGATTATAAATATGAATAATCTATACGTATAAGAAAGGCTAATTTTAATTCGCGTCTTTTGTGTATATATATCGAATATTTATTAGTTTCACGTTTACCAAATTGTTTGATACATGTTTATCGATTATTCTGTAATGGTTATATCCATATAAATATTCAGGGATTATTTTATTATTTAATGTTTTTATATTAAAAGTAAAATTTTAATAACTTATTTTCTGTTAATAGTATCTTGACTCGATTTCTGTTATGGTGTACACACTTGTTCGACATTTGTTGTGGTGTAATGCAGCGCACTGATGACAGTAGTCTGAACTAAATTGCCGTACAATGATTTATTCATGAACTTACCATGTTAAATCGAACATGTTCCACTACTTTCAAAAATGATATTAATAACAGCATATTCCTTTTTTCGTGCAGGGGTATACTTCTAAATAATGGCTGGATGGATTTATATTATTTACATAACAAAATTTAATAAAATCCATTGAGCTGTTTAAATGTTAAAGGAAGTCAAAAGAAATAAACAAGCATAGTTTCATATATCATATATATTTGAGTTGTATGATTATTTTGGGGAGTTTTTTTTGCAAAAATATTATTTTAAATATCACGTGGTGAAATTAATTGCAAATTTCGCGACACTCAAAAACATAGCCTTTTATTATGATTTTGCTATGAATTACAGAAAATTGATTAAATGAATTTTGAGAATAAACATCATATTAAATATTAAAAAAGACGCTCTCGAACCATACTGTTAAATGAAAATCGTGACTGATAAAACAATAAAACATATCCCTGGAACAAATTGAAACTAATCGCCTATATTATATTAAAAAAATCTTTAATGCTTTTATAGCAATATAAAAATTAATTTATAAATGTTTGGAATACTTCAAAACAGTCACTTTTTTTTTAATTTACAATTAACATTCGTTCGGGAAGCGAAAAAATGAAATCATAATAAAAATATTATGAAAGTTCCGAAAGCAGGTGCTTGAACTTAAAAAAGTTATTACGCGTCTTTTCTTTTTTGGAACGAATATAAAATTGGAAACGAATTTCCAACGAAGTTACACGGGGCCCATGGGCGCCGCCCCACTTAAGAGTGTTTAAACTTTTAAATATCGTTAAGCTTTCTTTTGGTTAAATCTCTTTGGGATCGGTAAACAGGACTTTACAATTTTTGATCATAGTAGATCGATGCAAACAACTAATTTAAAAGTCATTTTTTTTTTAAAGCGGCCGTGCAACCTCCTTATGTAAAAGCATAGTGCAAAATGGATATTTTATAATTTTTTTTATAAAATCTAACAAAAAATTAGTTTTTCTAGAGCATATGTAGGAATAGGCTATATCATTTTTTAAATAAACTGTGGTAATTTTTATGCTTAGAATTAAATTTTTATTAATGTTCAAAAACACGCAAGATGAAATGGAAAATTAAATGAATATTACTCTACTCCAAAATTCGTCTTATATTAAAATTCATGAAAGAAATTTGAATACATTTTTAAAAAGATTTTTACGCTATTCATATTTATGATAATTTTATCACTTTTAAGTAAAACTAAATTTATAAATACTTAAAATAAATTACTACGTAATAGAAAGTATAACCTTCATTTCCAAATAATTTCGAAATAATCAAGAATTAAGACATAAATCCAAAAAGGCCAAGTTCCTGTTTAAAATTTAGTGTTAACAAGTATTAACACGGAAGTAATAAAGTTCTTGCAGAACTTTGTTAGAAAATGTTTATAGATGAGCGAGTTTGACGTTTATATATAGATTTTTGGAATATAATATCTGTGACTATATTGATTTGTCCGTGATGGACAGCTTTCAGATTTTATCGCATTAACAATTAAAATTATGTTAAGAGCGATTTCTGGTGGGTTAATAAAGTTTGTCATAAGGCAAATTGATAAAATGTAATAAAATGTCACAGTCAAGTTCAATGTTATGACACATATAATATTCAATAACCTAGTTTATATCTCACTAATTTTTACAGCTAGCTTTTTAAAGAGAAACATGTCTTCTTTTAGAATCCAATGAGCAAGACTTAAAAAATGAAAAATTTAACAGGATTTTTTAAAATTATTACCAAATTGCATCAAGGCACGCTGCAAAAATTTTATACAAAATGGCAAAGTGGAAATCAAGTTCAATTAGTAAATATTCCGTATAATACATTTTAATTACAAATTAATTATTCTTTTTACTGTTTGATTAATGGATGCATAAAGCGAATGATATCCACTTTTCCTGGACGATTTGTTTTCAATGCGTCAGTCCAATAAGCTTAAATGCTAAACTTTCTTCAATATAGTTATTTCTTTATCAAAAAAACAAATGCTGGATTTATAAAAGAGGTATGGGTAAAATTGAAATAAATTTAATTTTGCTAGAAGTCATCTTGTGTATGATTAGAAATACATTCAAGTTTTCTTTCAATTATTTCTGTAAACTGGCCTCTAATACTCTTACATATCCAATAAAATCTACCATAGCTTTAGAAATATCGTTTTGTGGAAAAGCAGCTGCATAAGAAATTCTACAGCAATCATCTCCTCTTAAAACTTACACAATTGTATAATTAAAGCTGAAAATTGAAAACAAGGAATCTAGCAAATCAATAAGAAGCGTTTTTGTCACCCAAATTATATAATTAAAGCTGAAAATCGAAATTAAAGAGTCTAGCAAATCAATAAGATGCGTTTTTGTCGCTCAAATATCCAGGGTACAATAATCTTCATTAATTATATCGTTTAACTTCGTATTTAAATAAAGTCAATCGCTTCCTCAGGTATTGTAATTGCACAATCTCATTTCTATCAATGAGCTTTACGTCTATTTAAACGATTATATGACTATTAATTTTGGCTTATTTTTCGTGCTTATGTAGACTTGTCATATTAGTTGTTGAAAACTTTAATATTTTCCGTACATATAAAAGAAAATTGTGAATGCGGTGTTAAAGTTACAATTTTAACTTTTTTAGAGTCAATCTTTAAGTTATGGACGTTGGAGGATAGTAAGCTTACCATAATTAACAAAGATGGAGTTCAAAGGGTAAGGCATTTTCGCAGTTACACTGTATAGCATTCAAAGTAATTTTATAAAAAAGAAAATTTGGTAGCTAAGGAAATACGCAAAATGCAACCTTTCTATTAGGTAAGCCTAATAGACAGATAAGTATATATATTTTTTACACTTATTCAGTTTTGTTGAATAAGGTTTTTAATTAATGTTTTTACTTCATTTCATCTAAAATATGATACATTTTTATTAGAAATAGAAGATAAGAAAGAATAAAAGAGATGTAAGGAACTTTTGCTTCGATGCAATTTCAGAATATTTTGTGGGTTTAAGGAATTTACACAATTTCTATGACTCTTTTTACATTATAATAGTAGATGATAGAAAAGCGGGACACATGCGCTATGTATATGATCCTCGTACCACATATTATTCTATGCATAATAACATATACTTTGGCAGACTGAATGCCATAAGTAATACTGATACGTCGTTCATATTTCCTTAGGACCCAAAAATGCACTTTGTGCCATAATTCAATGCAATAATTAAAGCCAACGAAAGAAACTAACCAAGTGCGGAATTTTCTGTTATCGATAAGTTAATTTGATTAAATTTTGTTGGATGTATGCGACATTAATTCTGTATTCTTAATTATTGCATAATTATGGATAATGTGAATATATTTGAAACCTGATAGCATAATGAGATAAAATCTTTATACTATAAAGCAGTTTACTTCAAATAATATTTCTACAGTATAATAATGACATGAAAGTAAAGAAGCCATAGATTTTTAATTAATTTCATAAGGTAGACTAAAAAAATAAATAAAATCATTAATGATAAACGTTGCGTACGTTGCTCACATAATAACATATGCGATTAATGAAAAAAATGAAAATAATGTTATCAATGCTTTAAGTCATGTTATGTACATTAATAAGCAAGGAATGTAACATAATACCGCTATATTACTCGATACTGTGGTGAGCGGTTAATAAATGCGTGAATAACATCAAAATTTTCGAATTTTTTATTGCGAGCGAGATAAAAATTCGTGTCTCAAGCATACATTTAATATACTACAAATAGACGAATAAAACGTGCGAGCAAGAAATAAGAGTGAATAAGTTGTCAATAGGTGCACAAATAAAACTATTTTGACAGATAAAAGTCTCCAATACTCTTTTATTTCTTTAGCGTCCCTATGTTTTATTTTTGGGTGTTTTTAACTAATATTTCCAAAATATTATTTTTGAATAAGCAGAGGTGTTTCGTTCAGTGTTGAAATGTAAAGTGACGTATACGAATAATCTAAATAAAGAGACATTTCACAGATAAATGCGGTGAAGATATTTTCTGTTTTATCGCATATTTTCCAATAAATTGGAATTTAACTAGATATTGAATATATTTGGCTTTAATTTTGTAGAAATTCATTATTCACAATTAAATGATTATTATGGTATTATTTCCACTTTCTTTCATTTATTTACCAAGACCTAGGTTTCGTTTTACCACAATATCTTCAGGTGGGATATTAGCAATCGGTGGGATATCTTTGCTAATATCCCGCCTGAAGATGTTGTAATACAACGAAACCCAGGTCGTGGTAAAGAAATGAAAGAAAGTAGAAATAATACTACATCACGTAGTTTCATTTAATTGTGAATTTAACTAGACTTTATCAAATACACATATCATATTAAATATGTTCTATGTTATGTTTTATTGTTGGTTTTTAATTTTTTTTAATAAAATACGAGATATAGGTATTGACATCATTTTATCGAGAAATTATGTCGGTGTTTTTCTATAGTTACAACTGCACCTAGATTGCGATAGAATTTTTTGATAGATGAAATGGAAAGATTAAAATTATTGTAAGTTATTGTAAGCGCTTAGTGACATATGCAACCAAAAAACGTGGGTTCAAATCACACACAGATCAGCAAAATATCTTGGAATTTTAAACCATTGAATGAATTTAAATCACTTAAATAAATAAATGAAATATTTGCAACAAAATTTGAAATATTTGTGACAAAATTTGTAGCTTTATAATAACATAATTTTTTGTTTTTAGGCCAAGTAAATGCCGAACAGAGCAGCGTCATGTTAGATATTTCATCTGAGCCATCACCGTCGTAGACATAATCGTCACCAAGAAAATAGAAGGTTATTTATAAATATAACAAAATAAAAGAAAAACTAAAAAATAAACAGCGAATATCAAGAACGAGATGGCTAAATTCAAGAGAATGAAAAAATCAATTATATATCTATAAAATATTCAGGTTTTCAGGATAACTTAGACTTTACCATATCATGTAGTAATGAAACGTTGCAGTTTTTAGTACATAGGTGAATAAAAAGAAATTGAAACAAATAGCCCTTTCTACTGAATACAGTAAAGATATCAGAAAATTTACTCTAACTCTCCATTTTTATAGTACATGGGGTTATACATTTTTCAGTGAAAAGTTTTATTTTTGTTTACTTCATATTAACACAAATGATAGGATATTATGTCAGAGAATAAACGGAACTGTATTTAACAGCCGAGCCATTAAATGCAACCAAGGAAATAGCTAAAAAAATAATTATTTGTTAACATGACTTTTATAAAACATGCTTTAGGAAATTTATTGAGTTTGTTAGCAAAAAACACTTTGAACTAATATAGGCAATTGTTTGCACGGAGATAAATTAGCAATTGCAAGTCAAGATCTATTATTTATGGTTTTGTTTGCGAATAAGTTTTGGAAATTTTCGGTTGGTTTCTTTATAGGAAGAAGTTTTAAGGAGGAGGCTTTACAGAATTTGTTAGCAAAAAACATTTTGGTTGAATT
Source organism: Druceiella hillmani (assembly GCA_039881145.1). Taxonomy (NCBI): domain Eukaryota; kingdom Metazoa; phylum Arthropoda; class Insecta; order Lepidoptera; family Hepialidae; genus Druceiella; species Druceiella hillmani. The sequence continues at coordinate 2,313,638 of JAYKKI010000052.1, forward strand.
AATATAAGCAATTGTTTGCACGGAGATAAATTAGCAATTGCAAGTCAACTTCTATTTATGGTTTTGGTTGTGAATAAGTTTTTGAAAATTTTGATTGGTTTCTTTATAGGAAAAAGTTTCAAGGAGACTTTAAAGAAACAATTTTTTTTCAAATTTCTCTTGATTTTCTTAATGAGACTGATTTACTTAATAAGATGTGTAGTAATTTCAATTACGTTTGACGCAATCGCTTCAAATTTTAACATGCCCAATTCACTTGGCATAAAATTACATAGTGAACACTATTCTCCATATTTAACATACAAAGCCAAAAATTATTATATCCGTGTCACTCATTAAAACTTGTGAGAAATATGTTTGGTGACAAAAAAGTTTAAATAGACGAAAATTGTAGAAAACTTGAATTTATCTTAATTACATAGGTGTCAATATTCAAATGAGAGAAGGTCTGAATTTGGGGAAAAACATTATATTAAGGATTATTAATAATTTCAAACAAAAAATGAAAGTGATGCTAATTACGCAATTAATTTCTAGGTCCCTTGCAATAGCCTTTCATTACTGCCATGATTTTTTTAACCTATTACAATTTAAGTGGAAGGCACTGTAATATTTATTACCCTCTTTAATGACATTTTATATTTTTACCAAAACCAATTATTATTATTTGTTATACTCGACTTCAGAAACGTCTTCGACTCAAGGATTTGGATATTCAACTTACTCGAATAAAATCACTTAATATCCCATTAAACGTTTTTACACTGATTCAATATCTATCATTAGATTCAATAGCTTTAATTATGTGTTAAAACTTCTTATGTTTGTATCGAGTTGGCATATTCCGTGGCTTATTTATTCCAAAATGGATCTGTTTCACTTTCAAAAATTGTTTATCTATTTTTTGTTATAATAACAGTGACATTTCCAAAGTGAACATAATTTTCCCACAGATAATTCATTAATTTACACGCGTTCAGACTCAAATGCTATTTTAACCGTTGTCTATGTTAGATATTCAGATGATCAGTTTGTGAGTTTTAATTATGTGCCTATTAATCAAATGCAGTAAAGGAATAAGTAAAATCATAGTGAGTATTACGGAGATTTAACTTACCTGGAAAATGTGTGTATTGGCTATATATTTACCATCAAGAGACACAATGTCGCTATCTACATAATTAATTAGATTGACAGTAGACTGATGCTTGATACATTTAGAACGTTCTCAAAATGCATTCTCGAAAAAATGGAGGTAGTAAATTGCTCAATCAGCGGAGACAGCTTTTAACTCTGTCCGATGGAAGAACTGTATTATAGATGTGGGATATTGTTGGAACCTTTGAAAGTCTCTGTATACATAAATGATACGAAGCTTGTCATTAAGGGATCATGGAAAGATCCTGAGACAACAAGTTTTGTGGTTGCGTTTGTGTATTTACTATAACCTGCTAAATACAAATTAATAATCAATCTTCATTTTCCTACGTATTTATGACCTTGGATGCTCATGGTTTTCTATGTTCCACTAGCCACTTACCTCTCATCATTTTGATATAATTTTATGTACGATCATTCAAGGCATATACTGTCAAATTACGACATAAATATAATGTAATATGCGTATTGCACTACATTTATGTTATACAAATTGCGAACAATCAATATACGAACACAAATATCGTCTCAATAAACCTGTCTTTTCTTCCCATATTATATTCCTATCTTTTCTTCCTTCAAAACTTCTAAAAATATACACACATATATATATTTGTAAATATATTTTTCTGTGTATATATGTTTTATATATTCAATAGATATGGAGTACTTAAAGTAGTCGCTTTAAATACTCATTTGGTTCTAAAGAAAATATGTTGGTCTAATTTTATCAATAACGGTGCTCCTGCCTATGATAGAATATTCCTGATTTTGCATGCCAGTAATGTAATAACGGAAATTTTTACTTTTTACCTAATTACTGTGAAGAAAAGCAACGCGTTACTACCAAATTTGGCTTGCAAATATTTCGTGTAGCTGTGTAATAAATTGCCTATTATCAACGGATTTGCATATGTGAGATATAATATCAGTACCCATAAAAGTATATTTGAGCTTTATAATTCAATAATACCTGAACGAGATTGCGGATTTTCGTACAACTAGATACGATAGTACTAAGTATTTCAAACTAACCTATTTGTTTTGATTTTAACATGGCAAAGAAAATTATTCTCGTAAAATAAAATTCGGTTTTTCTTTTTATTTTATAAACATATTTTAGCACTGCAATACATCAATAAATGACACAATGTTAATATTATTTGTAGATAGATGTTGCAAAAGTGTCATTGAGTTAGAGACAAATCCCACAGAAATAAAAAAACTAGGCGAAGAATGCCGCGAGCAAAGAGCTACATCGCACCAGACGCACCTCTAAACATAAAATTAGATCAAAAATATTCTTTTCGTCGGTAAATGAGTCATTAAGACGGCTTTATTAGGTATTTTATCATGAAAATCGAAGAAATTTCTTTGTGTTTATGATGTTTTATACAAATATACATATTCTTCTATATCAATCAACACTTATATTAATCAGCCGATTGTAGCTTGTAATTTGCAAAATATTATGGAACATATATTACTTTATATTTTAATTAATAGTTCAATAATTTGTAAGAAATTTATCCTGAAGTAATAATTTTACTAAAAAATAAATAACAATAAAATATATTAAACGAAAGAAAAAATGACCTCATGGCATCTAATTGTATAGTTGACGAGAGTATTTTTTAATTTTGTCTGCTTTTAATTACTCCTCGCAGCTTGTTCCATATTTTCACAAATAGTAATATACTAAAATATATCATATTTATTGAATATGTAAATGACTAAATATTATCTTATCTAAACAAAATAACAGAAAATAGTCTCGATATTTTCAAAGACTTCTAGGTTCCGAGGATGAAAACCAATAATAACACAAACTATTCCCAATAATGTTTTAGGCAGTTTGAAAACACGTCCATACATTTATTGAACTTTATGTTTTAATCACTTCTGAGTATCACATTTCAAGTAGAGTTTATATTGTCTTTCATCTATATTATGGATGCAAATCAAAATTGTTCCCTGATGAGTATTTAAAAACTAGGAGACAATAATAATAATTTAATTAAATAATATTTTTTTTAAATAAGTAAATCGTAATTAAAATTTTTTTCAGTTCTTGAATAAAGTAATTAATAAAAATAGAAATAAAATTCACGGAATTATAATTTTAAAGTGTAAAATTTAAAGTATATTAATAAATTATTAGATATAAGTATTTTTAACAAATGTTCAACCCAGCGTCAACCTGGTTTGAAAGATGTTATAGGGTAGAACCAAAATTGGCTTAATTTACTTATAAATTGACTGAATTAAGTATTTCTTCACGCAGATTTTCATGGATACCAACATGTCCATGTTTGAAAGACCTAAAGTTTTCCGACCAATAACGGGAGTACGATGTCTCTATAATTTAACTGATAAAATTGATTTTAAAACTGGGGTGGCAATGCATGATTCACGTCAACTAAAAATCACGCGAAGAAATATAAGAAAGAAATGTCGTTCACTATCGTAGTATTCACGAGTAGTTTTCGTAGTACGATGATGTTATAAATAAAAGGAAAATGATGGTTAGGAAAATATATTTAACTGTGGTTTTTTATTTCATGGTTAAGCGGCTCGGCAAAGTTCACTCCAACTAAAAGTAATAGAAAGACGAAACAGTAACAATAGTACCGAGAACTGCATTCATGCTCGTAATATTCATAAGTGAATTTAATGACTAGATGAAGTTACAACGAAAAAGGATAAATTATTACGAGGTAAGTATGAAATAGTATTATTTTGGTATGGTATTGATTATTGAATTTCCCTCAAACCGTATTAAATCGTTGCGGAGTACTTGATATCCAAAAGATATTTACCAGAAAAACTAAGAAAAAAAAAGAAGTAAGCCAATATCTCGCATTAAAATTTATTAAATAAGTCTCGCATACCTAAAATGCAGTATAATTTTGAAAAGATTATGAACATAAAACTACAAAAAAAATTTAGATCCTGTAGTCACTTGAAACTGACGCTGACGTTAAGAGTTCCGAAAAAATTAATACAAAATAAAAATCACATATTAAAGTGGTAACAAAGAGAAGTATGACGACATTGTAGCAACAATAATTTTTCTCGATTATGATAAAGCAATGTATTATTTAAAAGCAGCAAAAATCCTATAATCAATATTTGACAGCACAGCACATAATAAATTTTGACAGGAATGCTGACCTATTTAAAAACTTACCATAAAATACCTTGATGTATAATTTATTCCAATTTGTTGTTACGTTAAAATTGCATCATTAAAAGTTAAAACTACTTTGTTTTATTCCCCCTAATGTAAATATTTAACCGATAAATTAAAACTGCTACCCCTAATGTATATATTTAACCAATAAATTTAAAAGTATAAATACTCCACAAAGAGTAAACAATTAAAGAAATACCGTAAAAATACATACAAGTCAAATGTAGAATTTATTTGCCAAAAAGTGTTTTAAAATAAAAAACAATTGTATCTTTTTTCTATTGCTGAAAACGAACTATTCTGGTAAATAATGAAATCACGACAAAGAAAACTATTTAAAATAGAAGAAGAAATAATATATCCTTATCCGCCTACGTTCCGATATTGAAATATTACGTAAGAGTAAAAAAAAACGTACCTTGACCTTACACACACCTTGACTTTCACTACTCATTGAAAGAACGCATTCTTCAATCTTACCCATTAAAGAGAACCATAAAACCACTGCAGTTATCTGACGGTAACCACTTTTTGACGGCCCGGTAAATAAAAAGTTTAATCCCTGGCTACCCCGCAAAATTAAGATTAATTTTGATTTTGAATAGTTTTCAAAGGGTGGGCTTTGGACTGCTTTGACAATACATCGCTTTATTAGTTTTTTTTGTTCCTAAGGAGTTTTGTGAGACCTGTCTGAATAAAAGAACTTGTATACTTATTATTTCATCTATCGATTTATTTTTAAATATAGAGAACCATATTTTCATTAAAATCATTTTTTAATATTTCCCGGAAGAGGTTAGAAATGAAATTTTTTCACTAAAATTGTTTTATACCAAGTTCGATTTCAGGATCTAATGGATTTTTTAAATTCAAAATAATTTTTTAAAAAAAATTAGGTGTGACCAATTTTAACTAAATGTGCTTGGCCAACAAATATTTTAGTGATGTACTTTATAGTGCTGTTAAAGCACAAATTTGAGAATGAATTGATTTTGCCTTTGACCTAATCTAACCTAATCTCTACTAACCTGACTTCATCTAGTAAACCTACCTTAGCTTAATCTAACCTAATATAAACTTATATAATTTAATGCCTTTGGAGTTTCCTACCATGAAAGAAAAATCGAAACCGTTAAGGTATTCACATATAATATTCACTAATAATACTCACATTTCTCTCTATCTGATACCATAGCTATTTTTCTCAGAAACCTGCTTGATATAGAATCTTGAATTTGGCACAAAAATAATACCTATTAATCCACACTTAACTCAGCAGTAACATTGAAAAATATTCTGTAGTTTCGAAAATATTAATTTCGAAATTATCAGTAGTTTCAAAATATTCAGTAGCCCTAAATTAGCTCTAAATAATTATTATCATAGCTCTTGAAATATTCACGATAATATATACATCCTGTCCATTATTAAATTTATTGATTTAGGAAGTCCATATTAGAGACTATATATGATAAATAAATTTTCGTTCAGAAGGAGGTAAGGAATCTTTAATGCAGAAGCCAGACTCACATTTGATTGGTTTTTTTTAAACTCAGTAAACTTTCATTTGTAATTATCGAATATTTTATTACATCTTCTAAAAATATCTAATTTATGATAATTTGTTTAGGCTAAGTATTAGCTTGTTTAGAAATACACGCTTTCAAAACAAAATAAATTCTTTTGATCTCCGAAAATCTATCCTTAAATCGAGTTTCTCCGATAAAATAAGTATTGATTTCGGCTAAATGAACGACTATTAATGTTTTAATTTAAGTTTATATAAACATTTAACATTTTTTCGCATGAATAATATTTAAATTCAACCATCCTATTATCAACTTTATAAGTGAAAGTATCAAATACTGAAATTCATCCTGCAATAAAGCTCTTTAAACGAACTTTGTTGATCTTAATGAGCAAGTTAATTTAAAACTATTATTTACTGTAATTTTTATAAACGTGGTATACAGATAACTAGAATATGATATTTAGGCGACAATTTATTTATGGTTTTTTATTTAATATATTATCCAAAGAAATTTGTTAACGCATTTATGGAAAAAATATAAAAAAAAAATAATTAAAAACTCAACACTATAATTAAATATCATAGTAACCGCCTTAAAATTCTAGTAGTGTAGTCAATCGAATGTTAAAATATCGCAAGCTTAAATCTTGTTTATTTTTAGCACCATTCTTGCTCATTTTTGACACCATTCAGAACAGTACAGATATTTTCAAAAAAATTTTCACAATAAACGAGAAAAAAGGAAAATTTCTAACATTTTCAAGTTTTCATCGTAATATAATTGACATGATGTTTACACCATATAATAAGCCGTTAATATTTTGCAGCTATATAAAGTAATTTATATTCATATATTTACGCAACATAGCCACTTAAGCTCCGCTTACGAATACTACAAGGACATGGAAATTAGAATCAAAAGAAAAAAAATTATTTCAGAAATTTTAATTTCGCAGTGGAATTTTCTCATCATTTTCACGCCAAATGCAAGTAAAAAATATTGTCAATCAATATCTCTTCTATAAAAACGAAGAAACCATTTCTAACACAGCCTCACTCTCCTAGATTATAAATATAATCTACACAAAAACAATTATTTCGAAACGATCCCGCCTAAGAAGAAAATTTCGTATTTGTAATCCCCTTAAACCTATTAAGAAATAAAGCGAGGATAAAATTCTTTCATAAAACTAAATCCGTAATCCCGATATCAAATATAATCTAGAAACCTCAAAGTCTACATTTCCCCTCTTTTAAATCGACGTCTTAATCCCCTCACTGTATGGATCTTGACAACATTCATTATTAAACTCCTCCTTACCAAACGTTAATGATCATTATTGGCGAAGCAAAAAGATTTACCCTGATCTAGTTGGAAGTTTGAAATGAGCCGACAATCGTGCTACCTGTCAGCGGCTTAATCAGGAATTAATTATTCGGTTAACGACTGGCAGGTCGACGTCGTTAGGCGCTCATTATCGTCTCTCCTAACAAGAGCCCATATTACTGGCGTCATTATCTTCATAGCTTTTACTAAAGATGATCCTGCTCTGTCGATATATATGTTCTTGGCGCGTTCTGATTTGAGATATTCATATTAAAAACGTAATCTACTTTTATATAAGATACTAAGTTTTCTTACCAAGAAGTCAGCTAGAATTTCAAGGAAGTCTACAAAAATTAAAATATTATTGTAAAATCACGGGATATAAACCAGTGGGATTTGGACTTATATTTACCAATTAAAGATAAAGTCTGAATACTAATTATACTAAGAAATTTTAGAAAGAACTTGTAGCAAACATTACTGAAGCAAAATTGTATCATCATTATAATGTAGATTATTTACACGTATTATTTTATATAATGGCGAACGTTTAATGCTGCTGTTTTTTAAATTACAGATACTTTTTATCCATTAAAACTAATAATTTACTTAAAAAATATCTTTAGTAAAATTCCAAATGAATTATATTTTTAACATCATTTCGGATCAATCAACCTTATACCATAAGGACATTGTAACGGTATGCTAAGTATTCTAAAGAAAACCTTATGTGAATTTAATGTTTACGCAGTCAGCTTTATCTGCAAAAGGAAAAGCGTTGTGCATTTTTTTTATTAATTACATACAAATGTTTAATACGTTAACAGGTTTAGTGTGGGTGCTGAAATTGAAACTTCAGTCGGGACGTATTTTTTCTTTCATAATTTATAGTCGGAATATTATAGATTTGATGTCCTACTCCAAAAATTGTTGTTTCGAATTTATTTCATTTTCTACTGATTATTTAGTGGTTTTCCGCTAAACTGTTTTTGATATTTTTCTATATCATTCGTTATAAGCGAATGATACCCAGGGAAATCTTTTGCTATGAATATATGAATTATTGCGGCTAACTAATTATATATATTTTTCTATACGTAATACTTAAAGGAAAGTGCACAAATCATTATGATTATTTAAGATATTTATATACGATACGGTAGATTCTTTATATTAAGACACGTGATAAAGTTTATTTCTTGAAAATATTGATTTTAATACTTATATAAATGAAATAAGAGATGACATTAAATTAGCGTCATATTTTGATGGAAGGTTAGAAATTTACCTTTAAAGGTTTCGATTGTTAAGGCAAAATTAATAAATGAAACGTTGAAAAGTTACATTTTAAAACACTTCAGTATTGTACTTGATTTCAAAATAACAACTTATTTTCTTACGCCTTATCGTGCTAATGTTACGTGCCAGCGACAAATGACAGAAGGGATCAGACGAAAACGAGGAGCTCAACGGTAGACGTGGCGTCTAATTGCGAGGCAAGTCCATTATTGTCGAAGGTATTAAACCAATATTACTAGCGCAACGGGGCAAATGGCAAACACGAAAAGCCACATGCTACTCTTCTATATTGTCGCAGGATAGTTCACAATTGGAGACTATTTAGACTAATGGCAGCAAGAATTTGGTGTTAATAGGTTTGGGCATATAATTCGAAAGTGAAATTATTACGTCTTTACCGATACGAAGAAAAGGCTATTTGGAAATCAAATTACATTCCTTTAATCTGACCCCTAAAATTGAGTTCGTAGTTACAACGGTCTGTATCACTGAATATGGTTAATTTTTTTCAGGTATTTTAAATGAGAAATTAGAAGGGTAGTAGTTGCGCTTTATTTTCAAGATCAATATTTTGCAAAGAAAACATAAAATTAACACGACCTATTTAATGAGGACTCGTGCTACGCCTGTTCTTTGTATTAATAGATACATGTACATATTTAAAGTTAAATGGTATTTCCATTAACATATTTACCAATATTAATCTTATCTTTCACCATGATAAGATTAATATTGGTAAATATGTAGAAGAAAGTAGTATATAATTCGCAAGTATAAAAGTATCTTAAATTTCTCAACTACAGTGGGTTTTGAATCATTGATGTATTTTTGGTTAACTATGGATACACTTTTATAAGCGATGTTTTTCATTAATTTGACTACTGTAGTTTTGACGATATTTTCAACAACATATCTAGAACGATTTTACAAACGACACTGACAAAAATACTTTCTTCATCTTTATAATTTTTCATTAAATTGATATCCCATAGGATATATTAAAGAAGCAATTACTTCATTTTGCCCTCTAAAATTTGCATGTAAATGCTTTTAAATATAAATTTTATTACTTAAATATATGCGAGTTAATATGATTATTACTATATCATGTTTCAAGTTTGTGTTTCAAGTTGTTTCTGAGTAAAACGGCTGTAACTGACTGAAGGATGCTGAGTAAAATAATAAAGGTTCCGTTTTATTACTTTTGGGGCATGGAATTTAAAGTGTTGTAAATTAGGTTTCAATTTTTTTTGATATATTTTTTCTATGACACCTCACTTGTAAACATTTTTTTCTCTTATACTATATATTTCGAAAGGTACACTTCGAGAGAGGTGCACAGGAAACTTTCACACTTTTCGCTCCCCGTTTTGTATACCTTGAACGATACATGTTGAGGGAAGTGCTGTCGAAAAAGCTTGTCGCTCCTGTTACGTACATTTCGAACGGTACATGTCGAGTGAGTTGCATTCGTATACACTTTTCGCTCCAGTGCCATATATTTCGATTGGTACATGTCGAATGCAAAGAATTTATATACACTTTTTGCTTCCGTTCCAAATATTTCGAAATGTACATGTCGAGAGACATACGCTCGAAAACACTTTTCGCTCCCTTCCGTATATTTCGAATGGCATATTGAAACTTTTTCTTCATTATTTTGCTACATAATAATTGAGACCTGTATATGAATACTAAATAAGTTCTGCGTTCTAAATATTTAACATTTAAAATCCATTCACAAGTTATGATTCATATATTAGCAAGCATGAAATATATTCTACATAAGGTACATAACTTGTTTGACACTGTTCTTTTTATTTAGTTTTGCTCGCGATTTAGTTAAATAAATTAAATTGTATTATAAAGCAAAAGTATTATTTTGAAAAACTCTATTTAGCAAATTAAATGTTATAATATATAATTAAGTGCTATATGATAACCGCTTAAATTACGGTTTGTTAGTAGGTCCCTAGAATATATGAGGTAGATTGTTGTGTTGCAGTGTGGAACCAAAATGATTCGTTTATATATTTTCGTCAACCAAAACATGCGAAATTATGAATATTCAAATTTACTCAGGGAATTATAACGGATGTTATTGTGAAGTATTCTATTTTTTTCTTTCATTCGGCTCTTTTTGCGTCCCACTACTTCCTTGTTCATTACTCTTGTCAAGTGTACGCATCAAATGTTCAATATGCAGGAGCTATTTATCTTAGACGTCATATTTTTGAATAGGTAGTTCCATTACTTAACCTATATATCAGTATTTCTTTCAAATATTTTCTCACATACTTTTCAACGAAACACTCTTTGAATTTAGGTTGTATCAAAGGATCTGATCATAGTATGAAGTTCGCGCTACCGACGAGTAAACACAGCACTTTTATTGTCATAAATTTGATGGTTAACTATCTCTAATTTATATTAAAAGTGCAGGTGCTAAAGTTTAAATTACAAAAGCCCAGAATATAAATTTAAATGATCAGAAAAGTTTTCAATTGTTTAGACAGGGACTTTTTTCCAAATCAACTTGAAGAAGCTAGTTCCTTGACGTTATAGATTATTTTTCTTTTTACATTTTGCACAAAGCTATACTATAAACGTATGCCATCGTTTTGAAATTTATTTTGTAACAATCAGTTATATCATACTCAATGTGATTAAGAATAAAGTAGAGTTTAATTTATATAATTTTTATGTACAGTTTAATCAACGAGATTGCTTGAGTAGAGGAAAAATCTACCTTATTTTATTCAAATCCTAGAAGTTGTGGTTCGTCATTACAAAATTTGTAATCAAGAACTAAAGATCCTAGGCATTGTATAATACAATGTTTTAATTAAAACACTGCAATACGATCTCTGACGCTTATATGACTTACCTCCATTTTTTGTTACTCTAATTAAAGTGAAATTTTCCTTCTTTATCTAATTTTCTATAAGTGTCAAAACAGCACATAATATATCAACCTTTCCGTCCTCTTCGCTTGTGTGGAATAAGCATACAATTTTAAATCTTAAACTTGGTCGGACTAATTAAATATTATTTGTAATTAATAATTCTATATGACACCTCTTCATACCTCCCAACTGAGGATAAATTGCCCTACAATGTATTTGTCTGTAAGCTGTATATTATTTAACATATTACGATAAGAGCCTGGTAAAACTTATATTGGGTAGTTTTTTATCATAAAAGAATAAAGAAACATTGTTACCAGGAAACCAAATATTTAAAATTAGTTTTTCTCCTTTTTGATATTTACTTTTTCGATTAATTTCAGAAAAAAGGATTCTACGTGTAAAATATCATTCCATAATTATAATATAATAAAAACTTAATTATTCGTTTATATTATTATAGCTCTCTAGTATTTATAATGATTCATAAAACAATATTAATATAAATACATTGGTTATATACTTTACATGAAAAAAGTGAAAAATATTATAGGTGGAATAAATACAAATTATAAATTAAAAATAGTAAGACATTTCAGCATAATTATAATTTTTAACGAAAAATTTATTAACGCTCACTTTTTATTAGATTAGTACTAACATTGTCCCTTTACGAAAAGACAGACACATAGAGAAATTAAGAGTTTATAAAAAATTAAGTTCACATAACTATAGAATAGAGCTTTTTTTATGGTGGAGATTATTATATGGATGTATCAATATACGGAAATGGTATGTTTTTACTAATTATTTCGCTTCCTTTATTTTATTTGAAAATAATCTTAATCAAACTTGTAATACGACGTTTCTTTTAATTATATTTCAAAAGACACAACAATTTAAGAGTGCAAAACATCTATCACGATCAAGCAGAAACATGCACACATGTGAATTTAGCACAAACCCGCTATCGGATGAGTACATACACTAACTCGTATGGACATTCTATTCTCTCTTATTAACCTACATTTCAATAAGGTTACAGAATTAACTCAAATTGTAGTATCGATGATACAAAAGTACGTGCGATTTTTCATAGAATGGAGGTTGACGGTTTCGGACCCCTGAGTGAATACAATCCAACTCATTAACAGAAATGTACTCAACACCTAGTATATAATATGTAAAAAATGGGGTCGGAGATTAAATAAATATTTGTGTAACAACAACAAGCGGGTTAAATACATGAGATGTCACAAAAATATATTCTACAAAAGCAATAATATGACCAGGGAAAGTCAAAGTCAAGTCGTTCTGTTTGCTCCTGCACATTGTAAATAATTAATAAGTAACATTGTAAACTCGTGTTTATCATTATAGCGATTTTAACTTGTAAATTATAAAAGTAGTTATTTTAAAGTATCTATAAACATATTAGCATTTTTTAAAATCTGTATTTACTTTTAAAAAGCTTTGATTACAGAATAAAACTTTCATCGGCACATAAATATCTCGGAGCTGAACGTTGGTACAGTAAACCTGCATACAACTTACTTGAAAACAAAATCAATTGTATCAAGTAAAAAATCCAGCTTGTCAACGCAAACAAGAAGAGACCTAAAAATAAGACTGATGACGCTGCATATCTTGACAGTCTTAAATAAATCAAAATCTATAGGGTACTTCCCGTTGAACCAGAATCATGAAATTTGGCAAGAGGCAAGGTCTCATAAAACAAGTAAACGAAAAAAATCGTTAAATTGCAAGATCAAACAAAAAATGTTTTTTTTAAATTTGGGCATCTGAAACATACATATATATGTATATATATATATATATATATATATATATATATATATATCTAAATATATATGTATGTATATATATATATATATATATATATATATGTTGGTATGGTATGGTTATGTAGGTACAAGAAAAATAAACTTGTTGGGTAGGCGCTTAGGCGCATTATACATAATATTTCTATTACACTATTATAAATAATAACATTACTTATCATCATGTAAATAATGTGAATATAGTATTACCTAGTATATCTTTCACACATATAATAAATGTATATTTTAAAATACAAATTTTATTTTACAGCTGATGATTTTTGGCCAACTACATATTAGAAGTTGTTCGACTGTTACTCGTAACCTAGTAGAATATGCTTATTTGTGATCATTTTCCTTTCGATTTCGTTATAAACACTATTATTGTGAACTACTATTCAATAGGGGGTGGGTAAAAACTATTATTGTGAATAGTAGTAGTAGGGGGTGGGTATACGTAACTATAGCAAAAATTATCTTTAAGGCTTAATGTTTTGTAAATATATTCCTGTTTCAAAATTTGCATATGACACATACTGAATATTTTCAAAGACGTGGTCAACAATACTCTATACAATGAGGTAAGAAAATAAATCAAACTTCACTCACATTATACAACAGGGGAGGTACCCTAATATTTTCATAACTTTGTAGATGTTATAGTTAACTATAAATATGCCAAATTTCAACTTTCTAATACTAATCGTCTGCAAATAAATAGCTGTCATGTACAGATGGATAGATAGAAGTATATGGCGAATCTATAAGGGTCCTAGTTTAGATACAAAGCATTGAAAAGAAAAAATATGGGACAACCAAATATATTTTCCAGAATTCTATAATCTGTTAAACTATATAATGTATATATATATATATATATATATATATATATATCGTAGGCGATGTATTTTCTTTTTAAGCGATAAAAATTTTACAAATAGTTCAATAGGAATATTATGTATGATTAAATGTGTACGGAACCCTCATAGTGGGAGTTCCGCTCATGCTTGACAAGTTCCTTATATCTGAGTTTAAATTTTATATACATTTAAATTATTGTATACATTTCATAATTTTAAATAACAACATGGATATTTAATTAACAGATTTTATACTCTAATGACGTTGCAAGAAAATTACTTGGAAAAATTATAAAGTATAAAATAATTTTCCTTGAGATGGTAAAATTAATAAAAGCTTACGCAAAACACGAAAGATAAACTTTTACTTTCCCCAATTAATACTTGTTTGGTAAACAAAAATTAAATGGAAAATAATATAAAAGTTTGCTAAACACAGAGCTTAAAAAGTTATTTAACAACTTTTTCTTGTGAAATATTTTGATGAAATAAAATCAGAAAGTGAACTTGTAATGTGACGTAGTGTGGAAAGCATTTTATTTTCTGTTATTCACTATTTATTGCAAATGCTGATATTGTTGAGTCAGATATTAACCTTTAAAATAATCATGTCAAACATATTTTTAACAGCGCTTGCTTTCACGGAGTGGAGAAAACTCTTTTTACTTTAAAAGCATTAGATTATTTTGGAGAAACGTTTTGATTAGAAGTGGTAAAATAATTTTACTTTTAGAATAATATTATCATAAAAAGCATTAGGATAAAAAATTATTTCTGTTTGTCACGATGTAATAATAACACTTTAGAAAACGACAAAAAAGTTACTATTTAATAAAAAGGAATGTTGAGAGTACTATTTGTAGAGTTAAAAACCCAAGCGTAATTAATTTGTTTAGCGTATTAATTTTATGATCTGTTGTTTTTTACACATATAGTTAATGATCTTCAAAATTATTCGACGAAGTAAGTCGAGTTTCAAAATTATAGTACTCGTGCAATATTGTATTTAATTCCGGTCATATTTCAATAATTCCGCAACTAGCCACTTAGCACCATTTTACTTTTTTTAATTAAAATATCTAGTGAATAAAACGATTTTTAGACTATTCGAGATCTGTCGAGACCATCATAATAGCCGCATTAGATTTTTAAATATTAATATTCAGCATAACATTCAAAATAACGTATTAAAAATAATTCGTAGTTTAAGGATACTAAAACAGTATCAATGTCTTGCTTAAACACAGCTATATGTAATATTTCTGAAATATAATTTAGAATTTTTGTTGGAATGAGTATAAACTTGGAAAATTCCAGGCATAATTATTACTATTATATATTAAAAACCATTGAGAGATAAGAATGCTTCTAAATGTAAATAGCTTACTTAATTTAAATGGAGAAGCCAAATAATTTAATTAAATATGAATTTGAACTAGTAGAATAATTTACCTCACACGGTATTAAAATTTCCCTACATTACTACCCGCAAAGTTATCTTAACAACCTTAACTTAATTGACTAGATTGATCTAAAAAATGGAATCACACTGCGAGATCCATGGAAACTGATATCACGAATATCACGGGACTAAATTAAATAACTAAAAGACTAAGTTCTCGTTTATTTTATTCATACCCATTTTTTTTTATATGCAATGCTATGAAATGTATTAATGTACGAGTATATACATACATATATATATATATATATATATATATATATGGTATATATATATATATATATATATATATATATATATATATATATATGTATATATATATATATATATATATATATATATACATTACATGTCCTTATTAATTCTTTTAAGTTCCCTTAACTCTAAAAATAAGTGATAGTTGTAAATGGCGAAAATCCAACTTTGTATTAAAATTCGGATTCTGATTATAAATATTAAGTTTGTTTATAAATATGAACAAAGTGTTGACAAGTTAATTAAACTTTTGACGATTTTTGAAATGTAGTCTCTAAAATGAGTGGCATTTACTCACCTAGTGTTAATTTAAAATAATTATTAGAGTTTTTTAAATATAATAATCTTGATGTTAGCCCTGTTTTTGTTTTCATATCATATTGATTGAATATTAGATATAGAGAAAAAAATATTTATATTAAAAAATAGCTTGTGCCTATAAATTCAGTATAAATTTTCGTTAGTACGAAATCGTACATAAATTTCCATTTTTACACGCAATTCACAGTAGATTGAATCTTACGAAATCCTCAACGCAGGCTTTTGTTTTGTGCTGACCTTTATTAAATTCTTAATTAGGGCTCACTGTCATGCTTTAAATGTCCTATATTTAGTAGAATCATATAACTCAATATTAATTTTATATAATGTATACAAAATAAAAATTGTCAGGATTTATCAGGTAGAAATATTATTGCGTTGTATCAACTCTCAAAATAGTGCCTGCGGATAACGATCAGTAGAAGAGACGAGGAAGCCATTTGATACAGTAATAAGAAACTCAGGCCAGATCGATTGTTTTGGAAATAATTAAGTCATGGTTAAGCGAAAAATTATAAAATTATTAAAAACTTGTTCAAGTTTAAGGTTGTATCACAAAATGCAAAGCAAAAAGCACAAATACAACGTCATTATGTTATCGATATCGACCTTTATGGAAATTATAATAAATTGCATAGACTCACAACCTGAAATTCAATATCTTAACTGTAAAAAAAATGACAGATCAAGCTAAGCTCCAGGAAATACGATTGAATCAACATGTGTATAGTAATATTACCTGAAAATAATAAATAGAAATTACTAGAAATATTAAACTAATGGATGATTTGTAATGCTGACCATATTGTAATTTAGATTTCGCTCGTGTCGTTTAGCTTTGGACAAAATAAATTCTTCGCCAAGGGTTAAACATTAGGACATTCATCTTTCACAACTAATGAGTGTAACAGAGTAATATTAAAAAGTATTAGTTGTAATGTAAATTATGTATAATGTTCTAATCAATTGCAAAAGTCTGACCACTTTCCGTACTCCATCCAAACAAAAAAGTCTTCATAATATATTGAAATTTCGAATAATTGTCATAATATAACATTGTAGTTATTTCAATATTGCTTATTAAAATTTAGTAAGAATTTTTTTGTAAGGTTTCTTCAGTAACATTTCAAAAATGGTTTTGTAGTAGTACCAAGCGAAATTATGATCAAAAACTGACGCTTTAGAAACTACAATGTTTTGTGTTTTTGAAAAAGTAAAAAAGTTTGCAAAGTAAATAACGGCATTCATGAGGAAAATAAAAAAAATTTAGTTCTATGTTTTATCTACAGAGTTGTATTTGAGATTAAAAAGACATTTTGCCATATGTTTTCAAAGGATTGTATAGTACTTTAATCATATCGCCGAAAAAACTTTCAATAATATGGTAAACTTATGTCGATAGGTAAAATAAATGAACGAAGGATTAGACGTCAGAATGAAAATAGATGAAGCAACCACTATGAAAATGCAAGAAATCTTAAAAGACATCACACGTCAGATTGATATAACCTTGATAGCATAGCCAAGCCCTAAACTTTGTCACGAGTCGTCAACCTAAATATTCTCGGTAGCATCAGATCATCACTACTACATGGGATGACACTAACAAGATTCATGTTAAATTGGTATAAAGATGCCTTGTTGCCTAAATAATTATTTTGTGCTTATAGTTTTCCCCAATACAGATATTTTCCTAAGGGGACGAAATTTGTTCTTGATCTGATAAGACTTCTGTGTTAAGACGTGATTAAACGTACTTAAACGTTATTGTTACCCATCGATTGATATGATTAATATTTAATAAAATACATCAAGTTTCATCCCATCGAAGTTATCCCATTTCATGCGTTAACAACTAATTAATATTTTAATCGTAATCATAAACTATATCCCGTAAATTTTCATAATATACTGTAAATCCGTTTAAGAATAATTTTGAAACTAACGATTAAACTTCCTTCCATGGTGTTTGCTTTCCAGGCGTGTGAAATCACGGAAAAAACCCCTATACATTATTTTGCTGCACGAATTTCAAATTATTTCTACTTGCATTTCTGAGATACAAAATTGGACATTTTCAAACAAGTAAATTTTCAATGATTTTGCTTTCAATCTTGTCAGAAAGTGAGTCACGTAGTACAACGTATCCAATACTTATGATCTTATAAACACTTGCTTGTTAACAATCACATTCAAGCTTGTTATCTTAACGGCTAATTTTGCTTTCTAATATAATCATTGATAACATGTAGTTTAGTACCGACTTAAAGGGGTGGCTTTTAATGTATATTTTAGGCTGTGACATGCAAAAGGACACAGAGAGGGACATGGTTAAATTATAAAGCTTCCTGGCTTTTAAAAGTTTTATTTCCTGAATACGGAACCCTAAAAACCCTGAAAACCAATATCAATAATAGTTCCAACTGTCGGAGTATTAGAATACTCATTTAGCTGACATAGACATTCAGCGGCACTTATGAGTACGACATAGGAATTTATTAAATATATAGTTTATATATTTTGCAGTCTGACTACGGAACCATAATTTATTCGGGGTCTGAAACCCACTTACTCGGTTTATTTTTGTTGCTGTAAAGAATCACAATTTTAATAAAACCACAATTTTACTGCTAACAAAAAATAATAACTGATATAACTTCCTAATGTTCTAAAACATTTTTTTTTTCTCTATCTTCATTATTTATCAAATTGTTAACATTTTAACACGACGCGATTAATACGAACGCTGTAAACCCAAATATTTCATGCAAATCTTGCTTGCGACTTATATATTATTTATGGATACATACTAATTTTTTTTATCAAAATATGGAAATTAAATATTCGAAAAAAAATTGTTAAACTTCCGTGTAAAGTATGCGGGATGGTTTAAAAGGGCTTAAAGTCTTTAGGAATATATTCCAAAATAAATACCAAAAATTACAACCATCACTTTTTTCCAAAACTATTAAACCCAAAATTACGAAATAAAACAGTTTTTAGAAGTCTGCATGAAAGTGGTTGGAATATTATAATAATCATTCTTGATGTCTTACTTTCTGACATATTCATGGCAATATATATGTATATATATATATATATATATATATATATATATATATATATATTTATCAGTAAATTATATTAAGTATAATTAAATATCCATTGTGCATATTAAGTGTGATTTATGATAAATAAAATAATTTCACTTCAATCAAGATATGCGACACTCTGTTTGCAAGCCAGATACACACTTGGCCTGTTTCTTAAAGATACCGTATGAGATACTTTTTTTATAAAATTATCGTATGATAATTTATATATTTTCCAAGGTTAATCAATTAATTATATCCTTTTATATAATTGTTTTAAAACAACACAATCATAACATGGATTTTTTTGGCGAGTCACACAATTTTCTAATATACAGTAGGTAACTTCTTAATATGTATTTTTATTACACTTATCATCAACAAAGTTACCTGTGCAGTCTACAGTCTGCAGGTACCTGTGCAGTCTTTAGTTAAGAAGCAAATGTATGAGAATAAAAGAAACACTCGTAATGCATTTCAGCACAATTTAGAATTTTTAAAAATTGCTTAACGAAAATCGATTTTATGTAATTTCGGGATGCTAAATCCTTTAGATAATATAATAGTTTTGTTCCAAATATAACGTAAGGCAATTTCTGAGGTATTTCTTGAAAAATTTCATGAAAGAAAATTTGACTATCCATTTTTTCGTAAATCTGACAATCCATCATCACTCGCCACTCCATTTTTGAAAAGTCAACATTTTGGACAAACTAGTCACAGAATTTCGCAAAAAATTTTACTTAGGATCAATTCTATTAACTATTTAAATTCCTAACCAGTCGATTCTCTGTCTTCAGAATAGTTCCCTCTCGAAAATATTACTAATGAATAAAACCCTTGATATTTCACCAAAATTATTACCTTTTGTCCCTCTTTTGTTCACGTTTGAGTTCTTAATCTCCTGTTTGCGTGTGTGATTAATACACTTCCCACCATCAGTTATTAATTACCTCAGCAAATGAAAGTTATATTTTAATGTATTTAATGGTGACTGAAACAAATCATATCTTCAATATTTTAGGTCATATCTTCATGGGGCAGGCATTTTATTTTTAAATTAAGTTTTTAGGTACGTAAAACAATCTTGCAACGACTGCACCTCTCGGTGGAGTTATTTCTGCTCTCCCTTTCTCTAAATTTACTGATGATATTCGCAGTAATTAAAGATTTGCGATTCATGGAAACTTCCTGCATATAATTAAGTATCTCTTTAATATATTAAAATATTTCATACTCATATATCAAATATATCAAAACTCCAATTATCTTGAATATTGCATATATTTGGCGTTAACTTTGTAGAAATTCATTATTCACAATTAAATGAAATTACGTGATGTAGTATTATTTCTACTTTCTTTAATTTCTTTACCACGACCTGATCCCTATCATAGGTTTAGATTTAAAAGTGTGTTTATTAAATTTTACAAAAAATTATGCTATTTTTTATAATATCCCACCTGAAGATGTTGTAATACAACGAAACCTAGGTCGTGGTAAAGAAATTAAAGAAAGTAGAAATAATACTACATCACGTAGTTTCATTTAATTGTGTCCAATTATATTATTGGCATTTAAAGATTTGTTGGCTTGCAATCTTATGTACTTCATTGTTCAAGTTGCAAAACTTTAGTATCAATTGGATCTTGACACCAGGAAAATATTCTCGAAAAGTACTTTTTTTTTAAATTAATATTATGCCTGATTGGAAAAGATGACTCCTTTAGTGATAAGTTAGCCATATGTACTTTGTAATAAAACTGATAAATAAATACAAATTCATGTATTTCATTCCCAAAAAAGTGAAGACTGCACGTATGTTTATATTAACACTAAACTACACGAGTTACTGTCATATAAACTTTAGAACGTGTTTTCTTTTATTCAGTCGTAAATTATATTTTAGAGTCCGTAAAAAACATTTCTCTAAAAGCAAGTTAAATTAACATTCTTGCCTCAGGAAAATAGGTTTAGATTTAAAAGTTTGTTCATTAAATTTTAAAAAAAATTATCCTATTTTTGATAATATGAAGGAGGGACTTTTGAAATTCCAATGTGTTTGTTTCTGCTCTGAAATTTTATATAAACGTCGTATGAGGTGGTAAATTGTTTTTAATTTGATGTTTCTCAATTATATCATAATATTACCGCCTGGTCCGAATAAAATATTTACAGTGTCGTAAATATTTACAGTGTATAAAATTTATATAAATCTTTATTTACTTCTACAAAAGTTTCAAAGGTCATTCATAAATTGCATATTCAATTTCATTCATAAATTGCATATTCAAAATATTTGTCCTGACAAACTAATGATTATTAATTTTTCTATTAGTATGGAAGAAATATTTATTAAAAATCTGGAAAAAAACCATTTCTTTTTCGAAATATGGTGAAACATGAGACATTTATGACTCATGTATTTTCAATAAAAAACCATGCGGTCTTAAGAAACATGTAACTCAAAAGTGAAATAGTTATTTTCATAAAACTTGTGTTACAACCAGCATGACTTAACTCACCTTGCTACATGATTTATAACTCGACAATAACACGAAGAAATTGGCAAACAAAAAGTATACGAAGCAAATCAGTAATGCCTGATACGGATAGATGACGCTGCCTTATTATGGCCCAATACACATTTATTTAATGGTGATGGTTAAAGAGAAACTGGAATCCAAAATATTATGATTCTTTTTTTTAAATTATACTTGAAAGAACACATAACTTTGTGAAAGTACACAATTAAACGGAACTATGTGATGTAGTATTATTTCTACTTTCTTTAAGTTTATTACCACAACTTAGGTTTCGTTGTATCACAGCATCTTCAGGTGGGCTATTAGCAAAAATGAAGAGATCATAGGAGACTACAGGATCTTTACTAATAGCCCACCTGAATATGTTGTAATACAACGGAACCCAGGTCGGGGTAAAGCACTTAAAGAAAGTAGAGATATTACTACATCAGGTAGTTTCATTTAATTATGAATAAGGAATTTCTACAAAATTAACGCCAAATATATTCATTATTTGTGAAAGTACTTAAGACTCGACAAATTTCAATCAAAGTTTGTATGAAGATAATAATATATATGATCTATATTAAATGACATTAATTATGCAGCGCATAACTCGCACCGCATTATAACAAAACAAATATTAAAGATGAAATCTTGGAAATTATGTTTAAAATAATACACACTTTGGAACTCTGTAAATGGTCTGATTTTAAAACATACATATTAAAATTTATAATTAATTTTTTTTGCACATATTTCAAAAAACAAGGCGAGCTTAAACTAATAAAATAAAGAATATTTGGACATGGGACTTTTATCCATAAATCTATGTCATACATAATATATTGCATTTTGTGATATAAAGATCCCACGCATATTTATGTTATCTTAATTACATTTAAATTTACGACCCAATCTACAAAATACAAAAATATTCCTAAACCATAATATTTATGAGTCCGTTTTTTTTCCAAACTGCGTAAATTTACATACTGTCACATAAGAGCGCTCAAATATGTTTGGAAGTAATTTATTTATGAATATGAATAAAAGCAATATTTGATCGGAAGAATAAATCGAGAATGTATAAGATAAACATATTATGAAGGAATTAGATAAATTTATTATTTAGGAATATAGTCAAAATAAAGACGAAACATAGACACGAAAATAAAATAATAATGAATTGGAAAAACAAGTACATAGGAATAATAAAACGAATAGTGTTCATATGAAAACAGTAAAAATTAAATAACTTATTCGAGTAATTTAAAGTGGCGCGTAATGATAGACAAATTCTAATAACTATTGTATGAAGTGAATGATGTATTATAGAAGAAGTGGGAAAGCAATTAGATTGCTACTGAAATTAAGTCATTGCAAAATATCTATGAGTAAGATTAAGTGACCAGTAAAAATGGAGATTTTTAAGGCATATACGATGTGATTTAAATGTAATTTTAAAAATAGAAACGGAAAGTTCTGCCGTATCGAAGAGATGGCAGACGGAAGAAGACTGACTAGAAAATATTGAAAAAAAGTAAAACGTGATTTAAAGAAAAAGGGAAAAGATGAAATCCAAAAGGAATGCCCAATTATTGTACATTTTCTAAATTGGAATCAATGAAATTACTTTTGTCCATAATAATTTTAATATATAAATGCATGTTATCGTAAGTTTGATGATCCGCATACTATGAGTTTTAGTTGGTAAGGTGGTAATGTTGGTTTTAAAGTACGTTACCTGCGATGAAATAGAAATCGAAAATCATTTTTTTATGATGAATTGATATTTCACAATGATTGTTTTTGATAAAAATACCAGAAATTACATGGCTTTAAGTCCATAGACTCTTAAATAAGTTTTTGGTTTAGATTCAGTAAAGAAGATATTAGACATACTATTTAATATTTATAAATTTGTTAGTATTATGGCTAACATTAAAGCAGTTGTATATTAATTCATAGTTTATTTCTAAGATGACCTTTAACCATAGTTTTAAAGGTCATCTTAGAAATAAGCTATGAATAAATAATACCTTATATATATGTAATTGAAACTCTATAAACTACTAAAAATTATATTTTTACAAAAATTATACACAATGTTATTTAGTCTATAACAATTATTTTTACAAATTAATATTTTCACTGTTATGGTAGTTTTTCAGTAGAAATTATTTTACATAGTTCCATTTTGATATACTGAAAGACGCACTTGCATTTAATAGAATTTAATAAAATATCAACGTTTCTTTAAAAAAAGTTCGATATGAGATCATTAAAGAGAAACGTATTAAAATTATCATTAGTCTTATTATAAAATATATTTCCATTATGTTTACTTTATGTGATTTTCAGATAAAAGGTACAATATGATTCCAATCAAATTTCTGCAAATTTATATTGTTAAAAGTAAACACGACTACAAACTGACTTCAAAAATAACAAGAAAGTTAAACTTAAATATGGGGTAGTCAAAAAACTAACTGAAGTAAAAACTATCGATGTTTGCACAGAAGGGAGAACGAAATAACAAACGACTGAAAACGGAATGCCTGGAGACTGCAAATAATCTCCGATGGGATTTTATTACCCACTACTGAAGTTTCATGAAGGCTTTGAATGAACTTGAATATGTGCACTGTAAGTATCAGAGAAGTTTTCTTTTTTGTCTTTTTTTATTGTGTGTCCTGATGTCAAATTGAAATAGTTGAATGTAGAAATGTGTCACATTATGAAGAATGTCAGTGAATATCCATAAATATCTTGTTTCTATGGGTTTTTATTTCCTCTTCTGTATAAAAATTACAGTTTGGACAATAGAAGGAATTATAATTCGGGTAATTTTGCAAGTAGTCAACTTTTAATACAGTATTTTGCGAAAAAGGGATCTTTCTTTAAAAAATTAAATAATTTTAAAAGTAAATTCACCTTTGAAAAATCACGTTTCTATTTCTATTGGCTCTTTACTATTGTGTTTTTATATCGAAAGTACGTATGTATGTACATATGTACACATGTACGTATGTACATATGTACACATGTACGTATGTATATATGGACGTATTTCTTATATGTGACACTACAGACTACTATTTTTGACCGAATTTAGTGATTTTTTTGACCAGTTAGTTAACTATCAGAATAGAAGCTTGTAGACTTTTATTATAATTTGTTAGTTTAATTTTCTGAAACAATTGCAAAAATCTCCCCTTTTTCGTGTCAGGCAATTATCATCGGCCTCTGTTTTTATTAATAATACTAGTTCTTATATATTTTTTTAACTTTTCACATAAATCTTCCTGTCTCTTCCCGTCATATTTCGTAAATATTTGAAGTGTTATCGAATATCAAGGCATGGCTAGTATTTCTTACGGGACGTTGTTTCTAAATTTTCTAAATTACATCTGCATTTTTGGAGATACACAGGCAAGCACGCAAACATTCTTTGACTCTAATAAAATAGTTGTATGTAATGTATGTAAATTTTCCTTTTTATGTTTCTGTAATGAAAGAAAGAACCATTATGATTATGTCGTATCCGCTTGTTAATCGGTCGCAACAATGTACTTCCTTCAGTGTTAAACCTGTGCAAATAAAATTTTGCAAATATCTGCTTCCAATTTTAAGAAAGGACACCCCGATACGCAAACCTGATTCATACGCCACGCGTGAGTCAGATTTGCGCATCGGGGATTTCTGTACCTGGTTTTGAAGTGAAACTGCTTTATTTATCGTAAGTAATAACGAATGTGAATTTGTTATCGCAATAAATATTTATTAATACCCATTTAAATATTCAATATTACCTATGTAAATATTTAGTAATACCTAATATATTTAAGTGCGTGGAACACATTTATATGGACAAACATGAATATCTTAGAATTATTACATCTAGAATCAACATTATAGTTTTCCTACGACCTTTGCTTGGGCTAGTAAAATCGCGTTTCTTGTCATAAACCAGCTGACTCGCGGTAATCCGACCAACGTTTTGTAAGGCGGCATCGAATGTAAAATTTTCAGACTACAGAATACTTCCACCGACTTCTTGTAGTCCGGAACATTTTTGAAAAACTTACCTTGTCAGCCAACAAATTGCTTTTTTTGTACTATTTTAGGCATGACGGATTATAGGAGAGTGCGAGATTAGACAGGGGCCGTATTACCTCAGGTCCATTGTATTATGTTCAGTAGTTTTGGAAATAAGTGGAGATTGAGGGTACGTCTTTTCTTTGGAGGGATGAAATCCTGAAATAATTTTGATGACTTGCAAATTTTACATAAAATTATTTTAATTTTATATCCGTTCATTCTATTGAGTGGGATACCATTATTTATGTCTTATGTACGAAATAAAACTGAAGTTCCATTTTCTCTGTTCCAGTTTTAAACCACGTTTGAAAACAGCTAGCGAACAGGACTTCACAATGACGTGTCATTAGCCCCATCCACGTTTTGCTCAAAATTTTGGCATTTAATTATAACTTTTCGATGAAGTCATTTCGGGTTATTTGCATCAAAATTTTCAGGAGTTTTGCAGAAATATGGGACCCTACTTTCTAACTATGCCATCACGTACTTATTCAGTTTTTTTAAACCACCATAAAATAACATAACTCTTGAACCATTTATGTTTTCGACTTCATGGTTAATTAAATTTTACCATTTCATTCTTTTAAAGGAATAAAAAATGTACGTTTCATCCTAAAATAAATTTTGTCTGTACGTTAACTTAATTACTTTTCATTGGAGTATGCCACTTTATTTATAATTATATACTCTCGTCAAAATATAAATTTCAACTTGAATAATAAAGGCACAATCAAGACCATGGTACAAAATAATTTTCCTCCAAATTCTTTCCGTCTTTCACTAATTGCTAATCCTTGTACCTACTGAGGGCACATTAAGTTTAAGAGCTTATTAAACTCATAACGAATAAAAGTGTTTCAAGATGCCGTGTGGTCGAGACATAACTTTGGGGCTGACCACATTAATCCTTGTTGTCGAGAAGGTATTTAATTTTACCTTAGGAAATAAAGGGAATGAATGCAGAACATTACAAAAATTTGAGATAAAAAATAATATATGTTACTACTTTTTTACTACTTTATTAGTATTTTCAGCAAGGTCAGTTTACTTTTTTGAGAATAAGTATTTTTTTAAAACATGGCTCCTAAAGTTTATTAACATCGTGATCTGAAAAGTTGTCGTAATAAAATAGAAAAATCATTGCAAAAATAGAAACGATATGAAAAAATAAATGCGACGTGCATGAACTCGATGAAGACATGAAATTGATAATGACAACAACAATCATCTTGAAATCGATTTTATACGACACAAATGAAAAAAAAAATAATGAAGAGACCAGATATGTTAATATTGCTCAAAATAAGTGCACTGAAAATTGTTTTAATGCAGTCAATTTCTACTATCCTTTCCAAAACATACAAAAAGAGAGTCACCTATCATATACGATTTCTTTATAATATAAATTCACACGCTGAGATCTTGCATAGGTAATATTGGGATCGGGAATGCACTAAACAAAATGTCATAATAGCACATTTGCTGGTGAGTATCCTGTTTTTGTGTACATTCACGATACAATGCAATTTATTACTTATATTTCAGTAATAAATTATTTCATTAATGGAAAATACACGATTATGAGTACTAACTATCCTCAAAAAAAGTTTCACGTCATCGACAAACTATATTTAGGGAATATAGGTTATTTATTGTATAGTTCCTACTATAAAAGGCTCTATGAGTCCCTTTTAAATGTTACCTGTATTTTAATGTCACGTAAAGAAACTGCTTGGAACTTAATTGTACTTTGGTTTCTTTCTATTATTTTTTATGGATAAATTTCACAGTTGTGTGGCAAAATCTTAATTTATTTTATGAATTGTTAGTTTTGGTAAATCATCCTTATATATGTATTATAGATAGATTTTAATCTAAGTACACTTGAGTTAATTCGATGTACACATGCGGATGTATAGTGCAAATTTCACCATGTGAGTATCCAGAGGCTCTAGAAATATTCGAGTTAAGGAAAAGATTTTCTTATATTTTTCATAATCAATGTGATTCCAAAACTTTCTGTTTTATATCAATTTTTTCTTTCACGTGTACATATTATAATATACATATATTATTTTATATAAATAATCAAATTAGAATATTACTTCCATATAAAACATGCAAAGGCTCCCAATATATTGGAACAAATTTCCAAGGGTAATATTAACAGTGATGAGGTAATAACACATCATTACCATGTAGCCGTGGTCTATCAATGGTGGATTTACAATTGGCAACAATTAGTTTCTTCACTTCCATATTAAATTAAATTTCTTTGTTGAATTAATTATTCTTTTAATTCACATTCTTACTGATTTTATCATATTTTCCATTGTACTTTTTCACGTTTCTCTCATCAATATTTTTAAAGGCAATAAAAGTACAGTAGATTTCATTATTTAAAAATGTTATACCTATGTCTAAAGATTTAATGCATGAGTATCTTTGCTTAAATCTTGTATTAATTCCAAAGTGTATTCCTATGTATTTTTATTTATCCGTTTAAATTTTTTTATTCATTTAATGCTTCATTGCTAAAAGCAGTAAATTAACAAATTTGTGAATCTCTTATAGAACTCTCAACCACTTTTTTTTTCAATATAGGGTACATAATTCTCGAAGTGTTTAAATATGGTTAAGTTTTAATTCCTTTTTGCTCTCCCTATTTCAAACTCGACAATACATATAACGACGTGAAAACAATATCCTTGTTTTTCTAAAAAATATCTGAGACTGCTCTACATTTCATTATATATCACGATTAACTTGGTATTATCGCAAATATTCACTATTAGCATATAATGGTCAATTGTTTGCGGTATTAGCATATAATAATATTGATGGAATCTGAAAAAAACTTCATCATCTTCTATAGAGATAAAATACGTAGTGGTGGTGCGTTTGAAAGTTGGACACTTTGTGGTTTGAATGTTGGACACTTTGTGGTTTGAAAGTTGGACACTTTGTGTGGACACGTGATTAGTCAGAGTGTAATTAATTTCTCCATCGATATGGAGAGTTAATGCTGATCAAATTAGAGTGGTAATTGTACTGTGATGTAAGCATTGAAATAGAACAAAAATTATATTATATAATAGGAATAGTTTGTATAAGTCATGATTTAAATTTATACTTACACGCCATGTGTAATCATATGTTAATTGGCTTTAATATTTTATTATTATTCAATAACATTAATTTCTAGGAATCTTTCGAACAGGAATAACATCATATTTGAAAAGCTTTTGCTCTACATATGAATTCTATTATTGCATAAATTTAAAAATTAGTAAAATATATTCTTCTCCGATCATTCACATAATAAATGTGATCCATCAAAACACATAAGGCATATATTTTCGCCCATTTTTCCAACAGAGTGTGAGAGCGCACTCTCCTCCCTCTGATTAAATTTTCTTCGACGTTATAAGGCATGAAAACTTGGCGGTTCCGCTCCGATATCAATTATTCATTATTGAAATTGTATCAATTCAATCCCCTGTTATATTTTAAGCATCCCCCAAGCGAGCATGTAAATACAATTTAAAAATCAACTTTCGTGAGGAGAATATGTTTCAATTTATACGTCGCGTGTCTCTTCTTATGCAAGCTATCAACAGAGGAGTGTATCAAAAGGAGTTGAATACGGAAATTGGAGTGAATCGTGATTGCGATACGTTTTCATCTGATTTATTCTTATATCCATTTTGTCTTCTATTTAATTGGAAATTTAAAATAGTTCAACATACATAATAATTTTTTTTATTTAAGTATGTTAAGAAATAGCTTCGATATTAAAACGTACCTATATATATCTAACTTATTGCTACAAAAGCAATCTATTCCAGTCAATCAAGGTTACAGTGTACTTACAATATAGCGAGACATAATAAGAATTCAATTTTTGGAAAAGAAAAATAAATTAAAAAAATTATCATATATTTGAATGTTGGGAAGGCTATGGGACATCATTAAGGGGAAGGAAAATAAAGGAGGAGGAATATGAAACGAAATGGAGTACCGAAAGTCAATATAGATAATGGAATATCGAGAATAATATTTTTAAATGAACACCCTAATTCTGATGTCGGGATCAAGTATATTCCAAAACTTGGCAGAGTGAGGAGTGAACAAATGCTCATGACAAAAAATGCGTTGTTTGGAGATAAGGAGGGGGAAAGATTTTCAGAGCTCTGGACTTAAATAACAACCAAATATATTTGTAAATCTAGCTATAAAATAAAACGGTTTCAGATAGGGTATTTTTTATGATAATAGGTTCCTATTATTTTAAGAACAAATGACTTAAAAATAAGACTCTCCTGAGCATACGACTTAGGTACTTTAACTTTTTGCTATTGATTTCTTAAGTTATTTCACGATTGTGAAAAATCAAAGTGGGCACTATTTAAAAGATTTCTCTTCTTTGAACATGATATATTCAGATATTTACATAACTCTCATGCAATGCTATCATTCAGTATGATATTGTGAAAAAAGTTATTAATTATTCTGCGGCGTTCAACTAATTGATCACCTGAGAGAGACTTTGGTATTTTTTATCGAACACAATACAATTTTCACCACTTTGCTCGTACAATGAATCGTTTTAGAGAATATGTATACGCTTACAGTGAAATGAAGACGAAATTCAAATCAATTTATAAAAGATCTGTTCACTCCTGAGTCCATATTTCAAATCTTTTTTCTTTTGTTGTTAACTCTTGCTTAAACATCAGAATTGATAACCTTTCGTACAAACATATATATTAATACATTTTTGAAAAAGTTTGTAATATTAAATATTAAGTGTGTCCGTATTTCACACTTTTTTTCTTCTGTTGTTAACTCTTGTTTAAACATCGGAATGGCTAACCTTTCATTCAAATATATTTATTAAAACGTTTATGAAAATGTTTGTAATATTAAATATTAAGTGAACTTTAAACGAAAATAAAGTATGATAGGATATGAAAATAATAGTGAAGAACAAAATATATCGGCAAACTTTAAAAAGCGTTGCAAAAAAACGATAGAACCAAAATCAGATTGAAAAAGGACTGATATTAAAGAGGATAGAAAGATAGATAGAAGATATAAGAAAAGAGGAGGAATGAAATTTTTGGGACTAAAAATGTTTTCATTTTATGTAATAGTGTGGTTCATTTAACTTTCATGTTAATGTATATATATATATATATATATATATATATATATATATATATATATATATATATATATATATATATATATATATATATATATGTACATATATGTACACACACACATATGTGTGTGTGTGTGTGTGTGTGTGTGTGTGTGTGTGTGTTTGTGTGTGTGTGTGTTATAGGTAATAAAGATTTTTTAAATATTTCTGAAAATTCAGTTTTGTATATTTTTCTGAATTACTTATGGCCTATGGAAAACCGAACATAAAAAGTTATTTTATGTGTATGATGGCGGATAAAGCAGTTTAATAATTTTTACCGCTCTAAATACGTTATGATAAAAATTATGTGTTCTATTTAAAATTATTTAAAATTTTCTGAGTACATCAATTATGGACGGATAAGACAAAAATTATATCAAAATGGCTTTGAAATTTAAAGAAATCACTCGTCTTATTTGTGAATCGCTTCAATTAAATGTATATGTTATAGATATTTCTCTCTTGAGAAGGGATTGTACGTATATAAATATGAAAACAACATTTTTTGTAATATAATCATATTATTCTAATCTATACTACTATATAGCACAAAAAAAATTGTTGATAGTTTTATCACCGTAATCTCTGGAATGACACTTTGTTGAAGATTACAACCTTCATACTATTACGCTGCAATATAGGGGTGAGAACAGTGATAAAAATGTAACAGATATCAGGGAACACAGCTTAATTGATGTAAAGTAGGAAGTGCGTTGCTTATTTATTAACTGATCATCCCGAAGTATTCCCGCTGACATACCTTCGACAAGGACGATCGATATGGTTTGGCGAACGGAGTGGAGTGATTTAATAACTGCGAAGGGTAGGTAGCGCTATAATTAGAATAATATTACGCCGATGGGAAAGCAGGGCATATATATTTTAATATAAATTTCAGTTTGAATCATGAGCAAGAAAATATTTTTCATACAGCTTAAATTTGCCAAAAAGTATTTCATATTTAAATTATGTAAATAAATATATGCCATACGTCTAATTTAGTTCGGAAATCATGCATATTAATATTGGCAATAAAAACCAGTTTAACGACCGCCACGGGAAATGAGGGAAGACATCAGACTCCGCAAGACGTGTCACATCACTTCTGATTTACGGCGGCCATAAAGTCTTAATAGAGGATAATAAAACTCCATCACGTGATCACGGACTAGTTACCGTCCCCAAACATGTCCGCGTCGATGTATGTCATATCACTTTCTCCTCCATAAGTGTCGGCAGTTTGTTTTGACTTAGTCCAATGACCTACATAATAACGAAGTTCCGAAGGTCCATTTGTTAGTAGAATAAAACTGATAAGACGCCTTTACATTGATTTGTTTATACCACATTTTAGTAGCTTGTTGACTCACTTTGAATTTTTATTTGTAGAAATTTACAGATAATTAATTATTTGACACGGTTGACTATTTTGATTGCTAAAGTATGCCACTAAACTCATATATGTTCGATTTTTAAATGAAGTTAAAAATTAAAAGAAAGTGTTTAATAAATGTAATAGCGAGCAGATTATTTGTAATAACGTAATAAATAAAATTGTAAAGTTTAATAATTAATAACGAGCTTAATTTCTTCTGTAATATTCGATTAAACGCCAATTTTTTTCATCGTTAGTAAATTTGTTATAGATTTTTGGGAGATTCACCTGAGACAGTTTCAATTCGTCTTCTATATCTTTCTGTCTACTTTCCTTTTGGCGTTGTTACGTGTTATCTACTAATTTCGACAATTCAAATATTGTATTAAATATTCCCCAAACCACTCTTATTACCTTAATTAACTTTTCCATCTTTTAACATTTTTCTCAAACTTTATCTATAAGTATACATATTTTTATCAGTTTTTAGCGTTTTGATTTAGTAAAAAGTAAGGAGAATGAATCCGGAATAAGGTTAAAATTTTGAGATTTGGTTTAAAATTTGGGAAATTACGTATTTTTACCACTGTGTAACATAAAAAATAACACATGATGATATTTTTTTCTCAGCAAACTCACTTTACTATTTAGTAATTTTTAGAACTCTTTACATGAACTGGATAGGTTAATAAATAGAGTAATATTTCTGAAAAACTGAAACGTCTAATTTATTCTCATTTTATTAGGTTATCTTCTATGGCTTTATATGGGTTGCAATTTATTTAAATAATTAAATAAAAGCTGCCAGAATTATAATGAAATTGTTACTAACATATATTAGCATAGTAAAAGACAGACATATTATCCACGTGGCCATTAAATTTGAAATAACGTAGATATTTTAAAAGTATCTGTAATAAAAGAGGAATGTTATTGCAAAATTAGAAACACAATGGAAAACAAACTGTGATTACTTATGGTGAAAACAAAAACAAACTGATTACGTGTGGTTTTTATTGTGTGAAAGTCAGAAAACACAATTGTTTTCTGTAATTCAAGCTATTGAGAAAATTCATATTCTTCGTTTGTCAAGAAACTTCACAATTGTACCTTAATACTATTTTAGTGATCTGTGTTGAGGACCATTATCGAATTTTTTAATACTACAAAACTTTGATTCGTAATTCATAAAAAGAAAACTTTAGATTTTTTCTGATCTTTTTACAAAATCCAGAAAAATAAAATTTTACCAATATAAATATCAAAGTTTTACTATTGACTTTGTTTAATTGAACGTAATTATTGGGCAAAAGCCCGTTTTTGAAAGGTAATCGAGAAATAATAATTTGTAAAAAATTGCCGCTAAAATGCTTTTACTGGAGAATAGATACAACAATCATCCATTTTAAAATCTTTTTTATTCTCCCCAATACGAGTTAATGCGTATACTCACAAAGAGACCAATGTTTCAAGATTATTACAAACGAGATAACTGAACGATGTTTTATATTGCCAATCTCCAGAGTCTTTTCTAGAATATCTGAAAAGATAATTAAGAAACGTATACAATCTCTGCAAAATATTACATATCCGCACTTTAAAGAGCGATGTCTTCCACAATATATTTTGCCTAGACCTTGCACTGAAAGACATGACATTATCGCGCATTTACTGGTGCGCGTTGTGTCGTACATGTACGGTGCAATTTAATACTTAGATTCTATTATTGAAACGAGTCACAATTGTGGATACCGGTTATCCCCAAAATAGTTTTTATATGCCTTATGCTAAGTAGGTACATAAAATGTTTATGCATGTCTTTAAAATGTCAACTTTCCAAATATAGGAACTATTTGGGGCCTGGCGGTTATTTTGATTTTAGATCTTTTTTTGGTTAATAGGATGATTTAGAGATGATTTGTGCCATTTTTTCCTTGGGCAACTTTCATAGGAGAGGGATACAACGAACTTCCATAACAATGTAATCTTTATCAACGTCGAATCAATTGTTAGTACCAATGGTCACAAACAGACACCAAAGAGCTTTTGTTTCTATAGAACAATAGTTTCATTCGCTGATTTAGTTGTTTATTCAATTTACCCAGCAAGTGATGTTGTCACACTTTTCACATTATTTTTGCCACTTTCCTCTAATTGACATTTTTAAAAACGATAAAATCACAATCAATTTCATGGTTTGAAAAATATTATACCAGTTTTACGACTTGTTCCATGAATATAAATAAAAAAAATATTATATTTTTAATTTTTTTCCTAAAACTATTTCTTCTTATTCACTTAATACTTCCTAACATCAATAAATCAACAGTTTTGTTTCACTCTATCAGACCTATTTTAATATTTTAATTTTTATTCTGTACTTGTTTTTATTCAAAGTAACTGGGATTTTTTTATTATGAATTAGATGTCACTAGGATCTCTATATTCTCGAAGATACACACCGTTAGTACATACAGTTAAACTTTATGTAAACTTAGTTTATAGCATTATTGATAGCATCTCTGATCAAAATTGCGCAACATGTCATACTAAGGTGAGATGAGCTGTGGTGAAGAGTTTTAAAGTTTTACACATACAATGTTAAATTTTATCTTAGAAATTCTATTACCGTTGGATTTGTTAATTAGAGTAGTTAATTTCTCGCTCATTATTAAGACACATCATTTAATTTAAGCCTACTGTAATATTTTTTTGGTTAGTTGCATCAGCAAAAATTCTGTAACATTTTACGAAACCTACGCACGATTCGTGATTTAAAATTGTTCCTACACGCCATGCATAACGTGTGCTAACAAAAGACACCTTTTTTAAGTTTCACAACTGTTTGATAACCAGGATTACAAAAAAGCTCCAATAAAAATATGATATCATATCCTTAAAATTAATTTTCTTCTACACGCAAATTATACGTGTTATCTTATTGGAAATTTTATATTTCCAATTGGCAAATATTATATACTCCGAATAATTTACATTATAAATTCAATCCGTCACAACACATAAAGCACACGTCTTTACATATTTCCGCGGCAAAATGCGTCCGCACATCCTCCCCCCTCTGATTCAATTTCTTTCGATATAATAAGGCATGAAAACTCGGCGGTTCCGCTCCGATATCAATCCTTCATTATTGATATTGTCTCAATTCAATCCCGTGTCATATTTTAAGCATCACCCAAGCGAGTATGTAAATACAATTTAAATATCACCCTTCGTACGGAGAATAGGTTAAATTTGTTTGATGCCCGCATTGATTCGAGCAGTTAAAGAGTGTATCAAAATTGTTTGAGTAAATCGTGATTTCGGTATTTATCGATCTGATTATTTCTTATATGCATTTTGTCTTCATTCTTTTTATCTTGTTTGATTAAAGGTTTAAATAGCACTTAACTTGTATATTTATTTCATTCACTTATTAATTTAGATATTTATTCATTTGGATGGATATGTACATTCGCCGAACTTATTGATACAGGTTCAATTTCTTCCAGTAGTATATATATATATATATATATATATATATATATATATATATATATATGTATATATATATATATATATATATATAATATTACAAGAGACAGATGTAGTTAATAGAATGTAACAAAAACATTTTCAAGAAAAAATAATTACCTTAGATTTGCTAAAAACGATGTGATTATTTATTGTCTTAGTGTTAGAAATTTAATAATTATTATGTCGCAGTAACATAACGTGAGTGAGAGAATGGTGCGATTACAGGAATGAAGTATTGGAGATTTATTGGATTTTTTTGTAATTGTGGTTATCAAACAGTTGTGAAACTTGAAAAAGATGTCTTTTGTAAGCACACGTTATGCATGGCGTTTAAGAACAATTTTAAATCACGAATCGTAGGTAGGTTTCGTAAAATGTTACAGAATTTTTGCTGATGCAACTAACCAAAAAAATATTACAGTAGGCTTAAATCAAATGATGTGTCTTAATAATGAGCGAGAAATTAACTTTAATTTTTTATTGACATTAATTTATTGTTACGTTTCGATGAGAAAAATAGGCAAAGGGTATTTGTATTTGATAGGCCTTTTCTTTTTTCAACAATATATCTTCAGGTGTTCGTATGGCCTTCATTAATACTGTCATCTAAAACTGTGTAACGGAAAAGGTCCACGATTTTTTTTGACATTCAATTAGCTTCTTGGTAGGGAGTGACTTGACAAATTATAGATACTTTCTTTCTTCAATTATCAACCATTCAGTAAACATGGAATTTACTCTCGACTGATTTTAATATATTTCTTGATGTAATATATTTTTAAAAATTAATATTAAGTTAAATTAAATTGAAAAAATTATACACTCATACAAAAATATATGTTTAAATATATATGTGTGTGTATGTATATATATTATATATATATATATATATAGATATATATATATATATATATATATATATATATATATATACATATATATATATACATATATATATATATATATATATATATATGTATATATATATATATATATATGTATATAAAGATTCAATTTTCTTTTAAAGTTTATTTCATTTTAATTCGCTGTTGATGTTATTTATTGGGAATTGGACGTACAAAGTTATTTGCCCGATATGATGCGTAACTAACGCATTTCATAATTTTCCACTGTTATTCGAAGGCGTTCCGTATATTTTATTTATCAAGGAATAAACCCAAAAAATGTTATCTACTCTAATACATAACGCAGTATAGTTTTATATAATGCCAAAAAATCTGGGATTTCTAATACATGTGAAACTTTGCAGGTTACAATATAAACTTTCAAAATTTTACTTGTTTGAGAAAACTTTCACTTTGAGCAAGATTATCGCCTATATAAAACCGAACCATAATTCATAGATCCATAGCAATAATAAAAATGTAACAGAAGTTATCGAAACTGTTTATATGGTGCAAATAGAGAGATAGGTGCTTTTTTATTGACTGACATTTTAAGTACGTACGCCAATATATCAAGATTGACGTAAAGGGGTATTTGGTTGGACGAAAAGTGCGGAGGAGTTTAATGATCGCGGGGAGAGAGTAACACAATTTAAATAATTTCACAGCGGGAACATTCACTTTTGAGGGCATAAATGGCGGTTTGAATCATGAAAAAGAACACTATTTTCAGAAAATTTTGTTTAAATTAATAACATAAAAAGTATAATACTTAAAATTAATGATTATCTTATTTTAGTTAACATATTTAAAATTTTGATCGGTACGTATTAATATTGGTTTTGAAAGCCAGTTGAATGACTGACACCGGAAATGAGCGCTCTGCAAAAC
This sequence comes from Druceiella hillmani, assembly GCA_039881145.1. Taxonomy (NCBI): domain Eukaryota; kingdom Metazoa; phylum Arthropoda; class Insecta; order Lepidoptera; family Hepialidae; genus Druceiella; species Druceiella hillmani. The sequence continues at coordinate 2,351,429 of JAYKKI010000052.1, forward strand.
GTACCGCATCATATCTGATTTACGGCGGCCATAAAATTTTAACAGAGGCTAATAACATTTCATCACGTGATCACATACTATTTACTATCGATAAATATTTCCATCGCCTAGTGTTTGTTTGCTTTATTCTCTCTATAAATATTGAAAGTTTGTTTTGGCATAGGTCGTTTATTGATTATGTTCCGACGGTCAATTTGTGACAAGAAAAAAAAGCAGAATTGTATTCTTGATATTATTGTTTTTATGGTGGTTTATTTGGCTTTATTTTGGTATTTATTAATTTGCTTTTTAGGTTTTGTTTATAGACTATACTGTTGCTAAACGTAGTGGTATGGGCAGACTATTTTCTTGCAGAAATATGCCACCAAACTCACATAAAATACATTCGTTTCTATTTGAAGAAATTTAGTAATTAGCAGAAATGATTTTTAATATAATATATATTATTTGGAATTATGTATTAAATAATATTGTTAGGTTTTATTAAATAATTTAATGCTAACCTTTCTAAAATAAAACAAATTTTTTTCATTGGTATATTTGGAAATAATTTGTCCACATCATTGTCACTTTACCTGCATGTCTGTTTGTTTATAATTCGATGATTACTTTTTTCGACTTTAATGACGTTTTAATGTTATTTAAATAAAGTTCATATTTAATCGAACATTTGAAAATTGTCGGTAGTTACGAATCCTGAGTATAATCATTTTGATTGTAAACATTCTTATTAACCGTAAGATTAATCCACGTAAAGCAATGTATTAACAAATTATGGCTATTTTATTTGAAATAAATAAATTTTTGTGTTAAAAGGTCATTTGGTTTTATTTTCTTTGTAGTTAATTAATTTGTAGTTTTCTTTGTAGTTAATTAGTTTTATTGCCTTTGATAAAAACCTTCCTTGGATATATTAAACAGAAAGTAAAACATAATTATACTATTTAAAATTATTTTTTCTTCCGCGACTACTCTCATCTTTTAGTTGTAGTGACTGGTGTCGAACCAGGGGTGTCCAATATAATCGTGTGGTGGGCAAGGTTTATTATTTTTGAAACTGTGGCGGGCCAATAGCACAGTGAACTTTATATGTTAAGAAAACAATCATTTTAATTTTTTAACATGAATAATTTATTAAAAAAAAGATAGCCTCAGGTTTACGAATTATCGCACTAATGAGAAGACTGACATTTTTTTTGTTTGCGTAGTGCATCTATGTCAGCTAGTAATTTAGAAGTAGCTATGCGCTCCGTTATAGGTCTTGTGTTAATTTGTGCATGTACCCAGACTACGTGTGAGTACATACACAACTTAATACAGACTCTTACTTAGCGGAGACTATAAGGTTGATTATTCCTTGCAACTACAATACTAGTATGTTCGCGGGGGCAAGATAATAAGATCGATGTGTTTTATAGGGTTCCGTATCGCCACGTCGGTTTCCGTAACATACCTACCTACCAATAAGTACACATTATTCATTTTGACTATCAGTTATTGGTTCTTTTGTCGACTAGTGTGGTACAACTGACATAAGCAAATTTTTTATTGGATATTTGCACAATATCCTATTGACGTTTTAAAAGCTTTAATAAGCTCGCGGGCCGGATGCGGGACCTTTGCGGGCCGCATCGTGGCCCGGGGTTCGTATATAGGACGGGCCTGCATTAAACAATTAAACTATTTACTATTATCCCTACATAAATATTATGTATTTCAAATATCATCACTCGAGTCTTCAGTATATAATTATTTTTGAGCAACAAATCTTGAATAAAATACTAAATTTAAAATAAATCAAAAAACAAAAAAAAAATATTAAGAAAGTGTAACGAATAATCAAAAACATTTCAGTATACTTTCGTTTAGACATAAAATAAATCTTTACTGAGATATCATCACGGCGTCTATTAAATAAATATTCCAATTTTCTTTGCAACTACAGTCTGAAATGTAAACAAGAAAGCAATTTTCAGATTTCAGAAATGAGCCAACAAAGGGTTCCATATATAAATTGAGTGAATAAAAATATACTAGTCGATTATACGTAAAATTTATATCGGAAATAAAGTGTATTAATATTGCTGCCAAAAATCAATAGAACGACTGCCACAGGAAATTAAAAAAGGCAGTACGTGTCACAACACTCGTCTTTTACGGCTGCCATAAAGCCTTAATAGAGTATAATAAAACTGTGTCACATGATTACAGATTATTTACAGTCACCAAACATTTCCGCTGTCCAGCCTGTGTTGTCTGAATACCTCCTCCCTATAAAGAAAAGTAGTGTGTTTTGGCGTAGTTCGTTCAATGATCCAAATATGTGCGATCTTCAAAGGGTGCATTTGTAAAAAGCAAAACAAATTATATGCTCATTCCTGGAACTATTATTTTTAAGTAAGTTTGTTTGTCGTACATTTTTGTCACTTATTGATCTGCTTTTAAGGTTTATTTTATATATATATATATGTATATATATATATATATATATATATATATATATATATATATATATATATATATATATTTATTTATTTATTACAATGTTTTGAATGCTAAGAATGCCACCAAACTTATTTAAATTATGTTCGTTTTCTTGTAAATGGTAACAATTTATTTAGTCATGAGAAGTATTTTATTTTGTTAAATAGTAGTATAATGTGGGTTATGTGGATCATTATTAAAAATAAAATATTGTTCGATCGACTATGTATTGTTCTGCATCATGGATGGAGAGTTTGGTATCTCTTTTGAAGTAAAATAACTTTATTTATCATAAATCATCACTAATATATATTTATTAGCGCAATAAATATTTAATTTCATCTAATATGCATGTATTTTCGTGAATAACTCTGAAACCATGAAATCTAAAACTATCGTCTAGGTTTTCGCACAACCATTACTGAGCTTTCTAAAAACTCTAATTTTTCATTACTTTAAATGTGAAAATAACACGGGCGAGTCTATATGTTATTGAATATTTTAGCGCGCCTTTGAAGTTGTACTCTTATGATTAGACCTTTGAATCAAAAACATATATGAAATTTATTGAAAAGAATCGTGTACACCTAAAATATCTATGTAAAATTTTTTGACGTTAACTGTTCAAGATTGGGGTGGGTTGGTATGCTTTATTGCTAGGCCGAATTTCAACTTTTTATTTTTAAAGCGGTTTCGAAATAAACGTTACAAGTTTATTTGTGCCAGAAATTTGAATTATTTCACAATTTCTTTCCTTCATAAATTTTGCAAAAACAATCTTCAGGCTTTGCCGTTAATATTGTATTATTCTTAGGAAATAAATCAAAAGGGAACACGCCTACGTATTATTACCCAAATAAAACTTCAAACTATGTATTTTATTTTATACAAACATTGGACGCCAAGATACTATGTGACCACCGAATTTTACAAAATTAATCTTAGTCTACAATACGTAAAGCTTCATCAAACTCATAATATCAGGTAGAAAAAACGTGAGGGAAATATAGAGCCGTTATAATCATGATTGAAAGTTTTGAGATTTATAAATTAGAAATATATTCTCTACTAAATTATCTAATGAAGTTTACTTTCAAAATATTTTATCAAAAAAAATCATATCATTTAGAAAGAAAATTTGCTTAACATAATTTTATTTTAATTAAAAATTTTCTACTTTTTCCGTGTAAGTATTTTTATACTTGTTATGTATTAAGTGGATATTGAACCAGAGTGGGTAAATTAAATGTGACCATGTATTTATACTTTTTACGCAACTGAAGAAGCTTTTGGCCTAAAATATTTTTTTTGTACTTTATATCTCTAAATTAGTGCTTTGTACATGAAGGTTTTTAGTTTGTTGGCTATAATTTTTACGGCCCAATGCCGCCTGATGCCGAGGCCGTAGTTCGTGTCCCAAACTTGGGTGCCGCCGTTGACCTTTTCTTGTTTGGCTCCTCCGCCGCCATCCTTTTTGTCCATCCTGGCCTACCGCATAGCACTATCGTCGACTTTAAATTCGAAATAATTCAGAGCAGTTCGCCGAAGGGGTTTCTTACTACTGAAGCTACGTTTTTCGACCTGTTGGCCCACCAAAGTTATTTTATTTCGCTCCTACCCTCCAAGTGCCATTTGCGAGGCACATGGTCAGCATTCTCCTATCTGCCACGTGGGGAAGCGTTTTCAGGGGCCAAGTTAAGTCTAAATTAGTGTAATTAACATATATTTAATGTATTATGTGTCATTTTTTGTACTATTGTATACTTATATAAAAATATAAATTTTTACTGAACGATAACGGCTCAATTATGATAAAAGTGCAAAATTAATGCGAATGACTTAGAGGCGAACGGAAGAACGTTCATCCGCAGTACTAATTGCTAATCCTCGTACGTAACAGCTCCTTTAACTCCTACGAACTCCTTAAACTCGTAACGAAATGAGATTTTGCCAAGCATCATGTGGTCGATTCATGTCTTGTGTACTGACCATATTTTTTTCGTTGTTGGAGAGGTATTTTCCTTCATCTCAAGTAAGAAGTAAAGGAAACGAACTTATAATATTATAGAAACTTGAGATTGGCAATATAATTAAAAAAAATATGCTGGTATTATAGTAGTAAACAAATAAAGAAAATTTATAGAAAATTTTAAATAATTTATATATTTTTTACCAAGCTTTTTAGATGAAAATAGTGTAAAAATTAAAATTTCTACTACAATTTTTTTCAAGAATATCTCTAAACGTCTACTAATATAAACAAGAATATTATAAAAGCAAGGTACATTGTTCTCGTGGCTTTTAAATTTTATTAACTGTCTTTATAAAAGTAACTGATTGAATTCTTTGATCGATGGTGGCTCAGAAGTTATTGATAAAATTAAGCTGAAAATTCGTATGTAAACTCGTAATGAGTCGCTTATTGGCGACTATGTGAGTAAGCAACCCCACCCTCGACATCTCCATTCCTCAAACTTTTTGACCCGCCCTTGAATACAATTTTACATCAAATCGCTGTCTCCTGTCGTTAAATCAGCTTAATTTATTTGTTTTCGTCACAACGTCGCATCCTTAAAATTATTTTTTATAAAAAAATTAAATACCTATGTTATATCATTGTATATAAGTATTTTAAACGGGCAAGTATTTCATTCCCGGAGTCATTCAAATAATAAATTCAATCCATTAAAGAAAATGAAGCACACATTTTTCCATAAATTTCCGAACGAGGGCGACTGCACATCCTCTCCCCTCTGACTCAATTTCCTTCGACATAATAAGCCATGAAAACTCAGCAGTTCCGCTACGATATTAATTCTTTATTATTGATATTGTCTTGACTCAATTTCATGTTATAATTTAAGCATCCCGCAAGTCCCGAGGGTATAAATACGATTTAAAAATCAACCTTCGTGCGGAGAATATGTTTCAATTTATGTGTCGCTTGTTTCGCTTTAAGTAGTATAAGGAGTTTATCAAAATTGTTAAAAGCGCGGAAATTGAGTAGCACTGTTTAAACCTAATTATATTTGACGAACGATTTGATAATCGATAAGTGGATGAGAATTGAAAGTAAAGTTTAAGGTTGTGTCACGTTTAATCACATTTCGTTACATGAGAGAGAAGAACGATATGACGTAGAGCGAAAGAGAAAGATAATTATACACCCCAACACCGCAGAAGTAGAACAAAAGAATAACTAAAATAATTGAACGGGGATGAAGCCGCCGTCACAGCCAGTTTCAATAAATTAGTTTGAACCACGAGCAAGAAAGCAATTTTCAGACAACTTTGTCCCAATTAACCAAAAAATATATTATGTTTAAATTGAATGATATATACTAAAAAGACGATATACTAACTTTAATACCAAAAACCAGTTGAACGACGGGTTTGGGAAATAATGGAAGACATCAGATTCCGTAAGACGTATCACATCTCTCCTGACTTATTGCAGCCATAAAGCCTTATCGGAGAGTAATAAAAGTCCATCACGTGATCACGGATTATTTACTACCGTCAAACATTTCCGCCGCCCAGCGTCTGTCGTTCCGTTTCTCCTCTCTATATATCGGAAGTTTGTTTTCCCATAGTCCGTTCAATGACCTAAATAGTGATGCTCTAAGGCCCAATTGTTGGTAGAAAAAAATAGAAATATCTTTTTGATACTGCTGTTTTACGTTGTTTTGTTTGTCCTACGTTTTTGTAGTATATTGATATGGTTTTTAGGTTATATTTATAAATCATAGTATTATTGAATATATTGAAATTAGTAGACGATTTTTATTGCTAATGACATACTAAACCTATATAAAATATGTTCGCAGTTTTTTTTAAGAAAAATAATAGAAATAAATTGTTAATTAAATATAATTTACATACATCAACTATTTTTACAAAAAACTGAACCGTCTTAAATAAACAGTGAATAAGAAATGAACTGAAATATACAAAGCATTGAAAATGCGAGCACTCGTTTTAACTTTATTGGTACAATACATATTCCGAACAGACAAAAAATTACCGAAATAGTGTTACTGTCGATATTTTAGAATTGGTGCCAAGTCGACACTTCTCTCGTTTCGCGTGCACGTGTACACACAGATGAGCGCTACATTTCACGTTTTCGGCACCATCTTCGTACTCTGATTATGCTAAAGTATAAGTTGATGTCATCCTTAGTCTTATTAAATTAATTATTATTGGGTGCTGTTAAGTATTCAGGAATTCTATGGTGTATCTTTAATTTTTTATCGTAAGATTCTAATTACATTTTCATAGAATCACACTGCAAGTATATTCGTCCAAATAAGGCAAAAGTCATCTTAGTTGGTTAATAAATCCCGGAAATGTTAGGTAATTTATACAAAAAAAACATACGATTGAATTGAGAATCTCCATAGTGAGATTTTACAAAATATTTCACTGTAAACCTTATTTCTTCTCCATTATTAAAAATCATCAAATTCTTTCATCGGTTGCCAGTATTTGTATTGGTATTTGATTCCTAGTCGGTAGACTGTTGATTTACATAACCATCGATACAAACGTACTACCTACCATTAAAAGCCCATATAGTTAAAATACTTGTAATATTTTAACCACATCGGCTTATAGTTCAATTCAATACAATTAAACTTTTAATTTTTCATGTGAAAAGCTGATACTGAATTAATTTGATTGTATTGATTTGTGATGTTACTTTTGTGCAAATTTGAATAGCATTTAGCCCCCATGTAGTTAATTAGTATACAACGTGTAATTTGTCTTACTTACTGTAACTGTTTTAAGGAACAATATTGTAATGTTTTGAATATTTGGTTATAAATGTCATTTTATTTCTTTTGTAAATTTTAGTTATTCACGTGAAGAGAAAAAGTGTTCAACATTAATTATATTTTAGTTTGTATGTTATTTTGTTTAGGTTGCAAATCCAGTTTTAATTCTTTACCCTCGACTTATATTTAAGCACACATTCTTCCTTCTAGTAAAGTAATACAATCAATACTATAAATGCTTGAAACTTTTAGTTATTCCTCACAATTATCATTGTTAACTGGATCTTTTCATCTTCTCAGACATATATTTATATTTTGTATGACAATTTTATTATATTATATTATACGACATGTTTGCCTGTGCTTAGTAAATTGAGATTTTATTTAAAATAAACCATAAGTATTCCATACTATTCCTAAATTATTAACTTGTTTATAAACTAAAACAATTACATGAACAATTTTAAAAACAACTGAAGTATGATACTTAGATAGTTTATTCCTGATTAGTAATATTGTTTCACAGGAAATAGTTATGGATGGTTAGTAAAAGTTATAGATTTAAGAATTTATTATGTTTTCAATTTTCGTTACGAAACACTGATAGAATTGTATGCTAATCTTAATAACTCTAATACACGCAGATTTTTATTTACATATCGTTTTTAAAGTGTATGTGTATATTTAACATAACTGAGATTGGTTCTATATTGTTCCAACTATTATTGGATGAAAATGTGCGATCAAACTGTTTTTTCATAATCGTATTATCGGAAATAAGGGGAGTGTTTTCAGTACATCCCTCAAGTAGAATAGAACTAGGAAATATTTTATACCCTTTTAGGTCTTTAAACCGGCATCATTAATGGAATTTAATAAAAAGCGAATGCTTAATTTGTCTTAAAAAAATTTCATAAAAAATTGTAATTTTTAGATACTGAAGTAAGTGATACAGATGTATTGCAGATGAAACACGAGTCACCTTGTAAGGATTAGATTTTTCTTTTTGAGGTAATCAACAACAAAAACATTAGTTTAAATAAGGTTCTAAAATAAAATTCATAAATTTATTGAAAAGAAAAGTAAAGGAAATCGACGAAATTTAAGGGGTTACTGACGAAACTATCACACTGAAAGAAACATTTTTTCATAGCTTTTTGTGTGTTAATGATATACAGTAGTAGTGTTATTTTGATATACTTTAGTGGTTAAATGTGCATAAAGTGAAAATAATTATAAAAATTGGGTAATTTTGATAAAAAGGATGGTGATAAATAGCCTTACATCGAAGTCCAAGGCCGTATATTCGTATGCACAAAGAAATATCATTGTATAATTAAGATAAGCTTAGTTATAATGATAATTTGTCATGTACAAAATAATGTACAAAAAATACAAGTTTCTGTTAACATTTACATCCACCACTTCACTTAAATTACACTCATTATTAGAGGAAATAATTATATTTCCATGAATCGCCTAATATAGATTATTTTAGTTTTTAATACAAATAGTAGGGAACGTATATTCCCCGACGAATTTTACATTACTTTCAAAAACCGAATTTATATAAAAAAAAACAAATAAAAATTTCGAAGATATATTTTGTCAAAATTCTAGGATTCGCACCATTTATTCAAGCTCGTAAATTTCGAAACAAATAACTGCGATTCTGGCTTTCTTTAATTTTTTTGGTAAATAGTAATTTGATTAGCATATATACAAACCTAACAGAGAACCTTTAAAATTTACACGGTTGATGATATTTTTATGCTGATATATTGCAAGTCTGACATGTCCCAGAATCGAGATTTTTGAAAACATTACCAATGAATTTGAAAATTATCCATGGAAACAGTATTAAAGTCAATATTGAAATCAACCCATTCCAAATAAGTGTTGCATATTTAACTAATTATGTTAGGCAACAGCAAATTAATTTAGAGATAACTGTAAAATCCTAGGAATATTAAAAAACTACAGGAATATAAATAATCCAAAGAATTGAATTCATTATTAAATTCAAGAAGAGGATTTGTTGACATCACTTAAATGTGTTAGATTGACAACTAGTAAATCCGCCATCCGTGTTCATAAGTTTCAGTTGTACCCAAACAGAAAACTTTCCTACCAAACAGAACCTTCTTAGCAACATTCCCCAAATCATGATTTTTTTTTCAGTATGAGAGTATGTGAATAGCTCTGTCAGATAATGTGAAATTAACTTAGGTTCCGTTTACCCAGATTTTATGCTGAATGGAGATTACCAGGGATACCAAACCGTCCTTCTTTGAGGACCAACGCTTTGCTGTGTCCTAGAAGAGCACTTCTTCACCCATCCTTGCGCTTACATTGCGTGCTTGCTTTCTATTCTAATCAAATTTCATGACGCAGGAATTCTCTAAGTTCTCTTCATGAATTTTTTACATTTTGTTTGAAATCGACTCACGAAAACTCAGTTGGTAACTGAAGAGAAGATCGAAGCCACGTTCTTTAAACTCCCTACCATATATGTTCGAGAAGTTTCTATAACATAGTGGCGGAGTTAGTAATTGTTAGTCTAATATTTACACTCATATACAGAGCGGGAAAAGTTTTTCTGTCTGTTCGAGTTAAACTCTGGAACACATTCGTTCTTGAAAATTATATTGGGAAAGATTATAATTCTATCACACGCTAGTATTCATAGGGGTAGAGGAGTGATGTCACATAAGTATATCGATATACGCTTAACGCCAACGACTCATATCGTTAGGAGAACGGAGCGGAGGTTTTTATTGGCCGCAGGTTTTTATTGGGCGGGGTGAACACAAATGAGATAATTCAACCCTGGCGCATGTAAAGTCAAAAAAATCCGTAAATCTGATTTTATATAACACTATGTTGTCCGGTGTGGTATCACGTGACACATATCGGGCAAGTCTCAATGACACCCGAAATTCCATAAAAAATCCTATCTTTACTTAGATAGGATATATTTAAATAAATACATGATTCTATTTTTCAAACAATGGGAATGGAATTAAAATTTTTGAGAGTATTTGTTTTACATACTCGCTTTACGGCCTCTAGGCGATATCTACACGAGACTTTCCTGGACCACAAAAAAGAATCTTGTTTACACGTACGGACATCAAGATGAAGTAGCCCAACGCTTTATAATTATGTAGGTTATAGTAAAAAAAAATATGAAGTGTGAGTAGAACTCAAACACAAGGTTTCCGTAGACATTTAGGCCGTTGTAAACATTTTAGGTTAAATGATATTTTTATTATCCTATTAACAAATATTAATTTGTCATAATTTAACGTTGCGAGAAATTAAATTTCTTGCCTTCCAAATATTTTACAGATGTACGTACCTCAGCATATTTAAAAAAATATTGGGTAAATTTAGTAGTTTCAGAAAAGAAGTGGAAAGCTTTTAGTGAATGTCCGCATCTTTTTTAGATTACCTTCTTAAACATATAATTGAAAATAACAAAGAAAATATTTGTAACTTTCTCACAATGATACCTTGCATGATACATAAAATTAAAAAAAAAGTTTGAACAATTTCCTTATCCTACTAGAGATACTGCAAGTTTTGCACTTTTTATTTTTTTGCACACATGGAATTAACTAAAATGAAAAGAAACGAATCAATAAATAAATTATTACTTAGGAAAAATGTACTTGATTTTTAATTGCGTCACTTGAGAATGTAAATATCCTTAGTAATATTATGAATGCAAAAATATGGGAGGGTCGATGAATATTAATTACTCCATAATTTCATAACTTTCTAAACAGATATGCATAAAATTTTCTATACAAATAGATTACAACCTTTTTATCCTAAAATTTAAAGTTTTTAAAACATTAATTTTTATAATGTTCACTAGATTAATACTTGATAATATTGCATTGTCTCTAACGAAAATTATCCAAGTTAAATTTAAGCATTTATAACTCACGCCGCGTATCCCGAATCTCCAAAACCCAGCGTGCTTTTTCACTTTTAACATACACAATTCCCTCCCTTTTAAAACTCGATCGTGAATGCGATTTTGAAAAAAAGTTAAATAGAGACCAAACATATCCCGCATTGTTCATGCGAGAAAGGCAAAGGCAAACAATAAAATTCTAGGCAAGCAAAGTCGCGGACAAAAATTAGTCTAACTTTGACCGTTTAAACTACGGATATTCCGTATATACGTGTTCGTAATCTTTTTCACAAATATTTGACAATTTCGTATTCATACTCATCTTCGTATTCATACTCATTATTGTCATTTATAAAGTGACACTAATTAAATAGTAAAAGCTCAATATTAGTAACAGGTAAAAGAGTTTATTAATAAGCACAGCTTCAGAATTATAATTTATTTAAAATTGTAATTTATTTGAATTTTTAAAAAATATTGTACAATAATATCATCTTAAAAATATTTGATCCAAAAATTAAAAATGAAAAGTTTATAAGATACCATATGAAGTAAATTAGAATAAAAAAGTACAAGAGTTCTGTGCAACGGACTTCATTGTTATTTAATTTTCTATAATATTAATTATGATAAAATAATAGCAAATCGTAATATTATTAAATATAATTACATGATCTTATTTATATTCAAAATTCAATAGAGGCAAGTTATGTTTTATATAAGACAAAGTTTCTTTTATTTTCAAATTGTTTTTTTTCCCATCGCAGTTTTATTCGCAAAGGATCATCGGTTAAACCAAATTTGTTCGTCTTTCAGATAGAGCTTTTACAGAATTACTCATTTGTCGAGAAACTCGTCAAAACTTTGACTCTGAACAAAATGCAATTAGTTACGAGTATTGAATAACTAACTAATCATTCAAATTTGTATTCTTTTTCTCAAATTGTGAGGCGACGTATTCAAACTCGTGTTTATATTCATATTCCGGAATAGTGAGGCTAATTATTTGTATCTTGAATAGTGGGACAAATTATTTGTATTCGTATTCGCGAATATGGAAGCAAATTATTTGTATTCGTATTCTTGTTCTAGAATACTGAGGTAATTAATTTGTATTTGTATTCATGAATAATGTTTTTATACTACTCGAAACGTGTCATGTTTAAACGGCTTAATGTTTCAAATACCTGAAATAAAAAATTGGCATTCCGATAATTGAAGATTAAGAAAAAAAAATAATCCTTTTATAATATTTCCACGTACGTGAAAATAAAATTTAAAAAATAATGTGCTAAATTTATCTTATTCTCAAAAATTAAAATTAGTTTTTGGGCGCGATGATGTGAAACATATAAAACGATGTAATATACATTATATTATACACCGTATGAATTTCTATTAAAATATTAATGGAGAGTGAGATTTATGGAATTTCTGAACTTCGGGTGTCCATACCACAGCTTTAAAACCTAGCTGTGGTATGTAACAGGGAAAATGAATTTGCTTCATTTTCTCTTAAATTAATAAGAAAAACTGAGTGAAGAATGGAAAATGCTCGTGTTAAAAAGTGAAACATTTATTACTAAGGTAAATTGTTTTTGTAAAACTATATGCCACAGAGATTTGCAATTTTTTGGTAATTTATAATAGACTCAGTTCTGATAAGATGTAAGTTCTAAAATAACCAATCAAAGATTGAAATGTCACACATAAATCAGACCACTTGATACTTATGGGAATAATAAAACTAATTACTTGTCAACCCACGTTTCAAAGTTAAGTCTCAAGTTTTCCATGACTTTATATACAATGTGTTATGAGAACTATTTAGCTTTTGATTTAAAATGATATAATGTTTCACCCAAGACAGGCCCCGTGAGGACAGTTAAAGAGCCGTTTGGCCTTATTCTGACATTGTTTCGACTAACTTTACTAATATTCACAAGTTATAATGAAGTCATCTGTCGACCGAACTTATTGGGTATTAAGTTTTGGGATAGTTGTCATTGGTTTCCACTGTAATTGATACGAGGAAGGAACCCAATTGGGTTCCTTCCTCGTATCAATTACAGTGGAAGTATCTTTGAAAATTTAACTTCATACGTCAGTAATAATTTAAGATATTGAGGAACAGATTACTTAATTTAGTTTGGGGAAGTTAATTAATATATAAAAATTATATATACCATACATAAATGTTATATATATATATATATATATATATATATATATATATATATAATTATCGTAGAATAAATTTTTATACAGGCAATTTTCTTGAAAATATATTTTCCTGTAACACGCGATAAATAAAAAAATATAGGGTTTAAAAAAGTCTGTTGTACTTTTAATTTATTTGTTTTTGTGTACAACGACGCACGCCCTTACTGGTCATACCGTCTATAATAATTTATATTAGTAGGTTAGTAGGGCGTTGGTACCTCAGAGAAGGGATGAGGCAAGAAGTTAGCGGGGAGCGGATAAAATAATTGTCTGTTTCATTTTCGATGGTACGATAACTGATACAAGAATTATTTGTATTTCGTATAAGGAAACGTCAGCTCCGACGCGTGAATGAAGTTTACTCCTAAGTACAATTGTCTTGGAATGTATATAATAGGTAAAATTGTACATAAATATTGAAGAAGAAATTTCATCCTTGCTTAAAAATTAATTCTGTATTCTATTCTCATTTTAAAGGTGTACATTTGATTGTACTTACCCTTTTATTTATAATAGCCCTAGCATTATATTTCTCGGCAATAGTCTCCCAACCGTTTTTTTTTCGTCTTTACGCTTACTCCGTCGGTGCATTTATTTTCAACTTGCTGGGGTACCTAGCTTTGCTCAGGGAGTTGATATGAAAGACTTTGGTAATTGGAATAAAAGGATAAACTTTAAAGGTAAATAATTTTTTTTTAAATAAATTCTAAATCTTTACAATACTTGTTTATAAACAACATTTTTCGTTTTGTTATCTGTTATATATATGTACAAATTTTTAGAATTTCCTACTCGAGAGTAAGCTACATATTGTTGACCGTGAGAAAAGCAGGGTTTTTTGATGATGCCCCAATATTTTGAAGTTTGTACTTGCGCTTTGTTAATTTTAAAAATATAGGCTAATTTGATCGATAATTGTAGTCGTTTAAATTGGAATGGCAGTTCAGTAGATATCTGTGATATTCCGGGGATAAATACTCTGTGTCTTTGGTGCTTTCCAGTGATACGTTCGGCTTTGATGACATTACTCGATAGTTGTTTGACGATCATTCTTTTTCCATTGCATAGTTTTGGTCACTGGAGATTTCTGAGTGGTGTGATCGAAGATCTAATTTTCAGTCGAAGGCATTAAAATTCTACAAAGAAGTAAACACTTTCTTCAACGTTTACGATAGCGTCGATCGATTTATACTTTCTCTTTTCACCGGGAATTTTCTTTTGAATATTAAATTTGATATAATTTTAATTGCCAAAATTTCCCACTGAAATAGCCACTCTGGATTGGTATATTTGTGAACAATATTAAGATAAATTTGGGCGATGAGTTCGTTCTCAGTAGTGGCTATGTTCCAGAAATCACTGTTGAGTTCAATGAGGTCAGTCGCCTGGTCAGTAGGATATGTACCTTGCCTATTTGTAAAAGTTTTTGAGCCAAATATACTGTTGTTTCATCTTTCGATAATTCAACTCTCATATTATGTGACCCGAGATGTGATTTTTTTAAGCATGCATTGTTTTCGTGTGCTGGTGTTAACTTATGGATAATTGAAAATATTTGTCAATGATCTCCTGAGAATTTGAGTAGAGCTTCTCCCATCACTTCAGAGTTTCCTTGCATGTCTTATAATGTTCATTCCATGGCTTCGGGTGATTTTTTATATCATTTTGCACTCGTATCAGAAGACCATTTTAACTTATTTTAGAAGTTCACCCCGTCCAGATACTCTTTAGACTTTACATACTGCGAATTGTTCTTCCGCTATATTCAACGGTAGTTTTAGAGCGGACTGAGTGGTTTGTCATACTTCCATAAGTGTGGCGGCAAAGCCGGATCATTCCATTATAAGTGCGCTGTGTTATTTAACACGTATTTCTACCAACAAGAAATTTATTAGAAACATGTATTTCTGTGTTACTTAACACGTATTTCTGCCAAACAACAGATTTACTAGATTTATTTTTCCGGTACAGAATAGTTCGTCCAAGTAAATAATTTGCCAGTGTTGTTGTTGAGTCGATCCATGACAACGTTTTTTGATTGTGATTGAGGAGTGGTTTGTTGTGAGCAATGTATTGAAATAGTTCATCGATATTGTAGTTTTTTCTTCTATAATTTTGGAGTTTAGTACACTGAAAGCATTTTTATGGTGCTAAAGTCTTGTTTTAATTACTAAAATATTTATCTTTTAGGCGAATTGTGTAAAAAAAAAAAGTGTTACATTGAAGGTGTCGTCGTTGAATTCGATGGCCAGTTCTAGATGAGTTAGTCGGATTTGGTATATTATGTTATCACTCAAACTATTTTGGAAGGAGTCTCATAGCTTTTTTAGATGAGGCTTTGTGTTAGGCTTCTTGTAGTGTTAATTCCCTTTGGTTGTCATTTTCCAGTAGTTGTAAGTGTTGGCATGCTTCTCTGTAAGTCTGGCAAAGGTAACTGTCAACAGTCTAGAGATCTGTGAACCTTGTTGGTCCCCATATGTCGTGTAGCAACATCAGGAGATAGAAATATTCGGCGTTGTTCGGATGTACGGTGTATACTCGGCCTTGTACTTTTTTATGGTTTGTGGATGATCTTCAATTGAAATTCATTGTTTTTGTCGTTGAAACATTTTTCTTGTTGTGTTCTATGTACAATAAGTAGGGACGTCGACAAATAATAATATTTTCGCGAATGGATCCGTTTGGCACAATTGGAAATAAGCTGTTCTTAGGCGGTTCGCTTGCACTTTTTAAGGCTATATCTTTTGTGAAGTAAAATCTCCGTTTATTCTCCAAATGTACTGCTATATGTTGCACAGTTGGTTTGTGTTCGTGTTATGTTGAAAGGTTTTACTTGTCGTGTTCCACGTACAGTAGGTAGGGATGTCGTCATATAGTAATGTTTTCGAGAATAGATCCGTTTCGCACAATTGGAAAAAAGCTGTTAATGTTGTGTCCTTAATGTTGCGGTTCGCTTGCACTTTTTCAGGCTATGTTTTTTGTGAAGTAAACTCTCAGTCCCTTCTTTAAATATACTGTTATATGTTGCACAGTTGGTTCGTGTTCGTGTATGGGAAACCGAAAATCCGTCACGCTGCTTCGTTACTGTTGATATATCTTTCCATTTTGTACTTGAGGATCTCGTCGTTACTGTTTTGTTGTTTGCTGTTTTGGCTATTTGAAATATTGCCATGTCATTGCCTTTGTTCGTATACTTACAGACATATTTAGAGAATTTCAGTGAACTGCAGTATTCTACGTTTAAGAGAGCTTGGAATATTTTTAAAAGTAGTGAGTTACATGATTCTTCATCTTCATCTTTACTAAGTTTAAGCTTTTGAGGAATCAACAATTTATGAAATATTTATGAATATATAAACATATTTATGAAATATTCGCATAACAAAGTTTCTAACAATGATTAATAAAAGAAATTTAAAATAAAAATGAAATACGGCAGGGATTAAAAATGTTTAGGATTTGGAAAGACTGCGGAAAGCTAAAAGATTGTAATCAGAGTAAAAATGATTTATTCTAAAAATGAAATAAGAAGTAATCTTTGCAAAGAAAAAAATTTTGATAATCTAGAAATGGAGATAATGAACATCCAAAGAATAAAAATAAACTTTCACGATCATATTTCTGAGTACGTAATATATAATTTTCATATAAAAACTATGAAAATTTTCTCTGAAAATTGAACATTATGAATAACCGCGCAAGAAGTACTGGGCACACAACTGATATCTCTATATATAATATTGGTATAATGGTAAATATTATAGGTACATCATTTTACTTTTATATACTTTATAATTTTATAAAAACTTTTCTGTTATTTACACTCAAAGATTAATTAGGAATTACAAATAAACTTTACTAGAAGTCTCTCCATACTAGAATATAATTATACATAAAACAATTATTCAAAAAGCTTGTTTTTTAGTTCTTTTTGGCTTTCTTTTGGTACATTAAACTAAAATGTAAAATAAAAATGTTGTCCTATTAAATTTTTTTTTCTCTCACGTCTGCTCACATTTACTAGTTGTGGTGATTGTATTTAACTAATTAAACTATGTACTTTTATCCCTACAATAAAGGTTATGTATTTCAAATATCATCATTCGAGTCTTCAGTATTCATTTTTTATTGAGCAACATCACTTGGGGAAGATATTAAATTTAAAATAAATTAAAAACCCAATTCGGGAATAATTTTAAAAAGGTCTAATGAATATTCAAAAACATTTCAGGATACTCCCGTTTAGACGTAAAATAAAACTTTACTGATATATCATCGCGGTGTTTATTAAAAAAATATTCCTACTTTTTTGCGACTACCGTCTGAAATGTGAACAAAAAGGCAATTTTCAAATAACTGTGTTTAAATGCGCCAAGAGTGGGTTCCATATATAAATTGGGTGAATAACAATATACTAGTGAATGATACATAAAATTTATATCGGAAATAATGTGTATAAATATTGCTAACATAAATCGGTTGAATAAATGCTACAGTGAATGAAAAAAGACATCACACTCAGCAGAACGTGTCGCAACACTCGTCTTTTACGGCTGCCATAAAGCCTTAATAGAGTATAATAAAACTCTATCACATGATTACAGATTACTTACAGTCACCAAACATTTCCGCTGTCCGACGTGTATCGTCTAGCTTCATCCTCTCTATAAATATACGTCGTTTTTTTGGTGTATTTCGTTTACCGACCCAAATATTTACGAACTTCGAAGGCTGCATTTGCAAATAGGAAAACACGATATACGCTCATTCCTGGAACTACTGTTTTTAATTAAGTTTGCTTGTCGTATATTTTTGAAACTTATTGATCTACTTTTAAGGTATCATTCCAAGATCATGTCATTATTGAATGTAGCATAATATTTTGATTGCTAAGCATGCCATCAAACTTTCATAAAATATATTCACAGTATTTTAAATCGTAAAAATTTAATTAGTTATAAGAAGTTTTTTTCGTTAAATAGTAATGGATTATTATAATAAATCAAATCAACCACGTTGACCAATCGAGTCTACCTCATGTCGTAAAGGTTTTTGGCACAACCGTTGCTGACTTTTCTAAAAAATCTTATTTTTCATTATTTTTATTCTAAAAATAATAAAGGCGGGTGCATATGTTATTATTAATTTTTAGTGCATCTTTGAAGTTGGACCTTTATGACTAAACCTCTGAAACGTTAACCAAAAACATATATGGAATTTATTTAAAAGATTCGTGTATACCTAAAATATCCATGTAAAATTTTTGAATATTAGTTCAAGATTAGGGTAGGTTGGTATGCTTTATTGCTATGCCGAATTTCAACGTTTCATTTGTAAAAGCGGTTTCGAAAGAAAACGACCGTGACTGACTGGCAGATGGAAAAATGGAACCATGTGGGTTCTTTTTTCTTTTGAAGTACGAATTCCTAAAAATAGTAAAGTTTCAATACATATTTTATAAATAACTTAACTTCACTGCAAAATTCAAATAAACAACCATTTTTATCGCTAGTAGATAAAAGTAATGATTTCCTAAAAATTTTAATTTTGGAGGAAAATTTACATATTTTCGACTTTATCTGCATATTGGCTTGTTCATAATTTGATGTCTGCTTTTTATCTATTTCAATGATATTTAGTCAAAATTTATAAATTTATTTAAGCTAGAAATTTTAAATATTTTATAATTTTTTTACTTAATAAATTATCCTAAAGCAATCCTTCAGCATTTACTAAAGAAATGTGAGCGAAATGTAGAAACTTTATAATCACGATGGAAATTTTTGAGACTTTTAAATCAGAAATATATGCTCTATTAAATTACCTAATGAAGTTTACTTTCATAATATTTTATCTAACAAATTTATATCGTTTAGAAAGAAAATTTGCTTAATATAATTTTGTTTTTTACTAAAAATTTTCTTTTTCCTTTTTAGTGTTTTTCTACTAGTCATATTTTAGTGAATATTGAACCGGAGTGGATTAATAACTTGAGACTTGGAATAATATTTAAATGAAATATACTGGTAATTTTTACTATTCTCGAAAATATAGATATAAATTGTAAAAAATAAAAGGTCTAGTTTGTATTTCTTTAAGTTGAAACATCTAGTTCTATTTCTTTAAAGTCAAATATTTCATAAATGTCAGTGTGAATGTTGACAAAACGTTTACTAATATAAGCCAGTACAATGTAGAAGGGTGGTACATAATTCTCATGGCTTTTCATTTTTTGTCAACTATCCTTAGAAAACTATCTGAATAAGTTGCTTGATTGATAGTGGCCAAGAATTTAATGATACAATTAATCTGAAAATTAGTTCATATGCTCCAAATGAGTCGCTCATTAGCTATAGACTATGTGAGTAAGCAACTCCCGGGTGGGAGTCAACTTTCCATTGCTCAAATATTTGCCCCGTTCTTGTATATAATTTTACATCACATTTTTGTATTTTTGTATTGCCTCAATTCGTTAATTTAGTTTAATTTTTTATTTCGCTTTTTCATAAAAAAAATTACTCAACATTTTCAGAAATATTTATCTTAGTCATAACTTGAAATATTTACTGCACACCAAGCGTACCGTGCATTTAATCAATCAATGTTTAAATATTATTTGATGAAATTAATTATTAATAAGTTACAATAAATAGAAAACATCGCGTCCTTAAAATTACTTTTTCTATTAACATAAACGACCTGTGTTAGGTCATTTTATATAGGTATTTGAAATGGGCAAATATTTCATATCCCGAGTCACTCACATAATAAATTCAATTCATTAAAGAAAATAAAGCACACGTTTTTCTCCATGTCCTCGACGGAGGGCGACTATACAATTTCTCCCTTCTGATTCAATTTCCTTCAACATAATAAGACATGAAAAATCATCAGCTCCGCTACGATATTGATTCTTCATTATTGACATTGTCTCAATTCAATCTCCTGTTATATTTTAAGCATCCCGCAAGTCCCGAGTATGTAAATACAATTTAAAAATCAACCTTCGTGCGGAGAATATGTTTTAACTTATGTGTCGCTCGTTTCGCTTTAAGCGAAATTGAGATAAAGCGCGATTTAAATCTAATTGTTTTTGGATTAAAACTTCTTAGGCAGTGATTCGATAATCGATAAATGAACGAGAATTGAGAGTAAAATTTTAAGGTAGTGTCACGTTTATACACATTTCGTTATATGAGAGAGAAGAAAGCTGTGACGTCCAGAGAAAGAGAACTAGATATTCCGAAGCCATGGAAGTGGAATAAAATAGAGCGACGTATAAAAAGCGATTGAATGCGATGTTATCACGCATGCACGCGTTGTAAATGTACGCCTCAGACTCTACATATGAACAGCTGAGGTAACACGCATATGTTGTGTTAATAATATTTATCATTGTGTTTTGTGATTATTTACATTTGTGTCCTGTGATTGTTTGATTATATCCGCGAAGAGTTATTTTAATTGACAATTTCCTATTTAAATTTACACTACGGTTTTATTAGAAGTTGACTTCAGTTTGTATTAACATTCTGTTAAATTTTCTTAAGGTGTTGTGCTTAAATCTTCTTATATGGATTTAACACAATCTATAGACTTATATTAATTCTGTCGCACGGCCATTTACATTTACTACATACTTACAAATCGCAATTTAGATCGTCAAAAAATTCTCACTTCTGTCATATGCACTGAGATGCACGCGATATTTTATACCCATTTTTTTACTTCCATAATTCTGTGTAATTGAAATCTCAAATAGCTCAACTCGTGCAGTAATATTTCTTTTAAACCAAATACTTAAAAATATTACACAACAGTTACTAAAACTAAAATAATTACAGGTAAATTAGTGTGGCATGCAGTTTTTAAAAAATTTCGTAGAATATGGAGACTATTTACCATCATAATAATTTGCAAAAATAATATGTGTGTATATTTACCCTCTTAGGATCAAATATTTAATAATTATCATATAGCATTAACATAATTCTTTGCTCAAATAAGATGCCAACTTAGCGATTAAACAATCGAGTGAGTTAATCTTTACTGATATTTATTACTAAATCATTTAAAGAAAAAAAATATTTTTTCGAACTTGATATTTTTGGGCATTCGTGTAGCATTCATGCATAACTATCATTTAAAGCAATATTATGAAAAGAGTTATTATTTTTTCCGCAATGCTCATCTAATAAATTAACTGATAGTGACTACAATAATTATTCCCAAAGACAATAAAATTTTCAGCACTCATGTGCCTACATCAAAACGTTTTGTAAAATAACTGCTGACAATTGTTTACTCACTGCATATAGAAGATAAAACACCAGTTTCTAATATCACTGTCTATTTCTGCGTTCGTTCTTTACACCTTCTTTCTTTTTTTACCAATATATTTTAAAAAATACCAACAATTGATGTAAATATATTTAAAAATACGTATATGAAAGAGTGTGTGGTATATATTATGGAGTGAAATTAAAATCAAAACTAGACTCAGATCAAAACAGATTGACGGGTTTTTGAGGGTTTCAAAAAGAACGAGAAACTATAATAAATTGACCAAAGAGTGGTTTTTAAAATTAGAATAGATATTAAAGAGATAAAATTTATCCGAAATTATTTTAGTTATTTAAAATTACTGCTCGTGACCGACATTACTGGGTGATAAGAGAAGGAATTTTTTTCACCGTCATGTTTATTAGGATGTCATATTATTTTTTATAATAAAATGCTTTTAACACTTTACTAGTTTTCATATATATTCATATACGTATATAGCAAAAAAGATTTTAAAATTTGAAAAATAAAAGTATTTCATTTGGGAATAAGGTTAAAGAACTGTAATAAATATTTGTAAGTATTCTGATCTTAAAGAGCCTCATAATGCTCATCGTTAGTTAAATACGCCTATTTTTATATTCTCTCAAATATTGAGTAGGACAAACTAACAAACAGTAGTTTGTTTGCTTGTTTAAGTTAATTTCTGAAATTGTTTGTTTTGAAAAACCATTACTTTGAAGTACATTACAGAAAGTACATCAACTCGCCTAGATTCAAAGGATCAGAGCAGTGTTAAAAAATATAGCTGAAGTCGTGAAACAGTGCATAAACGATGCAACATAGAGAAAGATTGATTGATCCCACCGAGTATTCCCGCTGATATATTCGTCCCCGGCTATCTGTATGATTTAGCAGTTGAAGCGTTTTGTAATCGCGTGGATGGATGAAGCCGTGGTCATAGCTGGTAATTAGTTGTAAATTAGTTTGAATCACGAACAAGAAAGTAATTTTCAGACAACTTTGTTCGAATTAACTACAGAAATATATTATATGTTTAAATTGAATGATATATACTTAAAAGATGATATATACTAACATTAAAAATAAAAACCAGTTGAATGACGGGTTTGGTAAATAATGGAAGACATCAGAGTCCGTAAGACGCGTCAAATCTCTCCTGACTTATTGCAGTCACAAAGCCTGAACGGACAGTAATAAAAGTCAATCACGGATTATTTATTACTGCCAAACATTTCCGCCGCCCGGCGTCTGTCGTTTCGTTTCTCCTCTCTCTAAATATCGGAAGTTTGTTTTCGCATATTCCGTTCAATGACCTAAATAGTGATACTGTTCTAAGGGCCCAGTTATTAGTAGAAAAAAATAGAAATATTTTTTGATACTGCTCTTTTTACGTTGGTTTGTTTGTGCTATATTTTTGTAGCATATAGACATGGTTTTTAGGTCATATTTATAAACCATAGTGTTACTGAATATATTGAAATCAGCATCCGATTTTTATTGCTAATGACATACGAAACCCATGTAAAATATATTAGCAGTTTTTTTAAAGAAAATAATTAAAATAAATCGTTAGTTAAATATAATTTACGTACATCAACTATAATTACAAAATAACTTGAACTGAAATGTAAAAAGCAATGGAAATGCGAGCACTTGTTTTAACTATAGTGGTAAAATACATATTCCGAACAGTATTATTATATATCCGCCATTTTCTTGAAATATTTGCAATGGCACTGATAAAGCGATTATGCCGTTAGTTTTTATATATACCATTGGCGATGTATATCACCGGCGATATATTGCCGTTATATACATCATCGGCGATATTAACGTCAAAATTAAAAACACTGAATATATCTCAAAAAGAACTTTTTAATGTCACAATACTCTTTATCTATATGTAAATTTTTAAGACATGTTTTCAATAATCGTTCATCTTGTCCTCGTATTTTGTATTAATTTAACAAAAAATATTTGTTTATCGCTTTAGGATAAGACGGATAAATTGCAAGATATGAAGAAACATACCGACTAACATTGAAGCTATATTTGGCGACATAAGAAAACATGACATTCTAACAACTACTCTGCCGCAGTACCATTCAAATGTGCTATAAAATGTTATTAAACCAACCTGTTTTACCTAATGCTTCCGTTATTTACGATTAGTATTGTCTATTAAATTCTTCTTGCAGTGTTTTTAAAAATAATCAATCGTTTGTTAAAATAAGCTTATATTGATTTTAAAGAGTGATAAGACAATGTTCATAAATATTTTATATTATTAATATTAAGTGGTTAAGTATCAAGGAAATATTAAAAGTTGTCAAATATGCAACATGCGTCAATTTTGTCGATTCCGTTTTCTAATGAAAAACATTATTATATTAAAACTTACACATACACACGCAAACACGCAAAAAAACGCACACACGTACGCTCGCACGCTTACACGCACGCATACGCATGTGTGTGTATATATATATATATATATATATATATATATATATATATATATATATTTGTATACACACATACGAACTAGTTTTTACATATACGTTTCATATCTTACTTTTCAAACTTGTCTTTATTTTAAGACTTTGGTATAATACTATGTAAAAGGATAACACAGTAGGTAGTGCTATTAATATTCACATTAAATATTCCCTCATAATAAGACTTTAATATTAAGAAATATAAAGTTAAATAAGGGATATAATTTGCTCTATAACTTGCTTGATGGGAGGTACATTTCATCCTACATTTCATCTCAAAGGGTTTCTAATTCGCGAGATGTAATATACTTTGTTTTTCACTGTATACACCTATAAGTAAAAATAAAAAAACAGGCAAAATGCGAATCTGGCTGGCACAACGGGGATATCTCCGTCAAAGTGAAATTACTTTATTTATCAGAGTTCGTCAATAATACGAATTTCCTATTTTAATATTTAATAATACGTAGTAGAGGGAATACACATATTATCATGGATATCTCAACAACTAAGACATCAGTAACCAACGTTCCAGGTTTTCAAAAACTTTTGCATAGGCTTCCAGAAACCCCATTTTTTTTATAATTTTTGGCTTCATATTTTTGGAAATATGAGGAAAGGGATATATTTTTTATATTAGTATATTTTCCAGTTTACCCTTGAAGATAAACTACGCAAAACTATGAAACATTTTACATTCTTCGAGCCCTTTCAAAAAGTACCCACATTGTTAGTGGAATTTAATAAAAAAAATCAAATGCCTAATTCGCCCCTAAAAAACTTTAATAAAAATACTTGTATTTGTTAGAAGTATTTACTTTAAAACCAAACAATTATAAAATATTCCATAATATTTCATATGTGGGGTTACGTTGGTGCTTCATAATTTTGCCATAATTGAAGTATCTGTATCAAGCGGTTTCTAAGAAAATCTGCTGTGGCAGTCGAAATGCGTGTCGCCTTATAAGGATTCCATTTTCTTTTGTTAGGTAAGGAAAAATAAAATATTATCATGATTAAATTATTATAATATTAAATAAAATACTTACCAATTTATTGAAAGCAAAATTAAAGAAAATCGACGAAATTCAGGGAGTAAATGACGAAACGTTCACAGAGGACGAAACATTGCTTTCGATACATTTTTTTGTACTCATAATATATTGTAGTAGTGTTATTTTGGTGTACTTTAATGGTTAAATGTGCATTGAGTATTCATAATTACATAAATTGGGTAATTTTTATAACAAGGAGTGTGAGAAATGTCCTTAAATTGAAAGCCAAGGATATATACTCATTTGATATAAGCCGATGTGCAGAAAGTATAATTTCCGATGTGCCGAAAATATAATTTTAGATCCATAAGACCACTAGAATTTAATTTCATAATTAGAGGAAATAATTATAATTGCATGAATAGCCTAATACAGACTATTTTATTTTATAATAGAGATAATAGAAATTGTATATTCCATAAAGAACTTTAGTTTTAAGAATGAACTTAAATCAAAACAAACAATTGAACATTTCGAAGATATATTTTGTGAAAGCCAAACAAATTTGAAAAAAGTGACTTCAATTTTTGGTATCTCTAACTTTTTTGGTAAATCGTGGTTTGATTGGTCTATATCTTAAACTAATAGAGACACATTAAAATTTATGCAGCTTATGTATTTTTATGCTTATGTATTGCAAGTTTGACATGTCCCAGAATGGAAATTTTTGAAAACACTACCAATGAATTTGAAAAGTAATCACGGAAACAGTAGTACAATAAATATCAAAATACCCATTGCGGATAAGGTTTGAATATTTAACAAATTATTTCAGACAGTAGCAAGTTAATTGAGAGATAGCTGCAAAGTCCTAGGAATAATAGAAACTATAGGAATATTACAAATCCAAAGAATTGAATCCATTATTAAATTCAAGAACTAGAAGATATTTTGGCATTGCTTAAAGGTGATAGATTGAAAACCAATGAATCCATTATCCCTGTGCGTAAGGATCATCTCATACGGTATGCAAAGAGAAAATCCCCGCTTATTCCCCAAAACATGAAATTGTTTTTCTTTTTCAATACAAGAGCATGTGAGTAGCTCTACCAGATAATGTAAAATTAACTTAGATGCTGTTTACCCAGATTTGATGCCAGTAGTCTACCGCGGATATCAAAACGTCCCTCTATGAGGACCAACGCTTCGCTCCGTTTTAGAAGGATACTCTTTCACCCATCCTTACGTATATATTGTGTGTTGCTTGCTTTCTACCCTAAACAAATTTCTCACATTTTGTTTAAAATCTGCCCCCCCAAACTTGGTTGGTAACTGAAGACAAGATCGAAGGTTGCGTCCTTTAAATAGTTAATATGGTAGGGACCATAGATTTTTAAAAGTTGCTATAACTTAATGGCGAAGTTACTAATTGTTAATCTGATATCTACACTCATGTACAGAGGGGGAAATGTTTCTTTCTTCTAGTTAATCTCTGTAACTTTACATCCGATTTTAAAAGTTACCTATGAGGAAAATTATAAATTCTGTCATCACGCTAGTATTCATAGGAATAGACCATGCAACAGAAGTATATCGATATGCGCCCAACGCTAACGACTGATTTCGTTCGAAGAACGGGTTGGCCGCGGGGAAGTGGGGTGAGCGTAATTAACTGGCGCATGGGAAGTGATATCAAACATCTGATTTTACTTAACACTATGCCGTCCGGTGTGGTGTTAAGTGAAACGTATCGAGCAAATGTCGATAACACCAGAAAACCCTAAACATAATATTTTTATTTAGATATATGTACATAAATATAAGATAAAATTTTGAGAACAATGGGGATGAAATTAATATTATTAAATGTTTTTGGATTACTGAGGCCTTTTATAGCGACATCTACACGAGACTTACCTGCGCCACATAAAGAATCTTGGTTTAACGTGCGGACGTCAAGGCGAATTAGCCCAACGCTTTATAATTATGTATGTTGTATGAAAAAAATCAGTCAAGATGAGCCGAACTCGAAGACAAGTTTTCAGTAAATATTTAGGTAGTTGTATATATTTAAGGTTAGATGGTATTTTTATTAAACTATTAACAAATATTAATTTGTCAGAACTTGATTTACGTTGCGAGAAATGAAATTTCTTGCCTTCAAAATATTTTACAGATGTAGATAATTCACATTTAAAAAAAAAATTGGGTAAATTTAATAGTTTCAGAAAAAAGGAGAAGGGCTGTTACTCTATGTTCCCATCGTTTTTAGAATATATTTCTAAATATATAATTGAAAATAACAAAGTAAATATATTTAAATACGTCATAATAAACTTTTTCACAATGATACCTTGCATGATGCAAGTAATTAGTGTTCAAGCAGTTTCCTTATCCCACCTCTCTACTTAACTCTTGTACGAACATTTTATAAAATAATATACATTTATACTTTCAACTTTCTAAGTCACATATTTCCTGAGAAAAACGTCTGTAAGTGTGATATGTGAGTGATCTCATAAGAGTACGGTTTTTTTGTTTTAGGTAAAGAACTCTATAAATAAACAAATATATCATGTAAATTATTTCAAATTACTCCCTGCGAGTAATTTGAGATCATGATGTTGTGAGATAATATAAGTTTTGTAGCAAAAACATGATTTCAATTATTATATTTTAAACACAGTAAGCTGTTTTAATTCTTTTGAAGCTTCTATTTCAAGATATAGTGGATAATTTAGGAACATTTGTAGGTAAAAAGAATGTTATGTAACAGAAAAATACCGCAGAATCTCATAAAGCATTCCGTATCTTTTATTTTTGATGTGGAATCATTTTGTGTGAGCTATACTTTAAACATATTAATAATATTCATATATTGCATATATTTGACGTTAATTTTGTAGAAATTCATTATTCACAATTAAATGAAACTACGTGATGTAATATTATTTCTACTATCTTTAATTTCTTTACCACGACCTAGGTTTTGTTGTATTACAACATCTTTAGGTAGGATATTAGCAAGAATCTTTGCTAATATCCCACCTGAAGTTGTTGTAATACAACGAAACCTAGGTCGTGGTAAAGAAATTAAAGATAGTAGAAATAATACTACATCACGTAGTTTCATTTAATTGTGTTTAATATTCATATTTTTATGATTTCACAGTTGCAAAATTTAAAATCTTATCATAAAATGATATGCTATTTTTTCAACATGATTGAGTAAACACGAAGTAAGCACATAAAAGGTGACGTCGATGGATTTTAATTTTTTTTGTGTTCACTATTTTTCAGGAAGAATTCAATGATAATAGAGTGGCATAAATTTACATGATTTAAAATTCGTAAAGGAAATAAATAAATATACTTTAGTCTTGTGTGCCATGATTTTAACTCACATTTGAATGTGAAAATTTAGTAACAAAACTACTTTAATTATGCATAATATAATATGACAACCTGTATTTCAGTACACTTTTAAATTTAAGATATTTGCAATCTTAAAAAATTATCAAAATATATTCTATATGTTTAAAATAATACGAAAGGAAACAGAGAAAATACAGAAAAGATATAGCTAGAATTAAAAGATAGGTCAAAACTCTAAATATGATTGGATTTAGTTCAAAACCCTCTACCTAGCAAAGCAATCGATTTACAAAATGGTCAGTTTTATTAGCCGCGATGAAAAAGGCATTTCTCGATATTACCTGGGGGACACTGCCCTTTTTATTTTTGGACTTTTTATTTGTTTACTCCCATCGAATAAACTAAAATGAAAAGAAACGAGGTAATAAATAAGTCGCTTAGAAAAAATTTACTTGATTATTGATTGTGTCACTTGAGAATGAAATATTACAAAAGCAAAGGGTTGGGACGGTGGATGAATATTTATTACTCTATAATTTCATAATTTTCTAAACAGATATGCACAAAATTAGGCAAAAAAATAAAACAAAAAAAAACCGTACTCTTAAGAAATCGAAAGTTTGTGAGATATACATTTTTATAATGTTCACTAGGTTAATATTTGATTATATTGCATTGTCTCTACTGAAAGTTATCCCCAAAGCCCGGCGTGCTTTCTGTGGGATAGCGTGCAAAATTTCCTCTCTTCTAAAACTCGATCACGAAGAGATTTTGAAAAAAAGTTAAACAGAGACCAAATGTATTCTGAATGGACGCAAAGACAAAACAATAAAAGTGTACGCAAGCAAAGTCGCGGACAAAAACTAGTCTAACTTTGATCCTTTAAACTACGGATATTCCGAATATTCGTGTTCGTAATCTTTTTCACACATATTCGCCAATTTTCAAGTATATGTATTCATACTCATTTTTATAATTTTTAAGGGACACTAATTAATAGTAAAAGCTCAATATTAGTAGCAGGTAAAACAGGTTACCAATAAAAAATGCTTAAGAATTATTTTATTTAAAAATTGTTATGTACGTAATTTTACATTGAATTACAAAAATATTGATTATAAGATACAATATGAAGCAAATTTGAATAAAAAAATACAAGAGTTTTGTGCTACAGGCTCCATCGATATTTAAATTGCTACAATATTAATTATAGTAAAATAATAGTAAACCGTAATATTATTAAATAAAATTACATGATATTATATACATTCGAAATTCAATAAAGGCAAGTTATATTTTAAATACAACAAAGTTTTTTTTACATACAACATTGTTTCTTTTACTTCCAGTTAGAGCTTTTACGGAATTATTCACTTGTCGAGAAACTCCTCAAAACTTGGTCTCTGAACAAAATGCAATGCAACAAGTTACGAATATTAGCCAAGTAATTGAATTTTCGTATTCGTGATCTCGAATCGCTATGCGAATCATTCAAATTTGTATTCATATTCATATTCCCGAATTCTGAAGCCAATTATTCAAATTTTATTCGTATTCTCAATTATGTTCAATTCGTGTTCATATTCATATTCCCGAATAGTGAGGATAATTATTCGTATTCGTATTCGTAAATATGGACCCAAATTATTTGTATTCGTATTCGTGTTCTGGAATATGGAGTTAATTTATTGGTATTCGTATTCGTGAATAATATTTTTATGTTACTCGAAATATCTCTCGTTTAAATGGCCTAATAATTCAAATATTTGAAATACAAAATTGGCATTCCGATAACTAATTAAAAATTAACGAAAAAAAAACCTTTTATAATATTTTAACGTAAGTTAAAATAATGCATTCAATAGGAAAAAATAATAGGCTTAATTTATCTTATTTTCAAAAATTAAAATTAGCCCTTGAGCGCGATGAACTTCTTGAACTTCTGGTGAAACGTTTTAAAACTTTCGTATGGAACATGTAACGGGGAACATTAATTTGATTCATTTTATCTTAAACTAAAAAGGAACACTGAGCAAAGAAAGAAAAATGTTCGTACTAAAATGTTATGCGTTTTAGTATTAAGGTAAATTGTTTTTGTAAAACTATTCCCCACAAAAATTGCAAACTTATAATAGACTCAGCTATGATAAGATGTAAGATCTAAAATAACCAGTCAAAGATTGAAATGTCACACGGAAATCAAACCACTTGATATTTATATATATATTAAAACCAATTACTTGTCAACCCACGTTTCAAAGTTAAATGCCAAGGTTTCCATTATTTTATAACAATGTATTTAGATTTTGGTTATAATTATATAATGATTCGCCCAAGGCAGGCCCCCTGAGGACAGATAAAAAGCCGTTTGGCCAAATTCTGACATTGTTTCAACTAAATTTACTAGTATGCACAAGTTCTAATGATATCATCTGTCTACTGGACTTATTGGGTATTAAAATTTAGGAAAGTTGTCATTGGTTTGCCAGAGTAAACTAGGTTCCTTCCTCGTATCATTTGCAATGGAAATATCTTTGAAAATTTAACTTCATACGTTAGTAATAAGTTTGGATATTGAGGAAGACATAACTTAATTTACTCGATTGAAACATTAGTTTGGAAAATGTATTTGCATAATTTAAGTAATAAACTAATACATAAAAAAAATATATTTACATGTATATATATATATATATATATATATATATAAATATATATATATATACACATATATACACACATATATTTTCTTTAAAATATGTTTACCTGTAACACGCGATAAATAAAAAATATGGGGTATAAATAAAGTTGGCTCTATATATAACTTATTCTTTTTATATACTGGCACACGGCGGCCCTACTGGATGCCATCTATAATAATTTATATTGGTAGGGCGTCGGTAGCTCAGCAGAGGGATAAGGAGAAAAGTTAGCGCGGAGCTTATAAGATAATTGACTGTTAATTTTTGATCGAACGATAACTGATACAAGAATTAAATGTATTTCGGGTAATGAAAAAATAATAAATATCACTTTCCCTGACAACAATGAAAGTTGCGTTGGCTTGTTCATTATAGGTTGGTTTACTACTTTATCGTTACCACGAAAAAAAAATTGTGCGTGCCAGCTCCGACGTGCGACTGGACTTTGCTCTTAAGCACGAATGTTTTGGAATATATAAAATACATATATAAATATAAAAGAAGAAACAACATTCTTTCAAAAAAATTAATTCCGTATTCCATACTCATTTTGAACGTGTACATTTGTCCCTACTCACCCTTTTACTAATAATATCACTATCATTATATTTCTCGACTATAACGTCCTAAGTTTTTTTTTCAACTTCACGCTTGCTCCGCCGGTTCATTTGTTTTCAACTAGCTGGGGTTCCTGTCTTTGTTCAGGGCATTGATATGAGCTCTCGTGTGGTAGTTGGAATAAAGGATAAACTTAAAATATACCAGGTAATTTTTTTTTGAAAACACATTCTAACTCTTTACAATACTTGTTTATAAACAATATTTTTATACGAGGTGTATTCAAAAAGTATCGCGCTCTTCGTCGTTCACATTTTCTCGGCCTTCTGAGAACATTTTGTACCACCGATAAACGTTGCTTCGGTCCAAAGTAGCTTCTTCGTATGCCACAGTCAACATTCGGAATGCATCCGCGCACTTAATTTCGTTGTTCACACAAAATTTGATACAAGTTCTTTGTTCCATTTTTTTTAATAGAAAAATCGTAAAAATCGAAGACGAGCCAAAACACGTGCAAGCAAAGCAGCTGTCGACAATTAACAGAACATTCAAAATGGCCGAACTTGTCGGCATAAGTGAGAGATATGAGTACCAACATAACGCCACAAAAAAATCGAAATTCGAATATACGTGACCCGCGAAAATTCAAAATTCGCGATATTTTTTGAACACATATGTACAAATTTTTCGAATTTCCTTCTCGAGACGATTGAAGCAGGGTTCTTTGAGGTTGATGCCGCAATGTTTTGAAGTTCGTCCTTAAGCTTTGTTAATTTTAAATATAAAGGCTAATTTGACTGGGAATTGCAGTCCTTTAAATTGGAATGGTTCAGTTCTGCAGAAATCAATGTTATTCCGGGGATAAATACTGTGTGTCCTTTGTCATTTCCAGTCATAAATTCGATTATTATGATATTTGAGATTTCTGAGTGGTGTGATCGGAGATTTTATTTTCAGTCAAAAGCAAAAAAATTCTGAAGGGAAGTTGACACTTTCTTCAACGTTTACGATAGTTTCGATCGATTTGTATATTCTCTTTTCACCGGGAATTTTCTTTTGAATATTAAAGTATCATATGGCTGATAATATTATTTTTAGTTGCCAAAATTTCCCAATGTAATCGCCACTCTGGATTGATACAGTTGTAAACAATGTTTGGATAAATTTGGTGGATGAGTTCGTTCTCAGTAGTGGCTATGTCCTAGAAATCACGGTTGAGTTCAATGAGGTCATTCGCCTGGTCAGAACAATATGTGCCTTGCCTGTTTATAAAAGTTTTTGAGCAAAATGTCCTGTTGTTTCATCTTTCGATAGTTATAGTCTGTCAGTCGCGGTATTTGTATGTGTGGCCAGAGAGGTGATGTTTTAAGCATGCATTGATTTTGTCTGATGGTGTTAATTTATGGATAATTAAAAATGTTTGTCGAAAATCTCCTGAGAATTTGAGTAAAGTTCCTCCCATCACTTCAAAGTTTCCTTACAAGTCTTGTAATGTTTTGTCCATGGCTTCGAATGATCATTATGTGTCATTTTCAATCCGTACCAGAAGACAATTTTAGCTTGTTTTAGAAGTTGACCCCGTCCAGATACTCTTGAGATTTTATATACTGCGAATTGCTCTTCGGCTATATTCAATGGTAGTTGTAGGGCGGACTGAGCAATTTGTCGTCCTTCCATATTTGTGGCGGCAATGCCGGATTATGCCTATCTAATTAATAAATAAATCCATTGTTGGTATTTCTGCAAACAATAGATTTATTAGAAACGTTTCCCGGTGCCGCCTGGTTCGTCTAAGTAAATTATTCCGCCAGAGTTGTTGTTGATCAATGATAACGTTGTAAATTGTTTTTTGATTGTCATTGAGGAGTGGTTTGTTGTAATTTCGAAGCTTAGCCCACTGAAAGCATTTCGTCATGGTGCTGGCATCCCAAGTTGTACTAAGATCTTTTTTGTTGCTAAAATATTTGTCATCTAGTGGAATGGGTGTTTCATTGAAGGTGTCGTCGTTGAATTTGATGGCCAGTTCTAGATGAGCTTGTCGGATTTGGTACAGTATGTCATCACTCATACTCTTTTTGAAGGAGTCCAATAGCTGTTTTGGATTTGATGGGTTACATATTTTTAGTATTATGTCTACATATTTTTAGTATTATGTTATTATGTGTATTTTAGTAAATCCTTGATTTATTCACGTGAGGCTGTGTGTGAGTTTTGTTGTAGAGTTAATGGTCAGTGGTTGTCGTTTTCTAGTAGTACTAACTGTTGGAATGCTTCTCTATAAGTCTGGCATAGATGACTGTCAACAGTCTAGATCTAGATCTAGATCTGTAAACTTGTTGGTCCCCGTATTTTGTGTAACAACATCCGAAGATAGAGACATTTTGCGTTGTTCGGAAGCACGGTGTATACTCAGCCTAGTACGTCAGTTTCTATGGTTCCTGGATGATTCTCTACTGGAATTTCTTGTATTTGTCATTCAAAGGTTTTACTTGTCGTGTTCCATGTACGTCAGGGACGTACGGTAGGGACATCGTCATGTAATAATGTTTTTGAGAATGGATCCGTTTGGCACAATTAGAAAAAAATCTGTTAATGTTGTGTTCTTAGATGGTTCGTTCGCACTTTTTCAGGCTATGTCTTTTGTGAAGTAAACTTTCTGTCCATTCTCCAAATATACTGTTATATGTTGCACAGTTGGTTTGTGTTCGTGTATGGGAAACCGAAAATCTGCTAAGTTGCTTCGTTACTGTTGATATATCTTCCCATTTGGCACGTGACGATCTCTTCGTATCTGTCTTGTTATTCGCTGTCTTTTGATATTTGAAATATTGCCATGTTACTGCCTTTGTTCGTATACTTACAGATATGTTTAGATGATTCCAATAAACTGCAGTATGTTACGTTTATGAGTGCTTGGAAAATAGTGAGTTAGATGGTTCCTCATCTTTACTAAGTTTAAGCTTTGGAAGAATCAACCATTCCTCCAAAAATATTTATGAAATAAGTGCATAAAAAAATTTAGCAATGACTAATAAATTAAATTAAAATTACAATAAAATACGGCACGGATTAAAGAATACTTAAGACTTGGGAAAACTGCAAAAAACTGGAAGATCTTATAAACTATTTATTTTAAATATAAAAAAAACGGAAATAAGAAGCCATCTTTTATAAAGAAAAAAACTTCTGAGTATCTAGAAATGGAGACAATAAACATCCGAAGAAAAATAAAATTAAACTTTTCACGATTACATTTCTGAGGACGTAACATTAAATTTTCATACAACAAACTTTAAAAGTTTTCTCTGAAAATTTAACACTATGAATAACCGCACATGGAGTACTAGCCTTATATTTTTATATTAATATTGGTATAATGGGAGGTAATAAAGTTATATAGTTTTACTTTTATGTACTTCGTGATATCAAAAGAACTCGTCTGTTATTTATCGACTGACACTAAAAGGTTAATTAGGAACTACAAATAAACTTTACTAGAAGTATCTCCATACTAGAATATAATTATACATAAAACAACTATTCAAAAAGCTTGCTGTTTATTTCCTTTGGTCAAAAGCTTCTTTTGGTACATTAAAACAAAATGTAAAATATATCTTGTCCTATTTAAAATTTTATCTTTTTTGATGGCTACTCTCATTTACTAGCTGTGTTGATTGCATTTAACCAATTAAACTATTTATTATTATCTCCATAAGAAATATTATGTATTTCAAATATCATTATTTGAGTTTTCAGTATATATTTATTAATAAACAACACAACTTGGAGAAAATATTAAATTTAAAATAAATCCAAAACCTTAAGAAGGTGTAACAAATATTTAAAAAAAACATTTCACGATACTCCCATTTAGACATAAAATAAAACTTTACTGAGATATCATGACGGTGTTTATTAAAAAAATATTCCTATTTTGTGCAACTACAGTCTGAAATGTGAACAAGAAAGCAATTTTCAGAAAACTGTGTTAAAATGAGCCAAGAACGGGTTCCATATTTAAATTGGGTGAATAACAATATACTAGTGAATGATACATAAAATTTATATCGGAAATAATGTGTATAAATATTGCTAACATAAATCGGTTGAATAAATGCTACAGTGAATGAAAAAAGACATCACACTCAGCAGAACGTGTCGCAACACTAGTCTTTTACGGCTGCCATAAAGCCTTAATAGAATATAATAAAACTCTATCACATGATTACAGATTACTTACAGTCACCAAACATTTACGCTGTCCGACGTGTGTCGTCTGGCTTCCTCCTCTCTATAAATATACGTCGTTTTTTTGGTGTAGTTCGTTTAACGACCCAAATATTTACGTACTTCGAAGGCTGCATTTGTAAATAGGAGAACATAATATACGCTCATTCGTGAAACTACTGTTTTTAAGTAAGTTTGCTTGTTGTATTTCAAATATCATTACTCGAGTTTTCAGTATATATATATATATATATTATTGAACAACACAACTTGGAGAAAATACTAAATTTAAAATAAATCAAAAACCTTAAGAAGGTGTAACGAATATTAAAAAAAAACATTTCACGATACTCCCATTTAGACATAAAATAAAACTTTACTGAGATATCATGACGGTGTTTATTAAAAAAATATTCCTGTTTTGTGCAACTACAGTCTGAAATGTGAACAAGAAAGCCATTTTCAGAAAACTGTGTTAAAATGAGCCAAGAACGGGTTCCATATTTAAATTGGGTGAATAAAAATATACTAGTCGATGACACATAATATTTATATTAGAAATAAAATGTTGCTACCAAAAATCAGTTGAACTGTGAACGTGCCACAACACTCATCTTTTACGGCTGCCGTAAAGCCTTTATAGAGTATAATAAAACCCTATTACATGATTACAGATTATTTACAGTCACCAAACATTTCCGCTGTCCGACGTGTGTCGTCTGACTTCCTCCTATATATAAATAAAGGTAGTTTTTTTTGGATGTAGTTCGTTCAACGACCCAAATATTTACGATCTTCGAAGGGTGCATTTGTCAGTAGAAAAACACAATATACCCTCATTCCTGGAACTATTGTTTTTAAATATGTTCGCAGTCTTTTACTGGTAAAAATTGAATTAGTTATAAGAAGTTTTTTCCGTTAAATAGTAATGTAAAGTGAGTTATTTCAATTATTGTAATAAATCAAGTCGACCATGTCGACCAATCGAGTCTATCTCATGGATGGAGAGTTCCGTACTTCGTTTGAAGTAAAATTACTTTTTTTTGTCATAAATCATCACTAATATATATTTTTTGTTAGCGCAATAAATATTTCATTTCATCTAATATGCATATATTTTAGTGCGAAACTCAAAAACTATGATACCTGAAACTATCGTAAAGATTTTTGGCACAACCATTAGTGAGCTTTCTAAAAAATCTGATTTTTCATTATTTTCATTCTGAAAATAATAAACGCGGGTGCATATGTTATTATACATTTTTAGTGCATCTTTGAAGTTGGACTCTTAAGACTAAACCTTTGAAACGATAACCCAAAACATATATGGCATTCATTTAAAAGACCGCGTACACCTAAAATATCGATGTAAAATTGTTGAATATTAATTGTTCAAGACTGAGGTAAGTTAGTACGTTTTATTGCTATGCCGAATTTTAACTTTTTATTTCTAAAGGGGTTTCGAAGGAAAACGGCTGTGACTGACGGGCATAAAGGTTCTTTTTTTCTTTTGAGGTACGAATGTCTAAAAATAGTAAAGTGTCAATCAATATTTTATAAATAACTGAAAGCAAAATTCGAATAAACAACCATTTTTATCGCTAGTAAATGTAAGTAAAGTTTTACTATAGAATATAATTCTGGAGGAAAATTTACATATTTTTGACTTTTTCTGCATGTGTGCTTGTTCATAATTCGACGTTTGCTTTTTTCTACTTCAATGATATTTAGTCTAAAGTTACAAAGTTACAAAGTAATTTATGCCGGAAATTTTACATACTTTGTAATTGTTTTTCTTAATAAATTTTGCTAAAGTAATCCTTCAGTGTTTGCACAAAATAGACAGTACGTATTGTCTCTATTATATTATAATTATCCAACTAAAACTTCAAACTATGTATGAATATTGTACGCCACTATCTTTATGGTTACTGAATTTTATAAAATAAGCCTTTGTCCACCAATGCGTAAAGCTTCATCCATTTCGTAATATCATATAGAAAACAATGCGAGTGAAATGTTAGTCTTTAAAAACAAGATCGAAACTTTTGAGACTTTTAAATTAGAAATATATTCTTTAGTAAATTATCTAATGAAGTTTACATTCATAATATTTTATTTAAAAAAATCACAACATTTATAAAGACAATTTGCTTAATATAGTTTTATTTTTATTAAACATTTTCTACTTTTTCCTTATTAGTCTTTTTCTACTATTCATATTTTACTGGATATTGGACGGGAGGAAAACAATTTACAGCTGTTATTTTAGTTTGAAATGCTGAATATCATCTCCATCTTCAAAGTTCTACATTTTTGTATATTCACATTATTTAATATACAATTGTTATATTATTCAATATTGAATATAATTGACGTTAATTTTGTAGAAATTCATTATTCACAATTAAATGAAACTACGTGATGTAGTATTATTTCTACTTTCTTTCTTCTACTTCTTAAAGTCACGTAGTTTCATTTAATTGTGAATAAAATTGGCTACTAATTATGGCGTTACATATTTTGGTTCATTTATAGTTTAATTTTTTTTCTAATTCCCACTTACATAACTCTTTGTATCATTTGCAGACAGAATTTTTAGAAGTACCACACTTCTGCGAATTCGACATATTTAAATTACCACATACATTTGAAATTTGTTTGATATGAGAATATTTTTTACTATTTAAAAGAGCGATTGATATAGCATAAAAAATGACTACAGAAGCCCACAAATCCGTTTCCAGAATTTTTATCTGTCTGAATGGTAACTTGTTCGTCAATCACACAAAATATACTGCACGGATTTTACCGAAATTTGGTATGATAGTAAATTATACCCAAGATCAACACGCGAGAAAAAAATTGTAATAATTATTATTATTCCAAATTTCACGCGAATGAAGTCGTAGGTTAGGTAGACTAGTTCTTTATCATTTTTGATAACAAATGAACTTATTTCAGATATTTATTCAGTAATTGATTACAACATATGAATACATTCGAAGGCACTGCAAATATACCATATTCGTTTGTTTTTGTGATGAGACAATTTACAAGGTTCATACTGGGATGCCTCAATTCCGATAAGTTCTTTAAGGGATAGTAATTGTTGATATATCTTTAATCGACTAAACTTTCACTACTTGGTAATTAATAGCTAATATATTCTTGCTGTTTTGTATATTAATAAGTTTTTTAGAGCACCTGTTTATATTCTCTCTCTCGGTATCTTTCTACCATGATATACACCTTTAACTGCATGCATCTTTTATATACCCTTCTTCTTTATTGATCTTGATATTACCTTTTGTCACATATTCCTATAATCACTCCTCTTCACTTACTAGGCTTCTTTTATCAACAACCGTACCTCGTGCACTTTATCTGTGGGTAAATTAAATTTGACCGTATAAATGCAGTTTTTACACAAAGGAAGAAATTACGTTTTGTCCTAAAATTTTTTTCTGTACTTTATATCTCTAAGTTAATGCTTTGGTGCTTTCATTTTACGTGGAGATGTTTAGTTTGTTGGCTATAGTTTTTATGGCCGGATGCCACCTGATGCCGAGGCCATAGACTCACAAACTTGGGCGCCGTCGTTGGTCTTTTCTAGTTTGACCCCTCCGCCGCCATCCCTTCTATCCGTCCTGGCCTTAGTTTTTTACGAAGTTATCTTCTCCGGCCTGTTGGTCCACGGGAGTTATTTTATTTCGCTCCTACCCTCCAAGTGCCATTTGCGAGGCACATGGTGAGCATTCTCCTATCCGCCAAGTTCCCCTGAGAGGATATCTAGATTAGTGTAATTAAAATATATTTAATGTATTATGTGATATTTTCTTTATACAACTGTATATATTTTTGTCAAAATATAAATTGCTCATGAACGATAACGACACAATTATGTTCAAAGTGCAAAATAAATACAATTCACTTGGAGGTGAACTGAAGAACTTTCCGCAGTACTAATTGCTAACCCTTGTATGTAACGAGAACCTATTCAACTTACGAGCTCCTTTAACTCGTAACGAATGAAAGTGTCTCCAGCATCATGTGGGCGATTCGTATCTTGGGTACTGACCATATTATCGTTATTGTTGGGAAGGTGTTTTGCTTTACCTCAAGTAAGAAGTAAAGGAAACGAATTTATAATATTATAGAAACTTGAGATTTTTTGGATAGTCCATCCGAATTATAGAAAATTGTTATTAATTTATATATTTTTTGCCAAGTTTTTCCTTCGCGTTCGAGAAAAGTTCTTTTTATAGCATCAATTCAAAATATTAATAAATCAATTAATAATTGGGTACAATTAAAGGGTCTAGTATAATTTTAAAAAAATTCATCTCTGTGCTATCTATTTGTTTAAAGCCAATTTCATTACTAACAATGTTAATATTAATAAAACATTTATAAATATAAGCCAGTACGGTGGTACATAGTTCTCGTGGCTTTCAATTTTGTTAACTGTCTTTAGAGAACTATTTGAATGAGTTACTTGATCGATGGAAGCTCAGAAGTTAATGACAAAATTAAGCTGAAAATTAGTACATATGCTCCAAACGAGTGGCTCATTAGCGACTATGTGACTAAGAAACCCCCATCCTCGTTATGTTCTCCATTCCGAAAATTGTTTGACCTGCTCTTATATACAATTTTATATCATGTTATAACCTCCAATCGTTCATTCAGCTTAATTTTTTTTGCTTCGTCACAACAGAAATTATGCAAAATTTTCAGAAACATTAGTTTTAGTCATAATTCCAAATTTTTCTTGCACGCCATGTGTAGTGTATGTTCAGAGTGACTTTCAATAGTTTGTTATTATTTGATGATATCAATTAATAATAAGTTTCGATAAACGGAAAACATCGCATCCTTATAATTAATTTTCTATAAACATAACCTATTAGGACATTGTATATAGGTGTTTTAAATGGGCAAATATTCCATTTCCCGAGTCATTCACATAATAAATTCAATCCATTAAAGGAAAGAAGGTACACATTTTTCTCCATATCCTTGATAGAGGGCGACTGCACATCCTTTCCCCTCTTATTCAATTTCCTTCAACAGAGTGAAAACTCAGCAGTTCCGCTGCGATATTGATTCTTCATTATTGATATTGTCTCGATTCAATCTCCTGTTAGATTTTGAGCATCCCGCAAGTCCCGAGTATGTAAATACAATTGAAAAATCAACATTTGTGCGGAGAATATGTCTCAATTTATGTGTCGCTCGCTTCGTTTTAAGCACTGTAAGGAGTTTATCAAAAGTGTATGAGTGCGGAAATTGCGGTGAAGCGCGGTTTAAATCTAAAGATATTTGAAATTAAACTTCTTAGGCAGCGACTCAATGATCGATAAGTGGGCGGGAAATGAGAGTAAAATTTTAAGGTTCCATTACATTTAGGCACATTTCATTACATGAGAGGGAAGAAAGATATGGCTTATATGGAAAGAGAACTATACATTCCGACGTCACGGAAGTGGAACAAAAGAAAGCGACGTTTACGAAGCGTTGTAGATGTATGCCTAAGATGCCACATATAAACAGCTGGAGTACCACGCATACGTTGTGCTATGAATGTTTATAATGTGTTTAAATTGAATGACATATACTAAAAAGATGATATACTAACATTACTACTAAAAGCCAGTTGAACAATGGGTTTGGGAAATAATGGAAGACATCAGAGTCCACAAGACATGTCACATCGCTCCTGACTTATTGCAGTCATAAAGCATTAACGGACAGTAATAAAAGTCCATCACGTGATCACAGATTTTTTCTTACTGCAAAACATTTCCGTCTCCCAGCTTCTGCTATTTCGTTTCTCCTGTCTCTAAATATCGGAAGTTTGTTTTCGCATAGTCCGTTTAGTGACCTAAGTTGTGATGATGTTCTAAGAGCCCAGTCGTTAGTAGATAAAAATTGAAATATCTTTTTTGTTACTGATGTGTTTACGTTGTCTAGTTTGTTTTATATTTTTGTAGCATATTGACATGGTTTTTAGGTTATATTTATAAACCATAGTGTTACTGAACATATTGAAATCAGTAGACGATTTTTGTTGCTAATGATATACCAAACCTACGTAAACTAGTTTCGCAGTTTTTTTAAAGAAAAATAAATTCTCCTTTAAATGTAATGTACGTACATCAACTATTTTTGCAAAATAACTGAACCTATTTAAATAAACAGTCAATGAGAAATGAACTGAAATGTAAAAAGCAATGAAAATGAAAGCACTCGCTGTAGCTTTAGTGGTACAATACATATTCCGAACAGATAAAAATTACCGAAATATTGCCAGATATTATCGGAATTGGTGCCAAGTCGACGCTTCTCTCTTTTCGGGCATACATGCTCATACACAAACATATTTGTGCTACGTTCAACTTATTCTGCTCCATCTTCGTACCCTGATTCTGCTTAAATGTAAGTTGATGTGGCTCTTAGTCAGCCATAATTGATCACAGCACCTGTGCTGTTAAATATTCGGGAATTATATAGTGTATCTTTAACTTTTATGGTCAGATTCTAATTAAATTTTCATGGCATTACGCTCCAAGTGTATCCTTCCTAATTGCAACCAATTGTAAAAAACATCCTGATTGGTTAATAAATCCCAGAGATATTAGGTAACTTATACAAAAAAACATATGATTGAATTAATAACCTTCTTAGAGAGATTTTTCAAAATATTTCATTGCAAACCTTTTTAAAATTTTCTAGCTAAACCAGCAAACGTCGTATCATGTCAGAGCCAATAAATGTTTTAACTTATCAGCTGAATTAAATTCAGTTTTTTATTAAGATAAAATTAATATTCAAAATAAATGTAATTCGTTAAATGTATAAATAAAAATAAAAATATTTCAGTTACATTGAAATAAATGTAATTCTCGTGGCAGCCAGCCATTTGCTTTATTGAAGCGAATTGAAATGATTCGCATTGTTGCACAAACTCTCTTTCAAACTATTTTCTGGATGGGTTGCAGTCGGCTCAATTTCCTTTATGAAAGTACTTTGTGATATACGATATTTTTCGTTTTTTGTCAGGCGGAAGAACAAGTGAACATGCTACATACAATTTACCATGAGAGAAACTTTAATTTTCTAGGTTCAGGCCACAAATACTCATTGATTAGCCTTGTGATTTGTTGATCGTTATGGCGAATGCAAGGCAAATCCGAAATTGAATTTGTTTAAACTCTAATAGAATATCGGTTAAGACGATCAGAATTCCCGGAATGAGAACTTACTCACCTTTGAACTTTCCTTTGAGTGTTCTCACCACATAGTTTAGTCAGTATTTGCATCGGTATTTGATTCCCAGTCGGCAGAGTGTTCATTTACATAACCATCAGTGTACATGCTACCATAAAACTACCATTAAATTTGAACGAAAATTTTAACCACATGGGCTTTTATTTCTGTTTATCAAAATTAAACTTTTAATTTGACAGGTAAAAAGCTAATACTGAATAAAATGAAATGCAGTGGTCTGTGGTATCAATTTTTAAAATATTTTCATATTGTTTAATGAAATCATATAATTCAATACAAATTTTTTTTATTGCTAGTATTAGCAAAAATCTTAGAAGGTGGACAACATGAACATGATATTATCACCCAAATAAACACTCCAAACTATTTACAGTAATAGCACAATATTTTAATCAATATAAATGTGACCATCACATTCTTTAACGTAAATTTTTGTACATAGTGTGTTAACCTTTATGAGTATCGTAAGACTACATATAGGTAAAATGTGGGTTTAATGAAAAGATTTTAAAATGACTATTGAAAGCTTTGAAGCTTTTAAGTGTTGTATATACTTTACACTACGCTTTCAATGTGCAGATAAGTTTTATAAACTAATACTTAAATCTTACTTTAAATATAATACTTTATTGAGAAAAAAAGTCCATGCGAATGTTTAGCTTGAGTTATGTTAAGAATTGCTTAGAGATTTCATTTCTTTATTTGCAGTAGTGTTTGATTATTTGTAAAACTTTATCTCTTAGTTAAGTAAACTTTATTCGGTAGTTAGTTTTTTTCAACTTAATTTGAGAGATATGGAAAAAAATCGGCTGGTATTTCGTCCTGTTGAATCAACATGGTTGAAAACTTTTGTTTACATCTTATGCGTTTTAATTAATACGTATCGCAGTTAAGTTTATTGTACAGGAATAAACGATTAAAAAGCACAGATCTACATACCTAGATATGGTCAAACGGACCGATTAAAAATAGTGACGCCAGTATAAGTGCGCCATCTATAAAAATTAAACAAAACTACATCTTCATTCATATGCTTGTCTGTATGCGAACATGTGTAGAGCCTTGTCAGTGCGTATGCCTTATTTTGACACTTTGATAACCAAATAACTTTATTTTGCACGAACACGCCAAAATGTCATCCAGTGTAATGAGAATGTATATAAAGTCTACCTTTGCTCCTAATAAAATTGAAAGAATAACATTTCATTCAAATACAAATTATTTTTTGTAAAATTTTTATTTACTTTCTTATTTACTACTTAATATATATATATATATATATATATATATATATATATATATATATATATATATATATATATATATATATATATGTATATATATATATATATATATATGTATATATATATATATATATATATATATATATCATTTTAATGAACAAGTATTACACATTTTTTTGAAACATAAATGCAACAAAGATATCTAAATATTTATAACAATGAATAAAATTAAACGAAATGATAAAATTTGTTTTTTTTAATATTTTTC
Source organism: Druceiella hillmani (assembly GCA_039881145.1). Classification (NCBI taxonomy): domain Eukaryota; kingdom Metazoa; phylum Arthropoda; class Insecta; order Lepidoptera; family Hepialidae; genus Druceiella; species Druceiella hillmani. Next base: position 2,396,306 of record JAYKKI010000052.1, read on the forward strand.
CTACTCCATTTCATGATGTACTTGTAGTTGTCGGCACTGGTAAAGCGATTATTCCGTCGGTTTGTTAGTATTTTTCTGCTAATAATATTTTAGTGGATATTGAACAGGAGTGGATAATAAATTTGAGACTTGGAATAATATTTAAAGGAAATATAGGTATTTTTAATACTATCCAAAATATAGACAAGAATGAAAATTGTAGAAAATTAAAACATCTAGTATGTGTTTCCTAAAGTTTATCTCTATGTTATCTATTTCTTAAAAGTAAAATATTTCACAAATATCAATATGAATGTTAATAAGACGTTTACTTATATAAGCCAGTACAATATAGAAGGGTGGTACATAGTTCTCGTGGCTTATAAATTTTGTAAACTCTCCTTAGAAAACTATCTGAATAAGTTGCTTGACCGATTGTAGCCAAGAATTTAATGACACAATCAAGATGAAAATTACTACATATACTCCAAATACGTTGTTCATTAGTGTCTATGTGAGTAAGCAACCCCCATCCATCGTTATGTTCTAAATTCCGTAAATTGACCTGCTCTTGCATATAATTGTACACCTTATCGCAGACTCGCATCACCTCAATTCGTTAATTCAGTTTAATTTTTTTTTGCTTTGTCATAAAAACAATTATTCAACATTTTCACAAACATTTGTCTTGGTTATAATTTTAAATATTAATTACACACCATGTGTACCGTGCATTTAGACAAACGATTTTTAACTATTATTTGACGATATTATTTATTAATAAGTTTCAATAAATGGAAAACATCGCATCCTTAAAATTGGTTTTTCTATTAACATAAACTACTTCTGTTAAGTCATTGTATATAGATATTTTAAATGGGCAAATATTTCATTCCCCAAATATTTAACATAATAAATTCAATCCATTAAAGAAAAAGTACACGTTTTTCCCCATATCCGCAACGGAGTGCGACTGCACACCCTTCCCCTCTGATTCAATTTCCTTCGACATAATAAGACATGAAAACTCGGCAGTTCCGCTACGATATTGATTCTTCATTATTGATATTGTCTCGATTCAATCTCCTGTCATATTTTAAGCATCCTGCAAATCCCTAGTATGTAAATACAATTTAAAAATCAAACCTCGTGCGGGGAATATATTTTAACTTATGTGTCGCTCGCTTCGCTTTAGGCAGTTTTAGGAGTTTATCAAAAGTGTATGAGCGCGGAAATTGAGGTAAAGCGCGGTTTAAACCTAAATGTTTTTGGAGTGAAACTTCTTAGGCAGCGTTTCGATAATTGATAAATGGACGAGAATTGAGAGTAAAATTTTAAGGTCCCGTCACGTTTAGGCACATTTCTGTGATGGCACTACAGATAGTAGAAGTAGGGAGAAATTGAACTATAAATTCCGACGCTATGTAAATGGAACAAAAGAGAGCGACATATAAAAAGCGATTGAATAAGTTGGTATTGCGCATGCACGCGTTGTAGATGTACGTCTCAGTGGCCACATATGGACAGCTGAGGTACCACGCATATGTTGTGTTATTAATATTTATCATTGCGTTTTGTGATTATTTACCTTTATGTCCTGTGATTGTAGCATTGAGTTGCACGCGATTTTTTATGCCCGTTTTGTTTTTACTTCCAAAATTCTGTGTAATTTAAAATAGTTTAACTCGTACAATAATATTGCTTTAAGAGCGAATAATTAAAAATGTTTTACAAAAATAAATAAATAAAATTAATTTTAGGTTAATTAGTGTGGCATGCAGTTCTTAAAAAAATTCGTAGAATAAGGAGACCATATCCATCACAATAATTTGCTAAGATAATATGTATGTATATTTACTGCCTTATTTTCAGGTATTTAATAATTATTATGTAGCATTAATATAATTTTTTGCTCGAGTAAGATGATAGAGTGAAATTAAAATAAAAATTAGGGTGAAGGGTTTTTGGGCTGAGAAGAAAAACGAGAAATCTTAATAAATTGAAAAAGGAGTGATTTTCAAAACTAGAATGGATATTAAAAGAGATAAACAAAGGATAAAAGTAACCAAAATCATTTTGATTATTTAAAAGTACTGCTCGTAACAGATATTATCGGGTAATAGAGGGCAATTTTTCACGGTCATATTTATAAGAATGTTATATTTTTTAAATAAAATACTTTTAACCTCTCACAAGTTTTTATCATTTTTTTCAAGAAATATTTTATAAATTGTAAAATAAAATCATTTAATATGGGAATCAGGTTATGGAAGTGTCACAAAAATGTACAAGTATCCTCGTCTTAAAAAGTCTCATAATGTTCATTAGTTAAATACTCTTATTTTTATATTATCTTCAATACTGAGGAGGTTGTTTGCATTTATGTTTGCTTGTTCACATCAATCTCTAAATTTCTATTAAAATACCCATATTTTGAAGAAGATTATAAACTATACTCGAAAAGATTCCAAAATATGAGAGCAGTGTTAAAAAATATAGCCGGACTCTTGAAACAATGCAAGGTACACAGAGGTTGATAAATCCCACCCAGTATTTCTGCTGATATCGTCGTCCTCGACGATCTATGTGATTAGGCAATTGAGGCGTTTAGTGATCCCGAGGGTAGAGCAGCATAATTAAAATAATTCTACGCGGATGAAACCGCGGTCACCGCTAGTTTTATGTAAATTAGTTGAAATCACGAACAAGAAAGCAATTTTCAGACAACTTTGTTCCAATTAACCAAAAAAATATGTTATATGTTTAAATTTGAATGATATGTACTAAAAAGATGGTATATACTAACATTACTAAAAACCAGTTGAACGACGGGTTTGGGAAATAAGGGAAGATATGAGAGTACTTAAGACGTGTCACGTCTCTCCTGACTTATTGCAGCCATAAAGCCTTAACGGACAGTAATAAAAGTCCATCACGTGATCACGGATTATTTATTATTGCCAAACATTTCCGCCGCCCGGCGTCTGGCGTTTCGTTTCTCCTCTCTCTATATATCGGAAGTTTGTTTTCGCATAGTCCATTCAATGACCTAAACAGTGATGATATTCTAAAGGCTCAGTTGATGGTAGAAAAAAATTGAATTATCTTTTTTGATACTGCTGTTTTACATCGATTTTTTGTACTATGATTCTGTTACCTACGAATTGGCTTTTTAGGTTACATTTATAAAGTGTTACTGAACATATTGAAATCAATAGATGATTTTTATTGCTAATGACATACCAAATTCATGTAAACTATGTTCGCAGTTTTTTTAAAGAAAAATAATTAAAATAACTATTTTTATAAAATAACTGAACCGACTTAAGAAAACACTGAACAAGAAGTAAACTGAAATTTACAAAGCAATGAAAATACGAGCACTCATTGTAACTCTTCCGGTATATGTTCCAAACATATGTAAATTTCCAAAGTATACCTACTGCCAGACATTTTGGGAATCAGTGCCAAGTCAACGCTTCTCCCATTTTGAGTGTACAGATACGCTCATACACACACAGATGAGTGCTATATTTTACTTTTTCGGCTCCATCTTTGTACCCTAATTTTGCTAAAATGTGGGTGGACGTCACCCATAGTCTTCTTAAATTAATTATTATTCGGCCTAAGTCAGTTATAACTGCCTACAGTACCTGTGCGGTTAAGTATTCAGGAATTCTATGGTTTACCTTTAAATTGTATGGTCAGGTTCTTAT